>JASDDO010000006.1:354438947-355671152 GCA_030015575.1 Agapanthus africanus
GATCTAAACCTGTTCTTAAGCAGCCACCACAACTTCCGACACTGCCCTACAAGTGACTCAGCACTGACCCTTATATACAATCCACGGGCACGAATAAACATTTCCCTAACAAAGTCCCACCCGTGACTAGGGATATGTCCATACGGTGAACAACCCTTGTAAGTCCTCTCGGCTTATAAGGAGAAAACCCTTTTGTAAGATCCTTACGACTTACAGAGGGACATGCACATAGGAATCCTCACGATCCCTAAGGAGAAAACACACCTACGAGATCCCCACGACTTGTTGGGAGAAATACCTTTGTGAGACCCTTACGGCTCATGAAGTCAAAAGCCTTAGTCGATAGGATCCTAACCCTGTTCGCTAAGCCACTTTTGTTCGACATCAACAGTGGCAAATGATGATTCGCACCTGGCAATCTCCCAGTTGTAGCGATACTGATGCCTAAACCGGTATCAAACTCCAAGCCCTTTCATGGCAAATGATGATTCGCTCCTGGCAATATTCCAGTTGTAGCGATACTGATGCTAGGATTGGCATCAAGATTCCAAGTTCTACACTCGCGATAAAAATCTGCGAGCCACACATGCATACGAAATAGCCGAAATGATGGGGCAACTTGCAATAAAAAGCAGCAAGTGAAAATGTATGTATGCGAAATAGCCGAAATGATTGAGCAACTCGCAATAAAAAGCAGCGAGTAAAAATAAAATAAATAGCCGAAATGATTGGCCACCGCGAAAAATAACCGAAATGATTGGGCAATCGCGACCTTCGCGATATAAAATCTGAAATGATAGAGCATCGCGGAAAGAATAAAAAAATAATGAAAGAATGTAATTTTTTGCCCTACAGGTGAGATCATATCGATCCCTGTATACAATCCAGGGGCACAAACAAAGAAGGAACCATACCTTCCTAACAGGTTCCATCAGAAAGCGAAGCCAAATCTCGATGGTTCATAGACAACCTACAGACAACCTCGACATTTGTCACAATATTGCAGACACAATGTCAACAAATGAAGCAAAGAAAGATCCCTAGCTTCAGGGTCTCGACGTCAACATCGACAACTTAGAGATCACCAACGGCGTTTCTCCTCACTCCAACCAGATGCAGACGTGACATCAACAACTGACCTCAGAGTCGCAACGAAACGGAGCCATGGTAAAAGTCCCTAGTTCCAAATCTCAATGGCCACATCTACAGCCTGGAGATCAACAACGGTGAGCCTCCTCATTCCAGTAGGACATAGATGCTACACCATCAAGCGGAGCCACGGCAAAGTCCCTAGTTCCAAACCCCTATGGTTCACCAACAACCTAGAGACAACCGCGACATTCGTCTCGATATAGAGGACGCAATGCCAGCAAACGAAGCGAAGGCCAAATTCCTAGCTTCAAGGTCTTAACGGCAAGTCATATAAAGCCTGAAAGACAACCGGAGATCATCTCACACCAGTACGGAATGGTCACCATCTCAACGTTCGTCTCGATACAGCAGACGCAACATCATCAAACAGCGGAGCCACGGCAAAGTCCTTAGTTCCAAACCTCGACAGTTCACCAACAACCTAGAGACAACCGCGACATTCGTCTCGATATAGAGGACGCAATGCCAGTAAACGAAGCAAAGGCCAAATTCCTAGCTTCAGAGTCTTGACGGCAAGTCATATAAAGCCTGAAAGACTATCGGAGATCATCCCACACCAGCGCGGAGTGATTATGACTCATCGGGGATCTCCAGAATGAGCCTAACCTCAAGTAAAAAGCGGCATGGCAAAATTCCTAACGCTTGCTCTTCCGACGGTCAAACTGCCAAGGAAGATTGCTTGAAGACGTCTTGTCCAGCCCCCGAAGGGATCAGAGACACGGCAGTCGCTGGGCTACTCGAACAACACGATTGCCTATCGAGAAATATATCAGCTGATGCGACGGTACGACGGCCAAAACCCTAAGTACCACAGACCCTAACGGACTTCTGTCGTAAAGAGCAGAGGTTAACTGTGACGTTAGGATATTCTTGCGAGAAATGCTCGATTCTTCTCGACTTGTGAGGAAATTGATGTCTTTGCGAGAACTTTTCAATGCGGCTCGACTCGTAAGATAAAGCTTTAGGCAGTAAGAATTAAAAAAAAACCTGTTTTCCTAACCACTGGGACCCTGCAAGTTGGCCCGAAACGGTCTCTTGCATACTATCCACGGGTCTCACTCTCCAAAGTCGAATCTCGACAAGGGGGAAACAACCGCTTACTTGTCCTTCCGACTTGTAAGAGGGAAAATTCTTTTATAGGATCCTTACGACTTATAAGAGAAAACACACTTAGGAATCCTCACGATTCCTAAGGAGAAAATGCACCTATGAGATCCTCTCGATCCGTAGGGAGAAAAGTCTTTATGAGACCCTCACGGCTCATAAAGTTGAAAAGTCTTAGACAGCAGATCTGAACCTGCGGTCTAAGCCATCGCTACCTCTTGAAGAAGCCAAGACAAGATGCTCGCTCTGTTATCTATCGACCATGTTTACTAAAAACAACATGCTGATAATCAAATAAAGAAGAAAGAACATCCGATGTGCATTTGATCAAGCGTTCAAGACACACTCATTCATGCATGTGCAAGAGACTCAGAACGCAAAACAAGACAAGCTGAAATGAGAAATTTTCCATCATATTGCAAAAAGTCCTTACAATTATAAAGAAATAAACAAAGACATTATCCAAATGATTACAACGGTAAAACCTCAAATCCCGGACATGGATTGAGGAACTCGAAAGTGACCTTGTCCAAGACTTTCCAAGCGTGGCTGTCACGCCCCGCTTCCCAAAATACGGAATACGAGGGGTAGACAAGGCCAGCCATGCTCCTACGGTCAAGGAAATGTCCTGCCGTAGTCACACTTCGGCTTCTAGTTTATCATGGTAAACAGTAAACGATGCGCAGGTAATGAGAAATGCAGTAACTGAAGGAAACAATATAAAGACTGACCTGAAGTGGAACAAATGAATGTAAATCGGGAAGGCAAGTCAAGAAGTCTGTGATGCACGTCTAGATCTGGTCCAAGCTAAATCTTCTCCTCACACTGAGCATGCATACTCAGGTCGTCAGAGCGACACAATAGCAATATAATGTATATAATCAAGTAACAGTTCTAACAGTGGTGAAGGATATGAATAACAGTAAATCAATAACGGCATGAATATAAATGAGCGGGGATAAATGCAACGGAGCAGTAAAACAGTATAACGATGTGTCATGTATGTCAACACAGTATATAAGGAATGTAAATGACAATAACCCTATCAGTCTCTAAGTCTCACTGCACAGGTCAATAAGCCTATCGTCAGTCCAAGTGTGAGAGTCAACCACTCGCGAGTGTCCTCCACCCAAGGGTAGAACCCAAGGGCAAGGGACCACGGGCCCAACATGTAACGAATGAATCACGGTGTCTATAGCACATACCCTGTAAATCTCCATATAACTCCCTAAATATATAAGCCGGCATGGGACTCCCGAGATTCTGTTGAATTCACACTTGAACTACCCCACACCCCGAGGTCTACATCAAACGCTAACCATCACCCTAAATACTAATCGATCCGTGACAAGTCTACGCGAGAACTGGAGGCAGGACCTCCATCAAGCACGTCCCGACCAATACCTAAGATAAATGGCAGTGTCGGATGCCTTATCTGTGACACCCGTGCAAGCGCTTCCATAAGTGTCCCATACCACTTATAGTCACACGTACACATATCCCACAGACGTCGACAATGCAAAAGAATAAAAGGGACACTGATTGTGCACAAGTACGTATCACTTTCACTTCATCACGGATACACGAACACTGACGTACTTGCCACAATCATCACTAAAATCTAACACTGGGTGAATGCACGATATCACTAGGTTATCACTACAATGATATGGGTATGATGTGATGCGTGAACAAATATATAAACATGATGAGGATGTTATAAAAACAACATTCTTTCACTTGCACGATTTATCATGAAACATACGTATATAATTTGGCGAAAAGATAAACAAGTAGTAATTAATATGTTCAGTTAGCTATCCATCTAATTTGATTTCGAGCCAATCAGCTTTCAGGATCATTAGTTATAACTGTTTCATTTTAAGCGCACGCGGCTGGAAATCCGGCTTCAGAATCAGGAATCCATTTCGCAACGCATTTTAATCCCAGTTGGGATCAGATTTTAGTGACACTACAGTTGGATGAATTCTAGGGTTTTCAGTAAGGTTTTCAACTCAACAGACGGATCGTCAATCGCATCTGTACGTTAGGAGTTATAATGTGTTTAATATCAACATGTCAATTCTGATTCTGCTGGGACTGTGATGTGTCCCGATCTTCTAAATTACAGATTAAATATCAAACGGTAACGAAACAGGATGAAATCAATTGTGTTTTCTAGCTAACAGATTTATCTATAATAAACAGTGGAGTTCCGCAACTTACGAGTTAAGGAAATTCTATGGTATCCAATACGAAACAGTAAGCAAAGACTGGAGTCACTCTGGACTGCAGTCCAGAGTCGCACTCCGGTCCGAATATCATCACAGTTTAAATACAGACATATCTGTAAGCTTGTATAGGATTAAAGTTCGTCGAGTTAGCTTCGATTTGAGCCCTCGAACGCACCATTCTACTATGTACTTAATTTATGGTGGATTTAACGGTTTTCAGGTGCAACAGAAATTCAGTTTTACGGTTAAACTTGGGGGCAGTTGTTTTAGTCATTATCGATTACATCATTCAACAAAATTCACACACTATGTTCACAACCCTACGGTCCAACCTACACCATTGAGTTCCGTCAAATTTGATATCATTTTCCTAAGAGAACAAGCATCGAGCAGTTGTGTTGTAATATTTAACGTAAAGCAAACATGAGATATATATATGATATTGACTTGTAACTTATAGAGAATAGCATGAAAGCAAGTAAGAACTTGCCTGGGAACGTCTCGGGGTCGTACGGCAGCAATGTCGTCACAGTCGCGCGATATACGCCGCGGAACAAGTTCGCGTGAGCCTCGATCGGAAAACGGGTTTTACGTCGGAGTCGCCAAGTGCTCGTTGGGTGGCCTGGGACTTGCTGGGGTCGACGATATCGACGGTGGTCGCTCCAGCGACGTGCACAGTGCAAGTGCAGAGAGGGTGGGGTTTAGAGAGAGAGAAAAGAGAGTGAGTTTGAGAGTTAGAGAGAGAAAGGGGTGTACAGAGGGGGAGAGTGAGAAATTGAAAGTGAGGGAGAGAGGAAAGCTGAGAGAGAGAGAGTAAGACAGAGAGGGGGCACTGAGGGGGTGATCGGGAGAGCGAGAGTGAGTAGGAGAGGCACAGAGAGTGAGGGTTTAGAGAGGGAGAGAGAGGAAACTGCAAAGAGAGAGTGAGGCAGAATGAGAGAGAGAGTGAGAGAGAGAGTAAGAAAGAGATGACGAGAGAGGGAGACAGAGAGGGGGAGAGGTTTAGAGGGAGAGAGACATAGAGAGCTGAGGATGATGATGATGAGGACTGAGGACGACGACGATGACGACGAGGAGCTCGCTGGCGTCGGGGCGTGGGTGGCCGAGCACGGGTGCAGTGAGCGGTGAAGTGTGTAGGGGCTTGGCAGGGGCTCGGGTCGAGGGTGGAGTCGTGTAGGGGGGAGGAGGGAGTGATGGTTGAGGAACTGGAGGTGACGGAGGCGAGGTGCTCGTGGTCACGGTGGTGAGGGGAGCTCGGGTGTGGGCTGCAGGGAGCTCGGTGTGGAGCTAGGAGGTCGGCGGCACGGTAAGAGGAGGTGATGGTGATGGTGTCTCGGGTCGAGGGTGAGAAAGAGATAAGGATTCGGGTGATCGAGGAAGAAGAAGGGCTCGGGGTGAGTGGGTTCGAGAAGGAGAGAACGGGAGCAGAGAGAGAGGGGAAACGCGAGGGAAAGAGAAAGAGAACGTGGGGGAGGGCGTCGTGATAACGTTCGCGAGCGTGGCGCGCGACGAGCGGCAACGTGGGCGAAGGAGGCGGCGTGGGCGGAGGAAACGCGCGCGCGAGTTGGGGGTGTAGCCGTTAGAGATTTAAGAAAGGAGATGAACAGGAGCGGGCTAAGGAATGGGCGTGGGCGCGAGGGGGTTTGGACTGGGCCAAGGAAAAACAAAAGAATTTATTTAGGGGGAAAAAGAATGGAGCAGGCCGGGGGTTTGGGTTAGGGATTTACGGTGGGCTTAGTGAAAAATTTAGATGGAAAATAAAAGAAATGGGCGGGCTTAATAAATAGGGAATAATGGACTTAAGAAAAGTGAATTTAGTCTATTTTTAAAAAAATGGGCTAAGGGAGTGGGTTAGGCCGGAATAGAAATACTAAGTAAAGCAAAATGAAGAGACCGGCTGGGAAATAAAATGGGAGAGTGGAGAACTAAAAATAGATTGGAAAATTTAAAATAATGAATAGTTATAAAATCTTATAGGTGAAAAGAAAATACGGGTAGACGTACAAAAAGGTGCTGGGTATTACATCATACCACCCTTACAAAAATTTCGTCCTCGAAATTTAAAGGAACAACTAGCTGTAAATAATAAGCGAAGGATTATCATATCAAACACTAATACATGTTGATTTACTTTAAATGGTTAAACAAAATCTGAAGATACTTATATATATATATAAGAACCATATACGAAAGATAGATCTAATAAGTATAATGTAGGAACACCATAAGAGCAACTACAAGTATACGAGAATATAGGTAACAATAACGAACAATAATGATCAAGCGTATTCAACAAAAATGAAACCCAAACAGGGATACATACAAGTGTATTAAAGGTAGTACGACAGAAAGATAAATATAAGGTACAATCATTTATAATAGTAATCATAGACACGAAACCCGAAAATAAAATAACAAGAATAAAGTAGTGGAAATCTAATCGGTAGGTTAAAACTTTTTAGGAAAATGTATCGAAAATAGGTTTAAAATGATTTTTGAAAACTTGTATAGTGAATCTAAGAAACATGGAACAAAATTTGCGCGGTGTACGGGTGCGCTACTGAAAAAGAGAATACTAATAGTGTACTTAAAATACATGAAACAGGGTAATCAATAACACATTCTCTTTGATAAATTCAAAATACTGAAACTAGATTTTTTGAATAACAGCATCATTAAATATAATTAGGGTAATAGGAAGAACACCAACAGGTACGGGGCTAGATAGGGTAATGATTATAAGGAAATGTGGCTCAATCAGAAGGTTGGAGTGTGTCGGTTTTAGGCTGAAGATCAAGGAGATTGGGATCGGGTCAGCACAGGAAGTAAGGAAGAGCAACAAAGGAATACAAAAGAAAAAGTTTGGAGGAAACAACAGTCGATACGACACACGAATCAAAATTTGAAGAGTTAGTGAACTCGGAAGTTTCACAGGTACTGTTCTCCTCCCGGCAGGATCTCAAACGGGCGCAGACGAAGGATGAATGGTGGCTCATTCCAAGGATCAGAGTGCGGTACCCTCCAATCGAAACGAGGGTGAAAACTATACCACGAGTAGGGGTGGGCAGTCAGGGATCTCAGCCGAAAATAAATGGATATAAGCAATAAACAAACATCAAGCAAACCAATTATCAAAAAGGTTGACGAATTCAAAAGATTTATTTCATTCAAGAAAATTTGAAACAAGGCATTATCCAATACTAGAAGTGGCCCTAAACTAAACACATTTTATTTGGCCAGAAAAACAACATCAAAAAGGAATTCCGTCAATCGCGGTTGTGGAGATTCAGCAGGTTACGGTAGGCGCGCGCACTCAGGTAGGGGCGTCCATTTCCATAGCGCCTTGCGGGGGCCGCCATTGGGAGTTCTTCCACAGGGGGGTCCTGATCTTCTGGTCCTTCTTCCTCGGATGGTGCTTCTTCATCGAGGTCCGACCCCATCTGATTCTCTTCTTCTGGATTTTCTTCCACGTGATTTTCCCCAACGAAATTTTCTTCTACCGGGTCCTCATCGGGATCTTCTTCTATCTGGTCTTCCTCTACAGGGTTCTCTTCGGGATCTTCTCCCTCTTCATCAGAATCAGCTATCATGTCGAACACTGGGACGGCTGCTCCTTCGTCCCCTGAATCATTGTTTTCGAAGTTGACTTGGGGACCATAGACTTCATCATCGGAACTCGTCAGTGTGTGATCTAAGGAAACGCATGACTGTGCATCCTCGTCTAGATGCGGCGCTGCTCCAGGGTGGGCCATGGCCTGAAAAGAGAAGTCATGATTAAACAGTGGAATACATCAAGGAAAACTCAGGGTACAAAATATAGGAAAAATATGCGGTTGCAGGAACTGAAAGATCAGAATGAAAGTACTGTGATAAGGAATAGAATGTGACATAGAGAAAGCATGAGAATAATACATATATTATGATTCAAATTTCATTGCATTCAACTAAAAGTTCAAAGGATACAGGATTTCAAGCAGAAAGAAATATTCATAAAGGATGACAACATTATTATTACTGAAAGTAGATAACATGAAAATTATTCTTCGACTACTATAACATTGCATTCTCGTCGCGTGAGTTGAATCCTGCGTTTGATCCGCCTTATCGTCGAAGTCTGAACTACGCGGCAATCCTCACTTGGCAGAAGTGGGGAGTGTGGACGAGTTTCTCCCTTGCAGTTCTTTCCTTTCTGAGCATCCGTTGATGAGATATTTGTCGGAACCGCATATCAGACATTTCCATTGAGCACGGCGACAATCCCTCTGAAGGTGTCCTGGCCTCTTACAATATCCACAGCAGGGGTTCTTCTGGTACTTCTGTTGCGGGGAAACAAATTGGCGTTTCATCTTCTTCCCTTTTACTCGTCCAATAGAGATCCCTGTATGATAGGAGACTCCCGCTGGGGTCTGACTCACTTGTCTTCTCAGCCCTTCAGCTAATAGGTCGTTTGTTCGCTCCTGGGCTTCCTTTAAACCTTGTAGTACACTAAGGATCTCAACAGTCTGATTCTGGGGAGCGGACAAAGATGAAGAGTCGTTGGAAGACATGATCCTGAAACAACAATTTGAGGATGATATAAGTCACAAGATAAATGAATCAAAATATAATATGGATAGAACAAGGATTCAAGAATATCAGAGATGATGAATATCATTACAAGTGGGGAATCAACAGTATCACTTTAAGTCACTTGAATAGAGTACGGTAGTGCAATTGCCACCACGTACCCTTGTCAAGTCATCCGAAACCAGAGTGAATGGATAGCTGAACACACGATGTGAATATGGATCAAGAATGACAAGTTTACAATCTAGACCGAGGGATGTCTTAGATTGCCAAACCATACACGGAAAACTGCAATCCCAATCGATGCAAAACCTGGATCTGATACCAACTAAACCATGTCACGCCCCGCTTCCCAAAATACGGAATACGAGGGGTAGACAAGGCCAGCCATGCTCCTACGGTCAAGGAAATGTCCTGCCGTAGTCACACTTCGGCTTCTAGTTTATCATGGTAAACAATAAACGATGCGCAGGTAATGAGAAATGCAGTAACTGAAGGAAACAATATAAAGACTGACCTGAAGTGGAACAAATGAATGTAAATCGGGAAGGCAAGTCAAGAAGTCTGTGATGCACGTCTAGATCTGGTCCAAGCTAAATCTTCTCCTCACACTGAGCATGCATACTCAGGTCGTCAGAGCGACACAATAGCAATATAATGTATATAATCAAGTAACAGTTCTAACAGTGGTGAAGGATATGAATAACAGTAAATCAATAACGGCATGAATATAAATGAGCGGGGATAAATGCAACGGAGCAGTAAAACAGTATAACGATGTGTCATGTATGTCAACACAGTATATAAAGAATGTAAATGACAATAACCCTATCAGTCTCTAAGTCTCACTGCACAGGTCAATAAGCCTATCGTCAGTCCAAGTGTGAGAGTCAACCACTCGCGAGTGTCCTCCACCCAAGGGTAGAACCCAAGGGCAAGGGACCACGGGCCCAACATGTAACGAATGAATCACGGTGTCTATAGCACATACCCTGTAAATCTCCATATAACTCCCTAAATATATAAGCCGGCATGGGACTCCCGAGATTCTGTTGAATTCACACTTGAACTACCCCACACCCCGAGGTCTACATCAAACGCTAACCATCACCCTAAATACTAATCGATCCGTGACAAGTCTACGCGAGAACTGGAGGCAGGACCTCCATCAAGCACGTCCCGACCAATACCTAAGATAAATGGCAGTGTCGGATGCCTTATCTGTGACACCCGTGCAAGCGCTTCCATAAGTGTCCCATACCACTTATAGTCACACGTACACACATCCCACAGACGTCGACAATGCAAAAGAATAAAAGGGACACTGATTGTGCACAAGTACGTATCACTTTCACTTCATCACGGATACACGAACACTGACGTACTTGCCACAATCATCACTAAAATCTAACACTGGGTGAATGCACGATATCACTAGGTTATCACTACAATGATATGGGTATGATGTGATGCGTGAACAAATATATAAACATGATGAGGATGTTATAAAAACAACATTCTTTCACTTGCACGATTTATCATGAAACATACGTATATAATTTGGCGAAATGATAAACAGGTAGTAATTAATATGTTCAGTTAGCTATCCATCTAATTTGATTTCGAGCCAATCAGCTTTCAGGATCATTAGTTATAACTGTTTCATTTTAAGCGCACGCGGCTGGAAATCCGGCTTCAGAATCAGGAATCCATTTCGCAACGCATTTTAATCCCAGTTGGGATCAGATTTTAGTGACGCTACAGTTGGATGAATTCTAGGGTTTTCAGTAAGGTTTTCAACGCAATAGACGGATCGTCAATCGCATCTGTACGTTAGGAGTTATAATGTGTTTAATATCAACATGTCAATTCTGATTCTGCTGGGACTGTGATGTGTCCCGATCTTCTAAATTACAGATTAAATATCAAACGGTAACGAAACAGGATTAAATCAATTGTGTTTTCTAGCTAACAGATTTATCTATAATAAACAGTGGAGTTCCGCAACTTACGAGTTAAGGAAATTCTATGGTATCCAATACGAAACAGTAAGCAAAGACTGGAGTCACTCTGGACTGCAGTCCAGAGTCGCACTCCGGTCCGAATATCATCACAGTTTAAATACAGACATATCTGTAAGCTTGTATAGGATTAAAGTTCGTCGAGTTAGCTTCGATTTGAGCCCTCGAACGCACCATTCTACTATGTACTTAATTTATGGTGGATTTAACGGTTTTCAGGTGCAACAGAAATTCAGTTTTACGGTTAAACTTGGGGGCAGTTGTTTTAGTCATTATCGATTACATCATTCAACAAAATTCACACACTATGTTCACAACCCTGCGGTCCAACCTACACCATTGAGTTCCGTCAAATTTGATATCATTTTCCTAAGAGAACAAGCATCGAGCAGTTGTGTTGTAATATTTAACGTAAAGCAAACATGAGATATATATATGATATTGACTTGTAACTTATAGAGAATAGCATGAAAGCAAGTAAGAACTTGCCTGGGAACGTCTCGGGGTCGTACGGCAGCAATGTCGTCACAGTCGCGCGATATACGCCGCGGAACAAGTTCGCGTGAGCCTCGATCGGAAAACGGGTTTTACGTCGGAGTCGCCAAGTGCTCGTTGGGTGGCCTGGGACTTGCTGGGGTCGACGATATCGACGGTGGTCGCTCCAGCGACGTGCACAGTGCAAGTGCAGAGAGGGTGGGGTTTAGAGAGAGAGAAAAGAGAGTGAGTTTGAGAGTTAGAGAGAGAAAGGGGTGTACAGAGGGGGAGAGTGAGAAATTGAAAGTGAGGGAGAGAGGAAAGCTGAGAGAGAGAGAGTAAGACAGAGAGGGGGCACTGAGGGGGTGATCGGGAGAGCGAGAGTGAGTAGGAAAGGCACAGAGAGTGAGGGTTTAGAGAGGGAGAGAGAGGAAACTGCAGAGAGAGAGTGAGGCAGAATGAGAGAGAGAGTAAGAAAGAGATGACGAGAGAGGGAGACAGAGAGGGGGAGAGGTTTAGAGGGAGAGAGACATAGAGAGCTGAGGATGATGATGATGAGGACTGAGGACGACGACGATGACGACGAGGAGCTCGCTGGCGTCGGGGCATGGGTGGCCGAGCACGGGTGCAGTGAGCGGTGAAGTGTGTAGGGGCTTGGCAGGGGCTCGGGTCGAGGGTGGAGTCGTGTAGGGGGGAGGAGGGAGTGATGGTTGAGGAACTGGAGGTGACGGAGGCGAGGTGCTCGTGGTCACGGTGGTGAGGGGAGCTCGGGTGTGGGCTGCAGGGAGCTCGGTGTGGAGCTAGGAGGTCGGCGGCACGGTAAGAGGAGGTGATGGGTGATGGTGTCTCGGGTCGAGGGTGAGAAAGAGATAAGGATTCGGGTGATCGAGGAAGAAGAAGGGCTCGGGGTGAGTGGGTTCGAGAAGGAGAGAACGGGAGCAGAGAGAGAGGGGAAACGCGAGGGAAAGAGAAAGAGAACGTGGGGGAGGGCGTCGTGATAACGTTCGCGAGCGTGGCGCGCGACGAGCGGCAACGTGGGCGAAGGAGGCGGCGTGGGCGGAGGAAACGCGCGCGCGAGTTGGGGGTGTAGCCGTTAGAGATTTAAGAAAGGAGATGAACAGGAGCGGGCTAAGGAATGGGCGTGGGCGCGAGGGGGTTTGGACTGGGCCAAGGAAAAACAAAAGAATTTATTTAGGGGGAAAAAGAATGGAGCAGGCCGGGGGTTTGGGTTAGGGATTTACGGTGGGCTTAGTGAAAAATTTAGATGGAAAATAAAAGAAATGGGCCGGCTTAATAAATAGGGAATAATGGACTTAAGAAAAGTGAATTTAGTCTATTTTTAAAAAAATGGGCTAAGGTAGTGGGTTAGGCCGGAATAGAAATACTAAGTAAAGCAAAATGAAGAGACCGGCTGGGAAATAAAATGGGAGAGTGGAGAACTAAAAATAGATTGGAAAATTTAAAATAATGAATAGTTATAAAATCTTATAGGTGAAAAGAAAATACGGGTAGACGTACAAAAAGGTGCTGGGTATTACAGTGGCGAACCATCCTAGTGTGGTTCCTTTCGCGAACACGGGCGTCGGGATCTCCACTGATGTCCTCCACCCTCCGATAGGCAGTAAGAATGGCGGACTGTTGAAAGGCCTGGTGCAAGAGATCGACAAGATTGTCTCACCGTCACTTCGAGATTAAGTTCATCAGATACACCGAGTGCACCTTATCCTCAGCGGTATCCAATTCTCCAAGCGGCACGCCGGTACAGAACAAGAGAAGCGCTTCCCAGATTGCTCCCACGATAAGCTTCAAGAGAGAGGAACGCCGGGGAAGCAGTTGACCGTTATATGCGTCGAAGCGGCTCATAATTTCAGCACACTCCGCGTTTGTGAATTCTCGATTTTGAGAAGGCCGAGTCGGCGGATGTCCCCGTAAGAGATGATCTCGTTGAGATCGTACAAGTGGGCGTCCATTGTTTCTGTGAAAGAGAATCAACAAAATTATCATAAAGACTGATTAAGCAAAACGATATAATGCATCGAGGAATAAAATGTCATCTTTAAACTCGAAGATCCATAAGAAAAAACTCTTAAGAGTTCTTTTGTATGATTTGGAAGGAGCAAAGCTCCATTGATAAATTAAGAAAATACAAGGAAAATCTTTTAAAGAGCACAGCCTTATGATGGAACCCTAATAGGGTTTTCTTTAGTTCTTTTTTAGATCCTTTTAGAGTAAAGCTCTGCTAAGTGAAACCCTAAATGGATTTTCTTTAAATCATGGATCTATTGAGAGCAAGGCTCTGTTGATGAAAATTAATATAATTTGATTTAAATTAAAAATTTTACCTAAAAAGTTTTAAGAGTTAACTCTTGGAGTTCTTGAAGGTAAAGAGCAGGGCTCTGAGATTTTGAAAGTAAAAATTTTTGAAGATGATAATCATCTGTTGAGGGACCAAAGGTCCTATTTATAGGCATTGAGAACCCTTTCAACTTCCAAAAGTTGCCGCAACGGTTGGAATTCTGCCACCGCTGTGCTCACGTTTGGGGCCACGTAAGCGCAACGGTGGGGGGGCATTTGTTTACCCCAATCAGAGCAAAGCTCTGTTCAAATTCCAAGGTGGGAAATGAAGCAACGCTTCTGTTTCCCCCAATCAGAGCAAAGCTCTGTTTTGAAATTGAAGTGAAAATTAAAGTTAAAATAAATGAAGCAACGCTTCAGATCCCCTGCGCTGCGCGCAGAGCGCCACGTGTCCAAATCAGACACGCCAGCGCAGGGAGCGCACCTAATCAGAGAAAGGCTTTGTCTAAAATTCAAACTTTAATAAAGGAAGCAACGCTTCAGCTGCGCTGCGCTCTGCGCTGCGCGACACGTGCCAGCGCAGTTGCGCTGCGCTCTGCGCTGCGCGACACGTGCCAGCGCAGTTGCGCTGCGCGACACGTGTCAAGCGCAGATGCGTTTGCGCCAAACAGAATTAAAATTCCAGTAAGATCTTTCTGTTCTTGTTAAAACAAGAAGATTGTCTTCTGTAAAACAGAAGCCCTTGGATCAAAGATCCAACGGTGGGGAAAAATCCCCAAATCACTCAGAGAATGATCTCTTTAACAAATTTAACAAATTAATGGGCACTGTATAAAGGCCCCCAGACCCCAATTCTAAAGAGGGAGGAACACAGAGACAAAAACAGAGACAAAAACAGAGAGAGAACTCAAAAGAATTTTGATAAGAACTCAAGAAGAAAAAAAAAGGTAAAACCTTTGAATAAAAAAGAAAAATTTCTTCTGAATAGATCATTGATCTAAGAACAAGATCAAGGATCTTCAATAAAAAAAATAATAAATAATATCAAAGGCATCGCCTTTTTTATGAACCATTGGTTCTGGAATCTTAAAGATTCTTTTCTTGAATCCAAAATTGGATCAAGATAATTAAAACAGTGCCTTGCACTTGCAAATCTGCACTGTTGTGCTCTCTGAATTGGCGCAAGCCACCAGAGAGCGCCACGTGTCAGCACCATAACAACTTGCGCTATGCGCTTTTAAGATAGAGCATTGCTCTCTGAAATTGGCGCAAACCACCAGAGAGCGCCACGTGTCAGCACCATAACAACTTGCGCTATACGCTTTTAAGATAGAGCATTGCTCTCTGAAATTGGCGCAAGCCACCAGAGAGCGCCACGTGTCAGCACCATAACAACTTGCGCTATGCGCTTTTAAGATAGAGCATTGCTCTCTGAAATTGGAGCAACTCACCAGAGCGCGCCACGTGTCAGCAGCGCAACAGCGCAGCGCACTGCGCTTGCGCTCATCCGAGCGTAACATGTGTCACCTCCACATGCGCTTGCGCTCAATAATTGGCGCAAAGCGCTTGACAGGCCACATGGCCACTGTCAGTTTGATTAATGCACTGCATTATTTACAGAAGGGCCAAGCCCAATTAAAAAAGGCCTAACATGCCTAATAAAATGCAATGCATTATTTTAAAAAGGGTAGAGCCCAAACAAAAACATATGCTGTGCATCATTTAAAAGGGACAGAGCCCAAATCAAAAAGGCCTAGCAGGCCAAAAGAAAATGCAGTGCATTATTAAACAGGGGCAAAGCGCTAGCACAGGCCTAATAGGCCAAAGATAAAAACGTTGAATATTCTCAACTGGACTTAGCCCAATCATGGCCGTAAGTTCTCAAATTAAATTGACTGAGCAACACTGCTCTCTTAAATCAATTTACATCCGGTTTAAAGGTACATCTTTAAACTCCTCTGACACCTATCGTTGAAATCCTTCAACGACGTCAGAGAGGTGACGGGTCCCGACAACCACACATCCATACGGACTAATGCGTCCTTAAACTCACGGACTAATGCATCCTTAAACTCACGGACTAATGCGTCCTTAAACTCACGGACTAACGCGTCCTTAAACTCTCAGACTAACGCGTCCTTAAACTCTCGAACTAACGCGTCCTTAAACTCACGGACTAACGCGTCCTTAAACTCACGGACTAACGCGTCCTTAAACCAACATTCATCATCAAAATGGGAACGATAAATCTCCCAACCAACTTTGGTTCAAAGGTATATCTCTGAACTCCTCTGACACCTGTCGTTGTAATCCTTTAACGTCGTCAGAGAGGTGATAGGTCCCGACGACCATGTTCCCCTCCGAACGGCGGCCCGGACTCTGCGTCCGTTGCCTGAGGTTCGGGGCAGATGCTATTTGGTTTTATCCGTCTATCTCTCCGAAGATGCCAAGTTGATTTATGGCACCGTGTATCGGAGGTTTAGACGGATGCGGCCGATGTAGCAGACTTCGTCAGATTCCCCCTCAGGGTGAGGGGTTTTTGATTGTGGGGACGCTCTTCCCTGCAGGTGCAAGCCCCTGCAGTTAATTACGCTACCGCGTTGCGATAACAACTTTCTCCTTCTCCAGAATTTCACTTCGTGTCGTGTATGTTTGTTTTGTTTGTGGTTGCCCGTGGATTGTATACGGAGACTTAGTGATGTCGTCGCCCGTAGGACGTGGATTAGTCCAAATCCGTATTTACTTAGATTTGGGTTTGGTGTTTTTAGTTTAAGGATGCATTAGTCGCGTTGCGGCTAAGATCAACTTAAACGTTCGTTAAGGATACGTTAGTCTTGTTTTAGACTAAGATCAACTTAACGTAGTGATTGATTTAATTATCTGGCCATTGGGACTCGTCACCTCTCCGACGTCGTTGAGGGATTACAACGACAAGCGTCTGAGGAGTTCAGAGATGTACCCTTGAACCAAAGTTGATTTGGGGTTTTATTGTTTATTTAAAGATCTAAGGACACATTAACCGTAGCTGGGGCTAAGATCAACTTAGACGGGACCGTTTAGATCCGGCAAAAGAGCGTTCGGGCTCTATTGCGCCAGTTTAAGGACGTGGTGGTCCATCGCCAGTTTAGGGACGTGGTGGTCCATTATTAGTTTAGGGACGTTTCGGTCCGTCGCCAGTTTAAGGACGTAGTGATCCATATTAGTTTAGGAACGTTTCGGTCCGACATTAGTTTAGGGACGTTTCGGTCCGACATTAGTTTAGGGACGTTTCGGTCCGATATTAGTTTAGGGACGTTTCGGTCCGATTAGATAAGTGGTCGTTGGGACCCGTCACCTCTTTGACGTCGTTGAGGAATTACAACGAGAGATGTCAAAGGAGTTCGGAGATGTACCCTCGAACCGGTCGTGAATTGGTTTAGGAGAGCCATTTTGCTCAATCAATTTAATTTTAAGGACTTACAGCCAGGATTGGGTTAAGTCCAATTTTTTTATTTATTTTAGGCTTTGCCTGACTAAAAGAATCAATCCAAACAGGGCTCTGCCCCTTTATTATTTTTGCAATTTGATTTGGGCCAGGCCCTCAAGAATTTTCCAAACAGGGCTCTACCCTTTTATTATTTTTGTGATTTGATTTGGGCCAGGCCCTCAAGAATTTTCCAAACAGGGCTCTGCCCTTTTATTATTTTTGTGATTTGATTTGGGCCAGACCCTTTTAAATAATGAGTTGCGCTTGTGCAGAAACTCAAGAATTTTCCAGATTTAAGAACAAAAGTGCATAGCACTTTTAATCTAAATTTGGATCAAAGGAAAACAAGTTTTTCTTCTTGTTTTCCCTGATTTTACAGAACCAAGGGTTCATATCAAGTGCAAGGCACTATTTATCTCTTTTTATTATTCACTTTTTTAATCTTCTGTTCTTCAGAGATTTTTACCTTTTTCTTTTTTTTTTTTGTTCTTGATTAATCTTCAAGAGTTCTGTCTCTTCTTTTTTTGCCAGAAGTTGATTCTTCTTCCTCATGCCTTTGAATGAGGTATGGGATCCTATTTATAGTGCTCATAAATTTGTTGAATTTGTTAACCAAATCTTTCCTGAATGATTTTGGGAATTTTCCCACCATTGGATCTTTGATCCAAAGGCAGAAGAAAATCTTCTGGTTTTGGAAAGAACAGAAAAGATTTCATCAAATTTTCATTCTGTTTCTGCGCAACTCCCCAATGAATGACACGTGTCGCGCAACAGTGCTTGCGCAACTGCGCAGACACGTGTCGCGCAGATGTGCGCTTGCGCAACGGTGCTTGCGCAACTGCGCAGACACGTGTCTCGCAGCGATGCACTTGCGCAACAGTGCTTGCGCAACTGCGCAGACACGTGTCGCACTGTGGACCGCTTGCGCACTGCGCAACGCACGGAATTTGAAGCGTTGCTTCAGAAAATTTGAATTTTCAAAATTCAAATGAGCCTTGCTCAGATTGGGGGAACAAATGCCCCCCCACCGTTGTGCTTACGTGGCGCGACGTAAGCGCAACGGTGGCCAGATCCTAGCCGTTGGATCAGGGAAGATCAGTTGAAGGGGCGCAAGCGCCTATAAATAGGACTCTTGGTCCTCAACAGGTGATCACCATCTTCAAGATTTCTCATTTTCAGAGCCTTGCTCTTGCCTTCAAGAACTTCAGAGCCTTGCTCTTGCTTCCAAAGTTAGAACTTTTTAGAAAAAACTTTAGGTAAAAATTAATCTTAAATTAAATTAATTTTAATTAATAGAGCCTTGCTCTCATAGATCTTTTGATCTAAGGAAAACCCCTTTGGGGTTTCACCAACAGAGCCTTGCTCTCAAGAATCTGTTTCAGGGTTTCTTAACCCATGAACAGAGCTTTGCTCTTTGGCAAAACATAGATCTTTTGATTTAAAAATGAAGAACTCTTAAGAGTTTTCATGGATCTTTAAGATCCCAATTTTTTTAATTTTTAATCTTCCTTTGATGGATATTTCCATCATTATCACAGAGCCAAGCTCTTTTAAGGAATCTTGTTCCCCTGAGACCAGAGTTTGACAAATGTCACTCTGTGACAGAGCTTTGCTCTAAAAGAGGAGGTTTTCTCTTTGTCTCTGGGGGCTCCCCACCAATGGGTGTATCCTATTGGGAATTTTTTATGAATTGACAGTCCCATCTAATGATGGGATTGTCTTATTAAATGATGCACATCATCCAGATTTTGTGGGTCCCCCTTTGGTCCCCTACCTACTGCATCACAGTGTGGAGCAAGATATATATATATTTTTTCAAATGCCAAGCGTTAGGCCACTAATGATGTATGTTTCTTTGTCTTTCCACAGAACATGTCTGACGACTTGTCTTTTCCCTTCGTTCGCTCGGAAGGAGGGTTCCCCCATGCGCCAGTGGATCGGGTGGTATTCGCTCTTATTAAAGATCGCGATCCTGAGTGCAAAAAGCTCCATCTGTGGGGAAGGTGGTATAGCCAGATCATCCAAGGCCGTCGCAGTTTTAGTTCCGCCGCGCCCTCTGAGCCCATAGTCATGCTCCCTTATGCGGACGAACCCCCGGTGAAGTATGCCGTGGAGGTTAAGAATTGGAATTCTGATGACCTCCTTCAACCTGCAATCGGCGCCATCCCCATGCAGCCACCGCCGGCGATAGATATTCTGGGGAGGCGAATCTGTCAGGGCGAAGTACGCCCTTGGGGACAGGCTTATAACATTGGAATGATCCCGCGACCCCCCGCCGGATATTTGCAGTGGGCCCGGTACATTCTATCGGCGAAGAGGACCCACCTAACGAAGATTGGTCTATACTCAGCCGTCTTCGTCTCGCTCTTTGAGTACCCCTCTCCTCCAACGTGGTGGATAAAGGCCTTCGTTGAACAATGGAATATCCCCACCCATACCTTCCTGACAGCGGATAGGGAAGTCTCCATCTCTCTGGAGGAATTTGCCGAAATTTCAGGTCTGCCAATGAGGGGAGAGCACTACGAGGAGTTGCTTCCTCCTGATGAGTATGTCTTTGCCACCAAGCAGCTGGTATTTGACTTAACCCCGGAGAATGCCATTCAGCATCAGCATCCGGGTTTGGTGAAAGTGTTGGAGATCTATGAGGAACTCCATTTGGAATCGGGAGACAAGGGCGTCAGTTTCGCAGCTTTCATTGCTCGCTTTATCCGCCCGGAGTTCTTATCAGAGCAGAGCGAGAAGTTCGCTCAGCTTGACGACCCCTTTGGCTTTGGTTTGGATCGCCGACCCGTATCAGAGAATAACCAGAGGGATTTCTATCTCCCCAATGCTGCCATCGTCGCTTTCTCGGAAATCGCCGTCCCCGGCATGGATGAGGAAACTTTCTTTATTGGGTTCCTGGGCTTGTGGTTATGCAACTTTGCGCTCCCTATGCACCCGCGCTTCATGCGGCCCTCTGTCTTTTACCCGGCACATCGGATGGTGGCCGGTCTGCAGTTGTCGGTAGGAATTGCTGGGTTAGCTTATCTTTATCATGGACTCAGCGTAGCGGCGGACGCCAATGATCCTGGGACACAGCCTGCTAACTTCCCAATGCATTACTTCGTTTCTTGGATGGAGATGCACGTGCGAGGGGTGTTTGGCGCCCACAAGACTCCTCCATTCTTCGAGAAGTACAGACTCCCGAGAGTCATACGGTTAATCGGGGCTTCAATTGTGTTTGCATCCCCGGGGGATTCTAGGGGACTCCTCCTGCGCCCACATTTGGTCGGAGCGACGACTTCTTTCGTGGATAAGGTTATCACCATAGGCTCGGAGACTACTAAGTCGGTGGTGCCCCTACGTGACGAGTTTAAGGGCGGGGCTTCTGTACTGAAGGCTCGGGAAATCGTCCATCTCTACTCCATTCGGCCGGGCTACCTAGTGTTTCGGCAGAATGAGACGGCTTTGTTTATGAGGTATAATCCGCATCGATTTGCCCAGCAATCAAGCTACAACCAGGAGATCCCGATGGAAGCCTTCTTGGAAATGCCTGTGGTTGGCCCAGAGGGGGTAAAGAATGCGATGCATCACTTTATACGGCTTAACACGGGTTCCTATTTCTTCATTAGTGAACCCAGCTGTGTCCCTAAGATGCTTAATTCATATGTGGCCTGGTATGCGCACGCTATGGGCCCAATCATTTTAATGGAGAAACGCCTACTGGTTAACCGTAGGGGTGCGCCTCCTGGCGGTGATCGCAAGGCCCCTTTGCAGCCAAGGCTCCCGGTCTTCCTTCCGCTAAAAGATGCTGGAGTCGATCGACCACGCGTGTTGAGCCCTCCGCGGGGATTGCCACTGTCTACTACGGTGGATGCACCAACGGCGCCCCGAGCTCCGACAAAGACGGTTAAAGCGGTATCGCCGGAGTCGGGCGCAGGAGCGGATATCGGGACTCGCCGCCCGAAAGTGACTGCCAAAACTGCCAAGCGCAAAGCTGTTCCGAGTGGATCCAAAGCTGGCGGACAGAAGAAGAAGAAGTCCACCCTATCCCTCGATGCGATCCTCAGCTCAAAGCCTGCGTCTTCTCCTGCCGAGGCCATATGCGAGTACGGCAGCAATGAGGGCTTTGTGGTGGACCCTGCGGACACCAATTTGGCTGCCGCCATTGTAGCTTCGGAGCGATCGGCGAGGCTCGAAGCGATGCTGAGTAAACTCGCTGAGTCCGGTAATCATCAGACGCTTTATTTGTTATTTCATTGCACCTTGTATTATTACATTTAACTAACATTTGCTCCATCTTTAACAGGTGTCTCTACTGAAGAGGCTATCGCTGCCTCCCTGAAAACCTTCCAAGAGGAGGAGGAGAAACGTGCCCTAGCAAGCGTCGGTATGTCTTATCCCTTTCTCTTTTATACGGAAATTTTGTTGTCTCTTTATGATAGTCAATCTGACCTTCTCTTGTTTCTTTACAGGGGTTGTATTAATCGGCGCAAGGATCCTTTCCGAGCCCGTCACCGAAGCCCCGGCTCCGTCGAAGCTGCCGCAAGAGCCTCGGCTTGATGCAACGACGAGGGATGCTCTGAAAAATCTGGAGGCATCCCTCTATACGGATGAGGATGCTTCACTCAAGGAAGCTCTGATAGCATCCGTCTCAACGGCTCGAGAAGAGCGGAAGCGGTTGAGACGTGAAGCAAAGGCGCGGAAAGCTGCTTTGGCCACGGGAGCGGGCCCTAGCACCATTCCTCACGCTAGTACTCCTTCCGAAGAGCCCCCTGTTGCCCTGTCTACTGCTCGTCGGCAAGTGGCGCGCGCGGTTCGGAGCGCCAATGATAAATCCGCTTCAGGTAGTACTCCTTTCAGAACCTTGTTGTACGAATTGTAAAGCTATTGGCTTATACGTATCTCATCTTGCAGGGTCAAGTCCAACTGAGGGGGAGGCGGAGACGACCGTCGAACCCAGGGGAGCGGAGGAAGCGGTACTTGCTGAACCCGAACCGACAGTGAGCAACGTTGTCGGGGTCATGGGGCCTGGAGCCGAGATTGAGGAACCTGCCGCGGAGAGGGTCATTGATGCCGCACCTGAAGTGGCGGCAGATGAGATGATTGTCTCAACCGAGCCGAAGGCGGTAGAGGGCGAGGTGCTTGAGGCTGGGGACCTCGTGGTACCGATGGACGAGGCAGCTGTAATCGCCGATCCTGAGGGAGTAGCGGGTGAGGCGGCCATGATTCCTGAAGACGAGCTAGGCGCTCCTTCTCAGGAATCTGGCAATGTTCCTATCATAGCCCTCCCTGCCTATGGTCCCCCGCCGCCTGTAGAGCTTGCGAGCATAACAACGGTTCCCCTCGAGTCGGGTGATGAAGCTACAGGCGGTGGCCTTCCGTCAGTGGAGGAAGGGATTGCCTCCGTTTCTGCGGGCAGCTTGTCGGGTAAATTTTAAATGGCCAATTTTCTTCATTTATATATACCTCACGATCTCTTTTAACCAGTTTGTCTTTGTTTTAAACGCAGGTGCGGCTAGTGCCGATGCTCCATTGCCTGAAGGCACACCGTCAACCATTGCCTTGGCGGTGGTTGCTCCTCAGCCTTCCCTTGTGCCATCGCGGATGTCGGAAGGTATGAATTTACGACTTATGCATTAATCTTTTAACGTGTAGCCTATGTACTAACGTTATACCACTATGCTCTTTTCAGGGGTGTTCTTCGATCATCTGTATCAAGTGCTGTTCCCACACTTCTCCTTCCCATCCGAGCTCGCTTCTCCCTCTAGGGGTACCGGTAAGTGCTGTCTTGGTCTCTTTTGAGGGAATATAGGATCGTATCTGACTTTTCCTCTTCCTGATTGCAGTGCCTCAAATCGAAGGAGGGGACACCAGGCCTGCGCTGCCACCGGCGCCTCCGGCTTTGCCGTCCGTTGCGACTGGTACAGATATTCCTTTCCCCTTTTTATATGATCTTTCACCGACTTTTCGAATCATTGTTTGACCATGTTTCGTTTTGCAGCTATTGTTCTAGCTCTGATCTCTTTTGAGTCTCACGTCCTCTCACCGGCGGGTCCTTTCTTGAGACGCCCGTCTTCAAAGGGTGTTGTGATGAGCCTGGGTATGTTGAGCGGGTACATCGAAGAGCTCAACATGGATGCCCTTCCTTCTGCCGTAGATTTCGCTGTGGATGTTAACCCAATGTTGGCGGTGCTCGTAACTTTTCATAACGAAGGCGTCGTCGAATCGTGGGTTAACTACTGCAGAGAGATCGAGGCTCGCTTGCATCGGTTGGAGTCGACACGCCCTTCTCCCGAGGTTTTGGCCGCGAGCGCCGAACGGACAGCTTGGCTTGAGCAAAGCGCCTCTTATCTCCGCCATTTGGAGCAGGAGGCAGCTTTACGGCTAAAGGCGCATCAGGAATCTTCAAACGCGACCGCTTGCCTTCGTGCTGAAGTTAGGACGAATGCTGCTGAGGTGAAAGCTGTCTTTGAAGGTCTTCTCAAGCGTATATCTAATGGGCTAGCACTGAAGCGGAAACTTGATGCTGCTGAGCGCGATGCCCGAGGCCAAGAAGCAGCTCAGCAGGTTGTTGGGGAAGAGCTCGCATCCTTCACGCAGCAGCGGGCTCAAGTAGAGGCTGAACTGGCAGTGGTAGTTGATCAGGAGAAGGCGTAGGAGGAAGTACGCGAGCAATTGATAGGGCTATTTAAGACGATTCCTTCCCAGTAGCTGCCCTTGTATCAATACACTTGTAATTTTCTTTTTCGAATAAGATGTATACATTCTCTATTCTTTTGTACGATTCGCCATGTACTTGATTGAATTAATAAATAAAGATACACATTTTTTTTTGCAATGTCTTGTATCATTTCTTTGCTTTCTCCCTTCTCTTATTATCAGCATGCTGTCTTGATAAACATGATTGACAGGTAATAGAGTAAGCATTTTGGTTTCTTCGAGATATGGCGAGGGCTTAGGCCGCAGGTTCAGATCTGCTGCCTAAGATTTTTCAACTCTATGAGCCGTGAGGGTCTCATAAAGACTTTTCTCCCTACGGATCGAGAGGATCTCGTAGGTGGATTTTCTCCTTAGGAATCGTGAGGATTCCCAAGTGTGGTTTTCTCTCATAAGTCGAAAGGATCCTATAAGAGAATTTCTCCCTCTTACGAGTCGAGAGGGCTCGTAAGCGGTTGTTTCCCTCTTTGTCGAGAATCGACTTCAGAGAGTGAGACCCGTGAATAGTATGCAAGAGACCATTTAGGATTGACTTGCAGGATCCCATTGCCCCTCTTACGAGTCGAGAGGGCTCGTAGGCGGTTGTTTCCCTCTTTGTCGAGAATCGACTTCAGAGAGTGAGACCCGTGAATAGTATGCAAGAGACCATTTAGGATTGACTTGCAGGGTCCCATTGTTCAGGAAGTAAGTTTTTGAATCCTTACTGCCCGAGATGTGAGTCAAAGAAGCTCTCGTCACGGAGTGTTTGTATCCGTGAGTTGAGTATTTTGCTAGGGATTATTTGTTTCCCAAGCGCCAAGGATTATTTGTGTCCTTGGGGTTTGAAACGAATCGATGGTTCCCGCGGAGGCGCTGGTGGCTCTGCGAGTCGACGCGGATCAGAAGGCTCTCGTCAAGGAGTGTTTGTATCCGTGAGTTGAGAAGTTTTGCGAGGGATTATTTGTTTCCCAAGCGCCAAGGATTATTTGTGTCCTTGGGGTTTGAAACGAGTCGAGGGTTCCCACGGAGGCGCTAGTGGCTCTGCGAGTCGACGCGGATCAGGAGGCTCTCGTCAAGGAGTGTTTGTATCCGTGAGTTGAGAAGTTTTGCGAGGGATTATTTGTTTCCCAAGCGCCAAGGATTATTTGTGTCCTTGGGGTTTGAAACGAGTCGAGGGTTCCCACGGAGGCGCTGGTGGCTCTGCGAGTCGACGCGGATCAGGAGGCTCTCGTCAAGGAGTGTTTGTATCCGTGAGTTGAGAAGTTTTGCGAGGGATTATTTGTTTCCCAAGCGCCAAGGATTATTTGTGTCCTTGGGGTTTGAAACGAGTCGAGGGTTCCCACGGAGGCGCTGGTGGCTCTGCGAGTCGACGCGGATCAGGAGGCTCTCGTCAAGGAGTGTTTGTATCCGTGAGTTGAGAAGTTTTGCGAGGGATTATTTGTTTCCCAAGCGCCAAGGATTATTTGTGTCCTTGGGGTTTGAAACGAGTCGAGGGTTCCCACGGAGGCGCTGGTGGCTCTGCGAGTCGACGCGGATCAGGAGGCTCTCGTCAAGGAGTGTTTGTATCCGTGAGTTGAGAAGTTTTGCGAGGGATTATTTGTTTCCCAAGCGCCAAGGATTATTTGTGTCCTTGGGGTTTGAAACGAGTCGAGGGTTCCCACGGAGGCGCTGGTGGCTCTGCGAGTCGACGCGAATCAGAAGGCTCTCGTCAAGGAGTGTTTGTATCCGTGAGTTGAGAAGTTTTTTTTTGTTGAAGTCATTGGCTTCTTCGGTTGAAATGAACCGTTGAGGTTTGGCTTCGTCGTCTGACGGAGCCCGTTGAGAAAGTATGGTTCCCCCTTTGTTTACTCCCTTGGATTGTATACAGGGATCGATGTGATCCTAACTGTAGGGCCAAAGTTTTATCATTTCTTCTTTTTATTTTATTTTATTTCTGCGATGCTCTATCATTTCAGCTTTTATATCGCAAAGGTCGCGATTGCCCAATCATTTCGGCTATTTTTCGCAGTGCCCAATCATTTCGGCTATTTATTTTATCTTTACTCGTCGCTTTTTATTACGAGTTGCCCAATCATTTCGGCTATTTTGCATGCATACATTTTACTTGCTGCTTTTTATTGCAAGATGCCCTATCATTTCGGCTATTTTGTATGCATGAGCGGCCTACTGGTTTTCGCCGTAAACCTGAAATTGGACACCGATTTCGGCATCAGCACCGCTGCAACTGGGATATTGCCAGGAGCGAATCATCATTTGCCTCCGTCATTGTCGAACAAAGGAGGCTTAGCGATCAGGGTTAGGGACCTGTCGACTAAGGCTTTCGATTTCATGAGCCGTAAGGGTCTCATAAAGGTATTTCTCCCTACAAGTCGTGAGGATCTTGTAGATGTATTTTCTCCTTAGGAATCGTGAGGGTTCCTAAGTGTTTTGTTCCTCTGTAAGTCGTAAGGATCCTACAGGGGGGTTTTCTTCTTGTAAATCGAGAGGACTTACAAGGGTTATGCGAACATATCCCCAGTCACGGATGGGCCTTGGTTAGGGAAACGTTTATTCGCGCCCGTGGATTGTAAACAAGGGTCAATATTGAACCACTTGTAGGGCAACATTGGAAGTTTGTGGGGGTTTGCTTAAGCACAGGTTTAGGTCTCTGTGACTTAAGACTTTCAAATCCTATGAGCCGTGAGGGTCCCATAAGAGAGTTCTCCTTACGAGTCGTGAGGATCTCGCAAGCGTATTTTCTCCTTAGGAATCGTGGGGATTCCTAAGTGTGTTGTTCCCTTGTAAGTCGTAAGGATCTCACGCAGGTGGTTTCTCCTTACAGGGTCGAGAGGACCCTGTAAGGGTTCTTTAACGAAGTTGCGCCCTTTCGGGTTTTCACAAACATTCGCCGGTAGTCCTGCTGTTTTTACTCACGGAGCCCTTTCGGGTTTTCATCCGTGCCCACCTTGCTTATGGACATACCGTTTTTTTTTTATTCTTTTTATTTTCTTTTTCTCTTCTTTTTTTTTTACGAGGTCGCGCCCTTTCGGGTTTTCACGAACACTCGCCGGTAGCCCTGCTGTTTTTACTCACGGAGCCCTTTCGGGTTTTCATCCGTGCCCTTTTTGCTTATGGACATACCGTTTTTTTTTATTTTTTATATGTTTTTTTTTATATCTCGTCAGCCTAAAGATGCTGCGGTAGTAGTTTTAAAGACGTCTCGGTCTGATATTAGTTTAAAGACATTTCGGTCCGACATGGAGAAGGCCGGCTACTGCTTATAAAGCTTGAGCTCAGGAAGATAGCGAGCGGACATAATCGTCGTCATCTACCATTGACCTAGGCTGTGGCTCATTAAGCGTAGTATTTCTTTAGGAAGCGACCGTTTATTGGCCTGAAAGGCCTTTCACCGTGCATGTCCATGAGTAGATAGGCCCCACCCTGGTAGACCTTATCAATGATGTACGGTCCTTCATAGTTTGGCTCAAACTTTCCTCGCTTGGCGCGATTGGGGATCATGGGCCTTTTGACCACTAGCACGAGTTCGCCTTGGTGGAATGTCCTCGGCCGGCTCAATCTTTCATATGAGCGCGTCATCTTTGCTTTATAGGCTTCCAGATTTTGCTGTGCTAGAAGCCGGATTTCATCAAGGGCGTCAAGCTCTTCAAACCGAAGGTGAGCATTTTCTTCGTCTGTCAGCTCGTAGTGGACTGCCACTCGTAGCGAGGGTAATTCTATCTCGAGGGGGAGTACTGCTTCCGTCCCAAATACCAACGCGTATGGCGTTGTGTTCGTGGCCGTTTTAAATGTAGTTCGATACGCCCAAAGAGCCTCTTGCAATCTTTCGTGCCAATCTCTCTTATTTCGTGACACTGTTTTCTTCATGATCTTCGTCAAGGTCTTGTTGAAGGCCTCAGCTAGACCGTTAGCTCGCGGATTATAAACTGAGGAATATCTCCAGTCTATATTGTGCTGCTGTGCGAAGCGGCTAATTTTATGACTTCGGTAGGCTGGCCCATTATCAGAGATGATTCTTCTCGGGGTTCCAAACCGGTATATGACATGTGTTTTGAAGAAATGGAGGATGTTCTCCGTCTTTACTTCCCTCAACGGTACCGCCTCTGCCCATTTGGAGAAGTAATCAGTCGTCGCCAATATGAAACGATGTCCCTTTGACGATGCTGGTTCGATGGGGCCGACTATGTCAGTTCCCCACATTTCGAAAGGCCAGCTAGCCACTGTTGGGTGTAGTGGATTGGGATGCTGATGGATGAAGTCTCCATGAATTTGGCATGAATGACATTGCCTCGCGTATTCCAGGCAATCCTGCATCATCGTGGGCCAGTAGTAGCCCATCCGTTTTATCTTCAACTTCATCTTAGGGCCTGCTTGGTGGGAACCGCAGAGTCCGTCGTGAACTTCTTGGACGACCCTTCTCGCTTCGTCAGGTCCTAGGCATCTCAGCCACAGAGAATCGAATGTCCTCTTGTATAGAGTATTGTTGACGAAGGCGAAAGACAGAGCTCGTTTCACGAGCTGGTGTCTTATGGACACTTCTTCAGGCATTCGGTGGAACTTGAAGTAATCTATGAAGACTTCTCTCCAGTCCTCGGTATTTTCCCAGTCTTTTATTTGCAGGGTTGTCTCCTCGTTCGCTCCTTTTTCTTCAGACGATTCCGGAGATACTTCTGCTGGGGCAAGCACTCGACGGCTTTGTACCACGATTCTAACGTCGTCGAGGTTCTCGTCAGCCAGTTCTTTAGCAAGTTTGGCTAGTGCGTCCGCTTTGCTGTTTTCCGCGCGCGGTATACTCTCCAAAGTATAGGAGGGAATTTGGATTAGCTGTTGTTGCACTTTTTCACCGTATTTTACCAATTCCGGTTTGCATGTTTGGTAATCGCCGTTCACTTGACTGACGACTAGCTGGGAGTCCCCATATATGAGGAGGTCTTCAATTCCCATGTCAATGGCGATCTCGAGGCCTGCTATCAAAGCCTCATATTCAGCTTCATTATTCGTTCTCGGCTCTGTTAAGGAGAAGGCGAAGCGCATTATTCCTCCTTGTGGGGTCACAAAGATGAGTCCTACCCCCGATTTGATCATTGGCGTACTTTGCTTGTGCTTTTTCATGGAAGATGCTCCATCGAAATAAAGTTCCCAACGAGTATCACCACCGTCGATTGCGTCAAACGCATGTTTGTCTGGCAAATCGCAATTCAGAGGGGAATCGGCAGGTATCGGGTGTTCAGCAAGGAAGTCGGCTATGGCCTGACCCTTCACTGCCTTGAGGGGTCGATATGTTATCGAGAACTCCATTAAGAGCAGAGCCCATTTAGCGAGTCGTCCCGTCAAGATGGCCTTTGACATTAAATATTTGAGAGGGTCCACCTTTGAAATGAGATGGACTTCGTGCGCTAATGCATAGTGCCTAAGCTTTGTTATTGCGAAGATCAACGCCAGGCAGTGTTTTTCAATGGGAGAGTAGTTGCTTTCTGCCCCCAGCAGAACTCGACTTAAGTAGTAGAGTGCTCTTTCTTTCCCTTGATCGTTCTCTTGTGCCCATAATGCGCCTAAGGAACCTTCGAGGGCGGTTGTATAAAGAATAAGAGCCTTTCACTTAACCGGAGCAGCCAACACCGGCGGGTTCTGCAGGTATTGCTTGATCTCATCCAGTGCGCCTTGACATTTTTGATCCCAAACGAATGGGGTTCCCTTCTTCATCAGGTGACTATAGGGACGGCACTTTCCTGAAAGGTTGGCTATAAATCGCCGTATGTATGCGAGTTTCCCTTGGAGAGACCGCAACTGTTTGAGAGTCCTCGGCGGAGGCATTTCCATGATCGCTTTAATCTTTGACGGATCTATTTCAATACCTCGGTGTCGAACGACGAATCCCAGGAATTTGCCCGAGGAAACCCCGAACGCACATTTAAGAGGATTCATCTTCAAGTTGTATTGCCGAAGGCGTTGAAATACAGTCTTCAGATGCTCGAGATGTTCCTCGTATGATTTGCTTTTAACCACGAGATCGTCGATATAGCATTCAACGATTTCGTGTATGAGGTCGTCGAAGATCTTTGTCATGGCCCTCTGATAAGTAGCACCGGCGTTCTTCAAACCGAAGGGCATTACTTTATAACAAAATATCCCAAGAGGGGTCCTGAAAGCTGTGTGTTTCTGATCTTCAGGATGCATTTTTATTTGATTATACCCCGATGAGCCGTCCATGAAGGAGAAAACCTCATGAGTGGATGTATTGTCTATCATTAGTTCAGTGACTGGCACTGGGAAATCATCCTTCGGGCAAGCTTTATTAAGATCCCGGAAGTCTACGCATATGCGCACTGTCCCATTTTTCTTCATCACTGGGACGATGTTAGCGATCCATTCAGGGTATTGAACTTCATGGATAAAGCCAGAGTCTATCAGCTTTTTGACTTCGGCGTTGACGCTCATCTCAAGCTCGAGTCGCATTCTTCTCGGCGCTTGTTTGACTGGCTTGATGTCCGGGGATATCGCCAATTTGTGTACAGCAATTTCTGGATCTAGTCCCGGCATTTCGGAATAGTTCCACGCGAAGCAATCTTTGTGCTGTAGAAGCACATCCTTTAACGCAGCCACCCTTTCTTCAGATAACAGCTCGCTGATGAATGTCGGTCGCGGGTCATTTGCCGTCCCCAACTCAATTTTCTTGAGATTATCTGCAGTGGTATGGATTCCATCCTCCAGTTCTTTCGGAGCTGGGGGAAATTCTGAGATTACCTCATCGCTGCCGCTTTCAAAGCACCAAGGGAGGTTGTTCATGTCCTCGGACCCTTCTTTTAATATTGTTATCACATGGCAGGTGCGAATTTTCTGCCAATCCCAATGCGGAGTTGGTTTTATCCTTGTGTTTTCGGGTTCGTGCTTTTGCGGCGGCGCTACCTTCCAACTGTCAGACAACGCGAATTTGCCAAGCTGATATTGGTCCTCAACCCAATTCTTAAAGGTGAAGCAATCTTCAAGCGGATGCCCTACTACTCGATGGTAAAAGCAATACTTTGGGTTGGAGACTTCGCCTGCTTGCTCAGGGTGTTTAGACTCTGGCAGAGTAAGCATTTGATGTTTTAGAGCAAGATCAAGTATTTTCCTTGTTTTGTTTCGAGGAAATGAGTATGCTCGACCCATTTTCTTCATGAGGGCTAGGTCAATAACGCTCGACTCTCGGATGCGTGGCTTCTTAGCTCTGTTTTGTGGTTGTCGAGCACCTTTTCGGCCCTTCGACTTGTTTTTGCTTTCGCGTCGAACCTTCTTTGTAGCAGGTTGACAAGGAGCGGCATTTTCATCTTTCACCGCCTGTTGAAGGAGGCGCTGTGTCTTGGCTTTCTCATAGATTGCCATTTCACGATCGTGATCATCTCGGGCTTTTTGACTGGCATCCCTTGTAAGTTTGCTCATTTGGTCTTCAGACGATGGGTTGGGAGGTCTTGCATCAGGAACTTTTGCTGATTCAGGATTAGCGTCTTCCCATTGAGCGTCCGCTTCTTCATCAAAGTCATACATGGCATAACAGCTGTTTATTAGCTCCCGTTTCTTTGAGCGAACATACCCGAGCCCTTTTGTTTCCGTTCTCCCGTTAGGCAGTTTGCATTGAGTCCCGGGAACGTTCCAGACCTTGTCATAGAATTTGGCTTTTCTAGCGGTCTGTGTGAAGGACATCCCTTGACGTTTCAGCAGTTTCTTCAAACCTTTGGTATAATATCTGGGAAGACGGATAGGTTGAAGCCTGTCGAGCGTGGGATCCGCGCCATGCCAAACTTCTTTTTCCACCTTGTTTTCTTCAGAACGGTAGAATAGGATTGCTTTCTCGCCTTCTCGTCCGGGAGGGACATAAAATGTCAGCAATTCTTCCACACTGTTGGTGTCGAGTGTATCCAGTTCTTTGTAGTGTTCAAGCGGCACCATGGTTATCTGCAGACTTCGCTCTTCATCAGCGGAAACCCGTATTGAAGGCCGAGCGGGGAATACAGCATGAACTTCATCCTCCGAATCACTGCCGAAGATCAATGAAGGAATGGATGGTCCTGGCCTGATGGATTGGGATGGACCTGAATAAACTATATCCTCCTCCTCCTCGGTGTCACTGCCGAAGACAGGGATGGTGGCGTTAGTCTTGTTCTCCGGCTTGTGACACCTTTCCGTGTCCTCGAAACTCGGCAAGAAGTATTTGGCATCTTCATACTTGCGAACTTCATTCACGGAAAACGGATTTAACTCTCCTGCCACAGTGTACTCAAGACCATCCCTACAATATTTCATACACTGATGCTGTGTAGAAGGGATGATATTGTACTCGTGTAACCATGGTCGACCGAGCAGAGCGTTGTAGCACGTCTTGGCATCTATGACATGGAATTTGATATCTATGACGAGCAACCCGAAGCCTAACGTCAATATCACAGATCCAAGGGTTTTCGATGATTGGGAGTCGAACCCGGAGATGGTGATCTCGTCTCGGGCGAGGTGTTGGACACTCATGCAAATTTCCTTTAACACCCGCACATTGAGTAAATTAACAGACGATCCGTTATCGACCAAGATTTTACCTATCTTTATGTCGTGGCAATATCCCGAGACATAAAGGGGACGATTGTGTTCACACGTTCCGAGGAGAAGGTCTTCATCACCAAAAGCAACGTCGGCCGTGTGCACTTCTTCTAATTCGTCTTTCATCTTTTCTTCGGCTAAGAAAGCTTGGAACTGGTCCGGATTTCGTAGCGCCTTAATCAAAGAGTCCCTTGCCTCCTTTGATAGTAACAAGGCATCAAGGACGCTAAGCTGAGAGGGCAGTTTCCTCAGATGTGCCAAGACATTGTAATCCACTTTACTCCTCTTTGGCGGGTTCTCGGCGTTTAGCTCTTCCAGAACTTGGTCATCTAAGACGATGTCTTCAGAGACTTTTTCTTTCCCTTTATCTTTTCTACTCGAGGGTCCGAGGTTCTTTTCAGGCAGTGTTCGATTCCGCAGCCGGATATTTTCGCAAACCATCGGCTCCTCTTCTTTTCCCGAAGTTGACTCTTTAAAGAGAGGGGCAAGCTCTAGCTCCTCATCAGAGTCGCTCCCAAATGTAGGCACTTGTGTCCTGGTAGTGTTAACCATGTGACAATTGCTAGCAGTTCTTTCAAGCTCTCTGGTCGTGTTTCCTTGTTCCCGACGAATCTTACGCTTTTCCCGTTTAAAGAGTTGTTGATTAGCGACGTATCCTTGCCACCATCTATCGAAAGCCTTGCATTCTTGAGTGGGATGCGAGACCTTCTGATGATATAAGCAGTAAGAGGGGTGTATTTCTACCGCGCCAGTAACTTTTTCTTCGGAGGGCGGTAGCTTCATGCCCATCGATATGGCCTTAGCAAACTTCTTTTTTATCTTGAATTGACTTTTGTCAGCAGTGGAGGCATTTTGCTCAAGCGGGATCATCTCAGCTCTTTCCTCAAGTCGCTGGCGCTTGGCTCTTTCGAATATAGCCGTCTCGCGTTCTCGATCAGCTTTGCTTTTCAATCGAGCTTCATTAATAAACGCGCCAATCATTTCAACTGATAACTCCGGAACCCTTGACTCGGTATTTGCCCCCGGCGTTTCAGTGCCAGAAGTCCCTTCATCGTTCGTGGTCACATGGGAGATCATATGACAGCTTGCCACATATTCGTCGGATTCATCCGATGAAGTTTCTCCCTCATCTTCTTTTTGAAAGACGTGATCAAGGAAATCTTGGAGCGTAATGGGAGTCCGCGCCTTTTGGTTGTACTCATCCAGTGCGTCGATTTGCTTCTGTAAGTCCGTGCGCTTGTCGCCAGGCTTCACGGGCTTCTTAGATTTCTTCTTCTTCTTTTTCGAAGATTTTGACGGCTGGTTATGAACGCTTGAACTACCACCATCGGCCTTCGGAGTCGGACGTGGCTTCAACATCCCCTCAATAACCTGCGGCTCCAAGGGGTTCTTCCACTTGACCGCTGGACAGGTCTGAAGATCATTTAGCATTCTCCTCGTTTTGGCTGATAATACAACCTCCCAGGGAGCTTCTTCAATGACGGAGCATGTTGCCCCCGGCGTATTTGTCCCCTTATAGGCATGGGGCTGCGGAGGATTCACCTTCCATTTGTCAGATAGCGCAAATTTGCCCTTACGGTACTGGTTCTCAAGCCAATTTTTGAAGACGTAACAGTCTTCGATTGGATGTCCTAGCACTCGATGATAAGGGCAGTAATTAGGCTCGTTGACGTCACTCGGTTGCGACGGACGTTTTGGGTCTAGCAGATTTATGAGCCTGTTGCGCAATGCCAGCTCGAATAGCCTCCTTGTTTTATCACGGGGGAAGGAGTAAGCACGTCCCATCCTGTCCTCAAGGGGTACGTATGGGCGCGTATTGTTTGGACGAGCAACCGGCTTCGAGTCGTTCGGTTGTTGTTGGGCATTAGCGACGATGATCGCTTTTCCCTTTCCTTTATCGTTTCGGGAGTCCGACTTCGGGAGAGGGGGTTTATGGCCCATCTGGTCCATCTGCGCCAATTTGTCGATCAAAGCCTGGAAGGAAGTCGGCTTGAAGAACATCATAAACTGTGAAATGGTTGCTTGTGGATCAAGGGTTCCAACAAACATTCCCACCGCAGGGGCTTCTTCTATGCGCTGTTCACACTTAGACCATAGATTACGCCACCGTATAGCGTACTGAACCCACGTCTCGCCGGGTTTTACCCTGGCGTTAATCAGTGCCGTCATCGGGGTACGCTCGCTGGCACTTGCAAAACGCTGGGTGAAGAGCAGCTCCATCTCCGCAAAGGTTTTAATAGAGTCGTTGGGGAGCTCGGAATACCATTCGAAAGCCGTATCTGATAGGCTTCCAACAAACTGGCGCAGCAAAAGCTTGTCGTCGCCTCCGGTGTTACCACAAAGCGCCCTGAACTGGGCAACATGTTGATGGGGATTGCCGGTCCCTTTGTAGACATGAAACTTGGGAATTGTGTAACCTGGCGGGTATTTGATTTGGTCATACCAGCCCGGATATGGCCGCCCCGTTTTTACAACGTGGCCGGCTGCTTCGGCCGCGTGATGAACCTTTATCCGCTGGGCTATATATTCGTCCAGATCAGTTTTAGAGATTGTATCCTCTCTAGCCGTTGATAGAACGGGCTGAGGGTTTGATGTTTCTCCCTTATCATCCCCAAGGACAATTGGGGGTTCTTCAGTTGGGGGATCTGGTTGTATCATCATCCCTATCATGTCCTGGAAGAGGAGGCCCATACGCTGTATATTGGCTGCTTGTTCAGCAGCCTCTTTGTCTCTCTTTTCCAGTACTCGGCGGAGGAACTCAGCGTCGGTCTCTTCCTCTTGGCGTTCATCTAAGGACGTCTCAGGATTCTCTTTTGGCCCCGTGAGTGCAGCCATTGTAGTCATCATCTCCTGGAGCTTTTGTTGCTGCTCCTGAGACTTGGTCACTGACCGGGTAAGCGGTCGGTGACCCGTAGAAGTACGACTTTCTTCCTTTCCCGAAGCCATATAGACCGTATGAACTGTTATGCCCCCTGACTTGGGGCGTTCAGGTTCACCGCTTTTAAACTTTGTCAGAGTCACGGGAGCTTTTTCTGGCCTCTTCCTTTTATGGACCTTTGAGGTTGAAGGAGCCGTTGAAGCGGGCATTCTAGCATTTGTTGCCCCCTGCTGTTTAATGGGGCGGTTCTTGTCTTTTTCCACCTTTGCCCTTTTCTGGCGACGGAAGTGGTCTGAGTCAATCACGGAGTCTTGAACCTTCCGCCAAACTTTATAAATTTTTGACGACAGCCGTTGAGGGGGCTGTTCCTGCTTCGTCTCCGGAGCTTTTTCCATGGGCGGAGGAGACCTTTTCAATGTAGCAACCGGAGAGTTCTTTCTCACCTTCCTCAGCAATTCAAAGCTGTTCTCAGTTGGAACAGCAGCATTGACCTCCACCACTGGAGCAGGTGGGGTTAGCCCTGAGGGGGAGTTTCCCCCTGCTTTCCTTACTCGCTGCCAATGGCGACGTCGCGCACGACGAGCCGTTGGGACTGGCTCGGAAATCGAGATAGTTTCTTGTTGCTCCCTGTTTGGGTGTGGGGTAACTGTCGACGTCAGCCTATCGAAGACTGATGCTTTTTGACCAGCTGGGGGAGGAGTGGGAACCGTCAATCTTGTGAAGACCGACTCTCTGATAGGAGAAGCCGCTTCAACGACTTCCGAGGCAGCGGCCGTTGCCCTCTTTGGGACAGCCACTTTATAATTCTGACCTAGCCTGGTGAAAACGGAGGCTGTCGGCTTAGTAGCGGGCGACCCGTTGACAGGGGTCGTGGTAGTAGTGAGCCGGTCAAACACCGACTTCTTGTTCGCTTCCGGTGCGGGTATCGGTATAGAGAAGCTTGTAGGTGGGACCATGGTCCCGAAAAACAGGCCGGTGGTGGCCTGGGTCACCTGTTCAACCGGCAGAGTCAGGAAGGAAGCCGCTTGGGGCCCATATGCTACACCTCTCGGTGAAGTGGGACGTCCGTTGCAGTGGCATTTCGAGCAGTTGGTGCAGTTGGTGGCCATTGAATCTTGAATTCTGCGCCAGGTAAAAGACCAAATCTTAGCAACTTGAAATCCGAAGACAACCATTTAACAAACCGCGATTGGTTCGCGAAGACGACACACGAAGTGTGGAGTGGAAAGAGGAAGAGGTCCCACCGGGCGTGCCAGAATCTGTTCCCCTCCGAACGGCGGCCCGGACTTTGCGTCCGTTGCCTGAGGTTCGGGGCAGATGCTATTTGGTTTTATCCGTCTATCTCTCCGAAGATGCCAAGTTGATTTATGGCACCGTGTATCGGAGGTTTAGACGGATGCGGCCGATGTAGCAGACTTCGTCAGATTCCCCCTCAGGGTGAGGGGTTTTTGATTGTGGGGACGCTCTTCCCTGCAGGCGCAAGCCCCTGCAGTTAATTACGCTACCGCGTTGCGATAACAACTTTCTCCTTCTCCAGAATTTCACTTCGTGTCGTGTATGTTTGTTTTGTTTGTGGTTGCCCGTGGATTGTATACGGAGACTTAGTGATGTCGTCGCCCGTAGGACGTGGATTAGTCCAAATCCGTATTTACTTAGATTTGGGTTTGGTATTTTTAGTTTAAGGATGCATTAGTCGCGTTGCGGCTAAGATCAACTTAAACGTTCGTTAAGGATACGTTAGTCTTGTTTTAGACTAAGATCAACTTAACGTAGTGATTGATTTAATTATCTGGCCATTGGGACTCGTCACCTCTCCGACGTCGTTGAGGGATTACAACGACAAGCGTCTGAGGAGTTCAGAGATGTACCCTTGAACCAAAGTTGATTTGGGGTTTTATTGTTTATTTAAAGATCTAAGGACACATTAACCGTAGCTGGGGCTAAGATCAACTTAGACGGGACCGTTTAGATCCGGCAAAAGAGCGTTCGGGCTCTATTGCGCCAGTTTAAGGACGTGGTGGTCCATCGCCAGTTTAGGGACGTGGTGGTCCATTATTAGTTTAGGGACGTTTCGGTCCGTCGCCAGTTTAAGGACGTAGTGGTCCATATTAGTTTAGGGACGTTTCGGTCCGACATTAGTTTAGGGACGTTTCGGTCCGACATTAGTTTAGGGACGTTTCGGTCCGATTAGATAAGTGGTCGTTGGGACCCGTCACCTCTTTGACGTCGTTGAGGAATTACAACGAGAGATGTCAAAGGAGTTCGGAGATGTACCCTCGAACCGGTCGTGAATTGGTTTAGGAGAGCCATTTTGCTCAATCAATTTAATTTTAAGGACTTACAGCCAGGATTGGGTTAAGTCCAATTTTTTTATTTATTTTAGGCTTTGCCTGACTAAAAGAATCAATCCAAACAGGGCTCTGCCCCTTTATTATTTTTGCAATTTGATTTGGACCAGGCCCTCAAGAATTTTCCAAACAGGGCTCTGCCCTTTTATTATTTTTGTGATTTGATTTGGGCCAGGCCCTCAAGAATTTTCCAAACAGGGCTCTGCCCTTTTATTATTTTTGTGATTTGATTTGGGCCAGGCCCTTTTAAATAATGAGTTGCGCTTGTGCAGAAACTCAAGAATTTTCCAGATTTAAGAACAAAAGTGCATAGCACTTTTGATCTAAATTTGGATCAAAGGAAAACAAGTTTTTCTTCTTGTTTTCCCTGATTTTACAGAACCAAGGGTTCATATCAAGTGCAAGGCACTATTTATCTCTTTTTATTATTCACTTTTTTAATCTTCTGTTCTTCAGAGATTTTTACCTTTTTTTTTTTTGTTCTTGATTAATCTTCAAGAGTTCTGTCTCTTCTTTTTTTGCCAGAAGTTGATTCTTCTTCCTCATGCCTTTGAATGAGGTCTGGGATCCTATTTATAGTGCTCACAAATTTGTTGAATTTGTTAACCAAATCTTTCCTGAATGATTTTGGGAATTTTCCCACCATTGGATCTTTGATCCAAAGGCAGAAGAAAATCTTCTGGTTTTGGAAAGAACAGAAAAGATTTCATCAAATTTTCATTCTGTTTCTGCGCAACTCCCCAATGAATGACACGTGTCGCGCAGTGAAAGGCTTGCGCAACGGTGCTTGCGCAACTGCGCAGACACGTGTCGCGCAGCTGTGCCCTTGCGCAACGGTGCTTGCGCAACTGCGCAGACACGTGTCTCGCAGCGGTGCACTTGCGCAACAGTGCTTGCGCAACTGCGCAGACACGTGTCGCGCAGCGGTGCGCTTGCGCAACTGCGCAGACACGTGTCGCACTGTGGACCGCTTGCGCACTGCGCAACGCACGGAATTTGAAGCGTTGCTTCAGAAAATTTGAATTTTCAAAATTCAAATGAGCCTTGCTCAGATTGGGGGAACAGACCATACATGCAATGGACCACTATGTCCCTAAACTGGAACAATAGAGCCCAAATGCTCTTTTGTCGGATCCAAACGATCCCGTTAAGTTGATCTTAGTCTCAAATTAGACTAATGTATCCTTAACAAATGTTTAAGTTGATCTTAGCCTCAAATACGGCTAACGTATCCTTAAACCAAAACCCTAAACCCAAATCTAAGAAAATACAGATTTGGACTAATCCACGTCCTACGGGCGACGACATAAATTAGTCTCCGTATACAATCCACGGGCAACCACAAATAAAACAAACACCCACGACACGAAGTGAAATTCTGGAGAAGGAGAAAGTTGTTACCGCGATGCGGTAGCGTAATTAACTGCAGGGGCTTGCGCCTGCAGGGAAGAGCGTCCCCACAATCAAAAACCCCTCAAGCGAGGGGGAATCTGACGAAATCTGCTGCATCGGCCGCATCCGTCTAAATCTCCGATACACGGTGCCATAAATCAACTTCGTATTTTCGGAGAGGTGGATGGATAAAACCAAATAGCATCTGCCCCGAATCTCAGGCAAGACGTCCCTGTCTTGGCCGCCATTCGGAGGGGAACAGAGAATATTTTAGAAGATGCATTTCTTCTTGGATTAATCATTTTGGTTTAAATGATTGTTAAGTTTTGGAAAGGGTGACTCATATTGGTGAATCATTTCTTCTAGCATGTTCCTTAGTGACTCATGCTAATGAGTCACTTAGGGTTTGTGGAGATATTTTTGGGGGAGATATTTTTGGGAGAGATATTTTCATGAGATATTTTCTTTACACAACCTTATATATATCTACTCACAAAAGAAATAAACACAACAAGCTTATGAGCTTAGTTTTCTTTTGGCTCACTAGTGTTTCTTGAGTTCACCATTTCCAATCCTAAGCATCTTCTTCAACCTCCACCCTAACCCTCTCATGTGATGAGAACCCTAAGGTGTTTGAGACAAAGTATTCTACTCATTCTCTACTTCATCTTGGTCATCTCTTTTAGCAGACTTGATGACCGAGTTGCCTCGGTATAGAAGCGGGAGCCCGTTTAACGATCCGTTGACGTGGTGCCACCTCGATGAGGAGACAGGAGATCGAAGTTGCCGCGAGGAGCGTGGGATGATGGCTAAAGACCGAAGGACTCGGATCGATCGGTATAGCCTTTCTACCTCTTTACAGTTTGTTAGTTTAGCGTTAATGGCAAGATCCGTGTTATAGTATGCGATAGCGCCAGTTATAAAAGTTTTTTTTCCGCGTTTGGCGTCAGAATGACGGCCGGGGCGCTACCGTAGACTTACATAAACTTGCTTGAAGACGTGTCGATGACGGTACGGCAGTGGCAATGGCACGATCGCGTCACGAACGCAGTACAGGTTCAGCTTTGTCGGATCTTGCTTCTTGGCCTCGATGGCTCGGTGGTGCGACGGGCATGCGCTGGCGTCGCGATGGACAGCGTGTTGATGACGATGACGGCTTAAGGGATCGAGGCCATAGATTTTATGACGACGTCGCTGATCAGAGAAGCGGGAACTACGATAGACGTAAGTGTTCGACGAAATGCCATGGCTCGGTTTGAAACTTGGCAAGCTTTGGTGCTGCGGTGAAGGTGATGGGTCCGCTGGAAGTGATCGACGGTGCACCGAGGAGAGCTAGGAGAGGCTACGGAGGTCCCGGGGCGCCGGAGATGTGAGCTCAGGCGATGTGAGCGAGAGAGGTGCTGTGAGAGAGAGGTGTTGCGAGAGAGAGAGGTGCTGAGAGAGAGAGAGAGAGAGAGGTGCTGTGAGAGAGAGGGAAAGAGATGTTGCCTGCGAGAGAGGCTCTGCGAGCGCGTGCATGAGTCGTGGGGACGTGGGGCGCGAGGGAGGCGACCGCGACGCGACGTGGGCGGCGACGTGGGAGCACAGCGAACAAGGGAGAAAAGAAGCGGGAAAAAGTTAAGTTGGGGGAGAAGGGTGGTAATGGGTCGGGTCGGGGAGTTAGGGGAATCCGTGGGCCGGGAAGTTTGGGCCGGAATAATTAAAAGGAAAGAATAAAGGGAAAGGAGATAGGGAGTTGGGCCGGCAATTAAAAGAAAAAAGGGGAAAATAAAAGGGAAAGAGGAGGGGAGTGATGGGCCATGAATTTTGAGGGAAAAAGGAAGTTAGGGTTTGGGTTTAGAAAAAGGTAAAATAAGAAGGAGTTAAAGTAGTAGGATTGGTTTTAAGTAAAAGAATTTAAGAAGGAAAATAAAATAAAGGAATTAGGATGTTTAAATACTTAAAATAATTATAAATATAAATAGGTAAATTTGAGAGTGGCCCCTTTTTATAAAGGTACGTATGTAGGAGTATAAAAGAACTGGGTATTACAACTTTAATATAACCCTAATTTCAATAACTAGAGTATAAACCTTTAGATCATTCACGGGGTAACGACCTACCCCACACGCACACTATGATTCATAGCACGAGGCTCTAAACATAGGGTTTATGTAAATAATAGATTTTACATTAAAATACCATATTTTTTTCAAAACAAGTTTCTTTTAAATCGATATTTTAAATTCTTGGCAAATACACCTCTACAACCCTCGTTATGGGACTCGCTAATGGATGGTGCGGATTATCGCACATCTTTGGGATAGTAGAGCGAGATGTAGAACTCCTCATGGAGTATTCGGTCTCGAAAGAAAATAGAAATACGGCTTTTCTAAACAAAACAAAACATTGGAAAATTATATAAGGTTATGAATTCGTATTTTCAATAAAGACATATTATGAAACTATATCTTTTAAAATGAAAGATTAAAATTTTAATAAAATAGTATCAAGTTTCCAAAAGAGCTAATTTTCATAAAAATACCATAAACTTTTAAAACTTAGGTTTTTATCACTAAAATACCATAACAATTAAAATACATGTTAATAAAAACCCTAAATATTATAAATCACCCTCGAGGTTATTTTTAAACGATATTAAAAATATTTTTTCACAAAACCCCTTCAAGAAATACAAATAATATAAATACAAAGTAAACAGCAATAATAAATAAGGACTCTAGATTAATATAGGTTTAAGCGGTATCATTTCTCTTGAACCCCAGAGAGACGGAGAAAATGAGTGCTTGCCTATTCAGGTTAGTCAACTTAACGGAGTTATAAATGGTAATTGTCTTGGAAAAAAACACAAATCCTGCCGTCCATGTGCAGCAGTTGCCGATTACTCCCGAACTTAATGTAACAACTCTGTTTCAGTGTACAGGAAATTTGATTAAATTTAAATGTACAAATGGAGTATTTACAATCTTGAGTATGTTATAAGTATTTGATTTGCTTTTGAACTACAAGAAAGCACTTGTAACACATTGGTAAAACTTTGCACTGCTGTGGCGTAGCCACTGTGATCGAATCACCCCAGCCACATTATTTTTTTGTTGTTTTTTTAATCTTTTAGTAGCCCAAAGGTTTACACGTGCACTACACGTAAAATGAAAATTCACAAATTAAACAAACACATGCACTGAGGTAAACCAAGCGACAGGGACACGTGACCAAGATCCCAGCCCCATCCTACCGGATTGGACCGGCGAGATGTGAAGGGGGTCCTACACTGCCGGACATGCCCGTAGGTAATGCTCTAAAATTTTTACCCCTGAACCCTTTGGCCTACCCCACTATCCCCATGTTGTTTGATTTCACTGCACATTTCCAGAGAATAAAAAATGGGTATTAATCCACATTTTAATGCACATTTTAATTCTCAAATTCATTACCCTAAACCCTAATTTTCCCTATAAACACCACACTCCATTTCACCTCTCCTCATTCAGAATTCCATTACAAAAACTCTCTAAAATTTCCAAGTCCCAAGTTGTGCAAGTGGAGTTAGTAGAGGGCAAGGTTCCGGCGAAATTTCAAGAAGAATCAGGCAACGAAACGACTTCCCGGCGATTCCAAAGTCTTTCCCTACCTCTTCTCTTTGATTCAAATCAGTAAGTCCCTCTTCCCTCCTCCTTTGCTATTCTAAAACTTCTTATTTTCAAAATTCGTCGGAAGTGGAATTATTCCGGCTTCTGATTCTCCTTTCTTTAAAAATCTAATTTTTTCTTAATAACAAACCTATAAATTTTTAATAGATTGTTTAGTAATCATTAACAAACACATTAGAACAAGTTTCATCTCACAATAATATATTATGCAACTTTTATCGCATTTTACGGTTAAATATTATATACTTTACTTTCAACACAATTCAACATATTCTCTTGTATTATGTTTAGAAAACTCACGAGATAATGACCTATCTCATCACAACACACATTTTTGACATAGCACGATAACTCTTGGGACATTTTTTTATTGGAAAATATGAGTTTACAATTAAATACCATAAACATTCAAAAACCGTTTTCTTTAAAAGTGTGTTATTTAATTTCTTGCAATTGCGCCTTTACAACCCATTTCGGGGAACCCCGATCGGGATGGTGCGGGTTATCGCACATCCTCGGGCCTAGTAAAGCGAGATGCAGACCTCCGCAAGAAGCATTCGATCTCGATGGAATTTTAATGCAATTTTTAAGAAAAATGCAATTTCTATTTAATAAATAAATTCTATATTTTTTAATAAATATTAGATATATATAAATACTATCAAAATATCTACTTTAAGTATACAATATATATTCCATATTTTATAAATCAAAGGAATCACAAATTTCATGAAACTATCTTTACAATTCAATACCATTCCAAGATTACACTAAAATACCATATACAATGAAAACTAGGTTATATTTACTAGAATATTTCACTATTATAAAAATTACAATTATGAAAACCCTAAAGACTATAATTAAATACTTGAGGTGTATTTTGTAAATATATCAAAACTATTTTTCATAAACCCCCTCAAGTTATATTAATTAACAATAAGGACCCTAGTAAACAAAGGTTTAAGCGGGACCAATTCTCTTGAGCCTCAGGGAGCCGGAGAATATGGGTGCTTGCCTATCTAAAGTAGATAACCTAAAAACGGTGTTATCATATGGTAATTGTCTTGGAAAAAGACACAAATCCTGTCGTCCATGTACAGCAGTTACCGATAACATCAAAACTAATTCAGTACTTCAATTTCTTTTATATCAGTCTGACTCAGACAGGGTCTCAATCTAATATGAAATCAATCTGACTTGAATTCAATTCAAGTATAACTACAATACAATATGAATCCATTTATACCAGAATTCAATCTATATCAACATGACTCGACCGAACCGAACCATGGATATACTCTGTTTACATAACTATCCATTTATATTCATTCTGTTTACATGATATCATGGTTTCGGCAAGTAATCCATCAATAGCACAAAACAATACAATCAATACAAAAGACATTACAGGGTTTTAAAGGGGTAGACTGGTACGGAATGTGTTAGAAGCGGCATGAAACGGTCACTTTAATACACCTAACCTGAATATCCATTGCTGTTGTACCGTGGCTTAACGGTTCTTTGTGCTCCGTATACCTTAGTCTCCGGAATAGTGGGACTCCTCTTGTGTACACTAGCATATTCTGTACCAAGCTACAAACAACTACGATAACAGAACATAAGATAACATTTTACAGTTATATTCTCTTTACTGTCTATTCTACTTCTCTCTTTTCTTTGGGACTTACCGAGAGATTGTTCGCTGACGACATTCCTTTTCTTCTTTCGGTGGAATGTTGTCAGGTGGATCCGACTCACTAGAGATCGAGCCCAGTACTGAGGACTTGAAGCAGTTTGCCATCGACCCAGAGCTGTAGGCACTTGTATATACTTTTCATTTCAGTTATGCTATTGTTTAGGCATTGCTTTCTATTCCTGTATTTACATTTCCAGTTGTACTTGTAAAGAATTGTTAAATAAATAAAAGTTGCTGTTCATTTATATTCATGTCTCTTGTGTACATTTTACTTTATATTACTTAGATACGCTTAGCGTGTTTACTTCTGAGTAAATACGTCGCGCGACCCGTTGCGTCTCCTTGCCGTATACCGGGAAGCAGGGTGTGACAGGTTTTGTTAGCGGCCCATGCAGGACAGTTCTGCATGGACATACAGGTCAATTCTGCATGAAATCCTAAGCAATATGACACAAGAATCAACAAATAAAAATATTCTTTACATTTCATATTTCTTGAATCTTACAATTTCATGTACTTTAAATTTATCCTAAACATATTTTTCTTTCAAGGTTATGGATTCTCCAAACAATACAAGCACCAACTTCAACAACACACCACCACCTCTACTGCTTATGCCTACCGTTACTGCTCCGATCAATGAGCAGACGGTACTGCTTGACGCAATCCGAAGCCTCCTGGAAGGACAGCAGCAGCAGATAGCTATATTACCGAACCGTCCAGAAGCGGAAGCGCCCGGAGTAAAGCAATTCTGGGCATTTCACCCAAAGCAATTTTCGGGGAAAGAGAGCCCTCTGGAAGCTGAAGAATAAACTCAAAGAATCGAGGAAAATCTGGCAGCAACAAAAGTGCCAGAGATCGCTTGGGTTCGAGTTGCGAAGCTGCAACTCACTGACAACGCCCGACTTTGGTGGAAGGCGGAAGAAAGCCGGCTTGACCAGCCGATCGAATTGAAAACCTTTCGCGACATGTTCGGTGCGAAGTACTTTCCAAAGACTGCCCTATTTGACATGGAGCAACAATTCATCCACCCACAACTGGGTTGATGTCGACCAAATCTGTAGATGAGTATAATACTGAGTTTACCATGCTCAGTACATAAGATATGTCTCAATATTCGATTTTCTAAATATCAGATACTACACAGCTAGCACAAGACCTTAACAAGTTCGCGGCACACTTGATACCGACTACTGAGATCAGGTCCAGACGATTTCAGCAAGGGTTAGATCCGGAGATCCAAGCTGTCTTAGCTACAGGGGATTTCCCAACCCACGAACTGGCCTTGAAAGCTGCCCGTCGATATGAGGCGGTGGTGAAGATGAAAGGTAGACCCCAATCTGCCGGAGTGAAACGCCCTACCACTCAGATGGCAGGAGGAGCCTCTACAAGGCCACCTTTTGTACCCAGGAGACCGGGAGTACCAATTAACCGGGCCAGCACAGCCTTTTGCACCTACTGCAGGAAGGATGGATACCTAGTGAAGGACTTCCGGCGTGCAAATCTCCTTTGTTTAGTCTGCGGCTCAGCCACACATGATATTGGGTCTTGTCCTCGAAGACTCAATCCAAATGCTGCACTCAGACCAGCAACCACTTATCAGCAGCGACCAGCCATCCAGGCACCTGCTCCACGACTAGCACTCCTAGCTCCACCTCCTCATGGACCAACTGCACCTCCTCCTCTTCAGTTCTATCAAGCTCAAAGGAACTTACCTCAAGTACAGAGGAACGGACAGAGGAATGCTCCTCCAGCAAGGAGGAATGTACCGAGGCGACAGGCTTTCACAATGACCGTGGAAGAAGCTGAAGCCACTGGCCAAGTCATTACCGGTAACCTTTCAATTTTCAAAGTTGTTCAATACTTGTTATATTCATATATTTTTCATATACCTAAACCTATCCCATATAACTTAGGTACGATCTTAGTATCCTCACTTCCTGCACTAGCACTCTTCGATACTGGAGTATCTCATTACTTTATAACGCAACGGTTCGTCCAAACTCATGCGATTCCAGTCAAACCTCTCGTATCCAGCTGGAATGTCAGTTCAGGGAACGGAATTCTAAAGACAATAATGGGATACGACCTATGTCCAATGGTCGTCTGCAGCAGATAATTCTATGCCGACTTCAAGGTGCTGGACATACCGAATTTTGATGTCGTTTTAGGTATGGATTGGCTCAGAACTTTTTACGCTACTATCGACTGTCGTCAAATGAGGGTAGTGTTCGAGATTCCAGACCATCCGGTCTTTTATTTCAAAAGTGGAGACCGTACCCTGGAGCCAAGCACATACAAGGCAAAACCGAAGAAGGCAGTGATTGCAGCACTTCAAGTGGAGGAAGGATCGAAGCCATAGATAGTTTGAGAGTTCAATGATATATTTCCTGAAGACATATCAGGTTTGCCTTCCAATCGATCTCTTGAATTCAACATTGATTTAGTACCTGGATCACAACCGGTGATCAAAACACCGTATCGGTTAATCCCTAAAGGTTTGAAGGAGGTTCGTACTCAATTGGATGAATTATTGACGAAATGATGGATTCGTCCCAGCACTTCAAGTTGGGGATCGCTAGTTCTACTTATGAAGAAGAAGAAAGGTTCATATCGAATGTGCATTGATTATAGAGCTCTGAACGAAGTAACGATAAAGAACAAGTATCCACTTCCGTGCATCGACGATCTATTCTATCAGCTAAGTAGATATTGCGTATTCTCCAAGTTAGATATTTGTTCGGGTTATCATCAGGTGAAGGTCAAAGAATCTGATATCTATAAAACGGCATTCATAACTCACTATGGACATTACGAATTTCTTGTGATGCTATTTTGAGTGACCAACGCACCAACTATATTCATGAACTTAATGAATCAAGTTTTCCGAGAGTACCTAAACAGGTTTGTTGTTATCTTCATCGAAGACATCCTGGTGTATTCTAAGAGACGGAAAGAACATGTCGAGCACCTACGAATTGTCCTGGAAACTTTACGACAGCATTAACTCTATGCCAAGTACAGCAAGTTTTGGCTAGATCAAGTCAGTTTCCTCGGACATATTGTATCAGGCGATAGAATCTCTGTAGATCCAGCTAAAGTATCAGCAATAAGCGAATGGCCAACACCGAAGTCAGTGAAGGACATTCGAAGTTTCTTGGGTTTAGCAGGATATTACAGAAGGTTTATTGAAGGATTTTCGAAGATTGCAACATCCCTGACCAAGCTCACGCGTAAAGATGAAGAATTCGTGTGGTCAGAAGCATGCAGACAAGTTTTCGTAGAACTCAAGTTAAGATTGACATCTGCACCTATCCTTGTCATACCGGACCAATCTGGAGGTTTTGAAGTGCATTGCAATGCATCCGGTAAGGGATTAGGATGTGTTCTACATCAGCACGGTAAAGTTGTAGCTTATGCATCAAGATAGCTGAAGATTCATGGGCGCAATTATCCGACGCATAATTTGGAGTTGGCGGCCGTAATCTTTGCACTCAAGATTTGGCGCCATTATCTTCTTGGTGAATGAGTGGACATATACATAGATCACAAGAGTTTGAAATATGTGTTTACTCAGAAAGAGTTGAATATGCGGCAGAGAAGATGGTTAGTACTTATGGCAGACTTCGACATCAACCTACAATATCATCCAAGAAAGGTGAATGTAGTACCTGATGCACTTAGTCGCCAACCATTAGCATTGAATCTCACCGCACAGTGGAAGCTTCAATAAGATTTACATCAGATAGAGATAGAAGTGGTCATGCCAGGTAACACTTCAAGTTTGATGAACTTACAAGTTCAATCTATCATTGTCAATTAGATCAAAGCAGCTCAAGCAAGTGATGCTAAGTTGCAAAAGATCAAAGAACAAGTGAAAGTGGACTTAGAACAGACTTCATCATCCATGAAGATAGATCTTTGAGGTACGGCAGTAGGTTGTATGTACCAAAAGGTTCTATACGAGAAGAGTTGATGAAAGAAGCTCACAGCTTTCCTTATTCCGTACACCATGAAGGCACAAAGATGTACAAAGATCTGCATCAAAATTACTGGTGGTATGGAATGAGCCGTGAAGTAGCCAAAAGCGCCGCTAAATGCTTGGTGTGTCAGCATGTAAAGTCTGAACATCACAGGACAGCTGGTTTACTTCAACCGTTACCTATTCCAGAATAAAAGTGGTAACACATCACTATGGATTTCGTAACTGCACTTCCTCGCAGCATGAAAGGCAACGATGCGGTGTGGGTTATTGTGGATCGACTCACAAAGTCGGCTCACTTCATCCCATTTCAAGTTGGCCAATCTACCGAGACATTAGCAAAGAAGTACATGAAGGTAAGAATCTAAGTAAAATTTAAACTCTTCGATGTGCACTATTTCTGATACCCATGAACTAATGCAGGAAATCGTGAGAATACATGGAGTACCGGTTTGCATTGTCTCTGATCGTAACACCAGATTCCGATCGCAATTTTGGTAGAGTCTGCAAGCTAGCTTGGGAACAAATCTGAACTTCAGCACAGCTTACCATCCATAAACAGATAGATAGTCTGAGCGAACTATTCAGATACTTGAAGATATGCTAAGAGCGTGTATGCTAGACTTCGGAGGATCGTGGGAAGATCACCTACATCTTGTGGAGTTTTCATACAACAACAGTGTTCCCCTCCGAATGGCGGCCAAGACGCGGTGAACATCTTGCCTGAGATTCGGGGCAGATGCTATTTGGTTTTATCCGTCCACCTCTCCGAAGATGCCAAGTTGATTTATGGCACCGTGTATCGGAGGTTTAGACGGATGCGGCCGATGTAGCAGACTTCGTCAGATTCCCCCTCGCTTGAGGGGTTTTTGATTATGGGGACGCTCTTCCCTGCAGGCGCAATCCCCTGCAGTTAATTACGCTACCGCATCGCGGTAGCCACTTTCTCCTTCTCCAGATGTTCACTTTGTGTCGTATGTGTTTGTTTTGTTTGTGGTTGCCCGTGGATTGTATACGGAGACTAAGTGATGCCGTCGCCCGTAGGACGTGGATTAGTCCAAATCCGTGTTTACTTAGATTTGGGTTTGGTGTTTTAGTTTAAGGATACGTTAGCCATATTGAGGCTAAGATCAACTTAAACGTTCGTTAAGGATACGTTAGTCTAATCTCCAGACTAAGATCAACTTAACGAGATCGTTTGGATCCGACAAGAGAGCAATTGGCTCTATTGCTCCAATTTAGGGACATAGCGGTCCATTTCCAGTTTAGGGACATGGTGGTCCATTGAATGTATGGCCGTCGGGACCCGTCACCTCTCTGACGACGTTGAAGGATTACAACGGCAGGTGTCAGAGGAGTTCGGAGATGTACCCTTGAACCAAAGTTGATTGGGGGTCTTATAGTCCAATTTGGGACTAAAGTCTGTTTGAATGTTTAAGGATATGTTAGCCATATTTGAGGCTAAGATCAACTTAAACGGGATCGTTTAGATCCGACAAAAGAGCGTTTGGGGGCTCTATTGTTCCAGTTTAGGGATATAGTGGTCCATAGGTAGTTTAAGGACATTGCGGTTCATTGCCAGTTTAGGGACATGGTGGTCCATCATTCCCATTTGGGGACGAGAATTAGTTTAAGGACATTTCGGTCCAACATTCCCATTTTGGGACGAATATTAGTTTAGGGACGTTTCGATCCATGAGTTTAGGGACCCCGCAGTCCGTACAATGTGTGGTTGTCGGGACTCGTCACCTCTCTGACGTCGTTGAAGGATTACAACGATAGGTGTCAGAGGAGTTCGGAGATGTACCCTTGAACCGGATATAAATTGATTTAGAAGAGCAGTCTTGCTCAGTCAATTTAATTTGAGGACTTACGGCCCTGATTGGGCTAAGTCCAGTTGAGAAATGTTCAACATTTTTATTTATCTTTGGTCTAGTTGAGAAATATTCTGGCCTCCTTTTTGATTTGGGCTCAGTCCCTTTGTAAATGATGCAGAGCATCTGTTTTGATCTGGGCTCTGCCCTTTTTAAAATAATGCATTGCATTTTATTAGGCCTGTTAGGTTTTTTTAATTGGGCTTGGCCCTTCTGTAAATAATGCAGTGCATTAATTACTTGACAGTGGTTTATCAGGCGCTTTGCGCCAATTATTGATCGCAAGCGCTTGTGGTGGTGACACGTGTTACGCAAGCGCAGTGCGCTGCGTCAGTGCGCTGCGCTGTTGCGCTGCTGACACGTGGCGCGCTCTGGTAATTTGCACCAACTTTAAAGAGCAATGCTCTATTTTAAAAGCGCACAGCGTAAGTGGTCTTGGAGCTGACACGTGGCGCTCTCTGGTGGCTTGCGCCAACACAAGAGCGCAACCATGCAGATTTGCAAATGCAATGCACAGTTTTAATGACTTAATCCAATTTTGGATTTAAGAGAGGAATGTTTAAGATCCCAGAACAAATGGTTCATAAAAAAGTGTAAGGGACTGTTATTATTTATTTATATATTTTTTTATTGAAGATCATTGATCTTGTTCTTAGATCAATGATCTATTCAGAAGAGGTCCTTCTTTTATAAAGGTTTTTACCTTTCTTTTTTTTTTCTCTTTGAGTTCTTCTCCAAATTCTTCAGAGTTCTCTCTGTGAAGTTTTTGATGTTCTCAAGATGTTTTTCTTCTTTGAATTGGGGTCTAGGGGTTTTTATATAGTGCCCATAAATTTGTTAAGTTTGTTAAAGAGATCATTCTCTGAGTGATTTGGGGAATTTTCCCCACCGTTGGATCTTTGATCCAAGGGCATCTGTTTTACAGAAGACAATGTTCTTGTTTTAACAAGAACAGAAGGATCTTACTAGAATTTTAATTCTGTTTGGCAAACGCCCCAGCGCTTGACACGTGTCACGCAGCGCAGACCGCAGCGCAGACCGCAACGCAACTGCGCTGCCACGTGTCGCGCAGCGCAACTGCGTTTGCGCAACTTTGCTGACACGTGTCGCGCAGCGCACAGCGCAGCGCAACTGCGCTTGCGCCACTGCGCTGACACATGTCGCGCAGCGCAGTGCCTGCGCAACTGAAGCGTTGCTTCTTTAAATTTGTTTTAAATAGAGCCTTGCTCTGATTGGGCGCGCTGCCTCGGGCGCTGCGCTCTCTACGCTGGCGTGCCTGATTTTGACACGTGGCGCCCTGCGCGCAGCGCAGAGGATCTGAAGCGTTACTTCAATTTTTGAATTTTTGAAATTCAAACAGAGTTTTGCTCTGATTAGGGGAAACAAATGCCCCCCCACCGTTGCGCTCACGTGACGCGCACGTAAGTGCAGCGGTGACAAGATCTTGGCCGTTGGATCAACGGGTGAGTTGAAAGGGCGCAAGCGCCTATAAATAGGACCCTTGGTCCTTAGTAAATGTTTTACCATTTTCAATTAAGGGGTAGATTATTATATCGGAAGGGTTTCATTCGGGGTTGGGGAGAATCTTGATTTTCAGAGCCTTACTCTTGCTTAAGAATTTTAGAGCCTTGCTCTCATTTCTTTCCAAGAACTCCAGAGTTCAAAACCTAGAATCATTTTAGGTAAAATTTAAATTAATATTGAATTAAATTTAATTAACAGAGCCTTGCTCTTATAGATCTTTGATCTAAAGAAAAACCCCTTTGGGGTTTCACCAACAGAGCCTTGCTCTCAAGAGTTCATAGATCTACAGAGATCTTGTCTCATGGGTTTTAACCCATGAACAGAGCTTTGCTTTTGGATCAAATGTAGATCTTTTTTATCTGAAAATGAAGAACTCCTAAGAGTTTTCATGGATTTTTAAAATCTCCAAAAATTTTAATCTTTAGGAGTTTAAAGAAAAAATTTCTTTTAATAAATTTTCTCATCATTACCACAGAGCTAGGCTCTTTTAAGGAATTTTATTCCCTTGAGACCAGAGTTTGACAAGTGTCACTCTGTGACAGAGTTTTGCTCTGAAAGATGAAATTTTCTCCTTGTCTCTAGGGATTTTATTAATGAGAATATTCTCTTGGGGATTAATTGACAGTCTCATCCAATGATGGGGTTGTCCTATTAACTGATGCATTGTCATACAGATTTTGTGGGTCCCCATTTGGTCCCCTACCCACTGCATTGCAGTGTGGTGTAAATTTTTTAAAATGCCAAACGTTGGAATTATAACACTGACGGCCAATTTTTGTCCCTCCACAGGAAACATGCCTGCTGACCTATCATTCCCGTTCGTTCGCTCGGAGGGAGGTTTTTCCCAGGCACCACTGGACCGAGAGGTGCTCACCCTCATCAAGGATCATGACCCCGAGCATAAGAACCTTCACTTATGGGGTAGGTGGTATAACGATATCATCCAGGGTCGCCGAAGCTTCGGTTTTGCTACGCCGTAGGAGCCCATATTTTCGATCCCCTACGCGGATGAACCCCCGGTGAAGTATGCCGTGGAGGTCAAAAATTGTAATTCGGATGACCTCCTCTAGTCTGCAATTGGGGCTATTCCCGTGCAGCCGCCGCCGGCAATAGATATTTTGGGGAGGCGAATCTGTCAGAGTGAAGCACGCCCTTGGGGACAGGCCTATAACATTGGATTGATCCCGCGACCGCCCGCCGGATATTTACAGTGGGCCCGGTATATTTTATCAGCGAAGAGGACTCATCTGATGAAGATTGGCTTGTATTCGGCCATCTATGTCTCGCTCTTTGAGTATCCCTCTCCTCCAACGTGGTGGGTTAAGGCTTTTATCGAACAATGGAATATTCTTACCCACACCTTCCTGATGACGGATAGGGAAGTTTCTATCTCCTTGGAGGAATTTGCTGAAATCTCGGGTTTGCCGATGAGGGGGGAGCATTACGAGGAGCTGCTTCCTCCTGACGAATACGTCTTTGCTACCAAGCCGCTGGTGTTTGATCTGACGCCGGAGAACGCTATTCAGCACCAGTTTCCGGGCTTGGTGAAGGTGCTGGAGATCTATGAAAGGCTCTATCTGGAATCGGGCGTCCGGGGAGTCAGATTCGTAGATTTTATCGCCCGCTTTATTCGACCAGAGTTCTTATCGGAGCGAAGCGAGAAGTTCGCTCAGCTTGATGACCCTTTTGGCTTCGGCTTGGACCGCCGACCCACATCGGAAGATGATCACAAGGACTTTTATCTCCCTGGCGCCGTCGCCACGCCCTTGTCAGAAATCGCCGTCCCGGGCATGGATGAGGAGTCCTTTTTTGTAGGGTTCCTGGGGTTGTGGCTGTGCAGCTTTGCGCTCTCCACGCACCCGCGCCACATGCGGCCATCTGTTTTCTATCCAGCGCATCGGATGGTGGCTGGTCTGTAGTTAACAGTAGGAATCGCTGGGCTGGCCCACCTTTATAATGGCCTCAGCATAGCGGCGGACGCTAATGAGCCTGGGGTGCAGCCTGCTAACTTCCCGATGCACTACTTCATCTCCTGGATGGAAATGCATGTGCACGGGGTGTTCGGCGCCCATAAGATCCCTCCGTTCTTTGAAAAGTGCAGACTCCCAAGAGTCATGCGGTCGGTCGGCTCTTCAATCGTGGTTGCACCTCCGCGGGAGGCTAGGGGGCTGCTCCTTCGTCCACACCTGGTAGGAGCGAAGGTTTCTTTTTTGGATAAAGTCATAACCATTGGCTCGGAGACCACCAAGTCGGTAGTGCCGCTGCACGATGATTTTAAGGACGAGACCTCCATATTGAAAGCTCGGGAGATCCTCCACCTCTACTCTATTTGGCCGGGCTACCTGGTGTTTAGGCAGAATGAGACGGCACTCTTCATGAGGTATAACCCTCACCAGTTCGCTCAGCAATCGAGCTATCATCAGGGGATCCCAATGGAAGCTTTCTTGGAAAAGCCCGTGGCCAGCTGAGAGGGGATAAGGAATGCAATACACCATTTCATGCGGCTTAACACGGGTTCCTATTTCTTCATCAGCGAGCCGAGCTGCGTCCCCAAGGTACTCAACGCGTACGTGGCTTGGTACGCGCATGCAATGGGTCCAGTTATCCTTATGGAGAAGCGCATGCTGGTTGACCGCAAGGATACGCCTCCCCGCGGCGATCGCAAGGCTCCCTTGAAGCCAAGGACCCCGGTCATTTCTCCGCTGAAAGACACCGGAACCGCGCCACCGCGCGTGTTGAGCCCTCCTCACGGACTGCCGCTCCATGGTACTACGGATGCACCACCAGTGCCCCGTGCTCCAGTGGAGACGGTAGATGTGGTTTCGCCGGAGTCCGGCGTGGGCGTGGATATCGGGACCCGCCGCCCTAAGGTGCCTGCAAAGCGCAAGTCGATCTCGGGTGCACCCAGGGTTGGTGGGCAGAAGAGGAAGAAGAAGTCGCTCCTCTCTCTCGACGCGATCCTCGGTTTAGAGCCTCAGGCCCCTCTTACCGAAGGTATAAGCGAGTATGGCAGCAATAAAGGCTTCTCGGTAGACCCCGCAGACACTGACCTGGCGGCTGCCATTACGGCTTCTGCGCGATCAGCGAGGCTCGAAGCGTGTTTGGATAAACTCTCTTAAGCAGCTAATCATTAGCTGTATTCTTCGTCTTTTTATAGCATTTTTATTATTATCTTCGACTCATGCTTTCCCCCTTTTTTAACAGGTGTCACTACTGAAGAAGCCGTCGCCGCCTCTCTGAAAACCTTCCAGGAGGAGGAAGAGAAGCGTGCTTTAATGAGCATCGGTACGTCTCGCCTTATTAAGTTTTTATCGTCTTTTCTGATGGTCAACCTAACCTTCTTCCTTTGCTTCCAGGAGGAGGAAGAGAAGTCTCAGTCTCCTCGAGGCTACCGCGAGAGCCTCAACTCGATAAGTCGACGAGGGATGCCTTGAAGGATTTGGAGGCATCCCTGTTCACAGACGAGGACGTCTCAATGAAGGAGGCTTTGAAGAGGTCTGTCTCAATGGCTCAGGAGGAGAGAAAACGGCTAAGGCGGGAGGCGAAGGCACGCAGGGCTGCTTTGACCGTAGGAGCTGGCCCAAGCACCGTCCCTCGTGCTAATACCCCCTTAGAAGAGCCCCCGGTCGCCTTGTCCACAGCTCGCAGACAGGTGGCACGTGTAGCTCGAAGGGCAAATGATAAGTCTACCTTAGGTAATGTATCTTTCAAGATTTGTTTGTAAGAATTGTAAACTTGTCGGTTCTTATATATCTTGTCCTGCAGGGCCAAGTCCAACCGAAGGGGAGGCGGAAACCGTCGAGCCTAAGGGGACAGAATAAGAGGCATCGGCCGAACCTGAGTTGACGGTGGGCAACGTCGCCGGGGTTGCTGAGCCTGAGCCGAGGGCTGAGGGAGCTGCACCAGAGAAGGTCGTTGATGCCGAGCCTGAGGTGGCGGCAAATGAGACGACCGCTATAACTGAGCCTGGGGCAGCGGCGGACGAGGCGCCTGAGGCCGGTGACCCCATGTTGACGGCGGATGAGACAATGGCGACTGCCGAGCCCGAGGGAGTAGCGGGTGAGGCGGGCATGATTCCTGAGGACGAGGCGGCCGTTCTTTCTCAAGAGTCTGGCAATGCTCCAATCATTGCTCTCCCCGCTTACGGTCCTCCGCCGTCTCCTGGCCTCACGAGCACGACGACAGCCCCCGTAGAGTCTGGTGATGAGGCCACGGGAGGTGGACTTGTATCAATGGAGGAGGGAGACGCCTCCATTTCGGCTGGCGGCTCATCGGGTAAATTTCGAGTTATTGTCCCCCTTTTTTTTATATCTTGCGATCCTTTCTGACAAGTTTATTTTTGTTTTTAATGCAGGTGCGGCCAGTGCCGATGTTCCATTACTCGAGAGAGCGCCGTCAACTACTGCATTGGCGGTGGTCACCTCTCAGCCTTCTCTTGTACCATCAAAGATGTTGGAAGGTATGGATTTGCAACCCATTAGTTTTATCTTTCAGCCGCATAATTTATGTACTAATGTCGTACTATTGCGTCTTTTCAGGAGTGCTTTTTGATCATCTCTATCAGGTGTTGCACCCGCATTTCTCCTTCCCATCTGAACTCGCTTCTTCTCCCAGTGGCGCTAGTGAGTATAGTTTCCAACTGATGTCTTTCCTTTTTTAGTGATGGAATTATTTCTAACTTTCCCTTGTCCTGATTGCAGTGCTACAAATCGAAGGAGGGGATGAGAGATCGGTCGCGCCACCGGCCCTTCCGGCCTTGCCGCCCGCTGCAGCTGGTATAGTAAACTATCGCATCGATGACTTTTTTATATATTTCTTGAACAGTCATCTAATCGTATTTTGTTCTTTCAGCTGTCATTCCGATCCCGGCGCCCTTTGAGTCTCGCGTTATAATGCCGGCAGGCCCCATCCTGAGACGTCCATCTTCAAAGGGTGCTGTAATGAGCTTGGGCATGCTGAGCGGATACGTCGAGGAGCTTGACGCAGACGCTCTCCCATCTGCTGCGGATTTCGCTGCGGAGGTTAACCCGATGTTGGCGGCGCTTGTGACTTTTCATGACGGAGACGTCGTCGAGCTTTGGGTCAATCACTGCAGGGAAATCGAGATCCGCATGCATCAGTCGGAGTTTATGCGCCCTGCTCCTGAGACCTTAGCCGTAAGCAATCAAAGAGCAGCATGGATCGAGCAAAGCGCTTCTTACTTCCGTCACCTGGAACAAGAAGCGGCTTTACGGCTGAGGGAATGTCAAAAGACCTCGAGCGAGACGGCTCGTCTGTGCGCTGAGGTTGAGGCTAATGCTGCCCAAGTGAAGGCTATCTTCGAGGGCCTCCTGGAACGCATCTCAAATGGGCTGAACCTGAAGCAGAAACTCGACGCTGCCGAGCGTAATGCCCAAGGCCGCGAAGCAGCTCAGCAGGCCGTTGGGGAGCAGCTTGCATCCTTCTTGCAGCAACGGGCTCAAGTGGAGGCAGAACTGGCGGTGGTGGCCGATCAGGAAAAGGCATGGAAGGAAGTGCGCGAACAACTGATAGGGCTATTTAAGACGCTTCCTTCCCTGTAGCTGCCCTTGTATCAATATACTTGTAAAATTTTTCTTTTTTGAATAAGATGTATTCATTCTTTATTCTTTTGTGCGATTCACCTTATACTTGATTGAATTAATAAATAAAGATACACACTTTTTTCTTTTGCAATGTCTTGTATGCTCTTTTGCTTTCTCCCTTTCTCTTATTATCAGCATGCTGTCTTAATAAACATGGTTGACAGATAATAGAGTAAGCGTCTTAGTTTTTTCCAAGAATTAGCGATGGCTTAGGCCGCAGGTTCAGATCTGTCGCCTAAGACTTTTCAACTCTATGAGCCGTGAGGGTCTCATAGAGACTTTTCTCCCTACGGATCGAGAGGATCTCGTAGGTGTATTTTCTCCTTAGGAATCGTGAGGATTCTTAAGTGCGTTTTCTCTTATAAGTCATAAGGATCCTAATTTTCCCTCTTACGAGTCAAGAGGACCCGTAAGCGGTTGTTTCCCTCCTTGTCGAGATTTGACTTTAGAGAGTGAGACCCATGAATAGTATGCAAGAGACCGTTTTAGACCGACTTGTAGGGTCCCAGTGCTCAGGAAACAAGTTTTTTAATCCCTGCTGCCTAAGGCTTTATCTTGAAAGTTGAGACGAATCGGGAAGTTCTCACGGAGACACTGGTTTCTCTGCGGGCCGACGCGAATCAGGAGGCTCTCATCAAGGACGCTAGTTTCCCTGAGTTGAGGAGTTTGCCAAGGACACTGGTTTCCCTGGGGTTGAAACGAGTCGAGGTGTTCCTGCAAAGACGCTAATTTCTCCGCGGGTCGACGCGAATCAGGATGTTCTCGTCAAGGACACTGGTTTCCCTGAGTCGAAGGATTTGGCCGAAGACACTGGTTTCTTCAGGGTTGAAACGAATCGGAGTATTCCTGCGGAGACGCTAGTTTCTCTGCGGGCCGACGCGAATCAGGAGGCTCTCATCAAGGACGCTAGTTTCCCCGAATTGAGCTGTTTGCCAAGGACACTGGTTTCCCTGAGGTTGAAACGAATCGATGTATTCCTGCAAAGACGCTAGTTTCTCTGCGGGTCGACGCGAATCAGGATTTTCTCGTCAAGGACACTGGTTTCCCTAAGTCGGAGGATTTTGCCGAAGACACTCGTTTCTTCGGCATTGAAATGAATCGGAGTATTCCTGCGGAGATGCTAGTTTCCCTGCGGGCCGATGCGAATCAGGAGGCTCTCATCAAGGACGCTAGTTTCCCTGAATTGAGGTATTTGCAAAGGACACTGGTTTCCCTGGGGTTGAAACGAATCGATGCATTCCTGCAAAGACGCTAGTTTCTCTATGGGTCGACGCGAATCAGGATTTTCTCGTCAAGGACACTGGTTTCCCTGAGTCGAAGGATTTTGCCGAAGACACTGGTTTCTTCGGGGTTGAAACGAATCGGAGTATTCCTGCGGAGACGCTAGTTTCTCTGCGGGCCGACGCGAATCAGGATTTCCACGTTAAGGACACTGGTTTACCTGAGTCGAAGGATTTTGCCGAAGACACTGGTTTCTTCGGGGTTGAAAAGAATCGGAGTATTCCTGCGGAGACGCTAGTTTCTCTGCGGGCCGACGCGAATCAGGAGGCTCTCATCAAGGACGCTAGTTTCCCTGAATTGAGGTATTTGCCAAGGACACTGGTTTCCCAGGGGTTGAAATGAATCGATGTATTCCTGCAAAGATGCTAGTTTCTATGCGGGTCGACGCGAATCAGGATTTTCTCGTCAAGGACACTGGTTTCCCTGAGTCGAAGGATTTTGTCGAAGACACTGGTTTCTTCGGGGTTGAAACGAATCGAAGTATTCCTGCGGAGACGCTAGTTTCTCTGCGGGCCGACGCGAATCAGGAGGCTCTCATCAAGGACGCTAGTTTCCCTGAATTGAGGTGTTTGCCAAGGACACTGGTTTCCCTAGGGTTGAAACGATTCGATGTATTCCTGCAAAGACGCTAGTTTCTCTGCGGGTCGACGTGAATCGGGATTTTCTCGTCAAGGACACTGGTTTTCCTGAGTCGAAGGATTTTGCTGAAGACACTGGTTTTCTTCGGGGTTGAAACGAATCGGAGTATTCCTGCGGAGACGCTAGTTTCTCTGCGGGCCGACGCGAATCAGGATTTTCTCGTTAAGGACACTGGTTTTCCTGAGTCGAAGGATTTTGCCGAAGACACCGGTTTCTTCGGGGTTGAAACGAATCGGAGTATTCCTGCGGAGACGCTAGTTTCTCTGAGGGCTGACGCGAATCAAGTGGCTCTCATCAAGGACGCTAGTTTCCCTGAATTGAGGTATTTGCCAGGGACACTGGTTTCCCTGGGGATTGCACTGATTTCTGGTGGTCTTTCAGATTCCATATGAGTTACCGTCAAAACCGTGAATCTAGGAATTTGATCTTCGCTTCGTTCACTGGCACTGCGTCTGTTGCATCAAGACGAATGTCGCGGTTGTCTCTAGGCTGTTGATGAACCGTCGAGATTTGGCTTTGCTTTCTGGCGGAGCCCGTTGGGAAGGTATGGTTCCGTCTTTGTTTGTGCCCTTGGATTGTATAGAGGGATCGATGTGATCTCAACTGTAGGGCAAAAGTTTCATCATTTTTTTATTGCTTTATTTCCGCGATGCTCTATCATTTCAGCTTTTATATCGCGAAGGTCGCGATTGCCCAATCATTTCGGCTATTTTTCGCGGTGTCCAATCATTTCGGCTGTTTATTTTATTTTTACTCGCTGCTTTTTATTGCGAGTTGCCCAATCATTTCGGCTGTTCTATTATGCATACGTTTTTACTTGCTGCTTTTTATTGCAAGCTGCCCCATCATTTCGGCTGTTTTGTATGCATGTGCGGCTTGCTGGCTTTCCGCTGTAAGCCTGGAATTAGACACTGATTTCAGCATCAGCACCGCTACAACTGGGATGTTGTCAGGAGCGAATCATCATTTGCCTCTGTCGATGTCGAACAAAGGTGGCTTAGCGAATAGGGTTAAGGTCCTGTCGACTAAGGCTTTTGACTTCATGAGCCGTAAGGGTCTCACAAAGGTATTTCTCCCTACAAATCGTGAGGATCTTGTAGGTGTATTTTCTTCTTAGGAATCGTGAGGATTCCTAAGTGTATGTTCCTCTGTAAGTCGTAAGGATCCTACAAGAGGGTTTTCTCCTTGTAAGTCGAGAGGACTTATAAGGGTTGTTCATCATGTGTACATATCCCCAGTCACGGATGGGACTTGGTTCGGGAAATGTTTATTCGCGCCCGTGGATTGTATAAAAGGGTCAGTATTGGACCACTTGTAGGGCAAAATCGAAGGTTGTGGAGGTTGCTTAAGCACAGGTTTAGGTCTCTATAACTTAAGACTTTCAAATCTTATGAGCCGTGAGGGTCCCATAAGAGAGCTCTGCTTACGAGTCGTGAGGATCTCGCAAGTGTATTTTCTCCTTAGGAATCGTGGGGATCCCTAAGTGTGTTGCTCCCTTGTGAGTCGTAAGGATCTCACGCGGGTGGTTTCTCCTTACAAGGTCGAGAGGACCCTGTAAGTGTCCTTTAACGAGATTGCGCCCTTTCAGGTTTTCACAAACACTCGCCGGTAGTCCTGCTGTTTTTACTCACGGAGCCCTTTCGGGTTTTCATCCGTGCCCATTTTGCTTATGGACATACCGTTTATTATATTTTTTTTATACTTTTTTATATATATATTTTTTTATTCATCTCGTCAGCCTAAGGATGCAGCGGTAGTAGTTTAAAGACGTCATGGTCCTTCGTCAGTTTGAGGACGTTTCGGTCCGTTATTAGTTTAAGGACGTTTCGGTCCGCCATTAGTTTAAGGACGTTTCAGTCCGTCCAGGAGAAGGCTTGCTACTGCTTATAAAGTTTGAGCTTAGGAAGATAGCGAGCGGACATTGTCGTCGTCATCTATCATTGACCTAGGCAATAACTCGCTAAGCGTAGTATTTCTTTAGGAAGCGATCATTTATTGGCCTGAAAGGCCTTTCACCGTGCATATCCATGAGTAGATAGGCTCCACCCTGGTAAACCTTATCTATGATGTACGGGCCTTCATAGTTTGGCTCGAATTTTCCCTGCTTGGCGCGATTGGGGATCATAGGCCTTTTGACCACTAGCACGAGTTCGCCTTGGCGAAACGTCCTTGGCCGGGTCAATCTTTCATATGAGCGCGTCATCTTTGCTTTATAGGCCTCCAGATTTTGTTGTGCTATGAGCCTGGTTTCATCAAGGACATCAAGCTCCTCAAGCCGAAGGTGAGCATTTTCTTCGTCCGTCAACTCGTAATGGACTGCCCCTCGTAGAGAGGGTAACTCTATCTCGAGGGGGAGTACCGCTTCTGTACCGAATACCAACGCGTACGGCGTTGTGTTCGTGGCTGTCTTGAACATAGTTCGATACGCCCAAAGAGCCTCTTGCAGCCTCTCATGCCAGTCCTTCTTATTTCGGGACACCGTTTTCTTTATGATCTTTGTCAAGGTCTTGTTGAAGGCCTCAGCTAGACCGTTAGCTCGCGGATTATAAACCGAGGAATATCTCCAGTCTATATTGTGTTGTTGCGCGAAGCGACTGAACTTGTGGCTTCTGTAAGCTGGCCTGTCATCGGAGATGATCCGTCGCGGAGTTCCAAACCGATATATGACGTGCGTCTTGAAGAAATGGAGGATATTCTCCGTCTTCACTTCTCTCAATGGTACTGCTTCTACCCATTTGGAGAAGTAGTCAGTCGTCGCCAGGATAAAACGATGTTCCCTGGACGATGCTGGTTCGATGGGGCCGATTATGTCAGTTCCCCACATTTCGAATGGCCAGTTAGCCACCGTTGGATGGAGTGGATTTGGATGCTGGTGGATGAAGTCCCCATGAATTTGGCATGAGTGGCGCTGCTTCGCATACTCAAGGAAGTCCTGAATCATCGTGGGCCAGTAGTAGCCCATCCATTTGATCTTCAACTTCATCTTTGGGCCTGCTTGGTGAGAACCGCAGAGTCCGTCGTGAACTTCCTGAACGACTCTTTTTGCCTCTTCAGGTCCCAGACATCTCAACCACAGAGAATCAAATGACCTCTTGTACAGAGTATCATTGACGAAAGCGAAAGATAGAGCTCGTTTCATAAACCGATGTCTTGAGGACGCATCTTCGGGCATTCGACGGTATTTGAAGTAGTCTATAAAGACTTCTCTCCAATCCTCGGTATTTTCCCGATCTTTTATTTGCAGGGTCGTCTATTCAGTCACTCTCTTTTCTTCGGATGATTCCGGAGATATTTTCGCTGGGGTGAACACCCGACGGCTTTGTACCACAATTCTGACGTCATCGAGGTTCTCGTCAGCCAGTTCTTTAGCGAGCTTGGCTAATGCGTCCGCTTTGCTGTTTTCCGCACGCGGCATGTTTTCCAAAGTGTGGGAGGGAATTTGGGTCAACAATTGTTGCACCTTTTCGCTGTACTTCACCAATTCTGGTTTGCACGTTTGGTAGTCGCCATTTACTTGGCTAACGACCAGTTGAGAATCTCCATATATGAGGAGGTTTTCAATTCCCATGTCGATGGCGATCTCGAGGCCTGCTATCAAAGCTTCGTATTCGGCTTCATTGTTTGTCCTCGGCTCTGTTAGGGAGAAAGCAAAGCGCATTATCCCTTCTTGTAGAGTTACAAAGATGAGTCCTACCCCCGATTTGATTATAGGGGTACTTTGTTTGCGCTTCTTCATAGAAAATGCTCCATCGAAATAAAGCTCCCATCGGGTATCACCACCGTCGATCGCATCAAACACATGTTCGTCTGGAAGATCGCAATTCAGAGGAGAATCGACGGGTATCGGATGCTCAGCGAGGAAGTCGGCGATGGCCTGGCCTTTCACTGCCTTGAGAGGTTGATACGTTATCGAGAACTCCATCAAGAGCAGGGCCCATTTAGCGAGTCGCCCCGTCAATATGGCCTTCAACATCAAATATTTAAGAGGGTCCACCTTCGAAATGAGACGGACCTCATGCGCCAACGCATAGTGCCTGAGCTTTGTTATCGTGAAGATCAACGCCAGGCAGTGTTTTTCAATAGGGGAATAGTTGCTTTCTGCCCCCAGTAGAACTCGACTCAAATAATAGAGTGCTCTTTCTTTCCCTTGATCGTTCTCTTGCGCCCATAATGCGCCTAAGGAACCTTCAAGGGCGGTTGTATAAAGAATGAGGGGCTTTCCCTTGACCGGAGCAGCCAATACTGGCGGGTTCTGCAGGTATTGCTTGATCTCGACTAGCGCACTTTGGCATTTTTGGTCCCAGACGAACGGGGTTCCTTTCTTCATCAGGTGGCTGTAAGGTCGGCACTTGCCTGAAAGGTTGGCTATAAATCGCCGTATATACACGAGCTTCCCTTGGAGAGACCGCAGCTGTTTGAGAGTCCTTGGCGGAGGCATTTCCATGATCGCCTTGATCTTTGACGGATCTATTTCGATACCTCGGTGTCAGACGATGAATCCTAGGAATTTGCCTGAGGAAACTCCGAATGCGCACTTGAGAGGGTTCATCTTCAAGTTGTATTGTCGAAGGCATTGAAATACGGTCTTCAGATGTTCTAAATGCTCCTCATATGATTTGCTTTTAACCACGAGGTCGTCGATATAACATTCGACAATTTCATGTATAAGGTCATCGAAGATCTTCGTCATGGCCCTCTGATAGGTGGCACCAGTGTTCTTTAGACCGAAGGGCATCACCTTGTAGCAGAATATACCAAAAGGAGTCCTGAAGGCGGTGTGCTTCTGGTCTTCGGGATGCATCTTTATCTGATTATACCCTGATGAGCCGTCCATGAAGGAGAAAACCTCATGAGTAAACGTATTGTCTATCATCAGTTCGGTGACTGGCACTGGGAAATCGTCCTTCGGGCAAGCTTTATTGAGATCCTGGAAATCCACGCATATGCGCACTGTCCCATTTTTCTTCATCACGGGGACGATGTTGGCGATCCACTCGGGATACTGGACCTCCTGGATGAAGCCAGAGTCGATCAGCTTCTTGACCTCAGCGTTGATACTCATCTCAAGCTCGAGCCGCATTCTTCTTGGCGCCTGTTTGACCGGCTTGACGTCCGGAGATATTGCAAATTTGTGCACAGCAATTTCTGGATCTAGTCCCGGCATTTCGGAATAGTTCCATGCAAAGCAATCTCTATGCTGCATAAGCAGGTCTTTTAATGAGGCCACCCTCTCTTCAAACAGCAGCTCACTAATGAATGTCGGTCGCGGGTCATTCGCCGTCCCCAACTCAATTTTCTTGAGGTTATCCACAGTGGTATGTATTCCATCCTCCAGCTCTTTCGGTGCTGGCGGAAATTCTGAGATTACCTCATCGTTGCTGTTTTCGAAGCACCAGGGAAGGTCATCCATGTTCTCGGGCTCTTCTTTTGATATTGTTATCATGTGACAAGAACGAATTCGCTTCCAAGCCCAATGTGGAACTGGTTCTGCTCTCGTGGCTTCGGGTTCGTGCTTCTGTGGCGACGTTATCCTCCAGTTGTCAGACAGAGCGAACTTGCCAAGCTGATACTGATCTTCGACCCAATTCTTGAAGGTGAAGCAGTTTTCGAGAGGATGCCCTATTACTCGGTGATAAGAGCAATAGTTTGGGTGAGAAACTTCACCTGCTTGTTCGGGGTGTTTAGACTCCGGCAGTGTAAGCATCTGATGTTTTAGAGCGAGGTCAAGTATTTTCTTTGTCTTGTTCCGAGGAAAAGAGTACGCCCGACCCATTTTCCTTATGAGGGATAGATCGGAACCGCTCGATTCCCGCTTGCGTGGCTTCTTAGTCCCGCTTTGTTGCTGTTGAGCGCCTTTTTCGGCTCTCGACTTATTTCTGCCTCTGCGTCGTGCCTTTTTTATAACAGGTTAACAGGGAGCGGCATTTTCATCTTTCACAACCTGTTGGAGGAGGCGTTGCGTTTTGGCTTTCTCGTAGATGGCCATTTCGCGGTTATGGTCGTCTCGGACTTTTTGACCAGCTTCCCTTATAAGCTTGCCCATTTGCTTTTCGAATGAAGGACTGGGCACTTTTGCATCAGGAACTTTTACTGGTTCAGGATTAGCCTCTTCCCATTGAGCATCCGCTTCTTCATCGAAGTCATGCACGACGTAGCAACCGTGGAGTAGCTCTCGTTTCTTGGACCGAATGTATCCAAGCCCGATTGTTTTCATTCTCCCATTAGGCAACTTGTGCTGAGTCCCGGGAACGTTCCAGACCCTGTCATAGAATTTGGATTTTCGAGCGGTCTGTTTGAAGGATATCCCATGGCGCTTCAGCAACCTCTTCAAGCCTTCTGTATAATATCTGGGGAGACGGATGGGCTGAAGCCTGTCAAGTGTAGGATCCGCGCCATGCCAGATTTTTTTCTCCACTTTGGTTTCTTCAGAGCGGTAGAATAGAATTGCCTTTTCTCCTTCTCGCCTGGGAGGGACATAGAACGTCTGCAGCTCCTCCACGCTGTAGATATTGAGCGCATCCAGTTCTTTATGATGTTTAAGCGGCACCATGGCGACTTGTAGACTCTGCTCTTCATCAGCGGATGTCTGTATTGAAGGTCGAGCAGAGAATATAGCGTGGACTTCATCTTCCGAATCGCTGCCAAAGATCAACATGGAAGCGGACGGTCCCGTCTTGTTATGTTGGGGTGGACCCGAATAAATCATCTCCTCTTCCTCCTCGGTATCACTGCCGAGGACAGGGATGGTGGCATTAGCTTTGTTCTCCGGCTTGTGACACCTCTCTGTGTGTTCGAAATCCGGTAAAAAGTATTTGGCATCTTCATATTTGCGGACTTCGTTCACGGAGAACAGGTTCAGTTCTCCCGTCACGGTATACTCGAGACCATCCTTAAAATATTTCATACACTGATGTTGTGTAGATGGGATGATATTATACTAGTGTAACCATGGTCAGCCGAGCAGAGCATTGTAGCATGTCTTGGCATCTATGACGTGGAACTTAATGTCCGTGACAAGTAGCCCAAAGCGTAGCGTTAGTATCACAGACCCAAGAGTTCTTGATGATTGGGAGTCGAACCCGGAGATGGTGATCTTGTCTCGAGCAAGGTGCTGGACGCTCATGCAGATTTCTTTTAACACCCGTACATTGAGGAGATTAACGGAGGATCCATTGTAGACCAGGATTTTGCCTATCTTTATATCGTGGCAGTATCCTGAGACATAAAGGGGGCGATTGTGTTCGCACGTCCCAAGGAGAAGGTCTTCATCGCCAAAAGTGACATCGGCCGTGTGCACTTCCTCCAATTCATCCTTCATCTTTTCTTCGGCCAGGAAAGCTTGGAATTGTTCTGGCTCCTGTAGTGCCTTGATTAATGAATCTCTCGTCTCTTTTGATAGTAAAAGGGCGTCAAGAATGCTGAGCTGCGAAGGTAGCTTTCTCAGATGCGCCAAGACGTTGTAATCCACCTTATTTTTCTATGGCGGGTCCTTGGCAGTTAGCTCTTCTATGACTTGGTCATCTAAGACGATATCTTCAGAGACCTTTTCTTTCCCTTTATTTTTTTTGTTTGAGGGTCCGAGATTCTTTTCGGGCAGCGTCCGATTAAGCAGCCGGATATTTTCACAGACCTTCTGCTCATCTTCTTTTCCCAAGGTGGACTCTTTAAAGAGGGGGCTAAGAGCCATTTCCTCGTCAGAATCGCTCCCGAATGTGAGCACTTGCGATCCCCCGGCGTTAACCATGCGACAATCGTCGGTAGTTCTGTTAAGGCCCTCGGTCGTATTTTTCCGCTCCCGATGAGTTTTGCGCTTTTCCCGCTTAAAATGTTGTCGGTGAGCAACATATCCTCGCCACCATCTATTGAAAGCTTTGCACACTTCAGTGGGGTGCGAAATCTTTCGATGATATAAGCAGTAGGAGGGGTGCATTTCCGCTTCACCGGTAATGTTTCCTTCAGAGGATGGTAGCTTCATACCCATTGATATGGCTTTAGCAAACCTTTTTATCGTCTTGAATTTGCTTCTATCCGCGATGGATGTATTTTGCTCCAGCGGGAGTGTCTCAACTCTTTCGTCAAGTCGCTGGCGCTTGGCCCTTTCAAATAAGGCCGTCTCGCATTCCCGATCAGCTTTACTTTTCAACAGAGCTTCATTGAGGAATGCGTCAATTGTTTCATCCGATGGCCCCAGAAATTCCGATTTTGGATCTGCCCCTAGCTTTTCAGTGCAAGGAGTTTTCTCATCGTCTGTAAACGAATGGGAGATCATATGGCAGCTCGCCACGTATTCCTCAGATTCATCCGACGAACTCTCCCCCTCATCTTCCTCTTGAAAGACGTGGTTGAGAAACTCTTGGAGTGTGATGGGAGTCCGTGCTTTCTGGTTATATTCCTCCAGCGCGTCAATTTGTTTTTGTAAGTCCGTGCGCTTGTTGCCAGGCTTCACAGGCTTCTTGGATTTCTTCTTCTTCTTCTTCGAAGATTTTGACGGCTGGTTGTGAGTGCTTGGGCCACCACCATCGGTCTTTGGAGTTGGACGCGGCTTCAACATCCCCTCAATGACCTGCAGTTCTAACGAGTTCTTCCACCTGATCGCTGGGCATGTTTGAAGATCGTTCAGCATCCTCTTTGTCTTGGCTGACAGCACAACCTCCCATGGGGCTTCTTCAACGAGAGACCACGTTGCCCCGGCGTATTCATCCTTTTAGAGGCGTAAGGTTGCGACGGATTCACCTTCCATCTGTCGGACAACGCGAACTTGCCCTGTTGGTACTGGTATTCAATCCAATTTTTGAAGACGTAGCAATCTTCGACCGGATGACCCAGTACTCGGTGATAGGGACAGTAGTTGGGCTCATTGACATCATTTGGTTGCGACGGACGTTTTGGATCCGGCAGATTTATGAGTCGGTTGCGCAACGCCAGCTCGAATAATCTTCTCGTTTTATCTCGGGGAAATGAGTAAGGACGTCCTAGCCTCTCCTCAAGGGGTACGTGCGGACGCATATTATTTTGACGGACAACCGACTTTGAGTTGCTCGGCTGTTGTTGAGCATTAGCGACAACGATCGCTTTTCCCTTCCTCTTCTCATTTCGAGAGTCCGGCTTTGGAGGGGGAGGTCTATGGCCCATCTGATCCATCTGAGCTAGCTTGTCGATCAGGGCCTGGAAAGTAGTCGGCTTCAAGAACATCATAAATTGCGAGAAGGTCGCTTGCAGATCGAGGGTTCCCACAAACATGCCTACTGCCGGAGCCTCTTCTATGCGTTGCTCGCATTTTGACCATAAGTTCCGCCACCGTATCGCATATTGAACCCATGTTTCGCCTGGCTTCACCCTGGCATTAATCAATGCCATTATCGGGGTGCGTTCGCTGGCGCTTGCAAAACGCTGGGTAAACAGCAGTTCTATCTCGGCAAATGTCTTGATAGAGTCGTTTGGGAGCTCAGAGTACCACTCGAATGCTGTATCCGATAAGCTACCAACGCACTGGTGAAGTAACAATTTATCATCACCGCCAGTGTTGCCGCAAAGCGCCCTGAACTGGGCAACATGCTGGTGAGGATTGCCCGTCCCCTTATAGACATGGAATTTGGGTATTGTATAGCCCGGCAGGTACTTTATCTGATCGTACCGGCTCGGATATGGTCGTCATATTTTTACGACTTGACCGATTACTTCAGTCGCATGATGAACCCGTATCTGTTGGGCTATATATTCGTCCAAGTCAGCTTTGGAGATTGTCTCCTCTTTGGCTGTTGACAGAGCTGGTGGAGGATTTGACGTTTCTCCCATGTCGTCTTCATGGACGATCGGAGGATCTTCTTCAGAAGGAGGATCTTGTTGAATCATCATACCCACCATGTCCTGAAATAGGAGGGCCATTCTCTTTATGTTGGCTGCTTATTCAGCAGCCTCTTTATCCTTCTTCTCCAATATCCGGCGAAGGAATTCAGCGTCAGTTTCTTGTTCTTGGCGTTGATCCGAGGTTGCTTCGGGGCTTTCTTTTGGCCCAGTGAGTGCGGCCATCGCGTTCATCATCTCCTGGAGCTTTTGCTGTTGCTCCTGAGCTTTGATCACTGACCGTGTAAGCGGTCTATGACCTGTAGATGCACGGCTGTCCTCTTTACCAGACGCCATGTATACAGTATGGACTACAACGCCGCCGGACTTAGGGCGTTTGGGCTCGCCGCCCTTGGCATTGGCCGCGGGCGTAGGAATTTTCTCTGGCCTCTTTCTCTTATGGGCCGTTGAAGTTGAGGGGGCCGTTGCAGCAGGCACCCTGGTGGTGGTCGTCCTTTGCTGTTTGTCCTGACGGTTCTTTTCTTCTTGCACTTTTGCCCTTTTTTGTTGGCGAAAGTGATTTTGGTCGATTACCGAGTTCTGAACTCTCCGTCAGACTTTATAAATTTTGGAGGATAGTCGCTGAAGGGGCTGCTCCGGCTTTGTTTCTGGGACCCTCTCCGCAGGTGGAGGAGACCTTTTCAGTGTGGCGGTCGGAGAGTTCTTGCGTACCCTCCTTAGTAGTTCAAAGCTGTTCCCAGTTGGAACAGCAGTATTAACTTCCACCACTGGAGCAGGTGAAGTTAGCCCTGAGGGGGAGTTGCCCCCGGCCTTCTTCACTCGGCGCCAGTGGTGACGTCGAGCATGACGAGCCGTTGGGGCTGGCTCGGCGACAGAGACAGCTTCTTCTTTCCCCCTGTCTGAATGAGGTGTTGTTGGTGTCAGCCTCTTAAAGAATGATGTTGTCCTTTGAGTAGCGATATTCAACCTGTCAAAGACAGATCCTCGAGCAGGGGCAGGAGCCGGAATATTCAGCCTTGAAAAGACTGACTCTTTGACAGGAGAAGCCTCCTTGGCGACTTCGGGAGCAGCCGTCTTCTTTGGGAAGGCCTTCTTAGGTATCATGGGCTTTTTGGTGGGCCCTTTGGAGATCAGGCTCAGTCTGGTGAAGACCGAGGAGTTGGACGACCCGTTGAGAGGCGCCGTGGGAGTAGCAAGTCGATCGAAGACCGACTTCGTTGAAACTTCCGGTACGGGTATTGGCAGGGTGAAGCTTGCAGGAGGGATCATGGTCCCGAAAAACAGGCCGGTGGTGGCCTGAGTCACTTGCTCCACAGGCATAGTAAGGACGGAGGCCGCTTGAGGCCCATATGCTACACCTCCAGGTGAGGTGGAGCGTCGGTTGCATTGGCACTTCGAGCAGTTCGAGCAGTTGGAGGCCATTGATGCTTGATTTCTGCGCCAGGCAAAAGACCAAATCTTAGTAACTTGCAACCCAAAGGCAACCATTAACAAACCGCGATTCGTTCGCGAAGACGACACACGAAGTGTGGAATGGAAAGAGGAAAAGGTCCCACCGGGCGTGCCAGAATCTGTACCCCTCCGAATGGCGGCCAAGACGCGGTGAACGTCTTGCCTGAGATTCGGGGCAGATGCTATTTGGTTTTATCCCTCCACCCCTCCGAAGATGCCAAATTGATTTATGGCACCGTGTATCGGAGGTTTAGACAGATGCGACCGATGTAGCATACTTCATCAGATTCCCCCTCGCTTAATGAGTTTTTGATTGTGGGGACGCTCTTCCCTGCAGGCGTAAGCCCCTGCAGTTAATTACGCTACCGCATCGCGGTATCCACTTTCTCCTTCTCCAGATGTTCACTTTGTGTCATATGTGTTTGTTTTGTTTGTGGTTGCCCGTGGATTGTATACGGAGACTAAATGATGCCGTCGCCCGTAGGACGTGGATTAGTCCAAATCCGTGTTTACTTAGATTTGGGTTTGGTGTTTTAGTTTAAGAACACGTTAGCCATATTGAGGCTAAGATCAACTTAAACGTTCGTTAAGAATACGTTAGCCTAATCTCCAGACTAAGATCAACTTAACGGGATCGTTTGAATCCGAAAAGAGAGCAATTGGCTCTATTGCTCCAGTTTAGGGACATAGCGGTCCATTTCCAGTTTAGGGACATGGTGGTCCATTGAATGTATGGCCGTCGGGACCCGTCACCTTTCTGACGACGTTGAAGGATTACAACGGCAGGTGTTAGAGGAGTTCGGAGATGTACCCTTGAACCAAAGTTGATTGGGGGTCTTATAGTCCAATTTGGGACTAAAGTCTGTTTGAATGTTTAAGGATACGTTAGCCATATTTGAGGCTAAGATCAACTTAAACGGGATCGTTTGGATCCGACAAAAGAGCGTTTGGGGGCTCTATTGTTCCAGTTTAGGGACATAGTGGTTCATAGGTAGTTTAGGGACATTGTGGTCCATTGCCAGTTTAGGGACATGGTGGTCCATTGCCAGTTTAGGGACATGGTGGTCCATCATTCTCATTTGGGGACGAGCATTAGTTTAAGGACATTTCGGTCCAACATTCCCATTTTAGGACGAATATTAGTTTAGGGACGTTTCGGTCCACGAGTTTAGAGACCCCGCAGTCCGTATCGATGTGTGGTTGTCGGGACTCGTCACCTCTCTGACGTCGTTGAAGAATTACAACGATAGGTGTCAGAGGAATTCGGAGATGTACCCTTGAACCGGATGTAAATTGATTTAGGAGAGCGGTCTTGCTCAGTCAATTTAATTTGAGGAATTACGGCCATGATTGGGCTAAGTCCAGTTGAGAAATGTTCAACCTTTTTATTTATCTTTGGTCTAGTTGAGAAATATTCGGGCCTCCTTTTTGATTTGGGCTCAGTCCTTTTGTAAATGATGCAGAGCATCTATTTTGGTCTGGGCTCTGCCCTTTTTAAAATAATACATTGCATTTTATTAGGCCTGTTAGGCCTTTTTAATTGGGCTTGGCCCTTCTGTAAATAATGCAGTGCATTAATTACTTTACAGTGGCTTGTCAGGCGTTTTGCGCCAATTATTGAGCGCAAGCGCTTGTGGTGGTGACACGTGTCACGCAAGCGCAGTGCGCTGCGCCAGTGCGCTGCGCTGTTGCGCTGCTGACACGTGGCGCGCTCTGGTAATTTGCACCAACTTTAAAGAGCAATACTCTATTTTAAAAACGCACAGCGCAAGTGGTCTTGGAGCTGACACGTGGCGCTCTCTGGTGGCTTGCGCCAACACAAAAGCGCAACCGTGCAGATTTGCAAGTGCAAGGCACTGTTTTAATGACTTAATCCAATTTTGGATTTAAGAGAGGAATCTTTAAGATCTCAGAACCAATGGTTCATAAAAAATTGCAAGGCACTGTTATTATTTATTTATATTTTTTTATTGAAGATCATTGATCTTCTTCTTAGATCAATGATCTATTCAGAAGAGGTCCTTCTTTTATAAAGGTTTTTACCTTTCTTTTTTTTTCTCTTTGAGTTCTTCTCCAAATTCTTCAGAGTTCTTTCTGTGAAGTTTTTGATGTTCTCAAGATGTTTTTCTTCTTTGAATTGGGGTCTAGGGGTCTTTATATAGTGCCCATAAATTTGTTAAGTTTGTTAAAGAGATCATTCTCTGAGTGATTTGGGGAATTTTCCCCACCGTTGGATCTTTGATCCAAGGGCTTCTGTTTTACAGAAGACAATCTTCTTGTTTTAATAAGAACAGAAGGATCTTACTAGAATTTTAATTCTGTTTGGCGCAAACGCCCCAGCGCTTGACACGTGTCACGCAGCGCAGTGCGCAGCGCCACTGCGCAAGCGCAACTGCGCTGCCACGTGTCGTGCAGCGCACAGCGCAGCGCAACTGCGTTTGCGCAACTGTGCTGACACGTGTCGCGCAGCGCAGTGCCTGCGCAACTGAAGCGTTGCTTCCTTTAATTTTGTTTTAAATAGAGCCTTGCTCTGATTGGGCGCGCTGTCTCGGGCGCTGCGCTCTCTGCGCTAGCGTGCCTGATTTTGACACGTGGCGCCCTGCGCGCAGCGCAGAGGATCTGAAGCGTTGCTTCAATTTTTGAATTTTTGAAATTCAAACAGAGCTTTGCTCTGATTGGGGGAAACAAACAGCTACCAAGCAAGTATAGGAATGACACCATTTGCAGCTCTATATGGAAGAAAGTGTCGATCACCATAAAGTTAGGACGACATCGGAGATAGAGAACTCCTTGGACCTGAAATGATAGTAGCAACAGTCAATATAGTTCACACTATCAGGGAAAGAATGCGCATAGCCCAAGATCGACAGAAGCACTGAGCTGATGCAAAGCACCGTCACTTGGAGTTACAACCGGGAGATCATGTGTTTTTGAAGATATCTCTAAACCGTGGAGTGATTCGCTTTGGAAGATGGGGTAAGCTCAGTCCGATGTATATTGGACCATTCAACATACCCGAACGAGTCGGAGAAGTGGCTTATCGCTTATCACTTCCACCTTCATTGGAAGGAGTGCATAATGTGTTCCACATATCCCAACTCAGAAGGTATGTGAGTGACCCCAGTCATATTCTTGATCACTCCGAGCTCACTGTACAGCCAGACTTATCCTGTGAGCAACAACCTATTGAAATCGTGGATAGAAAGGTGAAGTTACTTCGGAACAAGGAAGTAAACTTGGTTCGAGTGATGTGGAGAAAAGACTCACCAGGAGAATCAACATGGGAACATGAAGATGAAATGCGTGCAAGATACCCTTAATTGTTTGTAAGCTAGACCTTAAAATAATTGTAAATTTCGATAACGAAATTTTTGTAAGGAGAGTAGAATGTAACAACTCTGTTTCAGTGTACAGAAAATTTGATTAAATTTTAATGTACAAATAGAGTATTTGCAATCCTGAGTATGCTATAAGTATTTGATTTGCTTTTGAACAGCAAGAAAGCACTTGTAGCTCATTGGTAAAGCTTTGCACTGCTGTGACGTAGCCACTGTGATCGAATCCCCCCAGCCACATTATTTTTTTGTTGATTTTTCTTTTAATCTTTTAGAAGCCCAAAGGTTTACATGTGCACTACACGTGAAATGAAAAGTCACAAAGTAAACAAACATGTGCACAGAGGTATACCAAGTGACAGGAACACGTGGCCAAGATCCCAGCCCCATCCCACCGGATTGGATCGGCGAGATGTGAAGGGGGGCCGGTACCACCGGGTATGCCTGTAGGTAATGCTTTGAAATTTTTACCCCTGAACCCCTTGGCCTACCCCACTACCCCCATACTGTTTGATTTCTCTGCACATTTCCAGAGAATTAAAAACGGGTATTAATCCACATTTTAATGCACATTTTAATTCTCAAATTCATTACCCTAAACCTTAATTTTCCCTATAAACACCACACTCCATTTCACCCCTCCTCATTCAAAATTCCATTACAAAAACTCTCTAAAATTTCCAAGTCCCAAGTTGTGCAAGTGGAGTTAGCAAAGGGCAAGGTTCCGGCGAAGTTTCAAGAAGAATCCGGCGACGAAACGACTTTCCGACGATTCCAAAGTCTTTTCCTACCTTTTCTCTTTGATTCAAATCAGTAAGTCCCCTCTCCCTTCCTGCTTTGCTATTCTAAAAGTTCTCCTTTTCAAAACTCGTCGGAAGCGGAGTTATTCCGGCTTCCGATTCTCGTTTCTTTAAAAATTAATTTTTTTCTTAATAACAAACCTACAAATTTTTAATAGATTGTTTAGTAATCATTAAAAACATATTAGAACAAGTTACATCTCAAAATAATATATTATGCAACTTTTATCTATTTTTACGGTTAAATACCATATACTTTACTTTCAACACAATTCAACATATTCTCTTATATTACCTTTAGAAAACTCACAAGGTAATAACCTACCACATCAAAACACACATTTTTGATACAGCACGATAACTCTTGGGACATTAGTTTATGGGAAAATACGAGTTTACGATTAAATACTATAAACATTCAAAAACCGTTTTCTTTAAAAGTTTGTTATTTAATTCCTTGCAATTGCGCCACTACAACCCATTTTGGGGAACCCCGATCAGGATGGTGTATGTTATCGCACATCCTCGGGCCTAGTAGAGCAAGATGCAGACCTCCTCAAGGAGCATTCGATCTCGATGGAATTCTAATGCAATTTTTAAGAAAAATATGATTTCTATTTAATAAATAAATTCTATATTTTTTTATAAATACTAGATATATATAAATACTATCAAAATATCTACTTTAAATATACAATATATATTCCATGTTTTATAAATCAAAGGAATCACAAATTTCATGAAACTACCTTTACAATTCAATAGCATTTCATAATTACACTAAAATATCATATACAATGAAAACTAGGTTATATTCACTAGAATATTTCACTATTATAAAAATTACAATTATGAAAACCCTAAAGACGATAATTAAATACTTGAGGTGTATTTTGAAAATATATCAAAACTATTTTTCATAAAACCCCCTCAAGTTATATTAATTTACAATAAGGACCCTAGTAAATATAGGTTTAAGCGGGACCAGTTCTCTTGAGCCTCAGGGAGCCGGAGAATATGGGTGCTTGTCTATCTAAGGTAGACAACCTAAAAACGGTGTTATCATACGGTAATTGCCTTGGAAAAAGACACAAATCCTGCCGTCCATGTGCAGCAGTTACCGATAACATCAAAACTAATTTAGGACTTCAATTTCTTTTATATCAGTCTGACTCAGACAGAGTCTCAATCTAATATGAAATCAATATAACTTGAATTCAATTCAAGTATAACTACAATACAACATGGATCCATTTATACCAGAATTCAATCTATATCAATATGACTCGACCGAACCGAACCATGGATATACTCTGTTTACATGCTATCCATTTATATTCATTCCGTTTACATGATATCATAGTATCGGCAAGTCATCCATCTATAACACAAAACATTACAATCAATACAAAAGAAATTACGGGGTTTTAAAGGGGTAGACTGGTACGGAATGTGTTAGAAGTTGCACGAGACGGTCACTTTAATACACCTAACCTGAATATCCATTGCTGTTGTACCGTGGCTTAACGGTTCCTTATGCTCCGTATACCTTAGTCTCCGGAATAGTGGGACTCCTCTCGTATACACTGGCATATTCTGCACCAAACTACAAATAACCGCGATAACAGAACATAAGATAACATTATACAGTTATATTCTCTTTACTGTCTATTATACTTCTCTCTATTCTTTGGGACTTACCGAGCGATTGTTCGCTAACGTCATTTCTTTTCTTTTTTCTGTGGAATGTTATCAGGTGGATCCAACACACTAGGGATCAAGCCCAGTACTGAGGACTTGGAGAAATTTGCCATCGACCCAGAGCTGTAGGCAATTGTATATACTTTTCATTTCAGTTATACCATTGTTTAGGTATTACTTTCTATTCCTGTATTTACATTTCCAGTTGTACTTGTAAAGAATTGTTAAATAAATAAAAGTTTATGTTCATTTATATTCTTGTCTCTTGTGTACATTTTACTTTATATTGCTTAGATACGCTTAGCGTGTTTACTTCTGAGTAAATACATAGCGGATCTCGTCGCGTCTCCTTACCCGTACATCGGGAAGCGGAGCGTAACACTTAAGAAATTTCAAGAACTAAATCCTTTCATAAGATTCTGATTTCAACCTGAATGCAAACTCAAACCAAAATCTAAAATCAAACACGAACTTGAATACTTGATCATGAACATGAACACTCGAATTCAAATATCAACCTCAAACTTGTATACTTGACTCAACTTGACCGAACCACGGTTATAACTTGACATGAATACCTGAACACATGATTACAATTTGAACATGAACTTGTACATTTTATATCCATGGTTTCGGCCAAGACCTGTAATCTTAATCTATACAATACAATACGCAGGGATAAAGGGTTGATTGGTACGGAACGCATATCGTGGCACGAGAGGTCACTTTAAAAGACACCTGCATGAATTCATGTGCCGTTGTCCTGTGGGTTATGACGGGACCTTGTACTATATGTTACCATTGTCCACGGGATTAAATGGACTTCTTTCGTATACATGAATACTTTCTTTATCAAACTATAAATAATCACGTTAGAATAACTATTTTATACCGGTAAATAAATATGATTAGATACTCTCTCATATAACGTTGCCTGTTTACTTTTACTTGGTATTTTCTTCACTTTATATATTATCTTCTTTAATTTCTTTGGAGATATACCGAGCGCTAGTTCGCTGACGACATTCCTTTATATTCTTTCTTTGTAATGTTTGTCAGAAGGACCAGATTCGAAGGAGATAGAGCCGAGCCCGAAAGATTTGGATCAGTTCGCTTCTCATCTTGATTTTTAGCTCCTGGTTATATTTACTCCCAGTATGCCATTGTTTAGGCATTTGCTTTATCATTGTATCTTTTCATTACAAACAGTTGTATGTAAATTTGAATGTAAATAAAATTGTTGTTTCATTTTAGTACTCTTGGTATTCGTGCACTTTGATATATTACTAATTACGCTTAATGTATTTTCTTAGTAAATACGTTGCGGGCTTGCCACGTCACTATTTCCGTCCACTCGGAAGCGGGGCGTGACAAGTTTTGTTGGCTGTCCATGCAGGTCAGTTCTGCATGAAGTCTTAAGCAATATATCACAAGAATTATAAGAATTAGCAACTATATATTCATTGCACTTCAAATTTCTTGAATCTATCCTAACCTTTCTTTTTCTATCAAGGTAATGGATTCTCCCAACAACACCAGCACCAACGTCAATGGCAATACACCACCACCTACCTTATCATCTCCCCCTACCGTTGCTGCTTCGATTAATGAACAAACGGTTCTTTTAGAATCCATCAAAACTTTTCTGGAGGGCTAGCAGCAGCAGACTGCTATTCTCATAAACCGCCGGGAAGCCGAAGGATCTGGAGTAAAGCAATTTCGTGTGTTGCATCCAAGAAACTTTTCAGGTAAAAAGAGTTCTCTTGAGTCGGAAGAATGGGCCCAAACTATCGAGGACGACCTTACAGCAGCGCTGGTACCAGACATAGCTTGGGTTCGTGTGGCTAAACTCCAGCTCATCGACAATGCAAGAGTTTGGTGGAAAGCTGTCTCACACAACCAATAGAGTCGAAAACATTCCGCGATCTGTTCGATGCGAAGTTTTTCCCTGGGACTGCTCGCTTTGAGATGGAACAACAGTTCATCCACTTACAACAAGGCTCTATGTAGGTAAAATCAGTGGATGAATATGATACCGAATTCATCATGCTTAGCAGGTTCGCAGCACACTTGATCTTGACCGATGAGATTCGGGCTAGACGATTCCAACAGGGCTTAGACCCGGAGATTCAAGCGGCTTTAGCCATGGGCGACTATCCAACTCATGAACTCGCACTAAAGGCAGCACATCATTATGAAGCTGTGGTCAAGAAGAAGGGTAAGCCCCAAACAGCCGGAATCAAACGCCCTGCTATCCAGATGATATGAGGAGCCTCTTCTAGGCTGATTTTTGCACCCAAGAGGCCAGTAGGATCGTTTAATCGGTCCAGTCCAGATTTCTGTTTCTACTACAAGAGAACTGGGCACTTGGCAAAGTACTGCAGGCATGCAAATGGCCTGTGTTTAATTTGTGGTGCATCTACTCACGCTATAGGAGCATGCCCATATCGTATTAACACAGCACCCAGACCTATAATTACAGCTCCGCAGAGGCCAGCCATTCAGGCACCTACACCCCGCCTAGCTCTTCCTGCACCAACTCCATGTGGACCACATGCACAACCTCAGCGTCAATTCCATCAGGTATAGAGAAACGTACCTTAAGGGCAGAGGAATGTGCCTCCGGCGAAGAGGAATGTACCAAGACGACATGCTTTTATAATAACGGTCAAGGAGGATGAAGCCACAGGACAAGTCATCACCGGTAAATTCTTTCATCCTTTCAACCATTAAATTCTGGTGTATCGTTATACTATCCCTATATCTAAACACAACCTCACCACTTAGGTACTATACTAGTATCCACCCTTCGTGCACTCATACTTTTTGACTCTGAAGTTTCACACTGCTTCATGTCACAACAATTCATGAGAACGCACGCAATTCCCGTGAAGCCACTCAATTTAAGCTGGAATGTCAGTTCTGGGAATGGAGTCTTGAAGGCAACATTGGGATATGATCAGTACCCAGTTGTAGTTTGCGGTCGAGAATTCTACGTAAATTTCAAAGTACCGGACATACCAAATATCGATGTTGTGTTGGGAATGGATTGGCTGGAAGTATTTTATGCTATCATTGACTGCCATCAAAGGAGAGTAGTATTTGAGATATCAGATCATCCAGTCTTCTATTTCAAAAGTGTAGACAGGACCTTGGAGCCAAAAAGCTACCGTAGTAAACCGAAGAATGCAGAAGTGTTTCCTCTACCAGCTGAAGAAGAAAAACCTGAGGTAGTTCGAGAGTTCAAGGATATGTTCCCTGAAGACATATCAGATTTGCCTCCTAATCGAGCTCTTGAATTTAGTATTAATTTATAACCTGGTGCACAACCTGTAATCAAAGCTCCATACCGATTAAGTCCGGAGGGATTGAAAGAGATCCGTATTCAATTGGATGAACTACTAAAGAAAGGTTGGATCGACCCAGTACTTCAAGTTGTGGATCTCCAATATTACTAGTGAAAAAGAAGGAAGGTTCCTACAGGATGTGTGTGGATTATCGAACTCTGAACGAAGTGACAATTAAGAACAAGTATCTTTTACCGCACATCGATGACCTTATCAATCAATTAAGTAGATCTTATGTTTTTTCAAAACTAGATCTTCGTTCAGGATATCATCAGGTGAAGGTCAAAGAACCCGACATTCCGAAGACGGCGTTTAGGACCCATTATGGCCATTATGAATATCTCGTAATGCCATTTGGGATGACTAATGCACTTGCCATCTTTATGAACCTAATGAACCATGTTTTTCGAGAGTAGTTAGACAGGTTTGTTGTTATCTTCATCGACGACATCCTGGTGTATTCAAAGAATCGGAAAGAACACGTCGAGCACTTACACATTGTCCTGGAGACATTACGACAACACCAGCTCTACACCAAGTACAGCAAGTATGAATTTTGGCTAGATCAGGTCGAAATTCTCGGACACATCGTTTTAGAAGAAAGAATCTCGGTGGATCCAGCTAAGGTGTCAGCTATCAGTGAGTGGCCGACACCAAAAACGGTGAAAGATATAAGAAGTTTCTTGGGCTTAGCAGGATACTACCATCGCTTCATCGAAGGATTCTCAAAGATCGCAGCACCCCTGACTGAGCTCATACGTAAAGACAAAGCATTCGTGTGGTCAGAAGCATGTGAGAAGGCTTTTGTAGAACTTAAGTCAAGATTAACCTCTGCACCTATTCTTATAATACTGGATCAATCTGGCGGATTCGATGTGCATTGTGATGCATCCGGTAAAGGATTAGGATGCGTTCTACATCAGCATAGAAAAATCGTGGCATTTGCATTAAGGCAGTTAAGAAGTTCATGAACGCAACTATCCAACACACGATCTGGAATTGGCAGCCGTCATCTTCACCCTCAAGATTTGGCATCATTATTTATTGGGAGAGCGAGTGGATATATACACTAACCACAAAAGTCTGAAGTATGTATTTACTCAGAAAGAACTCAACATGCGGTAGAAAAGATAGCTAGAACTCATGGCGGACTTCGACATCAAGCTACAGTATCATGCTGGAAAGGTGAACGTAGTTCCTGATGCACTTAGTCGCCAGCTATTAGCAATGAACCTTACCGCTCAGTGGAGACTATAACAAGAACTGCATGGATTGGAGATTGAAGTAGTTATGCCAGATAATGCTTCATCTTTGATGAACTTATAGGTCCAGTCCACTCTTGTAAATCATATCAAGGTAGCTCAAAAAAATGATGCCAAGTTACAAAAGATCCGAGAACAAGTAGAAAATGGACTATGAACTGACTTCATCATCCACGAAGATGGATCCTTGCAATATGGAAATCGTTTATATGTACCAGTCGGACCTGTTCGAGAAGAGTTGATGAAAGAAGCTCACAACTCTCATTATTCTGTATACCTCGGCAGCACAAAGATGTACAAGGATCTACGGCAATATTACTGGTGGTATAGAACGAAGCGAGAAGTAGCAAGGAGCGTAGCAAAGTGTCCAGTATGTCAGCAAGTGAAGACTAAACATCACTGAACTACCGGTTTATTTTTGTCGTTACCAATCCCGGAATGGAAACGGAAGCCATTACCATGGACTTTGTGACTGCTCTCCCTCGCAGCACGAAGGGTAACGACACGATTTGGGTTATTGTGAATCGATTCACTAAGTCGGCTCACTTTATTCCACTTCGAGTTGGCCAGTCAACCGAGACGTTAGCAAGGAAGTACATGGAGGTGAGTATAAATCTAAAGTAAGATTTAAACCTTCAAGATGTACCATATTTGATACCCATAAACTCATACAGGAGATCGTGAGATTATATGGAGTATCTGTTTGCATCGTCTCCGATCGTGATAAGAGATTCCGATCACAGTTCTAGCAGAGTCTGTAAGCTAGCTTGGGAATGAACCTGAATTTCAGCACGGCATATCATCCATAAACGGATGGAAAATCCGAGCGAACAATTCAGATATTAGAAGATATACTGAGAGCCTGCATGTTAGATTTCGGAGGTTCGTGAGAAGATCGCCTACACCTTGTAGAGTTTTCATACAACAACAGCTACCAGGCAAGTATTAGGATGGCACCATTCATAGTACTCTACGAACGGAAGTGTCGTTCCTCGTTGAGTTGGGACGACATTGGAGATCGTGAATTCCTTGGACCAGAGATGATCGTGGCAATTGTAGATGTAGTTCGCACGATCAAGGAAAAGATGCACATAGCCCAAGACCGACAGAAGCATTGGGTAGATACAAAGTGTCGACATCTGGAGTTCCAACCCGGAGAACATGTATTCTTGAAAATCTCTCCAAACAGAGAAGTGATACGTTTTGGAAAGAGGGGTAAACTCGGTCTAAGATACACAGGATAGTTCGACATACTCGAACGAGTTGGAGAAGTGGTATACCGCTTGGCACTACCACCCTCATTAGAAGGAGTGCACAACGTGTTCGATATATCCCAGCAACGACGATATGTGAGCTGCTGGGTTCGCTTAGAACCCTCGCTATATTTCGGCACACATCAAGTATGCTATTTCAAAAAATCTAGGGTGCCGAGCGAACCAGACCAATGATCTAACTAGAGAATTGGGGTTTTTATATAATGTAAACAAACTTTACACTAAGTGAAATAGGAATACAACATTTGTAGACCGGTCCTTCACTTCTAAAGCTCCGTGTAGTAGTCCCTTAGCTCCAAGAGTGGTGTCCCGGACTCTCCTTAGGCTCCACTAGACGAAAAGAACGAGCTTGCTCAAGGATCATCGAGGTCGAAGATGATCTACGTCGAACAATCTCTAACTCAAGCTACCTCTTCACTAATTGATGGATTGGTTAAAGTAAACAACATATACTAAATAGCTAGTTTGGTATAGATTGATGAAGTAGGAATTTTGCTCACTTTAGAATTATTTTCTCTTTTTCTTTTTCACCTCACTAGAAATCAAAAGAAGAGAAATGAGATGACGAAGAAGCTCAAGTGTGGAACTATGGTGAGAAAATATCACAAGTTATATTTGTAGAGACTTAACCATGGCTAAAGATAATGGTTAGATTAATAAATATCTAGAGTAAAACAAAATTAATGGATTTAAATCAAGGCTTCTACATGCTTCCACAAGCATTTTTAGCCATCCTAATTTCCACCTAATTTTGATTTTTCCCTTAATAATTAATCACCCAAATTATTTTTAGTTAGGTATGAGTCTCATACACCCAAGTCCAATGTATCATCAAACATGATACAAAATAAATACATTAATATATATCACATATATATTTAAATGCATTAGTAGAAAAGAAATTCTTAAGTGAGCTAATATTAGTTAATATATATTAATATATCAAATATATAATTATATATTAAATTATTAAATCAACACTTGATTTAATAATCCGGCTATATCAATATAACCGACTAATATTATTTATATTAACTTATCGAATCAACAATTGATTCAATAACTCGGTTATATCTCATATAACCGATATCATATATCGTGAGATTAGAATACGGTATCGCATACACGTATTAATCTCGGCCCCGCACATATCACATATATGCCCTACTTCGTTTCGCTTGAGCCAGAAAACCTCTGTGTAGGACTCTAAAGACTCGTCAATACGCCAGCAGTAGGTGATGATCATATCTGTTCATCTCAGAAAACTACATTTTAATACCTCTCATTCATTATCAATTTTGTTATATATCGGTACTATTAATCAGTGTCTGCTCAGTAATTACAGTTTACAGGTATTCGTGATAAAATACTGGAAACACACTCAATATCACGGATATAGAGTTTGGAAGCCGACACTGCAACCAGAACAGAAAACCGACCGATATTCAAGAGCTCTTTTGCAATAAATGTGTGCACACAATTTTGGTCCAACACAATACAAGTGTGCACTAGTTCTTTTGGGACATGGACCATGGTGGGGGCTGCCTTGGCACACTCATGACTTGTGCAAGTGGGCAAGTGAGTATGATGTGTGTTAAATGCAAAAAGTTGTGATGTGATATAATACTTCTAGTTTCCCTCCATGCAAACCAGGTTATTTTAGACAAATTAAACAGCATCAGAAAGATCATAGAGAGTAGTCAAGACCACTACACAAATACGAGCCCATTTGGCCACAATAATACTGGTGAGACCCCATGAATTTCCGGCGCCGCCGGCCCCCTTGCTCCAATCATCCTCATTTTTCTTCTGGCACTTTATAGGCATCACATCATTCCTTCTATATTGTTTGTTTATTCTATTTTGATACCTATAAATACCAAAATAGATTAGACCAAAAGGGTGCATAGATATTATACCTTTTTTTCCATTTTTGTTTAGTTTTAGTTTAGCTTGAGAGTTGAGTGAGCTTCAACTTGGTTTCTTCTTCTTCTTCCCTCTTGAAGCTTTCTTTTTAGAGCTTCATTATGAAGGTTGAATAAGTTACCAATATCTTGTACCTAAACTTCTTCAAGTGTTAATAATGTTGCTGTTTCTTTGATTATTTTTTTCTTTTTCTTATTTGCTTTTCTTTTTATCATGCTTAACTAATATCTTTGGTTGTGGTTATGGTGAGGATGTGAGATGAATGGCTTTGCCTTCCTCTTCCTCTTGTTAATGTTTAATGTGTATCATGTGAATCTAAACTTAGTATTGCAACTTGAATAGGTTGATATGGTATGTTGATTCCATGGTTACTTTGTAACCTCATCACATACCATATTCTCCCCAAAAAACCCATCTTGCAAGTCTAAGCTTAGAATCAATTTAGTGTTAAGGTTGCTAGGTTTAGATATGGTATTTTGTGATTAAGTGACTTGACAAATCTCATGGTTTCATATACTGTATACTATCACAAACACTTAGCAAACTTAACACTAGAATCATTTACTCTCACTCACTAACTTGTGTCTTTGATGTTGATGTATGCTTGTTAACCCTTGTGCTTAGAATTGATACCTCAAGCTTGGACATACAAACGGTAAGTGAACAAAACGGACTCGTTTCGTGTTTACGTCGAATATCGGCAACTTGACGACTTGTGCCTCGCAACCGCCATGACAAGTCATACTTCGTGCCGGGATCGACACAAGGACGAACAACTCATGAGTAAGGCAGCGGCGAAGGAATCATCGCGATTCGACCATCCGAGCCAAAATCACGGCCATTTCTTCCTTAACTTGTTTTCTTTGTTTTCATTTTCTATTCATTTTTATGACAAACCAACATATTCCTTATTTGTTGAACCTTAAACAACAAAACCTAATGCACAATTCCCTGCGGATCGACCCGTACTTGACGGCTTGCTACAACGCGCCATGCACTTGCGGTTTATAAATTTTAAAACGAGACCGAGCTCGCGTGCGCATTCATGCTAAAACATACGCGTTTGCGCACACGGGTGAGGCCCCAACAATATCAGTCACCCACAAGCCGTCAGCGGTACTAGCTGGACGTAACGGCTACCCAGGTATTGAGCGATCATAAGATCAACAAGCAAGCTTGTTCATACTCACGTGAATCCAGTAAGTAACACTACCGTACAGTCCGGTATCTTCGTTTGATATGTCGCATATCGAGTCTGGGGGTGGTAAATGTCAGACCCCAATAACTTGATAATTCATGCCGATGTGAGGCTCATAACGGGTCGAGAAACAACTGACAACACTTACCAATAAATCTCACCATCAACCCTGTCTATGGACTTCCTGTTATGGCCAATCGAACATAGCGCAACATCAACCTCTAATGTCGGGAGAGACAAAACCCCTCCTGTCACGCCCCGCTTCCCAGAGTACGCAAGATTTGGGCACGTGACATAGCCAACCATGCTACCTGTGGGTAGGAAGTATCCATCCACAGTCACATTACGGTTGTAAGGATATCAAGAACAAGATAAAACTAAACTAATACATGTCCAAATCCATAATAACAGGAATCAATAAACAATAAGTGCGGAAGCTAATGATCCAATACAATGAGTAAACAGTATGTCCCATAATGCGGGCTCACATCTGGAAATGAAATGACATAAATAAACTAAACTCTAAAGAACTCACAGTTCAGCCGGCTGGCTGAAGTACTCCTGCTCGGTCGACGACAAAGGTACGGAATCTGGGCCATGCAAAACCCAGACGTCAGCGCGTCATGATATCAAGTAAAAAGCATAAACATGGTAATAAACAATGCAAGCATGAACATGAATAAAGCAGTAATATGAAGTAACAAGCAGGATAATGTGCAAAGGTGACTAAACTGTCCTATCAGGTTTTCTACTCTATAGTCTTTGAAACCAATTGATGAATCGTCGATGTAACTCAATAGTATCCCGTGCGTGCCCGGGACCACGGTCATGATTCTCGGGGCTGAATCCGAGACGTGCCGCTAAGCAGTAAAAGGTAGTAGGATAGATGAGTGATGTCAGCATCAACACTCCGGAGCTGGCCAAGCCCGTAAGACTGATCAGAACAATGTGTCGAACTGTTGAGTTACAAGTCGGTTTCACCTTTGATTTCCCCATACCCCCAAGCTATGTATGTCAGGTCAGGTATTCAGTAGTCACGGACTAATGCCAACACAAGTCAAGTAAAGGTAGGTCTGTCTGGGTCGACAGCAGGAATGGTTAGGTTTGTCGGCGTTAGGCCTGAGATCAGGTAACAGGTCAGGTTACTTTCAACAGGTAGAGTCGATATGTACAGGGTGTCATGTCCGGTGTATCAGTACATGTGTCAATCAAGATCGGTCAATATGTAATGCAATCAGGTATATGATGATAACAGGTATAGTAACAAATAATGAACGGTAGCAGGAAACAGTAAATAACCAATATTATTCTATGTGAACACAGTGATGTTTGTATTTTCATATTAATCCGGTTCACGCACCTTTGAGGTGCAATAGCCACAAGACGAAACAATATCGATAATATACGTAATGGAGTTACATGAATTTGAACTAAGCATAATAATTGTCTCATGAGTGATTTTAACAAAAGAAGTGAGGATGATCTACTTGGTTTGGTTAGTTAAGTATGAATTAATAGCAGACCGGTTTAAGCGAGCAATGTTTCCATTGATTTAAAGTTTACGGATAATCGTGACTAGAAATTCTAAGTTATCAGGTATCGATGTTATATTAGTTGTGTGGTTATAATATGATGATTAAGTTGTAGCATGTTAAGCAAGTATTCGGATACTTGCCTCGGCGGTTCCGCGAACCGAAACACGGATGCGATGTCGGTAGAAACCACGATACGGAAGCACGGGCCACGGATCGAGTCCCAACAGAGGTCAACGGGATCACACGGACCAGGGGGCTTCGCTGGAGCGTCGGGTTCGTCAGACGGCACGGTCGGATCCGGCAGCAAACAAAACAACAAAGTTAGCAAACCAAACTACGCATTCATGACACGGACCAGCGGGGGGTTGTACCAAAAGGAAGGAGAAGGAAACTTACAGGGAAGAAACAGGGTGCAAACACGATGGCTCGACGGCACTGGGACGCCGGCGAGGCAGCGACGGCGAAGAACGGTGGCTGGAACAATCTTGAGTTCGCTGGAATGGGGTGCTGCAGCGAGTGCGAGGGTGGTAGTCGCCTCTGGTGGTCGAGAGGGAAGGGAGGTGGTCGGAGGTGGTGTCGACGGGGTCGCCGGCACGTTTCTCCGGCGAACAGCGAGGGTAGGCGAAGGATGAAGGCTAGGGTTCACTGTTCCGGCGAGGGGAGGAGGGAACGACGACGAGGTCTCGACGAGTAGGGTGAAAGGGGGTCGTGGGAGGCTTCAACGGTCGGAGGCGACGTCGACGGCGAGGTCGCGAGGGGATGGAGGCGTCGGGGAGATGGGTTGCAGGCGCGGGAAGGAGCGGGCGAACGGGAGGAAGAGGGTAGGTGGGTGCGGTGGAGGTCGTGGTGGTGAGGGCGGCGACGGCGAGGTCGCGATGAAGTCGGCGACGGGATCGCGATGGCTAGGGTTAGGGTTTGCGTCGGGTTCTCTCGCGAGGAAGGGAAAGTGAGGGCGGCTGCATGCAAATTAATAGAGGAATAGAGAGAGAGAGATTGGAGAGAGAAACAGAGAGAGATTTGAGGGAAGAGAAAGATTGAGGAGATAGAGAGAGAGAGAGAAAAAAGGAGAGAGACAGAGAGAGAGATGGAAAGGAGGGGGCCCACGAGCTCAATAAGAGCTCGTGATTGGCCACGAGATGATAGAGGAAATTCTTGAGAAGGATTTGAAGGTGAAAATGCGTAGATTTGCTGTTAGGAAAAACTATAGGTTAGAATAAAATATATTAGATATTAAATTTAAATGGGCCCTTTTTGGCGGGAAATGAAACATTTCCAAATCGCGCCCGGGTTGCGCCCAAATGATCCAAATTCAAATTATAAGATTTTAAGCGGGTTCCAAATTTTGAAAAGAGGTGTTTAGTGATTAAAATGCATGCCCCCAAGTCGGACACTTGCACGCGCGCGTAGTCGCCCAAACTTGCCCGTTTAGCCAAACGGAACGGAATCTCGACCCGCGGACGCTACCACGCGACTAGTGGCGACGAGTAGGCTAACATGGACATCTTAAATTTCATTTTCGGAGTTAAAATTTGTTATGTGCCAAAATGACTTAACCGGGTAAAATTTAGCAATGAACACCAGAAAATCAGGAAAATTGGAAATGAGCAATAAATAACCCTCAACTAGTAATATACATAGTATTATTGGGCTCGGATGTTACATCATACCCAACTACAAAAGAATTTCGTCCTCGAAATTCCAAGGATACAAGATAACTAACTACTGGAAAAGGTGAGGGAATTTCTGTCGGATCTCGTCTTCTCGCTCCCAAGTAGATTCTCCATGCAATCGGTTACCCCAAGAACCTAGCACAAGAGGGATAACCTTGTTCTTAAGAACCTTTCTCTTCGATCCTTGATCTCGACTGGTCGCTCCTCAAAAGTCAGGTCCTCCCGAACGGTCAACTCCGAATGATCCAAGACATGATTCTCATCACGAACATACCTCCGTAGTTGAGACACAAGAAACACATCGTGAACTCCTGCTAATGACGATGGTAACGCCAACCGGTATGATACCTCTCCGACACGCTCCAATATCTCGAAGGGTCCAACGAATCGGGGACTAAGCTTTCCCCGACTTCCAAAGCGAATCACCCCTCTAGTCGGTGATATCTTCAGGAATACCAAATCGCTCACGGCGAACTCTAGAGGTCTTCTTGACGTGTCGGCCCAACTCTTCTGTCTGTCTTGAGCTGCCTTCATAAGCTTCCTGATTGTATTCACCTTCTCGACTGTCTGTACCACCAAATCTGGTCCCAATAACCTTCGTTCACCAACATCATCCCAACAAACAGGTGAACGGCACTTACGACCATACAGCGCCTCAAACGGAGCCATCTGAATTGTCGCTTGGAAGCTATTGTCGTGCGACAACTCCACCAGGTGTAGATGATCCTCCCAAGAACCTTTGAAGTCTACCGTGCAAGCCATCAACATATCTTCAAGGGTCTGGATCGTTCTTTCTGATTGTCCATCAGTCTGAGGATGATAAGCTGTGCGAAACTTCAACCGAGTCCCCAAACTTTCTTGTAAGCTCCTCCAAAAGTGCGATAAGAACCGAGTGTCCCGATCGGACACGATGCTTACCGGTACTCCATGCAATCTGACAATCTCCTGCATGTATCGCTCTGCCAAGGTCTCTGTCGATTGACCAACCGAAAAGGAATAAAGCGAGCTGCCTTGGTCAACCGATCGACAATCACCCATACAGCATTGTTGCCCTTTGGACTCCGGGGTAAAGCCGTCACGAAACCCATGGTTATATGTTCCCACTTCCATTGAGGAATCGGAAGTGGTTGCAACAAACCAGCAACCCTTTGGTGTTCAGCCTTGACTTGCTGACACACCAAGCACTTAGCCACAAAGCGAGCAATTTCCCGTTTCATACCTTCCTACCAGAAATGCTGTCGAATATCTCGGTACATCTTTGTCCCTCCTGGATGTACAGAGTAAGCTGAACTGTGTGCCTCCCTCATAAGCTCTTCACGCACATCTCCTTTTGGCACACACACACGGCTACCATATCTCAAAGAACCGTCTTCATGGATCAGTATATCGGTTCGCAATCCGGCTTCAACCTGCTCCCGAAACCTTTGCAATCTAAGATCCTGCGATTGTGCTGCTTTAATCTTCTCAACTAAAGACGACTGTACTTGCAGTTGCATCAACTGTCCCTTAGCACGTGGTAGCACGACCTCCAAGTCAAATCTCTGAAAATCCGCAATGATCTCCCTCTGTGCAGTCAATAACTGAATTGCTGGTAACCGACTTAGTGCATCTGGCACGACATTAACTTTTCCCGGATGGTACTTAAGATCAAGGTCGTAGTCGGCCATCAGCTCCAACCATCTGCGTTGCCTCATGTTCAACTCCTTCTGAGTGAACACATACATCAAACTCTTATGATCCGTAAGGACTTCAATTCTCTCGCCCAAAAGGTAGTGTCTCCAAATCTTCAGGGCGAAGATCACGGCTGCAAGCTCCAAGTCATGAGTCGGATAGTTCTGCTCATAAGTCTTCAGCTGTCTCGATGCGTAAGCGACGACTTTCCCATTCTGCATCAAAACACATCCCAATCCTTTTCCAGATGCGTCGCTGTGAATCCTCAGTCCTTCGGAATTGTCCGGTACTGTTAGGATAGGGGCGGTTATCAACTCCTGCTTCAACGTCTCGAAGGCCAATGCACATCCATCTGTCCACACAAACGGTACCTCCTTACGCGTAAGCTTGGTTAACGGCTCGGCTACGCGAGCGAAGTTCTCCACAAATCTTCTGTAGTAACCGGCGAGTCCAAGAAAACTCCTTATCTCAGCTACACTCCTTGGAATAGGCCAATCCCGAACTGCTGCAATTGTTTCGGGATCAACGGCGATTCCATCGCCCGACACGACATGCCCCAAAAACTTCACTTCTTCCAGCCAAAATTCGCACTTACTCGTCTTCGCGAATAGTTTCTCTTGTCTCAGCGTCGGCAGTGCGATCCTTCTTCTTCACTAAAAGAACTGGAGCTTTCCAAGGTGAGTTGCTGCTTCAAATCATCCCTTCTCGAGTAATTCACTCACTTGTTTCTTAACTCCCTCCATTTCTACTGGTGCCATTGGATAGTCAGCCTTTGATACTGGCGTTGCACCAGGAGTAAGGTCAAACGCAAACTCCACATCTCGCTTCGGTGGTAAGCCCGAAATGTCTTCAAATACATCCATACTGTCGCGGACGACTGCCGGCTCTTCATCACTCTCCACTACCATAGCCGCAAGAACACTGTTCGTCGGCCTAGCCCTAAACTCGACTTGCCCGACAGAACTTCTTTCTCCAATGAAAGTAAACTTAGGATGTCCGGGAATCTGGAAATTACCCTCCTTGCCCTACAACCAATGTGGGCGTGGAAAGTGCCAAGAAAATCCATCCCCAAGACAACCTCATCACTGCCCGTATCTATCCCCAAGAAGTCTGCAAAAAGCTCCCGTCCGCAAACAACAACTGTACAATCTCTACCTTCCTTACTAGCTATAATTTTCCCATTCCCAGTGTGTATGTCCCAGAAACTAGACAGGGTCGTGCAGGTGATCGAGTGTGTAGTTATAAATTGGATGACATAAACAATGGGATGCTCCGAAATTAAGTAATGCCAAAGCGGGAAAACCATGAACGAGTAAATTACCTGAAACCAATTCTCCCGATGCCTTAGCTTCTTCAGCTGTCAACGTGAACGCTCGAGCCTGCTGTGGTCCTTGAGTAAGCGGTTCCTGTCCTTGGAACGGTCCCTGCGGAGGCTTCTGTGTATCATCCTTTGTGCGAGGCTTCGACGGACAAGCATCAACGGTGTGATCTGCCGCTCCACATCTAAAACAGAGTCCCAGCCTCAAACGACACTCCCTTCGCACATGTCCGGGTTTATGGCAGTGGCTACAGATCACGCTCCCCCTTCGATCACTCATACTTGTTTTCTTCATTGGTGCCACGCTGCGCCTGTTCACTGGAATACTTCTACGTATGGACGTGGGGTCCAGTGCAAATGCTGGTTCCAGCTCGAGTTGTTCCTTTAGTTTCTCCAACAATCCCCTTATTACTCTTCGCCTGGCGGCTAAGACCGCATGCCCTGGGTCCATCTCCAAATTCTGATCGGCCATATCCCTGGAAATCAAAGTACCCAACGTTAGCATGATGATGGTTTTCGAGTATAGATCAAGGCTAGAACTCCAAGATACTTAAATAGAGTGCCGCATTGTAGCTATGCCGCGGTATCATAGCCGCAATTACTTAACTCCACCCAAGTCGCCTAAGTCCTAGAGATAACAAGAAGTTAGGTTTTCAAGTTTGACAATGCAAAGTAAGTTTGCATGCCGACATGATCCGGAAGAATGATTCAAGGATGGTAAAACGGTCAAAGTGGCAGGACATGTTTCCTAATCACGGGTATTCTGATTCGTGTATCGGGTGCAATACCCAACTACAAAGAATCAACCCAATTAACCTATGCTCTGATACCATAAAACCATGTCACGCCCCGCTTCCCAGAGTACGCAAGATTTGGGCACGTGACATAGCCAACCATGCTACCTGTGGGTAGGAAGTATCCATCCACAGTCACATTACGGTTGTAAGGATATCAAGAACAAGATAAAACTAAACTAATACATGTCCAAATCCATAATAACAGGAATCAATAAACAATAAGTGCGGAAGCTAATGATCCAATACAATGAGTAAACAGTATGTCCCATAATGCGGGCTCACATCTGGAAATGAAATGACATAAATAAACTAAACTCTAAAGAACTCACAGTTCAGCCGGCTGGCTGAAGTACTCCTGCTCGGTCGACGACAAAGGTACGGAATCTGGGCCATGCAAAACCCAGACGTCAGCGCGTCATGATATCAAGTAAAAAGCATAAACATGGTAATAAACAATGCAAGCATGAACATGAATAAAGCAGTAATATGAAGTAACAAGCAGGATAATGTGCAAAGGTGACTAAACTGTCCTATCAGGTTTTCTACTCTATAGTCTTTGAAACCAATTGATGAATCGTCGATGTAACTCAATAGTATCCCGTGCGTGCCCGGGACCACGGTCATGATTCTCGGGGCTGAATCCGAGACGTGCCGCTAAGCAGTAAAAGGTAGTAGGATAGATGAGTGATGTCAGCATCAACACTCCGGAGCTGGCCAAGCCCGTAAGACTGATCAGAACAATGTGTCGAACTGTTGAGTTACAAGTCGGTTTCACCTTTGATTTCCCCATACCCCCAAGCTATGTATGTCAGGTCAGGTATTCAGTAGTCACAGACTAATGCCAACACAAGTCAAGTAAAGGTAGGTCTGTCTGGGTCGACAGCAGGAATGGTTAGGTTTGTCGGCGTTAGGCCTGAGATCAGGTAACAGGTCAGGTTACTTTCAACAGGTAGAGTCGATATGTACAGGGTGTCATGTCCGGTGTATCAGTACATGTGTCAATCAAGATCGGTCAATATGTAATGCAATCAGGTATATGATGATAACAGGTATAGTAACAAATAATGAACGGTAGCAGGAAACAGTAAATAACCAATATTATTCTATGTGAACACAGTGATGTTTGTATTTTCATATTAATCCGGTTCACGCACCTTTGAGGTGCAATAGCCACAAGACGAAACAATATCGATAATATACGTAATGGAGTTACATGAATTTGAACTAAGCATAATAATTGTCTCATGAGTGATTTTAACAAAAGAAGTGAGGATGATCTACTTGGTTTGGTTAGTTAAGTATGAATTAATAGCAGACCGGTTTAAGCGAGCAATGTTTCCATTGATTTAAAGTTTACGGATAATCGTGACTAGAAATTCTAAGTTATCAGGTATCGATGTTATATTAGTTGTGTGGTTATAATATGATGATTAAGTTGTAGCATGTTAAGCAAGTATTCGGATACTTGCCTCGGCGGTTCCGCGAACCGAAACACGGATGCGATGTTGGTAGAAACCACGATACGGAAGCACGGGCCACGGATCGAGTCCCAACAGAGGTCAACGGGATCACACGGACCAGGGGGCTTCGCTGGAGCGTCGGGTTCGTCAGACGGCACGGTCGGATCCGGCAGCAAACAAAACAACAAAGTTAGCAAACCAAACTACGCATTCATGACACGGACCAGCGGGGGGTTGTACCAAAAGGAAGGAGAAGGAAACTTACAGGGAAGAAACAGGGTGCAAAAACGATGGCTCGACGGCACTGGGACGCCGGCGAGGCAGCGACGGCGAAGAACGGTGGCTGGAACAATCTTGAGTTCGCTGGAATGGGGTGCTGCAGCGAGTGCGAGGGTGGTAGTCGCCTCTGGTGGTCGAGAGGGAAGGGAGGTGGTCGGAGGTGGTGTCGACGGGGTCGCCGGCACGTTTCTCCGGCGAACAGCGAGGGTAGGCGAAGGATGAAGGCTAGGGTTCACTGTTCCGGCGAGGGGAGGAGGGAACGACGACGAGGTCTCGACGAGTAGGGTGAAAGGGGGTCGTGGGAGGCTTCAACGGTCGGAGGCGACGTCGACGGCGAGGTCGCGAGGGGATGGAGGCGTCGGGGAGATGGGTTGCAGGCGCGGGAAGGAGCGGGCGAACGGGAGGAAGAGGGTAGGTGGGTGCGGTGGAGGTCGTGGTGGTGAGGGCGGCGACGGCGAGGTCGCGATGAAGTCGGCGACGGGATCGCGATGGCTAGGGTTAGGGTTTGCGTCGGGTTCTCTCGCGAGGAAGGGAAAGTGAGGGCGGCTGCATGCAAATTAATAGAGGAATAGAGAGAGAGAGATTGGAGAGAGAAACAGAGAGAGATTTGAGGGAAGAGAAAGATTGAGGAGATAGAGAGAGAGAGAGAAAAAAGGAGAGAGACAGAGAGAGAGATGGAAAGGAGGGGGCCCACGAGCTCAATAAGAGCTCGTGATTGGCCACGAGATGATAGAGGAAATTCTTGAGAAGGATTTGAAGGGGAAAATGCGTAGATTTGCTGTTAGGAAAAACTATAGGTTAGAATAAAATATATTAGATATTAAATTTAAATGGGCCCTTTTTGGCGGGAAATGAAACATTTCCAAATCGCGTCCGGGTTGCGCCCAAATGATCCAAATTCAAATTATAAGATTTTAAGCGGGTTCCAAATTTTGAAAAGAGGTGTTTAGTGATTAAAATGCATGCCCCCAAGTCGGACACTTGCACGCGCGCGTAGTCGCCCAAACTTGCCCGTTTAGCCAAACGGAACGGAATCTCGACCCGCGGACGCTACCACGCGACTAGTGGCGACGAGTAGGCTAACATGGACATCTTAAATTTCATTTTCGGAGTTAAAATTTGTTATGTGCCAAAATGACTTAACCGGGTAAAATTTAGCAATGAACACCAGAAAATCAGGAAAATTGGAAATGAGCAATAAATAACCCTCAACTAGTAATATACATAGTATTATTGGGCTCGGGTGTTACACCTCCTATCGCTTATTGCCTCCATGTGACTCGGGACTGTACCTAAAAACCACCTGTTTGCACGCTCTCTTGAACGTGGTAGGGAGGAAATCAAAGCACAGTGGGAATCACACAAGACTCTATGACGATCTCGGGTCTACAGACTAACCTGTACCAGTGTCACCAGAGAACTGCTATCTGACGTTATGTATAATACCATCTAAGAGTTCTCAGCGAGTCCTTTTCGGTGTACTCATTCTCCAATGTGCACCAGTTTACAATCTTTGATGTCAAACACCAATGGATGTGGGATCATCCATCGCCCCATACAGGGTCAAGAAACGTACACACTAGTCTAGTTTGGAATACCGATGCCCTGTCTCGATACTCTCACGATTAGGAACAATTAAAGGATGAACTTGTGGATTACCCTGGCCCCACTAGTATGGTCTACATCATAATCCTGGTAGTCAAGTACACATCCTAAGGGCTTTACCAACATGTGAGAGAAAGAAAGTATCACAATACTGGTCTACATGTTAAGATAAAGAGTAACCAGATAGCATACTATCATGTCGAGCAAGAATGTCCTCTCTATATATGTCCAAGCATCCATTATAATATACAATCATGTACAATAATGGCCTCTAGGGCATACACATAACTAATAATCTCCCGCTTTTACTAAGGCCAGTTGTTGTAGTATCTCATACCCAACATCCTAAAGAGTCTCTCAAATTGTATTTAGGGTATGGCCTTCGTGAGTGGATCCGCTGTGTTATTCTTCGTGTCAACTCTCCTAATCTCGATCTTCCGGAGATCAATTATCTCCCTGATCAGGTGATACCGCCTAAGAATATGTCTGGATCACTGATGGGATCGGGGTTCCTAGGCTAAAGCCACAGCTCTATTGTTATCACAATATACAAGTATCATATGCTCAATGGTAGGAACCTCACCAAGTTCATCTCATGAACTTGTTCATCCAGACAGCCTCTTTGGCAGTATCGTTGGTAGCAATGTTTTCAGCCTTCATCATCGAGTCTGCTACGGTATCTAGCTTGGAACTCTTCCAACATACCGTCCCTCCACTGAGGGTAAAGGCAAAATCCGAGACTGACTTTCAGTCGACCTTATCACTCTGAAAGCTCGAATCGGTAAAGGACTCGACATGGAGCTCACCGTTACCATACACCAAGAACAATTCTTTAGTCCTTCTCAAGTACTTAAAAATATTCTTCATTGCTATCCAGTATTTCTCCCCAGGATGTAAGAGGCATCACCAAGATCCTTCATGGAGATACTTTGTGATAAGAAGAGCTTGACCGAGTGTAGCATAAGAACATCGTTTCCTATCGAGAGTATGTCATTCACGTACAATACGAGGAAGACAGCCTTACTCTCTACTACCTTCTTGTATATATAAGATTCATCTACCTTTTTGATGAAGTCAAACTCTTTGACTGCCACATCAAAACAGATGTTCCAACTCCGCGATGCCTGATTTAATTCATAGATTAATGTAAGTAGCTTGCATACCTTTCTGCTGCTCCCACTATCTATGAAGCCCTCTAGCTGAGTCGTGTACACGCTCTCTTCTAAATCACCATTTAGAAAAGCGGTCTTGACATCCATCTGCCAGATTTCGTAGTCATGATATGCAGCGATAGCAAGTAGGATCCGGATGGACTTAAGCATAGCCACTAGAGAAAAGGTTTCATCATAATCTACAACTGGTCGTTGACGAAAACCTTTTGCTGCAAGTCTAGCTTTGAAAGTCTCAACTTTCCATCTACACCAAGAATCTTCTCAAGATCCACTTGCTCCCGATTGGTTTTACCCTTTCAGGTGAAACATCCAAAGTCCATACTTTGTTGGTGTACATGGATTCCATCTTAGATCGCATTGCATCCAGCCATTTCACAGAGTCCCCACTCGTGATGGCCTGCTCGAAACTAGTTCGGTCATCATCTTCCATGATGCAATCCTCGCTCCTACCATCTATGAGAAACCCGTAATATCTCTCCGGCGGATGATGAACCTTACTAGATCTGCAGAGTGGCTGAGGTTCGTCAGGGACTATTGAATTCTCCGGTTTTATCAAATCATCAGCTGTAGTTTGTGTAGCTGGAACTTCTTCCAGTTCTACCTCATGACCACCAATTTCTTTCATAAGAAATTCCTTTTCTAAAAGAGATGGCATGCCGAGAACCAAAACAACTTTTGTTCTTCACTGTGGTAGAAGATATACTCTCGCGAATGCTTGGAATATCCTACAAACTTGCACAGAATTGACCTTGCCTCGAGCTTTTCCGGATTTTGCTTTAAGAGATGGTCTCTTCCCATTCCATATTTCATATGGAGTGATAGGCACTGATTTGGTTGGAACTCTATTCAATAGGTATGCGGCTTCTCAAGCGCATAACCCCAAAAGAAAACAGGTAACTCAGTATTACTTATCATAGAGCGCACCATATCTAACAGGGTGAGATTCCTTAGCTCCGACACACCGTTGTGCTGTGGTGTATATGGATGAGTAAGCTGAAAGAGAATTCAATTATCTTTTAAATAGTCATGGAATTCCGTGCTCAAGTATTCTCTTCCCCGATCAGATCGAAGGATTTTAATACTTTTACCCCTTTGGTTCTCTACTTCGCACTTATATTCCTTGAATTTCTCAAAAACCTCAGACTTGTGTTTCAACAGGAACACATGCCCGAACCTTGAGAGATCATCGGTGAATGTAATAAAGTACGAGGAACCATTCCTTGCATGTGTAGACATGGGACCTCATATATCACTATGTATCAGTCCCAAGAGTTCAGTAGCTCTTTCTCTATGTCCAGTAAACGGAGTTTAGGTCATTTTACCTTTGAGACATGACTGGCAAGTTTCATATGATGTAAATTCAAACTGATTCAAATATCCATTTTTATGCAACTTAGCTAGTCGTGTCGCATTGATATGACCTAGTCTACAATGCCATAAGAAGGTTTCGTTCATTTCTTAACCTTTCCTCTTGTGTGTGTTCTATACGTTAAGAACTGTGTTTTGATTCAGAACGTATAAACTGTTACATAACGTACCAAACCCAATCAACACTTGATTTAGAAAAATGTTCATAACATTATACTCTACTACAAAATTATATCCTTCTTTATCTAATAAAGAAATTGATATTAAATTGCATATCATAAAAGGTACATAATAACAGTCGTTCAAGATCAATATATTCCCATTTGGAAATACAAGATGATATTCACCAACTAATTTGGCCGCAACACTTGCCTCATTCCCTACTTTTAGAGAATGACCATCTTTTCCCAGTTCTCTATCTTTCTTTAGCCCATATAACATATTACATATGTGGAATCCCGATCCGGTATCTAATACTCAGGACGTAGAGTGCACTGAGAAACAGTTCTCGGTAACAAACACACCCGAAGAAGATGCATCAACATGATCATTCCTCGTTCGGGTCGTGTGGGAATCCTGGTATTCCCATATTTCCTTCTCAGATTTATAACAATTATAAAGTAGAGCGGAACCAACGTTCCCCGGCTCAGTATAAAAAGTGGGTTCGGTCAATACATCAATATTATTATCTTGATTAAGGCATGTCATGGTCGCTACCTGGAGAGAGAGAGAAGAAAACACTTAGCATGTGCTCTTGCAAAATTAAATTGGTTATTTTCTTATCTAATCAGGATGGCTCCCAATGTTTTTATCAAATCTTCCTTCAAACCCTAAAAGGTAAGGCTAGCCGGGATTAATTATACCCTACAAGTTCACCAATCTTTCGGCCAGGCCAGTTTCGGTACTTTGAGTGAGGTTCCCCGTGCTTTCGCACGGACCTAATTAAAATAAATCTCGTTTTTTCAGAGGCATAACCCTGTTGAAGCCTTTCTAGTCACCTACTGGATTAGCTAATTGTAAAGTGCAAACTCTCCCAGGAATAAATCTTACTCGCAGTGGATATCGGGATCCAACTATCTTATAGAAGATATACAATCTCATTGCAAATTTCAACACTTGAAATTCCCAATAATGTTTTGCCCCTAGCGTCCTATGACCTTGATGGAGGCCAACAACCATAGGCTGCTAGTCAAGTTCAACCCGTACATTTCGTGATTGAATTAAACCCACCCGCACGACCCTTGGCGGAGGCCAACAAAGTCACACGACTACCCTAATCCAATCGCATCATATGCTGCAGATAAGTACTAGTTAGTTACCGCACACTACGTCTTGATGGAGGCCAACAAACGTAGCATGAATACTAAGTAGTACTTATCTGAAATGATGGAGGGCTACGACAGGTTTTTAAGAAAACCTTTTGCGTAATGAACTTGATGTCGTTGTAAAATCGAGTGATTTGAAAAGGAGTGATTTAAGCTCCGCTTTTAAAATCGAGTTTTTCAAAATAAACTGAGTGGGTGTAGCGTCTGCTAGCTTTTGCTAAAGAGCTCACTCCCGGTGAAGGGATCTAGGCTCTTTCCTCATCGAATGGGGTGCTGAATATTCATCAAGGAATACCACTATGCAAAGTAAGAACTAGAGCTACCAGTTTTGAAAATATGATTCCACAACATCATTAGGCTTCTTTTCTTTTCATTAATCTCATTAATGAAGTCCCATCATTTATGTTTTCTAAGCATCTCAGATAAGGAAACGAAAATACAACGTACGCTTATGCCATCCGCATTCGCCACGGGGTCCCGTCATGCACCGTTAGGTTAGTTAACTAACGACAGAGCGGGGGCAGGACAAGCGCGGATGCAAAACATAAGCAACGTTTATTATATATCATATATATAATATAAAGCATTCATCTCACGCAGTTATATGATCTCATCACAGAACATTGCAGCAGAAGTCAACATATGAAATATTGAATATACTAGGAGGTCCGTGTTTTAAATTAAGCCAGTAAAAAACACGGATTCCACGGTCGTGATGAATAGCCAAACCCACATCCCTAAACCCCTACGAGAGCGGCAATCAACCCTACCAATTTTAGAGTTAGGAGACCCGGACTCGACTTCTCGAGATGGTCTCCCACTGGACTCTAGAAACCGGTTACTAGTGCTCCCCGCCTTGGTTCTATCCTAATGCGGAAAAGAAAATAATATACATCAATGGTGACATCATCCTTAACCCGGAAGTGTCCCAATAAAAGAATATTACATACAAGTTTTTACATGAATGAAAATGAAAAACTCTCATTTCACGCAAAAACCCCGGCTATTCAAACACGATGATCCAATATAACCTATCACAACAACACATAACATCACATGTCATCAACGTAAATAAATATGCGTATCTCAATTTTCGTTGACGTATAGCAATGAAACCGGCGATACACCACATATTACACTTACGATCGCAGAAAAGAAAGTGAAAACTACAATAATTGGAATCCGCAACCACCTTAAACATCAGAAACCCGGAATATCACATACTTCGGATTTCATGCCTAACCTTATAAATTCCTTAGACATCATAAACCCGAAATATCACATATTCTGAATTTCATGCCTAACGTTATAAACCCGGCATTTTAGTCTCAAATTGAAAACACTTTTCAATAACTAGTAGGACAATTCATCAAGATTCCCCAAAAATGATCGAATGCTCGTCGGAAACAATAGTAGACGGCCGCACCCCCGATGCCGTCGACAAAGTGCACTTAGGCGGAACACCGCGGCCGCGAGCACCCGAATGGACGCTTTTGGCAATGGGGTTCTCCTACAGTCACTTGGTCGGGGTTATGGGGCGTGGCTATCTAGTAGTATTACCCGGCAAGCGTTCGCGTACTATACGAGATTGCGATGGAGTTTTGATCCGAATCAAAACCCCGTAGCAAACGATCAAAAGAGATTAGATTGCTAGATTTACAAAACACTAATTAGTTTTCACAAAAATAATTATTGTGGATTCCAAATATTGTATCACAAATTACAGATATCTAGACAGTATTAAACATTTCGATTGATTTATCAAACGTCCAAATTTCCCAGAGATCTCAATACTTGAGTCACAATTAAAAATATCCAGAGAGTGCCCCAAGTACTTACGGACCTACACAAGAAAGCACACTCCCTGCCTCACCAACGGCGCCGCGGAACCACCGCCAAGAGCTTGTTTTGGCCGCGCTTCCGTGTAACACCTTAGAATGCGATTAATTTTAATTAAGTGATAATGCGGATTTTTTATAAAAAGTTTACCAAAATAGTTTTCAAATATTTTATAAAAATTAATTAATAGTTTATTAATATTTATTTTGGGCTTGCACACACATGCGCCTGCAACCTAGGGTTAACCATGCTTAAGTTGCCATGGCACCTAACCCATTCCATTAAGTTGTAAGATGTATTTATTTAAAAGTATTTAGTTTTAAAAATAAATAAGGTTTGAATTTGTTGACTTGAGAGAAAGACAAAGAGGGGGGTTGACATGCATCATGAGGCATGGGCAAGCATGGCATGCATTAAATGAGGAGAGAGAAGAGCGAGGCATGGCTCATGCTACTCTCACCCCCTCATTCCTTCATCCCTCACTCTCACATACACTCTCATTTCCCTCATTCTCTCATACACAACTCTCATTCTCATTATTTTCTTCATCTCATTATCTCCCTCACACTCTTAACTGAAACCCTACCCGCAACCTTCACAAATCCTCACAAACCTAAACAAAATCATCATAAAACTCACTAAACCCTTCATTAAACTTGATCTAAAACCTATGGAGATTACATGGAGCATGGAAAGCTAGAATTTTGAGCAAGTGTAGATAGATAACGATCTCTCTCTGTTAATTAGGTTCTTTTATTATTGTGTAGCCGAGTAGTCGCTGTTTAGAACGATAAAGATGTAGTTTTGGTGCAATATCATATTTTTAGTGTCATTTTTGGATGTCTGTGATCTGCTGTGACCACGAGTTTTTACTGGAAAAACTAGCAGTGTAGTGTTAGAGACCCTAAGTGTTCACCTGAAGCACGAACCCCACCTGACCGGTTTTGGCCGGCGACAGATGAGGAATTTCCGGCGAGCTCGGCCGTGTAGGGTACTGGGGGTTGTAATTTTTAGGGTAGCTGTCTGCAGTTGTTCTGGGATGTTTGGTACTGCTAGATTTTTAGTTTTTAGCAGTATGTAAAATCTGGGATCAAATTGCTAGTTTTTAGTGTTTCGACTACGCGCGTTACGATATCCGACACGGTTCGCGTTGTTTGTGTAGCTTGTTGCACTTAGGATTGTTTTGGATTGTCGCTACACTCGTTAGCCGCTAAGCAAACACTTGAGAAGGTGTTGGAGTCGGTGCGTCGATTTTAATTTAGTTTGTACGTATTATTGGTCAATTTCTAAGTTGCACTTGCCGTGTTTTGTGTAATTTTAGGGGCGAGTGCGGGGACTTCAGACGCTGCGAAGAAAGAGAAACAGGTGGTCGGATTTACTTAGCTCGAGATCATCGATGAGTAGATTTAACATCTACGGGGAAATCTCCCATATGGCGTTATGCGTCAGGGTTTGATATGATATTATAGCCGCATGTTTATATTCATATATGTTGATTGTGCGTGAGCATCATTGCATACCATTACTTGTTGTGCCTTAACTTAGTACCTAGTGGACACTTCATCATTACTGACGGTTCATGTTGCACGAGCACTAAATTGTATGCTACACCCATACCGTCGGTAATTGCCATGACACACACAACCTATACACATATGCGGTATTATATTGTTATTGATATTGATACATTGACTCTTGTTCTATTGCGCTTATGAAATGCATCGTGCATACATAACTACATGTACAGCCTTATATGATGTTGCAATTTGATTTTGGAGAAATTAGGAACCGCATGATATATTTAAAAATTTGATTCATTTAAATAAGCGATTTTCCCTTGATATGCTCATATTACGGTTTTATGTTGCATATATCATATTTCATGGATTTACGCATTGAGATACGGATTTCATCTGATTTATGGATTTGAGAACCGTGGTATTATTTCAAGAAAGTATGCATTGTTTTGAAAACCCGGTTTCTCTTGATATGATATTTCAATACGTCCACTATGAGTTTTCTCGGTTCTGAGACATGTGTTAGAAATCCGATTCGAGGAGCTGGATGATCCGTTTGCGGGTTCATGGTGGACCCAATATGGTACCCCGGGGCAAGAAAGGGATGTTGTGCAGTAGACGATGAGCTTGGCAGAGGGACTACTACCTACCGGTGATTGGTTGGACCTGGCGGTTATCCGTAGGATACCGATCGGAGTCGTGAGATGGATATGGGCCGATCCGGACTGACGGAGCACATGGGCCGATCCGGACTGACGGAGCCCGATATATGCGGATTTGCGTGTCGATGTTGGACACGAGTTTTCATGATGTTTTCGAGTGCCGATATTGGGCACTCAGGTTCCATGAGAGTTACAGGATATGAGGGCCGATTAGAGTGACGGCACCTGAGGTATTAGGATTTGGGGTGTCGTTGATGGACACCGGGTTTCCACGATGATGATTCATTGATGATGATATGTTTTATCCCGTACTCAGCATTCATTTGATATGCATTGCTTCATGTATTTGTAGTACCTGATAGAGTACCTTTCATGATTGTTGCATATCCATATTACCATATTGATGCTATCAGTTTGCATGTGATAGATTATCGCTGTACGTGCATACCTGTGATTATCTCTATGATGTTACTTACTATTCACGAGTTGGCAACTCACCCCCGTTGTGCCACAGTGTTTTGCAGGCTTGACCCTCAGAGTAGTCGCGGCAGGGCTTCATATTGTATCGTTTTGCAGCGGATACCGCTATGGTTGGCTGTGAGCCGTTTTGCTGTAGGTGGGTTGCGGTTATCCGATTTTATATCTATTATATATTTCATTGTATCTAGTACTCTCCATCTACCACCTTTATGTATTGATTTAGAGACGAGTTGTGAGGACGATATTGTATATTTTGTGATTCTGGGTGTTGAGCTTGTGTGATCCGGCTTTTATTATGCAGTTTTATCTTTTATGCTGTTTTCACTTTATATTGTCTATTTCTTCTCTACGGCGTCGTATATTATGCTTGTGGTGGTTGTTTCCGCCTTTGGGCGTGATTTGCTCCCGTTTGGGGATACTTTACTTATATCTTATATTTGTACCCGTTTCGGGGCTAATTTTTACAAAGGAGGTGCTGCCGAATTTTTTAAAAAAATAAATTTAAACTTTAAAGATTTTTACTTGAGAGTTCCAAATGTTTTTAACAATATTTTTATCACTTACTAATTTTGATGGTTTAGATTTCTGGGTTTTCGGCTTACTTAAATTGCGTTACGCCTGTTGATATTACGTGGTTTAAGTGCCGGTCACGTGCTAAATTTTGGGTCGTGACATTCCGCGGTCGTTTGGTCGAATTGGGTCATCGTTTTTCTTGGGGATCCATAGAATACCCTGCATAATTTTCTGAATATTTTTAATATGAAAAATTCTAACTTTTGAAAATTTTTCCAGAGAGTAGGATTTTTGGGTTTCGTATAATCGATCGAACACTTTAACTTCACCTAGACTACTCCTAATGCTCTAGTTTGGCTCTGATACCACTGCTGGGTTCTTTTAGCACCCCCGCTATGTTTCGGCACGCATCAAGTAGGCTATTTCAAAAATTCTATGGTTCCAAGCGAGCCCGACCAAAGATCTAACTAGAGAATTAGGGTTTTTATAGCATGTAAACAAACTTTACACTGAGTGAAATAGGAATACAATCTTTGTAGACCGGTCCTTCACTTCTAAAGCTCCGTGTAGTAGTCCCTTATCTCCAAGTAGTGGTGTCCCGGACTCTCCTTAGGCTCCACTAGGCGAAAGGAACGAGCTTGCTCAAGGATCTTCGAAGCCGAAAATGATCTACGTCGAAGAATCTCTAACTCAAGCTACCTCTTCACTAATTGATGGATTGGTGAAGTAAACACGCTATACTAAATGGCTAGTTTGGTATAGATTGATGAAGTAAGAATTTTGCTCACTTTAGAATTATTTTTCTCTTTTTCTTTTCACCTCACTAGAAATCAAGAGAAGAGAAATGAGATGAAGGAGAGGCTCAAGTGTTGAACCATGGTGAGAAAATATCACAAGTGATATTTGTAGAGACTTAATCTTGGCTAAAGATAATGGTTGGGTTAATAAATATCTAGAGTAAAACAAAATTAGTGGACTTAAGTCAAGGCTTCGACATACTTCCACAAGCATCTTTAGCCATACTAATTTCCACCTAATTTTGATTTTTTCCTTAATAATTAATCACCCAAATTATCTTTAGTTAAGTATGAGTCACATACACCCAAGTCCAATGTATCATCAAACATGATACAAAATAAATACATTAATATATATCACATATATATTTAAATGCATTAGTAGAAAAGAAATTCTTAAGTGAGCTAATATTAGTTAATATATATTAATATATCAAATATATAATTATATATTAAATTATTAAATCAACACTTGATTTAATAATCCGGCTATATCACATATAACCGACTAATATTATTTATATCAACTTATCGAATCAACACTTGATTCAATAACCCGGTTATACCTCATATAACCGACTGATATCATATATCGCGATATTAAAATACGGTATCACATACACATATTAATCTTGGTCCCGCACATATCACATATGTGCCCTACTTCGTTTCGCTTGAGTCAGGAAAGATCTATGTAGGACTCTAAAGACTCGTCAATACACCAGCAGTAGGCGATGATCATATCAGTCACCCATAAGCCGTCAGTGATACTAGATGGACGTAACGGCTGCCCAGGTATTGAGCGATCAGAAGATCAACAAGTAAGCTTGTTTATACTCCTGTGAATCCAGTAAGCAGCACTACCGTACAGTCCGGTCTCTTTGTCTGATATGTCGCATATCGAGTCTGGGGGTGGTAAACGTCAGACCCTAATAACTTGATAAGTCATGCCGATGTAAGGCTCATAACGGGTCGAGAAACTACTGATAACACTTACCAGTAAATCTCAGCATCAGCCCTGGCCAGGGACTTCCTGTTATGGCTAATCGAGCATAGCGCAACATCAACTCCCAATACCGGGAGAGACGAAACCCCTCCTATCGCTCATTGCCTCTATGTGACTCGGGACTGTACCCAAAAACCACCTGTTTGCACGCTCTCTTGAACATGGTAGGGAGAAAATCAAAGCACGGTAGGAATCACACAAGACTTTATGACGATCTCGGGTCTACAGACTAACCTATACCAGTGTCACCAGAGAACTGCTATCTGACATTAGGTATAATACCATCTAGGAGTTCTCAGTGAGTCCTGTTCGGTGTACCCATTCTCCAATGAGCACCAGTATACAATCTTTGATGTCAAACACCAATGGATGTGGGATCATCCATCGCCCCATACATGGTCAAGAAACGTACACACTAGTCTACTCTGAAATATCGATACTCTGTCTTGATACTCCCACGACTAGAAACAATTAAAGGATGAACTTATGGACTACTGATTTGTTCCAAAAATTTGTATTTACCGTAATCAGAAACGGCGTCGCTTTGCAGCTAGCCGGTGAATACGGGTCGATCCACAGAGATGTGTAATTTTTTTAATGTGTTTTTACGAGTTGATTCCAAATGTTGTTTGGATTGATTTATTAAATCTAAAACCTAGATCTATCAATAAACTAAATTAATCTAAATTAAAGTCTTGCTAGGGTTAGGCTTAGGGGAAGTTGGGAGATTAAAGGTTTTCTCACCGCTTTCAATGCCTTATTTTAGATCTATTAGATGTTATAGTAATTATCAATAAAGTGGATTAGAATCTTTTGGGAAGATGTTTCTTCCTCTAGATTCTTGTCCTTCCTTTATCGATAATTACCCTAACCTCCATGGAAAACTCGCGCAACCCGATCCTTTATACTACGGTGTCACCGTTACCTCGAGGGGTAGGGTGCCGTAGGGAGCGGTGTGTGCATGTATGCATGGAGTTCTAATTCTTAGGTGTGAATGGCATGAAAGGGGTGAGAGATCTCATCTCTCAAACCTTTCCCTAAGGCTAACCCTAACAAGCGAGGAGATTACTCGCTCATTAGGAGATTAAAAGACATTCTAAATTAAAAGAGAACAAAGCAAAGAAATAAAATTAACTTATTAATTTTTATTGATGGCTCTCTCCAAGCAATAATACAGAACAGATCTGGATTTGTGAAATGAAAAGAGGCATAGCCTCTACAATCTTGTGATTACAATTTATAAGTAAACAAGGAAAATTAGGGTTACAGAGTCTCGCGCATGTGCAATTACAGATATGCCCACGAAAAATCCCAACACTCGCACCGACGCACCGACACCAGAAGTTTCCACCGACACGGGCTTTAAATGGCCGCGGAACCGCGGCATTAGTGGGCTTGGGCCGCGGTTCCGCGGCCCTTTGGTGAGATCATCTCACCATCTTTTCTGGGCTTGTTTGTAGTTATCTGGGCTTGTTATTTCTTCATCTCATTTCTCTGTTTGGATTCTTATTCTTCTCCAGATCTTTCAGTGAAAAACATGTAGCGATCTTTTAACCGTTTGCCTTGACATTTTGGACCTTGCACTGTTCTTCATCTAAGCTTGACTAGGATCCTTCTATTTGTTGGTAAAAAGTCCCTTTTTTGCTGTCTTGTGTCTTTTTCACTGTTTTCGCTCCAAAAACCTGTATCCTGTAACATGCAGCAGACATGCGTCAAAAGCACCTGTTTAATTATAAAACGAATAAGAATTGGGGAATATAAATTGCAATATTATGATATGAACAACTACCATGGCCCCAATATTATGATCTACATCATAATCCTGGTAGTCAAGTACACATCCTAAGGGCTTTACCAACAAGTGAGAGAAAGACAGTATCACAATACTAGTCTACATGTTAAGATAAAGAGCAACCAGATAGCATACTATCATATCGGGCAAGAATGGCCTCTCTATATATTTCCAAGCATCCATTATAATATACAATCATATACAATAATGGCCTCTAGGGCATACGTATAACTAACATGAGCGATCCCAGCAATATACTCGATCACTCAGATCTCACTGTACAGATTGACCTAACCTACGAGCAACAACCAGTTGAGATCCTGGACCGAAAAGTGAAGATATTGCGAAACAAGGAGGTGAACTTGGTCCGAGTGATGTGGAGAAAGGATTCGCCAGGAGAATCAACTTGGGAAAGAGAAGAAGATATGCGTGCACGATACCCTCAGCTATTCGAAGATCAGTCCTTTATGTAAATTTCGAGAACGAAATTTTTATAAGGAGGATAGAATATAACGACTCTGAAATCTCTGTACAAAAATTACTTGTTTAATGTATAGAAAGAGTATTTCAGCCTATTGTAAAATTATAGGTTATTTTTTGTTCAATAAAAGCAAAATACAGCTTGTAGCTCACCGGTTAAGCCTCTACACTGCTGTGACATAGCCTGTGTGTTCGATTCCCTTCAGTCTCAATTATTTTTCAAAATTTTTCTTTTTAATTTTTTCAGAAGACCAAGAGTTGCATGTGCAATACACGGAGAAATGAAAATTTTCAAAAAAAATCAAATAGGCGCAATGAGAAGTAAACACTGATTAAAGCACGTAGCACGAATCTCAAGACAATTGGCTCAAATCCTACCGCCCGTTTCTCCATTTTGGCAGCCGCCGACTGTCCGATTTGGTCCAAATGACTCCGTGCTTTACACACAAGTCTCTTCGACTCCCTTCAACTCTCCTGTACTGTTTGATTTTCTTACAGTCAAACAAAGATTGTTCAAATCCCTAATTAACACCATTAAATCTATTTTATTTCACACCCTCTCTCATTTTCTTACCCTATAAATACCACCCCATACCTTAACTCTCCCCCATTCTGAAATTTCTGTCCAATTTCTCCTAAAATTTTCTAAGTGCAAGAGAAGTCAAGTGGAGTTAGCAACCAGGTTCCTTTTCATTGAAGATCGGAGTCAATCCCGGAGCTACCGCGACGCCACGGAGCCCCCCCTCCCTCTCTCTTCCTTATTCTTTTCTTAACGTTATAAAGCCGTAAGTCCTTTTCTCCTCTCTTTCTTTTCAACTAAAATCCCATTCTTAAAATATATCGGTAAGGTGGAGTTAGAACCGATAGTGGTTTCTTTTCAAACATTTTCACCCATTTAATAAGCAAAATAAATCATAATAACGCTATAAAACCACTCTTAATCTTATTCACATCATTTAGGTTTTTAGCATAATGAAGATTTTCATATGAAATACTCATATAACGAACTTTTTCATTAAAATACCATGAACTTTAATGTAACTGTAATTTCAATAACTAGAGTATAAACCATTAGATCATTCACGAGATAACGACCTACCCCACACGCACACTATGATTCATAGCACGAGACTCTAAACATAGGGTTTATTTAAAGAATAGATTTTACATTAAAATACCACATTTTTTCAAAACGGGTTTCTTTTAAATAGATATTTTAAATTCTTGGCAATATATTAATCTATAACCCTCGTTAGGGTACCCGCTAATGGACGGTATGGATTATCTCATATGCTTGGGATAGTAGAGCGAGATGCAGAGCTCCTCACGGAGTATTCGGTCTCGAAAGGAAATAAAAATACAGTTTTTAAGAAATACGACTTTTATAAACAAAACTAAACTTTGGAAAATTATATAAGATTTTGAATTCGTATTTTCAATAAAAACATATTATGAAACTATATCTTTTAAAATGAAAGATTAAAATTTTAATAAAATACCATCAAGTTTCCAAAAGAGCTAGTTTTCATAAAAATACCATAAACTTTTAAAAGCTAGATTTTTATCACTAAAATACAATAACAGTTAAAATACATGTTCATGAAAACCTTAAATATTATAAATCGCCCTCGAGGTTATTTTTAAACGATATTAAAAATATTTTTTCCCAAAACCCCCCTCGAGAAATACAAATAATATAAATACAAAGTAAATAACAATAATAAATAAGGACTCTAGATTAATATAGGTTTAACTGGTATCATTTCTCTTGAGCCCCAGAGAGTCGGATAAAGTGAGTGCTTGCCTATTCATGTTAGACAACTTAACGGAGTTATCAATAGCAATTGTCTTGGAAAAAGACACAAATCCTGTCGTCCATGTGCAGCAGTTGCCGATTACTCCCGAACTTATGAAATTTCAAGAACTAAATCATTTCATAAGATTCTGACTTCAATCTGAATCCAAACTCAAATCAGAATCCAAAATCAAACACGAACTTGAATACTTGATCATGAACCTGAACATTCAAATTCAAATATCAACCTCAAATTTGTATACTGTACTTGACTTGACCGACCCATAGTTTTAATTTGACATGAATACCGGAACACATGATTACATCTTGAACATGAACATGTACATTTTATATCCATGGTTTCGGCCAAGACCTGTAATCTTAATCTATACAATACAATACGCGTGGATAAAGGGGTAGATTGGTACGGAACGTATATCGTGGTACGACAGGTCACTTTAAAAGACACCTACATGAATTCACGTGTCGTTGTACCGTGGGTTATGACGAGGTATTGTACTATATTTAACCATAGTCCACGGGGTAAGATGGACTCCTCTCGTATACATGAATACTTTCTTTATCAAACTACAAATAACCACGTTAGAATAAATATCTTATACCGGTAAATAAACATGCTTAGATACTCTCTTATATAACCGTGCCTATTCACTTTTACTTAGTTTTTTCTTCACTTTATATATTATCTTCTTTAAGTTTTTTAGGGACTTACCGAGCGCTAGTTCGCTCACGAGATTCCTCTATGTTCTTTTTCTTTGGAATGATCGTTAGGAGGACCAGATTCGGAGGAGATAGAGCCGAACCCGAAAGATTTGGACCAGTTCACTTCTCAGCCTTATTTTTAGCTCCTGCTTGTATTTACTCCCAGTATTCCATTGTTTAGGCATTTGCTTTATCATTGTATCTTTTCATTACAAACCGTTGTATATAAATTTGAATGTAAATAAAGTTGATGTTTCATTTTATTACTCTTGTTATTCTTGTACATTGTTATATTGCTTAATTACGCTTAACGTATTTTCTAAGTAAATACGTTGCGGGCTTACCACGTCACTGTTTCTGTCCACTGGGAAGCGGGGCGTGACCATCACCAATTGCTAGGAATTCCGATACCGAGGATCAAATCGCTTATTTCTTAATATTCTGCTCCTACTCAGCATCTGTGACGTCATATTGATGTGAGATCCAAATCCGGTATATATACACTGGAGTCAGAATTAATTAGGAAAATAATTTTCAATAATAACATTACAAAAATTCTAAAATATAAATGTTTCAAGAGGGTTGCTGGGTATTCCTAGTAATGCCTCTTCCACTGTCCAGATTTATGACAATAATCGCAATTTTCTTTGCTCTCACTCTAGCCCTTTATATGTTTCTACATCTTACTTTCTGTACACCACACTTACGCTAATTGGTTTTCTCCCTTCCCTACCTTTCGGCACCTGCTTAAGTTTTGAAAGAAGACTGTCTAATAAGTGTAAATGGTGTACTCTCCAATACTAGGAGCTCTCGTAACCTTAGAGAAGGTAAAGGAAAGAGACATCCGAATAAAATAATTTAATTTCTCCAGAACCAGTAGCCTTCCTCGACTGAATAATATGGATTATCGTAGTGATACGGAGTGTTCTGGAGAAATACAAAGGGAAAGTAGGAGCTCCACGGATATATGCGATTTTGTTGTGAACCATGACAATCCAAAACCAGATGGTAAAACTGTTCGGCCAACTTGGTTTACAAGTTTTAGTTTAAACTATGTCATGGTCACAAACCAGAGAGAGAAAAGAAATACTCAGCATGCACTCTATCAAAGTTAGATTGGTTATTATTTTATCTAAGGATGGCTCACACTGTTTTCTCGAATTCTTCTTCAAATCCTAAAAGGAGAACTAGTCGGGATCATGTACACTTTACAGGTTCGCTAACCGTTCAGTCAGATCGGTGTTGTTACTCCGAGGTAGGTCCCCCGTGCTTTTGCACGTACCCAATTTAATAACTCCATTTCTGCAGAGACGTAAACTCGTTAACACTTTCTAGAAAGCTAACAGGTTAGCTAATTGTGAAGTGAAAATCTCCCGAAGAGTAATACCAAATCATCAGTGGGAATCAGGACCCAATTATCATTGTGTGATAACCTTGATGGTGAAAGTTCCTAGTGCCTTTGCCGCTACTACCGTGGCAAATGCAGAATCGAAAAACAGAAATTTTACGGGGAGCACTAGAAACTAATCCCTAGAGATCATTCTAAACATTAAACTAGAAAACAAGCATGCATGGTTTAAGAATTACAACCTTCAATGCGTGTCCACCCAATCATAGAAGATCCTTCCAAGCTCCTTATAGGCAGTTGGGAATAAGCTTGAGAGGCGACCGCCCTTATCAAAGATGATCCACCTGAAGGAACAGATCCAAACTTTATATTCACCTAGTAAAAAAACCGACGCTCTAAGCTCGCTTGGAATGGAGAATGGAGATGTAGAAATTTTCCACTATCATTTTCTCACTAAAATCCGAGCTCAAGAGAGCATGCAAGAAGAAAGAGGAGAAGAAGAGAACGAGAGAATAACCATCTCCCAAAATTGGCTACGTGTTTGGTTGTGTGAATGTGGGAATCATAGATTGGCTTCATAATATTTTTCCATACTCAAATAAAAATATCATAACCATTTGTAATAATCAATTGAAGCCATCCTTCTCTGCATGTCCTCAACCATACTTAAATGCCATCTCACCTAACCATCTCATTACTTGATTTCTTTATAAAAAAAAAAGAAATCCCTAAATGAGTTGTCCTCCTTCTAAAAGTATTCCGTATTTATATGGAATACAATGCAGTATACATTTCGAAATACAAATACGTGTATATGTATAAAAATATGAATAGTCAAAAGAGAGAAAATGAATAGTGAACAATAATACTAGAATATATATATATATAATTAAATCAAAACTTGATTCAATAATCCGGTTTAATCCTAAGTCGTCTAATATTATCAACCGTCCAATTAAAATCTATGTAGCAAGTACACGTATATAATCGGACCCCTGTATATACCAACATACGTCATCTATATCATTTCACCTGAACAGGGAAAACTCTCTGTGTGGGACTCTAAAGAATCGACAATACGCTGGTAGTGAGTTACTGGATAAATCCATAACCACAAGCACATCAGCGGCACTAGCTGTACGTAACGACCACCAAAGTATATGCCGAAAGGGAGGTCGACAATCGAGTCCGTACGTATCCTAAGCCTGAATATGACAATCTCCGTACAGTTCCGTCTTTTCATCTATGAGTATCGCATACCGGGTCTAGGGGGTGGATAACTTCAGACCCCTAATAACCCGATAAGTCATGTCGGAGTCAAGCTCATTACCAACCGAGAAACTACTTAACTCCTATCAGTAAATCTCATCCACCGTGGCCATGGATTTATGGTGATGGCTAACCGAACACAACGCGATATGGACTCCTAATAGCAGGAGAGTCAAATCCCTGACAATCTCTTATTGCCTCCATGTGGCTCGGGACTGTACCCAACTAAAACCTGTTTGCATAACTCCTTTGAGCCGTGGTAGAGTAGTAATTTAAGTACAGTGGGAACTCATATGAGACAAATGACGATCTCAGATCAAAAGACTAACCGGTACTCATGCCACCAGAGAACTTCTATCTGACGATAGATATAATACCATCTAGAAGTTCTCGATGAGTCCGTCCGGTGTACACACTTCCAGTGAGCGCCTGTATACTATCTTAGGTGACACAACATCAATGGCTTGTGAGACCGGCCACCGCCCCTTGTCGGGGTATAGAAACGTATACACCAGTCTACTCTAGAATATCGATGCCAAATCTCGATACTCTCTCGACAAGGGACATTTAAAGATGTGTTTATAGACTACCCAGCTCTCACGTATATAATCGCCATCATAATACAGGTAGTCAATCAAGAATCTAACGGGCTTCATCATTATATATTAGCGACACGTAATAACAAGTAAAACTTATACACATCAATGACAGAGACAAACCATATAGCATACTATCATTTCAAATAAGACTGTTCTACCTGTATAAGTCCTTCCCCAATTATCATAATCGCTTACCTGCAATTACAATAATTACCTTGAGGGCCCTATATCCAACAATCTCCCACTTGCACTTAAGGCCGATTATTGCGGTATCGCATACCCACAGCTCGTGCGCTACTGAATACCCAACTTCTCTACTAATCAGTTTCGCAAACATAGTTTGTGAAATATCCGTATTCGAGAAATACCCTCAGTGAGTGGATCTGCGACAATATTTCAACTTTCTCTCTCTATATCTCAACTTCGCAGAGATCAACAATCTCTTGAACTGAGTGATGCCCCACCTCAAGAATTTTTCTGGATATATGATGGGACTAAGTTCATAAATGAACAAGTATATCCAACTATCTTCTTGGGCTGTATGCTCTGTTGAGTTATAACCAGTATCCTGCACAATACCAACCTCAGTATCCCTATTGGAACCCTATCCAATACACCACTCCTCAGAAGAAGGTAAACTCAAAACTCTGACAACATCTTTGTCATCCAGATCACTTTGGAAGCCTGAACCGATAACCGCCTCTTGAAGGAGGCTGTCGTTACCATATACCAAGAACATTCTCTTATGTTCTTAATTGCTTCCCTTTGTTTCTCCAGGATTGGATTAATATCAGCTTACTACGGCAAGCACAGAAGCAACATCTGGTTTTGTACAAGACATTGTATGATTAACTCAATTGCCTAAGCAAATGATATGTCATTCATGTCATTCTCTCTCCTCATCAGTCTAGAAGACATCTCTTTAGAGAGGGAGACTCCACCTGGAGGTACACTACCACGCCAGGATTCTTTCATTCTAAAGCACTTTAAAATAGTGTCCAAGTACCCGAATTGGGACATTTCCCAAATCTAGGTCTATCGATATAAATCTAGTCATCAGAATTAGTGATATCTTATCCAGATCTTATGTGGAGCTGTCACGTCCCGCTTTCCAGTATACGAGGAAGGAGACGTGGTGGGCCACGACGTATTTACTCAGAAATAAACACGTTAAGCGTAAATAAGTAATATAAATGAATCATAAAAGAATAACAAAAGATGTAATAAAACAACAAGTATTTATTGATAATCATTATTTACATACAACTGAAAAGTGAAGTACAATAATAAAAAGCGATACTTAAACAATGGCAAATGAACTGAAAAGAAAATAATACGAGTAAGGCTTAAAAGTCTGCCTCCTCTGTTAACTGCTCCAAGTCGTCCTGGTTAGGCTTGATCTCCTGAGAGTCGGGTCCTCTTGACAACATTCCAAAGAAAGAAGAGACAGGAATATCGTCAGCGAACTAGCGCTCGGTAAGTCCCAAAAGATATAATGGAATAGACAAATAAAAACAATAAAACTGGTAAATTATCTGTTTGTTATGCTGACGTAGTTATTTGTAGCTTGGTACAGAATATATCAATGTATACGAGAGGAGTCCAAATTTTCCTGTGGACTATGGTAACCCGTAGTACAAGGCCCCGTCAAATCCCACTGCACAATGGCACATGATGTTCATGTAGGTGTCTTTCAGTAACCATCATCGTGCCACTTTTAACACATTCCGTACCAATCTACCCTGTTAAAACCTCGTAGTGTATATTGTATTGATTTGTATTTATCAGACTTGCCGAAAACATGGTATAAGTTGTTCATGTAAACTGATTCAGGATGTAAACGGTAGTCATGTAGTCAAGTTCAAGATATAGCCATGGTTCGGTCAAGTTAAGTTATGTTGATATTGTTCTGGTATTCATGTCCAAGTTCAAGTGTTCATGTTTGGTATATTGGATTCATGTTACATTGGAGTTATGATTGGATTCATATTTGGATTGTATTCAGATTAGACTGAGACTCAGATTGAGTCAGACACTTACACAGATTTGGATCCTGAATTAGATTTTGGTGTTATCGGTAACTGCTGCATATGGACGGCAGGATTTGTGTCCTTTTCCAAGATAATTCCCATTGATAATCCCGTTTTAGTTTTCTACCTTAAATAGGAAAGCACCCACTTTCTCCGGCTCCTGAGGCTCAAGAGAATTAGTCCCATTTAAAGCTATATTTACTAGGCTCCTTATTATAATTTAATATAACTTGAGGGAATTTTATGAAAAATATATTTTTAATATACTTTCAAAATAAACCTCAAGTATTTATTTATGTTATTAGAATTGTCATGAAGGTGAATTTTAGAGAATGAGGTGTATTAGTGAAAATATTCATAGCTTGAATAGTTCAAGGTATTTTAATGTAACTTTGACTTGTATTGATACTTGATGGTATTTTCATGAAACTTTAATTATTTTATTTGTTTAGAAAACATGGAATTTAATAATATCTTAAAATATGTGGTTTGATAATATTTATATAATTATTAAAAATAAATTTTTATTATTAAATAGAAATCCTCGTTTTTCTTAAAAATTATATTAAAATTCCATCGAAAACGTATGCTCCATGAGGAGGTCTGCATCTCGCTCTACTAGTTCCGAGAATATGTGATAATCCGCATCATCCAATAGCGGGTTCCCCAAAATGGGTTGTAGAGGCATAATCTCAAAAAATTAAGTAACACAACTTAAAGAAATCTGGTTTTTAATAATTTAAGGTATTTTGATGAAAAGTCGTATTTTCCGCAAAAATATTGTTCAAGAGAATCGTGCTATGTCAAGATGTGTGTATGCGAGAGGTAAGTCATTACCTCATGAGGTTTTCTAAAGGTATGCTAAGCAAAACAATTAAAGATATTATATGTAAAGTTTGCGGTATTTAAACGAAAAACGCAATTTAAAGTTACATAACATGGTATTTGAAGATGAGAATTGTTCTAATTATTTGTTCCATAATTAATAAGTAAGGTATAGTGATATGGATGAGTGATTCTTAAGAATAATTGTAATTTTAAAGATTATAGAATCGAATGTCGGTATAACTCCACTCACGAAAAGTTTTGAAACAAAGAATTTTTATGGTAGAAAGAGAAGAGGGAAGATGAGACTTACTTGCTAAAAGAATAGATGGGAGGTAGAGGAAGAGAATGGTAGCCTTCGTGCAGTCGCGGGGTCGCCGGAAACATCTCGAATTCTCGCCGGAAATTGATCTAGGGCTAACTACACTTGTACTCTTCTTGGACGTAGAAATTTTGAGAATTTTGGCAATAGATTTCAGAATGAAGAGAGCTAGAGTATGTGGTTGTATTTATAGGATGAAATTAGGGTTTAGGAATTGAACAAAGAATTAAATATGCATTAAAAATTGGATTTAAAGTTTCATTTTAATTCTCTGGATAATTGCAGAGAAAATAAACAGAACCGGGGTAGTGGGGAGTCCAAAGGTTTTAGTGTGCAGAGAACGGAGCCATTCCCTACGGTGGAGCCCGGCGGTGCCGGCCTAAACCCTGATCTCACCGGCCATTCTATGGGGGTTGGACTATGGATGCTTGCCACGTGTTCTCCTCTGTACATACAACATTGTGCACATGTTTATTTTTCTGTCTTTTCATTTCTTACGTATATTGTATGTGTAAACTTTTAGGCTTCCAAAAAGTTTAAAATAAAAATCCAAAAAAAATAATATATGGCTAATGGGATTCGAACATATGGGTTATGTCATAGCAGTGTAAGGGCTTTACTAGTGAGCTACAAGCTATTTCTTTCTATTCTTAAACAAATTTAATTTATAAGTTGTACTCAGGTTAGCAAACTCCATTCTGTATTTTAAGAAGAAAAATTTTGTACAGAAAATTCTGGATCGTTACATTCTACCCTCCTTATAAAAATTTCGTCTGCGCAATTTATAGAAGGAGGTTGTAATAGATTCAAGAAAATTTGATGACAGTGGTGGTGAAAAGAATTACTGAAAGTGTATGGAAAAAAATATGTTTGAAAGAACAAAAAGATGCAAGGGTTTTGGAAGAAGAAAAATTACCGGTGTTACCTTGACTTATAGTTTCAGCTTCTACGGCCGCTAAAGTGAAAGCCTGATGCCGGGGTACATTCCTCCTAACTGGAGGCACATTTCTCTGTCCTTGGGGCTTGTTTCTCTGCCTTTGAGGCATGTTCCTGCATCTGGTGGAACTGACGAGGAGGCTGTGCAGAAGATCCACGAGGAGGTAGAGCAGGTAGGGCAAGATGAGGTGCAGGAGCCTGAATGGCTGGCCGCTACGGAAAGGTGATGTGTGCTGGAACTGGGTTGCGTCTATGAGGACATATTCCAATGTCGTGAGTGGATATGCCACCAACTAAGCACGGGCCGTTTGCACGCCTACAGTCCTTCCCTGGGTGTCCATTCCTCTTGCAGTAGAAGCAAAAATATGGACTTAGCCGGTTAAATGTTACTTCCAGTCTCCTGGGTGCAAAAGTTGGCATGGAAGAGCCTCCTCCTGCATCTTAGTGGCAGGACGTTTCACACCGGCAGTTTGAAGTATGCCCTTCTTCTTTACAACTGCCTCATATCTTCAGGCAGCCTTCAGAGCAAGATCATGGGTTGGGAAATACCCTGTAGCTAGTGCAGCTTGGATCTCCAGGTCCAACCCTTGCTGAAATCTTTGAGCTCTGATCTCAGCAGTCCGTATGAGATGTGCCGCAAACCTTCTAAGCATGGTAAACTCAATATCGTATTCATCCACAGATTTGTTCCACATCGAACCTTACTGCATGTGGATGAACTGTTATTCCATGTCAAAACGGGCAGTCCGGGAAAATATTTCGCGTCGAATATGTCGCGAAATGTCTTCCATTCAATCGGCTTGGTGAGTCAACTTTCTTCAGCCTTCCACCAAACTCTGGCGTGTTACAGCTTCGCAACTTTCACCCAAACAATCTCTGGCACTTATACTGCTGCCAGATCGTCTTCGATGGACCGAGCCCATTTTTCTGCCTCCAGTGGGCTCTCTTTCCCAGAAAGGTTCTTAGGGTGCAGTGCCTGGAATTGCTTCACTCCGGGTGCCTCGGTCTCAGGGCGGTGCAAGAGGATAGCGGTCTGCTGCTGCTGTCCCTCTAAATGGCTCTTGATTGTCTCAAGCAATACCGTCTGCTCGTTGGTAGGAGCTGTTGCGGTAGGTGGTGGTGATAGAGAAGGTGGAGTGTTTCCATTTACGTTGGTGCTCGTGTTGTTCAGGGAATCCATAACCTTGAGAGAAAAAATAGGGTTAGGATAGATTCAAAGAATTGAAATGTAAAGAATGTATAGTTGCTGATTTTTATAATTCTTGTGATATATTGCTTAGGTTTCCATACAGAACTGAACTGCATGGACCGCCAACAAAACCTGTCATGCCCCGCTTCCCAGTGTACGGGGAAGGAGACGTGGCGGGCTGCGACGTATTTACTCAGAAATAAACACGTTAAGCGTAAATAAGAAATATAAATGAATCACACAAGAATAACAAGAGATGTAATAAAACAACAACTTTTTATTGATAATTATTCTTTACATACAACTGAAAAGTAAAGTACAATGATAGAAAACGATGCCTAAATAATGGCATATGAACTGAAAAGAAAATAGTACAAGTAAGGCCTAAAAGTCTGCCTCCTTTGTAAACTGCTCCAAGTCGTCCTGGCTGGGCTCAATCTCCTGAGAGTCGGGTCCTCTTGACAACATTCCAAAGAAAGAAGAGACAAGAATGTCGTCAGTGAACTAGCGCTCGGTAAGTCCTAAAAATAGAATGAAACAGACAAATAAAGAGAATAGAACTGGTAAATTATTTTTTTGTTATGCTAACATAGTTTTTTGTACCTTGGTACAGAAGGTATCGGTGTATACGAGAGGATTCCAACTTTTCCCGTGGACTATGGTAACTCATAGTACAAGACTCCATCAAAACCCACGGGACAACGGCACAGGATGTACATGTAGGTTTCTTTTAGTGACCATCATCGTGTCACTTTTAACACATTCTGTACCAATCTATCCCATTAAAACCCCATAGTTTATATTGTATTGATTTGTAATTATCAGACTTGCCGAGACTATGGTATAAGTTGTTTATGTAAACTGATTCGGGATGTAAACGGTAGACATATAGTCAAGTTCAAGATATAGCTATGGTTCGGTCAAGTCAAGTTATGTTGATATTGTTCTGGTATTCAAGTTCAAGTGTTCATGTTTGGTATATTGGATTCATATTACATTGGAGTTATGATTGGATTCATATTTGGATTGTATTCAGATTAGACTGAGACTCAGATTGAGTCAGACACTTACACAGATTTGGATCCTGAATTAGATTTTGGTGTTATCGTTAACTGCTGCACATGGATGGAAGGATTTGTGTCTTTTTCCAAGACAATTACCATTGATAACCACGTTTTAGTTTTTTACCTTAAATAGGCAAGCATCCACTTTCTCCAGCTCTCTGAGGCTCAAGAGAATTGGTCCTGCTTAAACCTATATTTACTAGGGTTCTTATTGTAATTTAATATAACTTGAGGAGTTTTTATGAAAAATATTTTTTAGTATACTTTCAAAATAAACTTCAAATATTTATTTATGTTATTTAGAATTGTCATGAAGGTGAATTTTAGAGAATGAGGTATATTAGTGAAAATATTCATGGCTTGAATAGTTTAAGGTATTTTAATGTATCTTTGACTTGTATTGATACTTAATGGTATTTTCATGAAACTTATAATTATTTTATTTGTTTAGAAAACATGGAATTTAATAATATCTTAAAAATATGTGGTTTGATAATATTTATATAATTATTAAAAATAAATTTTTATTATTAAATAGAAATTCTCGTTTTTCTTAAAAATTGTATTAAAATTCCATTGAGATCGTATGCTCCGTGAGGAGGTCCGTGTCTCGCTCTATTAGTCCCGAGGATGTACGATAATCAGCACCATCCAATAGTGGGTTTTCCAAAATGGGTTGTAGATGCATAATCACAAAAAATTAAGTAACACAATTTAAATAAATCCGGTTTTTAATAGTTTAAGGTATTTTGATGAAAAGTCGTATTTTGCCACAAAAATATTGTTCAAGAGAATCGTGGTATGTCAAGATGTGTGTATGTGAGAGGTAGGTCATTATCTCGTGAGGTTTTCTAAAGGTATGCTAAGCAAAATAATTAAAGATGTCATATGTAAAGTTTGTGGTATTTAAACGAAAAACGCAATTTAAAGTTACATAACCTAGTATTTTAAGATGAAAATTATTCTAATTATTTGTTCCACGATTAATAAGTAAGGTATAGTGATATGGATTAGTGATTCTTAAGAATAATTGTAATTTTAAAGATTATAGAATCGAATGTCGGTATAACTCCACCTACCGACCATTTTTGAAAAGAAAAATTTTTATGGTAGAAAGAGAAGAGGGAAGATGGGACTTACTTGCTAACAGAATAGAGGGGAGGTAGAGGAAGAGAATGGTAGCCTTCGTGTAGTCGCGGGGTCACCGAAAACATCTCGAATCCTCGCCGGAAATTGACCTAGGGCTAACTCCACTTGTACTCTTCTTGGACTTAGAAATTTTGAGAATTTTGGCAATAGATTTCATAATGAAGTGGGTTGGGGTATGGGGTTGTATTTATAGGATGAAATTAGGGTTTAGGAATTGACGAAAGAATTAAAAATGCATAAAAATTGGATTAAAGTATTATTTTAATTGTCTGGATAATTGCAGGGAAAATAAACAAAACGGGGGTAGTGGGGGAGTCCAAAGGTTTTAGTGTGTAGAGAACAGGGTCATTCCCTACGGTGGGGCCCAGTGGTGCCGGCCTAAACCCTGATCTCGCCGGCTATTCTATGGGGGTTAGGCTCTGGATGCTTTCCACGTGTTCTCCTCTGTATATATAACATTGTGCACATGTTTATTTTTCTGTCTTTTCATTTCTTACGTGTATTGCACGTGTAAAATTTTGGGCTTCCAAAAATTTTAAAATAAAAATCTATAAAAAATAATATGTGGCTGATGGGATTCGAACATATGGGCTATGTCACAGCAGTGCATGGGCTTTACCAGTGAGCTACAAGCTATTTCATGCTGTTCTTAAACAAATTTAATTTATAAGTTGTACTCAGGTTAGCGAACTCCATTCTGTACTTTAAGAAGAAAAATTTTATACAGAAAATTCAGGATCGTTACAAGAAGCATCTGTGGCAACCAAAGTTTGACCGATTGTAATATAGGAACATCACTTCTTATCAGGAGTATGTCATCCAAATCTCAGAACATAATTCCCTATATCCTACTTACTAGATCCATCTGTTGTTTTGATGAAATCAATCATCTTGACTGTCACATCAAAAAAGATGATCTGTTTTCGCTATACATGCTTTAGTCTATGAATAGACATAAGCAACTTGCACACCTTCCGCTGCTCCCACTGACTACGATAACCCTTTGGCAGAGTCATATACACACGCACTTCTAAATTCTCATTTAGAAAGACGTTGTAGTCATTCTCTTACCAGATATCATAGTCTAGAGCAGCAGCAGTGCCAAATCATATATGTATGAATTTCAGCGTAGATACTGAAATAAAAGTCTCATTGCAATCCACAACGGGTATTTGATGAGAATCTTTATAACAAGTCTAGATTTATTAGATTAATACCTTTCTACCTGCATAGATCTCGAAAGACTACTTGCTCCTAATAGGTTTTACCCATTCAGGAGCACCCAGCAAGATCCAAAATACATAATTTGCTGGAGTTCGTGGAGTCCATCTTAGATATAAAGCATCTGGTCCGTCGTGAAGGGATTAAGACTCTTTTCTCATCGAATGAGATGCAGTATATTCCTAACCGAATATCTCTATACAAAGCAAAATGATATAACGATAAGTTTTAAAATTTGGTTCCGACAACATCATTTAGGTTTGTTTTCCTTCCATTAAACATATAACGCAGTCCCATCATATTAAGTTTCCAATCCACACCATAAACAACCAAAATAGAATGCTTTTATATACCATCCGCATTCGCCATGGGGTCCCGGGTTTTCACCGTAAGATTACTTAACTTATGGCAGGGTGAGGACAGGGCTAGTGCGAATGCAAAACATATAGAAGTATCTAATATATATAATATATAAATCATCATCACAGGCATGTAAAAGGATCATATGCATGCGGCAAACAAAATGGAATAGTGGATAAACTAGGAGCCCCGCGTTTCATTTGAGCCGCAAATGAGATGCAACGTTCCTCGGTCGTGTGGATAGCCCGTACAACATCGATCCTAGATCTCTACGAGTGCGGCAAGCCATCTGCCAATTCTAGAAACAGGGTAACTCGCCCTTAATATTATGAGTCGGTCATCCGTCGCTTTCTAGAATCCGGTAACTTGGGCACTCCTCTGCGGGTCGATCCTATAACCCCTACAAGTACGGCGAGCAATATGCCAAATCTAGAACGAGGCGACCCGGTCTCAAAAACCATGAGACGGCTACCTACCGCACTCTAGAACTCGGTTACTCGAGCACTTCTTCTGGGTTAATCCTAATACAGAAATGAAATTGTTGGGGGTAAAAATTTACACCTCGATTGACCAAGCCAAAATCAAAGTCAACCCCAAGCCAAGTGGGCTCAAGCCTAGGTCAAGTGGGTCCATGCCCGAGTCAAGCCCGAACATGAAGCGGACGGCCTCCCCCATGCCACAATAAAAAAATTTGTAATAAATATTTTTGGTGTTTTTTTATGAATAAATGTAATAAAAATAGACATAAAGTCAAATTTTTGTAAAACCCATAGCTCATGTGCAAAAGAAATGAGCACATGAGGTATGGGATGGGCAAAATGCCATTTTGTAAAACCCAAGGGGCTATATGTAAAATGTGTAGCCTATAAAGGCAAATATTATGAAAATATCTCAACAACTTTTTCCATTCTCTAAAATTCTAGGGTTTTTGTGGCTTCTTCTCCTTTCTTAAGGTTCTAAACTTTCTTCCCATTTTTCAATTAAATCAAGAGTTTTACTCTTTCTTTTCCAAAGTTAAATAGTTTTTCACCACAAAACCCACAAATGGGAGCTCAGATCTTCCATCAGATCTCAAAAAAGGGAGATTTTTAATCTCACCCCCTTTCTCCAAGATCCGGTCAACCGAGAGGAAGAAGAAGGAGACCCATCTTCAAAAATCCCATCTTGGGAAGATTCAAGGCCAAAGGGGAAAGAAATAAAGGAGCCCCTTTGGTCATTTCTAAAGATTTCTAAGAGTTTAACTCCATTTAAGATCCGTTGGAGTTCAACTCCATAAATTAATCTCTTTTTAGGAGTTTAACTCCAAAAGTCAAATCGGGAGCACAGCTCCCAGTGCAGAGACAAAGTCCTTTTTCCTGCAGACGCCCAGCGCTCGCGTGCCAGGTGCGTGGGGCGCTGGCACCCACACGTCCTTTGGACGTTATTCTTCCCCTTTTTTATATACAGACACACTCCACAATATTGTCCCCGTTAGAAAAAATTTCTAACGGGACACTGTCCCGCACTTCGTAAGGGGGCTGCTAGCCCCCTTGACCCCCAGCCCGCTATCCGGGTAGCAGGACCCCCGTAAAACTCTGCGGGGACCCCGATATATCCAAAACCCCTCAATACACACATACGCACACTGCACATTGAGTTCGCATGACCTGTTTGACCCGTTAATCGGAGGTTCTCTCGCTCCAAAGGCGAGGGGTAATTAACGGCAGCTTAGTCCGCGGTTGCCAGAGATTCGGATCTCCACAATCAATAAACCCCAGCCTACCCTAAGCATGGGGAATCTGTAGTACGCCTGACAAGCGTGTGCGTATTTCCATCTCAATGGGGTGACAAAAAACACCCTACAGAAATATTTATACGGTGGTGATATCGACTGCATCCTGGTCGAGTCTCAATAAAAGAATATATAAACAAGAAGAAACGACAGTCTACAAGTTGGACGCTCGCCCAAGAATAATGAATATACAAATGACATAACTGTACAAACAGTATCGCACGAGGGGCTATCCTACCCGACAATCCGTCTAAACCATCATAGAGATATACATCACAAGAACATAAGAAAATATGTGCAACCCCGTTTAACCGGCCTATAAAAATTAGACGACGTTTATCAACACATATACAACATCATAGATATAAACAATACAAAAGTTTTGAGTTTTAAAACTTTTCGTGTTGCGTGAAGCAAAGATAACAGTGAGTGAAATCCGGGCCATAAGAAGTTACACCGAAAATACCAATTTTCATAAACAAAGCACCCCTACGAAGACGAAGCCAGGCAGACCTGGTCTGGCCACTGGAAGCAGCCAAAAAGGCCGCTTCCGATGGACAGATCATGTTTGCTCTGGTTCATCTTTGTAGGGGGTCGTTGTTAAGTTATTTACTACTCTCTATGGTGCTTTTAAAAATTTTCAAAGACCAAAAAAAATTCGAACAGAAACTAAGGTATTTTGAGTTTTGAAAATACGGAAAATTTTCATTTCGAAACGTTAGCATCGTCTACAACTAATTTAAGTGTTTGGGTGGTTCTGATATCATTGAAAGTTTCTAGTGTCTTTGTCTCTACAATCATGGCCGGAGCGGAATCGAAAAACAAAAATTTTACGGGAAGCACTAGAAACTAATTTCTAGCGATTGTTCCAAACATTAAACTAGAAAACTAAATATGCAAGGTTTAGAGATTACAACTTTTGTCATGTGTCCACCCAATTATGGAAGACCCCTCTAAACTCCTCATAGGTCGTCGAGAACAACCTTGATAGGCGACCGCCCTTACCGAAGATGATCCACCTGAGAGAAACCATTCCAAGCTTTAGCTTCACCTAGTTAAGCAACCGACACTCCAAACTTGCTAGAAATGGAGTGTGGGGATATAGGAATTTTCCACTATTATTTTCATTCATCTCTTAAAACTCAAGAGAGCAATGCAGAAGGAGGAGGAGGAGGATGAAGAGCTGGAGCTCTCATAATGAGAGAATGACTAAGTGTTGAATGAATGAGAGACCGACTCATTATCATATTTTTAACCATAAAATAAAATATAACATAACAATTTTAGAATAAACAATAGAAGCCCATCCTTCTCTTCATGCTCTCAACCATACCTAAAACCACCTCAATTTCTTGAATATTCATAAATGAATATTCACAAATAAGACGTCCTCCTTTTAGAAGTATACCGTATAAATACGAAATACATCCCTTGGTATACGTATTGCTACATATTGTTGGGGTCAAAAATTACACCCATTGACGAAGTCAAAGTCAAAGTCAACGGGTCAAACCCAACGCCCAAGTGGATCCGGGTCTGACTGGCCCGGGTCCGACCCCAAACAACTAGGCCTATGCCCAAACCGCCTCAAACCCAAGCAAATCAGGCCAGCGAAGAAGACAGAAGAAGAAATCTGTAATAAATAACTTTTACATGCAAATAAATGTTAAATTGTAAATTAAATAGGAAAAAACCCAAATTATGTAAAAACACATGGCTCATATGTAAAAAGTAATGAGCACATGGGCATGGGTTTGGGAAAAATGCTATTTTGTAAAGCCTAAGCGGCTATGTGTAAAATGTATAGCCTATATAAGGCAACCATTATGTAGAGATCAAAATAATTGATTCCTCCATATTTATCTTGGAACTCTCTCTCCAAGTTCTTCTTCTTCATTTTTCAATTAAATATAGAGCTTAACTTCTCTTTCTTAAAAACTAAATATATTTTATCCATAAACCCCTTGAAAAGAGAGTAAATTCTCCATCAAATCCTAAAATGGAATGATTTTTGTATCTCTTCCTCTTCCTCCTGAACATCCAAAGAGAGAAGAGAAAGAAGAAGGAGAACCCACCTCCAAAAATCCATTTTTGACAGGATCCAAGTCTTGGAGAAGAGAAAAGGGAGGGACCCCCTTTTCAACATTCAAGATCGAAAATCTGAAGATTTGAAGATTCAAAAGGACATTTATAGGCCAAATAGGAGAAGTTTGGTGGTGACCCCATCTCAGGGAACCCCTTTTTGGGTTTTTTTCCATGGGTAAACCCCTATGAGCTCAAGCTCCAGGAACTTAGGTTTCATAATCCGAAGCTTAAGCTTCTTTCTTGCGCATGCGCCAATCCACGCCAACCGTGCCAGCACCTGTACAAGGCACGGGCGCATGCGTTAACAGCGCCACCGTCCGTGAATGGTGTGGGCGCATGCGTCAACAGTGGCAGGGGCGCATACCCCAAAGTTTTACTTGCGCTATCGTAAGTACTCCCTACTCTTTTCCCCTTTTCGGAACCCCGTAAACTCTGCGAGGCCCCTGATGTCACCAAAGCACCCTCAAAACATAACACACGCATATTGCATGATTTGTACGACCCATTAATCGGAGGTTCTCTCGCTTCAGAACGAGAAATAATTAACGGCAGTTTTGTCCGCGGCTACCAGAGATTTGGATTTCCATGATCAATAAACCCCTGCCTACCCAAGACGGGGGATCTGTATATGCCAAAAAAGCTAGCGTATTTCTATCTCAATAGGGTGACAAAAAATACTCTATACATATACGTGTATCCGTATAAAAATATGAATAGCCAAAAGAGAGAATAAATAGTAAACATAATACTGGAATATATATTTCAAAATATATATGTAAATTATTAAATCAAAACTTGATTTAATAATTCGACTTAATTCTAAGCCGGCCAGTAATATCAAACGTTCGATTAAAATCCGTGTAGCCAGTACACGTATTTAATTGGACCCCTGCATGTATCAATATATGGCCTCTACATCTTATCGCCTGAACCGAGATAACCCTATGTATAGGAATCTAAAGCCTCGATAATACGCTGGCAGTGATTACTGGATAAATCCATAATCATATGCACACCAGCAGCACTAGCTGTACGTAACGGCTACCCAGGTAGATGCCGAAAGAAGGGTCAACAATCAGGTCCGTCCATACCCTACTGAGCCTGAATGTGATAATCTCCGTACAGTCCGGTCTCTTCATCTAGGAGTATCGCATACCGGGTCTAGGGGTGGCTAACGCCAGACTCTTAATAAACCGATAAGTTGTGCCCGAGTCAAGCTCATCACCAACCGAAAAACTCCTGAACTCCTATCAGTGAATCTCATTCACCGTGGTCATAAATATATGGTGATGGCCAATCGAACACAGCGCGACATCGATTCCTAATACCAGGAGAGACGAATCCCTGACAATCGCTCACCGCTTTCATGTGACTCGGGACTGTAGCCAACTAAAACCCATTTGCACGACTCCTTTGAGCCGTGGTAGGGTAGTAATCTAAGTACAGTGGAAACTCACACAAGACAAATGCCGATCTCAGGTTAAAGGAATAACCTGTACTCATGCCACTAGAAAACTACTAGCCGACGATAGGTATGATATCATTTATAAGTTCTCGGTGAGTCCGTCCAGTTTGCTCACCTCCAGTGAGCACATGTATACTATCTTAGATGACAAAACACCAATGACTTGTAAGACCGGCCACCGCCCCTCATTAGGATCTAGAGACGTATATATTAGTCTACTCTGGAATATCGATACCCAATCTCGATACTCTCTCGACTAGGGACATTTAAGAATGTACTTATAGACTGCCCAGTTTTCACGTATATGACGCCACTATAATTCTGATAGTCAAGCAAGAATCCTATGGGCTTCATCATTATATATTAGTGACACGTTATAACAAGTAAAACGTATACACACCAATGATAAAAACAAATCAGATAGTATACTATCATTTCGAGTAAAATTGTTCTATCCATATAGGTCCTCCTTCAATTATCATAATCGCCTACCTGCAATTACAATAATTGCCTTGAGAGCACTATATCCAACATTCCCAGCAACCTCTTCACCTCCTCCCAGCAATTCGTTCTCGCCCACGTGGCCCTCGAGCCTCGAGCGTCTTCCTCTTCACATCCAAACAGAACCGTATCGAGCACGTGCCCCTCGATCCCCCGCCTCCATCTCTGACCCTGCCCCCTCCTTCCTTGATTTTATGATTTTAAAAGATTAGATTTTGGGAGATGGGTAAGTTTTATTTAGGATTTTCATCCATTAGTTTTTTCAATTTGAAGTTTTTGTGATTTGTGATCGATTTGTTGTTGGGTGTTGATTTGTCTCTTTGATCTCTTGCTGGTTTGTTTGTGATTGTGTTTTTAGATTTGGAATCCGTTTGGTGATTGATTGTTGAGTGATTGAGATTGGGGAATGGATCGAAGGAGCCGGTTTAAGAGAAGGAAGTCATCATAAAAGAGTCCAGGAGAGACTGAGAGCTCTGGATCAGTGTCTTCTATCTTGAGATTCTCTAACGATCAGGTATTTTCTCTATTTTTTAAATATCAGTTACTTGTTCAATTTATCTCAACATATCTAAACACTTATTCAAGATGAAAAACCACTACATTTTCATCCAAAAGGAATGCATGAGATATTTTAATTTTAAAATCAATCCTATGGGTTTTAACCCTAACTATATCCAAATATGGCCTTAGTGTTTAGAAGCTGCTAAAATTTTCTTAATACATTTTCTTGGAAATCAACCCTCTTCGGAAATCGAAATTGCAACCTCTCACGTTAGAGAGAAAATTGATACCAATTGAGCTAAAGCGTAGATTTATTAAATAACCAATATCTCTTCCATGTTAATTACTACACATTAGCAATTATGTACGGTAGTTAATGCCTACGTGTCTAATTAACAAGTTACGTCCACTAGTTAACAACTATTTGTAAACACGCACAAGAGGGCACGTAAGGGATGGATAAGGAAATTATGGGCATGTAAAAAAATGGTTGAAACCTTAAAAAAAGGAGAAGGACCTAAAATTAAAAAATATGCATCAGTATCTTTCGGCCAACTTTTTAAATCTCATGGACCTTCTACCGTCTTTTGGCCTTAGGTATGGTTAATTTTTTTTTTTTCCTGACTAAATGGCAGAAAGCATGAAATGTTTCAATTAAATATTTGATTGAAGGAACTTTTAAAAATAAATTAATGTTGAGAAGTCAAAGCACAAGTTTTAAAAAGCTAGATGTATTTCTTACCGTTGATGTGAAAATATTTGAGTATTTCTTACAACCTAGTATTCTTTATATTCCATCGGTTGTTATATTCAAAATATTGATGTCAAGATATATGAATAAAATTCAGCCGACATCATACCGATTGAAACCAAGACTAAAATATTTTGATTAAGACTATTGACTGTTTGAACATGACCAATCTTGTACTTATCCTTGCTAATTTTAGCCCTTTCTAATTTACTAAGCACTCTATCTAACAACATCATCAACCTACCTCTCTAGACTTCATAGTTAAGAATAGGCTCTCTCACTAAAGTCCAACTCCCACATAAAAGCAGAACAAAGAGAAAACCTCATGATGCCACTTATTTCAACCAACAATTAATTTCTTCTAAAAGTCTTAGACCATAATCACATTTCTTTGATATAAATCAGACAGCAGCAATGACCTCTTTTAATCCTCTGCGTGCAATTAAAACAGTACTTAATTGGATTGAATAGTAAGAAGACACGGCCCACGTGGGGCCGTTCCCTTATGGCCTGTTTGGTTGTAGCATTATGATGGATTTGAATTGTGAAATCCAAGAATTTCATAATTTTGTGTTTCGGTTGTAGATTTGGATTTATAGAATTCCTTTGTTTTTCATGGAGGGCCCACCACAAAACAAGTATCCTTGAATTTAAGGATATGCAAGAATTTGGCATTATTCATTGTACTTTTAGATGGGACTCATGCACTTTATTTATTTAATAACGCTCTCTCTATCTCTCTCTCTAAAATACTCAAATCCAAATCTCATTTTCTTTTTACCAACCAAACAAAGATTTCAAGAATCTACAAATCCAATAATAGGAATCCAAAATCAACCAAACAACAAATTATCAAATCCGCAAATTTTCCATGGCACGGTTTTGAAATCCAAATTTCTAAATCCTACCACCAACAAAAGAGGAGCGCGGCGCGGCACTGGGAAAGAGACACGTGGAAGGGGGCTATCTGGTTGGTTCCCAATCTCACCACGACAAATCCTGTTGCCGGCCATCAACCCTATTCTCGTGGTCAACAAATCGCCACGTCGCCCCCCTCCCCCAATCATTGCACGCAGCGGCTTGCCACTTCCCTATCACGCCTCCCTGTTCAGGCCAAATTACAAAGCAGCCATCATGTCATTCCTATTTCATGGCTGGCTGGCTGGCTATAGTCTTGAACCAAGGTAGAAAGGACATTGACTACTGTTTATTACAGCAGAAAGCGAAGTATAAACCGATACTGTAATTTTTATTACATTGGCAGCTCTACTGGTTAACTGACCGCTTTTGATGTTAGGTAGCTGCCAAATAAGTTTCATATGAAGTGGACACTGTTCGTCCTTGCATGAGTTGATTACAAATCAACAGTGCAAATGCAGAAAGAAACAACTATACAAATGACTTGAAAATTGATATGCCCATAATTTTGAACATGGAGATTGATATGGCCGTATCGGACTTGTCCGAAAACTCAACAAAGGATTTGACCTTTTTTAATTTTTAATCCGGATGAAATGTTTGTTAAAAAGCAACAAATTAATCCATAAGTTTATTAAGCTCATGCATGCACAGTCTGTCATCAATTATTTTATTCTAACAAGGCTGCTTTTTCCGGTCACGCAGATACCCACATATCAAATATTAATTATTTTCGTATGGTGTAGGCCATAGAGATTGAACAGAATTATCACTACTGCAAATAAGGGTTGCCCCTACGGATTTGTCGGTAGGGGCAAACCACTGCCCCTACGGATATATGCGTAGGTACTTATCCGTAGGGGCAAAATAACAGGATTTATAATATTTTGCCCCTACGGATAACCCCGTAAGGGCTAAGCAATGGTCCCTACGGACATATCCGTAGGGGCACTCCCAACCCCCCTGGCACTGAGATCAGAGGGAATATCAGTTACTGCTGATATTTTGCCCCTACGGACATATCCGTAGGAGCAACATGTGTACCTACGGATTAATCCGTAGGTACACATTATCTGTATTTTTTTTAGAAAAAGGGCTGCCTGATTTTTTCCCGTCCTGTGCACAATAATATATATAACAATAAAATATAAAATTAATCATCACGCAACATATATCGCAGTATTTATAATCACATCTCACGCATATAATATGATGGATATAGTGCCCTCAAAGTCAATTATTGGATCGCAGGTACGTGATTGCAATGATTAAGGAGGACCTATACCGGTAGGACAGTCTTACTCGAGATAATAGTATGCTATCTGGTTTGCCTTTATCAGTCGTGTATAGGTTCAGGTGACTGATCACGATTACACTTTGATAGAGCCCTTAGGATCTTGCTTGACTACCAACAGTATGAGGACGATCATATAAGTGAGAGTTGGGTGGTCTATAAGCATTTCCTTAATAGTGGTCCCTAGTCGTGGGAGTTTCGAGACAGGGCATCGATACTCCGGAGTAGACTAGTGTATACAGTCGAGACCCCGACGAGGGGCGGTGGCCGGTCTCACAAGCCACTGATGTCAGTTGGTTCACCTAAGATGTATACAGGTGCTCATTGGATTATGAGTATACCGGACAGGACTCGCCGGGAACCTGCTACTTGGTATTATACATATCGTCAGATAGCAGTTCTCTGGTGACATGTGTACAGGTTAGTTCATCGACCTGAGGTCGTCATTTGTCTCGTGTGAGTTCCCACTGTGCTTTGATTTCTAGTCTACCACGGCTCAAAGGAGTCGTGCAAACAGCTATTGGGGGTCTGACGTTACTAGCCCCCTACGCCGGATATGCGATACTCATAGACGAACGGACCGGACTGTATATATATGGTCACTGTTAGGCTCAGTAGGGTTTCTGGATGAGTTCGCTCATCAGCCTCCCTTGAGGTCAGTCCATGGGCAGCCGTTACGCACAGCTAGTGCCGCTGACGGCTTGTGGTTAAACCCACTGCCAGAGTACTGACGAGTCATTAGAGTCCCCCGCAGATAGTTTCCCAATTTCGGGCGAAACGTTGTAGAGGCCGTATGCTTTTATGGCAGGGTTCGGAAAATGCACGTGCGTTTACGCACGTGTCATATTTCGGGCAGATAATACTGGTGGGCTTTGGTTTAAGCCAGATCCATGTATTATACAGAGTAGATATAATATCTTTGTCTCAGTTGCATTTGTATTCGGTCGTAATACAAATGCGGGTATATTTATACAGTTACGGGGTTATCCTGAAATTCGTTTCGGGATCACTTTTGGAAGTTGCCAGTTTCCAGTTTTCTATCAGCCGTATTTAACATTTGGTTAAATACGGATTTATCTTTTCTTGAGATGAGTGTGGAAGCTTCTAGAAGGTTCTAGAAGTGGTGAGGTGTTTAATGAGTCATGCTTGCATTTAATGATTCCATTAATGCTTGATGACTAGGTTAATGATTCATCATTTCATTAAGTGTGTTCACACTCTGTGTTCACACTAGAGATATTTTCTTATTTTCACCTCCCCCTCTCCTACACTCACCCTCCCTCCACCTCTATATATTGTGGCCAGCCCCCTCCTTGGTGCCTATGAGATTTTTCACTCTCACTTGTTTGGAAAAAAGATGATAGGTTTCGGTGTATAGAATTTCACAGCTCATTTCATTCCATCACCCGATTTCCATGGCAATATCATTTACCGTTCGTTCATGGTTTTGGACGAAACGAGACAAAATATTCCACTCATTCTCTACATCAATCTTGGTCGTCTCTTTTAGCAAACTTGATGACCGAGTTGCCTCGAGTCAGAGGCGGGAGCCCGTTTAAAGATCCGATGATGTGGTGCCACTTGGACGAGGAGATCGGAGATCGACGAGATCGGAGCAACCGCAACGGAGCGTGGGATGATGGTTAAAGAACGAAGGACTCGGATCGTTCGGTATAACCTTACTTCTCTCTTTGTAGATTGTTAGTTTAGCGTTAATGGCAGATCCGGGTTATAGTATGCGATAGCGCCAGTTTTAAAAGTTTTTGTTCCGCATTTTGGCGTCTGAAAGACGGCCGGGGCGCTACCGTAGACTTACATGGTATCATAGCCACGCCATTAAGCTTTACTAACTTGTGCTAACGCGTTTAAAAGATCGATCGAACGGATATTCAAAAACTACAATTTTCAAGTCTAAAATTTCTGTTGAATTTAAATCTGGTCTAAATTTTTTTTTTGAGCATCTCAGAAAATCAAGCAGGCTTTTTAAAGGACACAGAAGAAATTCGACCCACTGATCCGACCGTACGGCCGCGGAACCGCCGCCAAAGCCATGCTTTGGCCGCGGAACCGCGGCCGTATAGGTGAATCAGTGGGCCATTTTTCTTCTGTGGATTCTACTTGGGAAATTGTGGCTTCTGGAACTGTTCATTTGGGCCAGTGTTTTTTACTGTACAGCAAATTTGTGTGGGGCCCACTTCGGGAAATTTAGTCGATCGAAATTTAAACATGTTAGTTTACAGTACTTACATTATATCTCCGACCGTGAATGTCATTTGATCGGTAAACCGCGTCTGATTGGTATAGTTCTTTTAGACGGGTTTGCGAACGTGACATTCACGTTGATATTCTGTGTTGTGCTGTGATATTGCGGATTTGTCGTGGTGGATAGCAGTGTGCAATGGTAGTACAGTTTGAGTTTATTTGTACATTTGATATTGCGGGGCGAGCGTCCAACATGTGGACTGCCGTCACTGCCTGTTGTATAATATTCTTTTGGGGCACGACTAGGTTGCGGTTGATGTACCTGTTGTACTATTTTTCATTACTGTACTAGATTTTACCCCGCGACGGAGTGCACGGATAGACGGGTTCTGGAGGGCAACGGGTCCGCATCTCATGGCTTTGAGAGGCAGAGGGGCCTCACTCTAGAATTGGCAGACTATTCGCCGCACCCGTAGGGGGTACAGGTTGACCCAAAGAGGGGTGCTCAAGCTACCGGATTCTGTGAAGTGCCGGGTGGTCCATTCACTATGCTGTAGGGGGCTGCCTCGCTTCAGGTTTTTGCGGGTAACTTGCCGCACCCGTAGGGGTCTAGGTTTCATTGCACAGGCTATCCACACGACAGGGGAACGTCGGGTTTCAGCAGCGGCTCTGTGAAACCCGGGGATCCCAGATTATCTGTATTGTTCTGTGATACTTATTACTTTTCTGTAATGTTGCATATTATCACGCCTGGAGCGATTATTGTATATTGGTTTATATACTATTAGATGTTGTATATGTTTTACACCCGCGCTAGTTCAATCCCCGCTCTGTCGTTAGTTAAGTAACCTAACGGGTGATGACGGGACCCAGTAACGAAAGCGGATGGCATATACGTACATTTTATTTTCGTTCTTTTCTGGTGTGATTATTGATGGGACTGCGTTGATTCTGATCAATGCAAAGTAAAACAAACCTGTTTGGATGTTGTTGGAACAATTTTAAAAAGTGTTATTACAAAGATATTTCCTTTTGTTTTGCACAGTGGTATTCGGTTGGAATATCATGCACCTCATTCGACGGGGCAAGGGCCGATATCCCTTCACCGGGACTGACCCCTTGGGCAGAAGTTTGCGTCAGGGTAATAACTTCACTATAGTCGATTACATGTTGGTTTGCATCGCGGTATTCAGTGGAATATCCTGCACCTCATTCCACGAAGAAAGAGCCGAGATCCCTTCACCGGGAGTAACCTCTTTAGCAAAAGGTTTTCGCCACTATATTTTTTATAAAAAGCTATCAGGTTCCTTCAACGAGATCAAGTTCATTACGTTAAAGGTTTTTCACCAAAAACCAGCCGTAGCCCTCCGTCATTTCTTATGAATGGTCAGTAGTATTCAAGCTATGTTTGTTGGCTTTCGTCAAGGCATAGTGTTTGGTAGTTGCTGGGGTATTCATTTGTTGCATAGATAGATGAGTTGGTTTGGGACAGTCGTATTACCTTGTTGGCTTTCGTCAAGGGTATGTACGGGTGGGTTCGAATTAACAAGATAATGACGGGCAGAACTTGACATGTGACTTATGATTTGTTGGCTTTCGTCAAGCTCATAAGAACATGGGGTAAAAATCATATCGGGAGTTTCTAAAAAAACTGAAACTTGCCGGGCATGCGCATACCTTCTGGAGTGTGATAACGTGAGTGGATTCCGTCACGTTATCATGCGATGAGAGTTGGATCCCGATTCCCACTGATGAGTTGGTTTACTCTTCGGGTGACCCCGATTGATTCTTCTTTCAGGTTTGGAGGAGAATTTGACAGTACAGTGGGAGGTTTCCGGATTAGATAAAGTGATAACCATTTTGATTTAGGTTAGAGTGCACGCAGAGTGTTTCTTTTCTCTCTCTCTTTGGCAGCGACCTTTGACCGACCCTAGACTATGACTCAGTGACCAAGTTGACCGAACCTTCTTAAAATACTGGCTTTTGGATTGTCTGAGTTGCATAAGTCATTGCCACTCCTTTTTTTACCCTTTGCATTTCTCAGAACACCCCGTATTACTACGGACATCCACTTCCATTGGATAGATCCATCGTATGGTTATATACGAACTCGAAGAAACTTCTTCGAGGATGGATCAAGGTTCAGGAGAAATAGAATTGGTTTATTCAGTTGTCTTTTATTATCACCTTCTCTCAGGTTGCGAGGGCTCCTTGGTTTAGGAGAGTACACCTATTACGCTTATTGGATAGTCTTCTTCCAAACCATAGGCAGGTGCCGAACGGTAGGGAATGAAGAAAACCAATTAGCCTAAGTAGGGTGTACAGAAGGTAATATGTAAAGACAAAATAAAGGGATTAGAAAGAGGGCAAAGTAAGTTGCGACTGTTATCATTCACGACCAAACCGCGTACTTCATCGCCACTCCTATTTCACTTTTTAAAAAAAAGGTATTATTCAGTTGACTTTTATTATCACCTTCTCTCAGGTTACGAGTACTCCTTAGTTTAGGAGGGCACACCTATTATGCTTACTGGATAGTCTTCTTCCAAACCATAGGCTGGTGCCGAACGGTAGGGAAGGAAGAAAACCATTTAGCCTAACAATGGTGTACAGAAGGTAACGACAAAAGACAAATAAAGGGATTTGGAGAGATGGCAAAGAAATATACGGTTAGAGTCATGAATAGAATTATGGAAGAGGCATTATTATGAACACCAGGATACCCCTACGAAACATTTTCATATTTCAGTGCATTGTTAATGAAAAACTGTTTTCCCGATTAGATACTTACTCCAGGGTGTGTATTCACCAGGTTTCATTCTCATATCTGTATGGTTTTACAGATGATGAGTGGGAGGAAGTTATTGGGAATTAGGTGGTCATCCTCATTATATCGGAATTCGTTGTAATTGGTGATATTTGAGGAAATCGTCTGGGTACAGTTTTCAACCTACAACGCACAGGTTTTGAGTTATTCAACTCAGAGGACTTATACAGAGTATTGTGTGTTGTCCAGTGTCCATCAGGACAAAGGGGTAGGTCCTCGTACTATGTTCTGTTTACTTATGACTTCTCTAGTTTTTAGACAAGTGTTTCGTAGAGATACAAGGTCTAAGTTTTGAGAAGTTGTGGGTATAAGAATAAAGTAGAGAACCAGATGTCGCAAGTATCGGGATTTTTCAAAGAGATCGAAGATGTAGATTCTGGTGATTGGTATTCAGATGATAGTAAGAGTTTTGAGAAACTTGTTTCTCTTTCGGGTTACTTATAATTGGATGGATTCCTAAGTTGAGTAATGCTGATTAGCCTCTCTCCATTAAAGTTGATATGCACTGGAGACAGCTGCATGATTAGAATCTGGTTCTAATTAAATAAGTACCAAAGTTTTTATATTGGATATAGAATGGTTCGTATCTTAACGATGTTAAGGTACGGGGAGTTGTCCGGCTTATGCTTAAAACCAGACTCTGGATAACTCAGGGCACGTTTCTGTAATTGCTATTTGTGGGTTGGCCCAGGTTATGACGAGGGTTGACTTTCTACCATCTGGAAGATCAATAGTGATATTGTTCTTGACTCGCCACAATTTTAGTAAAATGGATTTTTTCAGAAAACAGTAGTGGGGGTATGGTAGAACTGGAAGTGATTCCAGAACCGCAAACGATTACGGAAAATTTAATAGGACCTAAAGATTCAATCAGGTTTGACATTTCATTAAGCCACTCCGCAGATATGGTGGGTAACCTCAGACACCCGAGAGGTACTCTGGTAGCCTCAAGGACGGTGACAGGGAGGTTTTTATCTACCCAGACTTGACACTACTGTTGTTCCAGGCTATGAGACCCGGTAGGAGGGTTGTTGTGGTCAGTGGGAGTGGCAGAAGCATAGTGGGCAAGTAGCTTATGTCTATTTATAGACTAGAGCAGTTATAGCGGAGATTGATCATCTAATTTTGATGTGACAGTCATAGGTTTGACTTCATCAGAATAGGGGATGGATCAGTTTAGAAGGTAGTAGGGTGTAATATCCTGGTATTTGGATGTCATACACAGAGTAGGAAGTAAAATTCCTACACTACGATCGGTTGTACTATGGTCGTCACACAGTTGTTTCTCCAGACAGGATATGGATATAATATTTGACATTCTGGTTTCTAGATCTATGGTTTTAGATCTGGATTTGGGTAGTTTCCCAATGTGGGTACCTTGACAGTATTCTAATGGTTTTTAGAATAGATGACTCCTGGCATGGTGGTGTACCTGCAGGTGATGGAGTCACCCTCTCTAAAGGTGTCTTACAGACTAAAGGGGAGAGGGATGTACATGATTGGCAGATCACTTGCTTAGGCAATTGAGTCAATCATGAGATATCAAGTACCACACCAAATGTTGTTTTTGCACTAGATACAATAAGTTTGTATTAATCTAATTCTGGAGAAACATAAGGAAGCAGTTTTAGAACATAAGTGGATGTTCTAGGGAGTTGATGACGGCAGCCTCCTTCGGGAGACGGTTATCATTCCAGCCTTCAAAGGTGACATGGATGACAGAGTGATTGTCAGAGTTATAGTTTTCCCTCTGACGAAGAGGGACAGTATTATGGACAGGTGGTCCAAGAGGATACCGTGGGAGGCATGGTGCAGGATACTGATTAGGTTCAGTGATCGATACAGTCTAAAAATTTTGGATTTGGAGTTCATTTATGAACTAGGTCCCATCAGATATCCAGACATATTCTAAGACAGGTATTACTCAATTCGGGAGATGGCTTTCTCCGCGAACTTGAGATTAAGAGAGACATAGAAAGAAACATCAGGGCGGATCCACTCACTGAGGCTATTTCTCGAACACAATAGTTTTACAAACGAGCTTTGTGAAACTGATTAGTAGAGGAGTTGGGTGTTGGCTTCACACGGGCTGTGAGTACGTGACATCGCAATAATTAGCCTTAAGTGCAAGTGGGAGATTGATGGATATAGTGCCCTCAAAGTCAATTATTGGATCGCAGGTACGTGATTGCAATGATTAAGGAGGACCTATACCTGTAGGACAGTCTTACTCGAGATGATAGTATGCTATCTGGTTTGCCTTTATCAGTCGTGTATAGCTTCAGGTGACTGATCACGATTACACTTTGATAGAGCCCTTAGGATCTTGCTTGACTACCAACAGTATGAGGGCGATCATATAAGTGAGAGTTGGGTGGTCTATAAACATTTCCTTAATAGTGGTCCCTAGTCGTGGGAGTTTCGAGACAGGGCATCGATACTCCGGAGTAGACTAGTGTATACAGTCGAGTCACCGACGAGGGGTGGTGGCCGGTCTCACAAGCCAATGGTGTCAGTTGGTTCACCTAAGATGTATACAGGTGCTCATTGGGTTATGAGTACACCGGACAGGACTCGCCGGGAACCTGCTAGTTGGTATTATACATATCGTCAGATAGCAGTTCCCTGGTGACATGTGTACAGGTTAGTTCATCGACCTGAGGTCGTCATTTGTCTCGTGTGAGTTCCCACTGTGCTTTAATTTCTAGCCTACCACGGCTCAAAGGAGTCGTGCAAACAGGTAGTTTTTGGGTACAGTCCCGAGCACATGGAGGCACGTGAGCAGATCGGCAGGGGATTCGTCTCTCCCGGTATTGGGGGTAGAGGTCGCGCTGTGTCTAGGAAAGCCATTACACCAAGTCCTTGGCCAAGGCAGGTGAGATTTACTGGTAGGTACTCCAGTAGTATCTCAGGGTGTTCAGGGCTTGTCTCCGACACGACTTATACAGCTATTGGGGGTCTGACGTTACTAGCCCCCTAGGCCGGATATGCGATACTCATTGACGAACGGACCGGACTGTATATACATGGTCACTGTTAGGCTCAGTAGGGTTTCTGGATGAGTTCGCTCATCAGCCTCCCTTGAGGTCAGTCCATGGGCAGCCGTTACGCACAGCTAGTGCCGCTGACGGCTTGTGGTTAAACCCACTGCCAGAGTACTGACGAGTCATTAGAGTTCCCCATAGATAGTTTCCCAACTTCGGGCGAAACGTTGTAGAAGCCGTATGGTTTTATGGCAGGGTTCGGAAAATGCACGTGCGTTTACGCGCGTGTCATATTTCGGGCAGATAATACTGGTGGGCTTTGGTTTAAGCCGGATCCATGTATTATACAAAGTAGATATAATATTTTTGTCTCAGTTGCATTTGTATTCGGTCGTAATACAAATGCGGGTATATTTATACAGTTACGGGGTTATCCTGAAATTCGTTTCGGGATCACTTTTGGAAGTTGCTAGTTTCCAGTTTTCTATCAGCCGTATTTAACATTTGGTTAAATACGGATTTATCTTTTCTTGAGATGAGTGTGGAAGCTTCTAGAAGGTTCTAGAAGTGGTGAGGTGTTTAGTGAGTCATGGTTGCATTTAATGATTCCATTAATGCTTGATGACTAGGTTAATGATTCATCATTTCATTAAGTGTGTTCACACTTTGTGTTCACACTAGAGATATTTTCTTATTTTCACCTCCCCCTCTCCTACACTCACCCCCCCTCTATATATTGTGGCCGGCCCCCTCCTTGGTGCCTATGAGATTTTTCACTCTCACTTGTTTGGAAAAAAGATGATAGGTTTCGGTGTATGGAATTTCACAGCTCATTTCATTCCATCACCCGATTCCCATGGCAATATCATTTACCGTTCGTCCATGGTTTTGGACGAAGCGAGACAAAATATTCCACTCATTCTCTACATCAATCTTGGTCGTCTCTTTTAGCAAACTTGACGACCGATTTGCCTCGAGTCAGAGGCGAGAGCCCGTTTAAAGATCCGATGATGTGGTGCCACCTGGACGAGGAGATCGGAGATCGACGAGATCGGAGCAGCCGCAACGGAGCGTGGGATGATGGTTAAAGAACGAAGGACTCGGATTGTTCGGTATAACCTTACTTCCCTCTTTGTAGATTGTTAGTTTAGCGTTAATGGCAGATCCGAGTTATAGTATGCGATAGCGCCAGTTTTAAAAGTTTTTGTTCTGCATTTTGGCGTCTGAAAGACGGCCGGGGCGCTACCGTAGACTTACATAATATACAAAAGAAACCCAAAAACTGAATATGATATAAATATAAACCAATATCAATATCAATATCGTTTCAAAATGTAGTACGATATGTATCATATAAATAAATACATGTTTCAAAAAATAAGAATCAAAAAGCTACCCTAGCTCGGTCCAGCTCCACCTCTGATAAACGATAGAATCTGGCGCGCCTGCTCCTCGGTCAATAAACCATGCAATTCGGCGCGTGCGGGAGTCTGAGCGGCCTGTGGAGCTGGCGATGTGGTCTGCGCAGCCGCCGTCGAGGTAGTAGCTTGCGGAGCCGCGGCTGCGGGAGTCTGAGCGGGCGGTGGAGCTATAGGAGCTGTCTGCGGAACCGCAGCCGATGTAGCGGTTGAAAATAATACAATTACATAACCTTAAGAAAAACAACCACCTCTTTTTTAATGAATTTGGATGGGTAATTATCCCAAATTTTTTTAAAATAAAAGAAAAACAGTGACCTATATATAAAATGGGTAAATGTCGTGATCAATAAATTACTTACCATTTGCCGAGACATGTATTTTTGCAGCATCCATACATCCTTTTCCTCTTCTTCGATGCCGTATTCTCATTATCTTCGTCTAATCCATCTGAAACTGCAATTAAATTTAATTAAACCAAATAAAATCAAAAATTAAAATCAAACAGCAGCAACAAAATCAATGAAATTTATAGCCTACCAGAGTCTTCAAGAATATCCACATATGAATCCTGGGCCTTCTTCTTTTTCGTCAAAGATCTTTTAGAAGCAGAGAATTTTGTTTTCTGGCAAGTGCTTTGAAGCTAAACACCATATTGCCTTTGTATTTGAAAACCAAAAAATGCCCAGTTTGTAGATTATTGGCTACTGTTAATTCATGCCACCCATCTCCACTCATGGAAGCAACTTTGTTCTCGATGTGAAGATCAATATGCCATATTTTGCCATTGTGGCTCACTAGGTTAGCCTTTTCTCTTCTCTTGACCATCTTGTTAATCTGCTTGGTAAATTTATTCGGAACCGGCTGCAAATCATTAAAAGACATGCATAAGAAAGAAAGCTAAAATACAGATATATATCATACCGATACATCGAAACTTCAAAGTTGCGATGACAATCCAGAGATATTTATTTCTACACTCGTGGTGCACATGCGAATGCGTCAGGCATCATGGACAAATATTTGAGAACATGGAAAGTATTATTAGTATAAAGTAATTAAAGCTTTTAAACACCTTGGGTAGATATTTTCTTAGTTGATGCAATCATATCATGATGACTAAATTTAAGCTATTATATATATGCATATGTATTTTTCTAATCTAATATATTACACACACACACACACACACACACACACACACACAGAGAGACAGAGAGAGAACCAATTTGGTAGAAAAATCAGGTAGCAGGACTCTGAAGAAATGGAGTCCATAGCATTGCTCATCATCATCATCCATGATCCCTTTGAAGAAATATTATCAAAAGGGGAGAATAAATTGTTGCTGCTAGTTAATGCTTGCAAGAAGTTGAAACGTGCGTTCAACCCATTTATATAATAATTCTCACTGCTTGTAGTATTTATTCTCCCCTTTTGATAATATTTCTTTAAAGGGATCATGGATGATGATGATGAGCAATGCTATGGACTCCATTTCTTCAGGGTCCTGCTACCTAATTTCTCTACCAAATTGGTGTTCTCTCTCTCTCTCTCTGTGTTGTGTGTGTGTAATATATTAGATTAGAAAAATACATATGTATATGTATAATAGCTTAAATTTAGTCCTCATGATATGATTGCATCAACTCAGAAAATATCTACCCAAGGTGTTTAAAAGCTTTAATTACTTTATACTAATAATACTTTCCATGTTCTCAAATATTTGTCCATGATGCCTGACGCATTCGCACGTGCACCACGTGTGTAGAAATAAATATCTCTGGATTGTCATCGCAATTTTGAAGTTTCGATGTATCGGTATGCTATATATCTGTATTTTAGCTTCCTTTCTTATGCATGTCTTTTAATGATTCGCAGCCGGTTCTTAATAAATTTACCAAGCAGATTAGCAAGATGGTCAAGAGAAGAGAAAATGCTGACCTAGTGAGCCACAATGGCAAAATATGGCATGTTGATCTTCACATCGAGAACAAATTTGCTTCCATGAGTGGAGATGGGTGGCATGAATTTACAGTAGCCAATAATCTGCAAACTGGGCATTTTTTGGTTTTCAAATACAAAGGCAATATGGTGTTTAGCTTCAAAGCACTTGCCAGAAAACAAAATTCTCTGCTTCTAAAAGATCTTTGAAGAAAAAGAAGAAGGCCCAGGATTCATATGTGGATATTCTTGAAGACTCTGGTAGGCTATAAATTTCATTGATTTTGTTGTTGCTGTTTGATTTTAATTTTTGATTTTATTTGGTTTAATTAAATTTAATTGCAGTTTCAGATGGATTATACGAAGATAATGAGAATACGGCATCGAAGAAGACGAAAAGGATGTATGGATGCTGCAAAAATACATATCTCGGCAAATGGTAAGTAATTTATTGATCACGACATTTACCCATTTTGTATATAGGTCACTGTTTTTCTTTTGTTTTAAAAAAATTTGGGTGTGCTATTCTACTATCTACAATTAAAAAAAAGGTAGACATAAAGATCAAAGTGCAATTTTTGAAATGAGTGTGCTATTCTACTATCTACAATTTCTATTTTCTTCTCTCTATTTCTTTTATAATCAATCTCCATGACTATTACCATGACTCTCGACTAACAAAGGTGGCTTTTCGTTCTCGGTAGCTTGATAATTGATGGAGGATATAAACTTTTGACGACACCTAACGAAAAGTGGACCCTCTTTTCTTCATTAATTCACTTCTTGTGTGTGTGTGTTTTTTTTTTTTGAATTAAAGGTCATTGATTTTAGAAAGACCTGATGATATATATGTTGAATATATGTAGGGTGATATGCATGATCACAATAGCTTGGTGGAGGCAATAAAAAAAGTTGATGTGGTGATCTTTATGCTGGGCTACAAATATCATGAGCAGTTGGTTGATCATAAGTGCATGCTGCGTGAATAAATATTGTGTTAATTCCAAACTAAATATAAATATAACAAACTTATCAATTATATAGTATTTAATTTGATTTCAAACAAATACCAAATAAGAATTTATTGTACAGGTCCACGACTTACAATCATTCCCGCATGCGAGCACATATAAAAATCATAGTTTCTAGGATGACAAATTTTATTGTCAACTACTGTCACCACCTACAGCTAGACAATAATAAAAATTACTATCTAAGTAAGAGCAAAAGGAATGTGTGTATATTTATGATATAGCATTCCAAATCAATATACATGCACTATATGATATATAAATATACCTGGAGGTCCCTGATATGGACGCATCACCAACAACTAGATAATCAAACATTGACAATATAAGTAATTTTGACATAAGCAGGCATGAATATCTATAATATTACATTCAAAATGGATATTAGAGAGCGCACCTGCAGTGAGAAGTGGTAAAAGTATCACCCAACTAGGGTGAAATTTACAGAATCAGTTGAAACTCTTGAAAGTCATAGAAGAACCTGACCTGCACAAATCTGATGTATACTTTCCATTGGACACTAAGAAGTCCCTAAAAGGAAAAGCCAATGTGAAAGCCATCATTAGTTCATATCAGAAGATTGATGCTGAAACAGAGAACAAGGAATGTCATTTTTTTCTTCTTCTGCCACATTACTGTCTTCTCCTTCTCCTTCTGCCACATTACTGTCTTCTCCTTCTTATTATGTGCGCGTGCAAATTCAATGAAAGCAGAAACTCCAGTGACAAACTTAGGTTGCATACGTTGTTGCCAATTCACATACATCCAGTCCTTAACCCTGACGTACTCATGGGCCATGTTAGACTGTATCATATAATTGTAGGTTATGATGACTATATTGAGAAATCTAAGAACGAGATGGTTACTGACAAAGGAGAAAATCCGTGTATATACTTTGTGTGTGCGTTTGTCGTTGAAAAGAATAAATTATCGATAATTAAAGTTAGATTTGAGGATACCCATGTATGAGTTGTATTCTATATATGTGTGTTTCAATTTATGATTTCGCTTAAGTGTAGGGTTGTTTTTACTTAAAGAAGTATCACCATCTACTATATATAAAAAAATGTAGCAAATTAGGACTAGAACTTATTTAACATTATCAACTAGTGAGATTTCAATGTCGAAAACTCCCTAAAGAGGAAAATTACTAAAAGGAAAAGACTCTTTGAACAAAACGCATCCACTAGCAATAAAAGAGATTGTATCATGCTTTAGTACCAACACACAAGCACCTACATCTTGCTATGATCATAACAACATCATGATGATTTGTCAGTTGCCTTGCTCATATTATGAAATTATGAACATCAAAATTCTAATCAAATCTCCATCTCAATAATTAAGCCGACAAAGGGAAAAATAATAACCAAAAAGTGGAGAGAGTCTTAATTTGCATGCCCAAAGTTTCATGATAGACAGAGACCAGGAGAAAAGGAGAGAAAATATCACAAGCAATGAAAAAGTTGGGAAGGTGTTGAACATCATCTTTCTAACTTGTAATATGTGGCCATTTGTCATCGATATCTAAGCTTTTCTTTATCAATGTAGAATCATTGAGTTTAAAAGAAGATTCAAAATTAATATACTTTAAGAAGTTTTACCACCGGCTATTCGTCTAACGTCCAGTCTTTGGTGTCACACAAAATTCTTGAATCAATATGATCCTGAGACTCGATCAAGATTCTCTGGACTAAAAAATTCCAAGGAATTGCTATTTGAATTACTTTAATTTGGAACATGTTTGTATGATTGAAGCTAAGAAACAAATATATTTCCATATTATATCATGCATTGTTTTATCAAAAATAATTTTATCACATACCTAGCTACGTGCTGAAGTAGGCTATATATCTCTACAGAGAGAGAAATTTATAACCAACATGTCACGAATATTGAGATTGTGTATATATATATATATATATATATATATATATATATTTGAATCTAGACAAATAGAAAACAAAACTTTATTACTCCCTTGTCTCTTATCAAAATCATTAGAAATGTTCATTTTTAGAGGGCTCAAAATTTCCTTCACAAGCTTTAAAAGAAATCTAGAAAAATTCTCACCCCCTGCCCCAACCCTAACCCTAACCCTAACCCTAACCCCAACCCCAACCGCAACCCCCTGCCGAACCCCAACCCCAACCGCAACCGCAACCCCAACTATGAAACATATTAGAAAAATGATAGAAATTCAAGATGTTAATAACACGATGATAATCAAAGCAGTTGCGTACAGATACTAAAACCGAATATGTGACACGATATTCTTGTAAAGATAGACATGTATTAAAAGAGGAGACGCCCAAGTAAAATCCATAACTAAATCCCTATTTTGCCCTTCATTTTCTTCAAATCAGAAATGTGTCTTTTTTTTGCAATTATATATAGCTAAAATAAAGAAAGTCCTACAATTCTAAGCATTTCCAATTACAACGGCCCATCCTTAAAATCCAGAATCTTATGAGCATCTTATGCAATTAGCAAACATATTCAACCGAAAACACCCACAAAATTTCCACCAGACTACAAATCCTTTGCATACTCAAACCCCAACCAGATCAAATTAAGGGACTACTCAGACCCACAGTTTAAATCAATCAAAAATATCCAAAATCAGACACGGGGTCTTTGGATACCTACCAAATGCCATGTCCGATGACTCCAAAAACAAAACCCCAACATGCCCAACGGCTAAAAGTTCCACAAAACAGTCTCCGTTTCCAAGAAAATTTGAGAATGACAAATAAAATTATTAATTAAACTGGGCTTTACCCACATTATTAGTCCAGTTTCCAACACCTTCTCAAACTAGACAAATTTTACTCTTATGATTATCATCAACATTTCAATTAACGAGCTTAATGCTAATTAGAATGGAAATTAACTTAGACCCTGAAATCCAAAACCCCAACCCCAACCCCAACCCCAACAGCAACCCCCTGCCGAACCCTGACCCCAACCGAAGCCCCAACCCTAATGCTAACCGCAGCCCGACCCCAATCCCAACCCCAACCACAACCACAGCCCTATCCGCAGCCCGAGCCCGAGCCCCAACCCCAACCACAGCCCGAGCCGCAGCCCGAGCCCGAGCCCGAGCCCGAGCCCCAATCAAAAATTTGAGTAATTGAAGAATTCCTTAACTGTGCAGAGGCGACGACGAGAACTCCGATGAGCCGGCGCTGGCGACGACGAAAGCAGGTGGTGGCTACGATGAAAGCAGGCGGTGGCTACGACGAATCGGCGGCGCTGGCGATGACGAGAACGGCGAGAACGACGATCGATCAGCGGGAACGAGGGTTTGGGAATTTTTTGTTCGCGCGAGAATTGGGAATAATGAGCGTAGGGATCGATCTGAGCTTTTAACTTAAATCCCTATTTAGATGCCCCTACGGATAAGTCCGTAGGTTCTTGGTTTGCGGCTCCGTAGGGGCAAACAACAATTTAAGATTTAATAATTTTTATATAAATATGTAAGGACCGTAGGGGCAACCGTATAGCCCTACGGACCAATCCGTAAGGCCAAAATAAATCCGTCCCTACGGATTTCAATATCCGTAGGGGCAACCCCCTATTGTAGTAGTGTATCTATTTCACGAGCAATGCTTTACTTAATTACCTATGTGGTAGAATCCATGTGAGCTACTAAACGGCTTTCGTTAGACACAGGATAGGATATATGACACAATTAACTAGGCAGTTGGATATGGTGCTCAACTTATCATGAAATTAGAAACTTGGTAGCCTATATGGATTACACCGGTCCAGGAACAGAGAATTTAATACAGTTCTGATGCCAGTTCATGAGGGTGGACCGACCATTGTTTTACCCCATCAAACAACAACATCAAAGAAAGGAGTGAGAAGGAAGAAGCAGCATCCAAGGAGATGAAGACCAGGCCAACTTCCACACTGCAGAGAGCAGAGAAACAGGAGGAGGCTGTAGAAAAGCATTTGCTGTTTATTGGAGGCAGAGAGGGAATCTAGTCAGCATGCAAAGTACACACAGAGATAACAAGTGTGTTGAAAGGCGCAAGACCTATGCACACACATCTTGCATCCATTTGCACATGGGATGAGAGAGAGAGAGAGAGAGAGAGGCCATGACTAATGAAGAAAGCATGGCGATTTGCATTGATAGCTTTAGGCAGCAGCATGCAGCTAGCCTAATAAGAGTAGAGGAGTAGTTGAGATTCCAATATCCCCTCCTCAACATTTCTTGATGCGTCCCTTTCTTCAAGAGACCCCACCCCACCCCACCCCCCCCCACCCCACCCCCCCCACCCCACCACTCACCCACCCACAAAAGAATAATGCCATCTACTGCCTACACAAGAAATTTGAGTAATAACATGGTTTTCCTTGTATATTTACCATAAGTTTCTTTTAGATAGACGAACACCATATATCTCATTCTTTGTATGTATGCTGAAACATGATGATACAAATATTCATGTGATTCAGATATTCCGCTTACTGAGCTGGGGTCTTAAAATGTTCTATTATTATCAAAAATCCGCCTAATTTTCGGCAATCCGTTGCAAGTGCTGAAGATATGGTCGACTTTTGACGGTTTCCCTACAATAGTTCCAGACGGTCGGTTCATATTCCATTTTTCTCTTTGTTTCGGGCTCTGTAACTTTTACACCAAGAGATGGAAAGGAAATTAATGGTTATTTGCAACGATTTACGTTTTGTTTATATTTATTGCAAGACGGATTTGGCTAATGATTATGAGTTTGATAGGATTTGAATATCCCTACCATTTGAATTCCACGAAGAAACTTGCGAACTAAAGATAATATATGGTCAACACTTTCTAATTGAATCTATAGCTATTTGGATATATGGTTATTTAGTAACTAGAGCTCAAGCAAAATACCACAAGGGTTCAAACTCAAAACCGTAGCGTCAAGTATTGGCAAATTAGTGATTTACTATCCACAAGTAATTTGAGATTCAATCATGCTTGCATCATACCACGACCTATTACTTCACCGCAAAAATATTCTTAAAATAACATATCATTGTCAATAATTCACAATTGAATGATTCGCTCAAAATCCACCAATTACATGACAATCTTAAGAGTAACAATCAAAACATTTAAAACAAAGATGTAATGGATAATTGACTGCTAACTTCCAAATTTGAGCGGCCATTATCTAATATCATCAATCTTTTAAAACAAGTAACAACTTAACCTTTTTCTTTTATCTTCATCAAAATATCTTTAAATTCATCGCTTTTCAATATGATTTTATCATGTGGAATCACTGTGAACTCGTATCACATGCAAAATACACATATATCCTAGCAACCCATCTTATTCTTGGCCATTAGGAGTATTTCAATCAAAACTACAAGAATTGTTTTGCAAAGAAGAAGGAAAAATTTGAAAGAGATGCACATAACACCACAGTTTAGAACTTAATGATATACAACGAAACTTTAAAGCGTTCTTTTTAATGTAATAAATCCTTTTCCTTGTCAATGTTTAATCAACAGCTTTTAATATCATACTTTTATTTTGAAATCCATTCATCTGAGAGATTGAACTTGCAAGCTCTCACGTTGAAGAGGAAATCGGTACCAATCGAGCTAAGCCCAATTGTTTTTTCAACGTCATATGTACAATTAAATAATAATACTGCTGGGCTTGTCAATTTGAGATGGTAATTTTCCCAAAGGCACACCAACCACATTTACATCGATAATTTACTCGGTTTCTGTAGAAGTTACTGTACCAAACCAACAACAAAGTTTGACATAGTATTTTTTCATATGCATCAACCTCATTTCACATTAATTATTTACTTTGGATTTTGTAAAAGTTACTACCTCCAATTCACACTATTAGTTTTTTTCTCTTGTTTTTACTCTTCTAAATTCAAAAATGTTATAAATACTAAATCTTTAATTTAACCCTATAACAATCTTCATTAATTACATTTTTATGGTTAAATTCGGAATTCCATGGCTAAAATGCATTTGGTGATACATAGAGTAAAACGTATTTCTTGATATATATTCTAAAAGACAAATGACTTGAGATGAAAAAATGTTTCAAAGAGACTAGCTAGTATTGTGAAATAAAAAGTGTAATATATTAACTATGGATGTAAATTGATCGTATATGGGTGTAACCATACCCATATCCGGTAGTTGTTGGTGAAAGTGGATATGGATACGGATACGGATGATGAAAACCACTATCCACATTTGAAAAAATCTAGATATGGATATAAAATGAATATTGTAAAAATTATACTCATACATGATATAAAAAGTCGGATATTAAATCAAATGTGTGATACAAAACGAATATATATTGTACAATATCCGTATCCGTTATCGTCGGCGGATACAGATAGTCATAGAAAATGAAAATCAATATCCTTATTTAATAAGAATCAAATACAAATACGGATTTCATTTATTTGTATCCCTTTACATCCCAATTAATAACATAACAAAGTTTTAAGAAGGCCAAGTAAATTGCTAACGTAAATGCGGTGGGTAAGGCTACAAGGGAAATTAACCCACACTTGCAGACTAGGTTGACATATCCCTTAACAAAAGGGATTTTATTCTCCTTTCGTCTCTTCTTCTTTAAGGCCAAAGATTTGATATCCCTTTTGGCTATGGTTCCGAGTCTTTTCTTTGGACTCGAGTATCATGAGTTATTTAAGTCCAATCTTCTTACAACACCCATATAATGACACAATCAAGGAGTTGACAAGGGCCCCACCTACAAAAAAAACCCCTACGAAAAGACAAAGGTGTTTCCATTCTTTGGCTTGGGATCCCTAAAGATCTCTCACCATGTCATTATCCTAGAAACCCCTTTGTCCCCACTCACTCACTACCAATCAACGCCTCCACAGCTTAAGTCCTTCCCCAAAGCCATCATCTTCATAGCAAAATGTAGGCTCATCAATTATCATCACCAACACAGACCACTCATTCCTCAAGACATAAAATCTGTAATTATGTGTTAGGGTCCTCATGGTACAACTGTACAAGTTTGTGCTTGAGGCCAAAAGAGAGATTATATCACCGTGCACTAGAAAGAAACTATCGTGAAGCATGTCTTGTATATCAAGACTGTTCATAGATCCAGAGAAGGACCAGACGTTTGGAGCAATGAGCTTCAGACGTCTAGCAATAAAGTCCAGATTTCTAGAGTAGGCTCAAACGTCTCATATATGAGCGTCAGACGTCTGGCCACGCTCTCGCCAAACGCGCTAAGAGGCACAGACGTCTGAACCGTTAAGGTCAGACATCTGGCAACACTCTGCTCCTTAAGCAGAGGAAGTGCAGACGTCTGCCCCTATAGGTTCAGACGTCCGCCATACAGGCAAATTCCAGTTTAAGATTTTTCTCGAAAAATCAGTTACTGGGTGACAGTTTCGTAATTTTTGGGGTTTTCTTATAACTCAGATTTATATGGGTTATATATAAAATCTTACGGTTAAAGTTTTATAGTATCGTATTGATTATAAGGCTAAGGGAGACGAGAGACGGCTCCATAAGGGATCAAGACGATCATAAAGAGAGCTTTGAGAGAGAGAAAGATCTCGTTGAAGATCATAAAGGAGAGGATTGTTATAATTCTCTGTAAGGCTTTTTCTTTTTCTTGAAAATTCTAAAAGAGAGTTCTTCCCCCTTCCCCTTAAATCTCTTGCGTTATTTGATTTGTGTTTGTTCTAGTTTTATTATTCGTTTTAAAGAGATCTTAATTTAGATTTATAAGGGTTGGTTGTCACTCATCTGCTGTGCACGCTCCCAACGACTGTATCAAAGCTACGTTCTGTAGTTTTGCAATTTAAGTTTACGGTGGATGACGACGCTTGTGTCTGCTCCTCATCTTCTTAGATTGCGATTCTATTGATAGTGGTTCATAAGAATCCGGGGAAAGGTTTTTGCTACGGAATTAAAGATAACGGATAACAAAGTGAATAGCACAAAATTTGATGTAGAGAAATTCAATGGGAAACAGGACTTTTCGATGTGACGGAGAAAGGTTAAGGCACTTATGGTAAAAGAATGGCTGTTTAAAGTACTTGGCGGTGATAAATCTACCGACATGGCAGATGATGCATGGACAGAAATGGATCAGAAGGCACAATGCAAGATAGAACTTTGTCTAGCAGATAATGTAATGTAAAACGTCATGAAAGAGACTTCTCCGGCAAGTTTATGGTTGAAGCTAGAAAGTTTATACATGGCAAATCGTTGTCAAACAAGCTGTACTTAAAGAAGCAACTTTACAGTTTATGCATGACGGAAAGGACTCCAATACACGGCCACTTAAACAGCTTCAATAAGATGGTCAGCGATCTTCTATACCTTGAAGTAAAGTTAGAGGAGAAAGACCAAGCGTTTTTACTCCTTTTTTCGCTTTCAAATTCGTATGAATACTTGGTGACATCGATTCTCGATGGGAAGGAGACTCTCGAGATGGAGGAGATTACAGCGATACTTCTCAACAATGAGATCATGAAAAAATCAAATCAATTGGAATAGTCATCAGGGTTATTTGCCGGTGAAAAAGGAAAGTCGAAGATTAGAGACAAAGACAAGAGCATAAGGGAAAGATCCAAATTATTCGGGAGAACCGTGCTTCTTTTGTAAACAGCCAAAGAATATGAAGAAGCAATGTCAAAAGTATAAACGGTGGTTGGAGAAGAGGGATAAAGATGCCAGTTCAAAGGGTTCAGATCAAGCCGGTGTTGCGACCGAAACAGAAGACGATCAGTGTGATATACTCACTGTACACACTGGAAAGGAAGATTCTGATGCTTGGATCCTTGATTCCGGATGTTCATACCATATGTACCCGAAAAAGCAGTTGCTCGACACCTATAAGGAGTTCAATGACATCAGTGTTTTTATGGGGAATAATGTGGCGTGCAAGGCCATTGGTATAGGGAATATCAAAGTCCGCATGTTTGATGGTGTGGTACAAACACTTGTGAACGTGTGTCACGTTTCAGGACTAAAGAAGAATCTGATTTCTCAAGGAGCATTGGATGTGGCAGGATGCAAGTTCGTTGGTCAAAATGGAGTACTGAAAGTTATGCACTAGTGGTCATGAAGAGACAACGACTGAGGAATTTGTATCATTTGGATGGCAGTACGATGACTGGTGGTGCAGCCGTGGCTACAGAGAAACAGGTGGAGGATACCGCAAAACTATGGCATATGCGTCTTGGCCATATAAGTGAGAGAGGGATTCATGAGTTGCACAGAAAGGAGTTGCTGAAAGGTAATACCCCATGCAAGCTAGATTTCTGTAAATATTACATGATAGGGAAGCAACATAAAGTTGATTTCAAGCAAGCCGTGCACAAGACCAAAGGACTTCACAGCTATATTTACTCAAACGTCATGGGGGCCATCACCGTTTCCATCAAAGAGATGTGCCATATATTATGTTATCTTTATTGGCAACTTCTCATGAAAGGTATGTGTCTACTTTCTCAAACACAAGTCAGAGGTGTTTGCCAGTTTTAAAAAATGGAAAACGGTCGTGGAGAAGCAAAGGGGATACCAGTGAAGTATTTGCAGACAGACAATGGAGGTGAATTCACCTCGAAGGAGTTTACATATTACCGTAAAGAACATGGCATACAGAGGCAATGGAAAGTTCCAGGACTTCCATATCAGAACGGGGTAGCGAAGCACATGAAAAGGACACTACAAGAGAAAGCCAGAAGTATATGGTTGCAATCCAGAATTTCGGAGGACTTATAGGAAGAGGCGGTGAGTCATACGTGCTATTTAGTTAATAGGATTCCATCTACGGCCATAAATCTTCAGATCCCAAAATAAGTATGGAGGGAGAGCCAATCGGTTATGATTCTTTACGGGTGTTTGGGTGCCCTACTTACTCGCTCGTGGATCAGAAGGATAAGACCAAGCTAGAGTCAAAGTAAAAGAAGAGCATTCTTTTAGGATTCAAAATTGGAGTTAAAGATTATAAGTTATGGGATCCGGAAAACAAAAGGGTATTCATCAACCGAGATATGATTTTCGATGAGAAATCCATGTTAAAAGACGTTGTTCGCCTTTGAAAGGGTCCCCCGAGGATCCTTTATCCAATGTGGGGGTCTTAAGGGTTCAAATCGATGAAGATCTGCCTGGCTCCTCAACGCGATGTGTTGCCGCAACGCAGATGTATGCAAGTATATGGCTAAGGGGTCAAACAGATGCGACCGATGTAGCATGATTTCATAGATCCACCCTTCAGAAAGGGTTTTTTTGATTGTGAGGACTAGATTTCCTACATTCACAAGCCCCTGTAGTTAATTACCCCTCCGTGTTAAACGGAAAGAACTTTCCACGAGCGGTTTATTTCTATAAAGTATTAAATGGCAATAACACAGATATATACAGGAGCAACAATCGTAGCAATGTATTTCAAATTATCATTTGTAATGAAGTACATCTCAATTTATACATATTTAGCCGCATTGTACATTTCATGTTATGCACACTACAAAAATATATCTCTCGCTATATATGCTTCCGCCGTTGAGAAGAAGTGCATCTGTGCTACTTTTTACGTCCTTAGACTGTATACGGTCTTATAGAATGTATCATCCAGACCGTAGGGCAACTTCGACATGCTCAGTAAAACCGTTGAATTCTGTGTCATGACAGGGGAATCCGATCACCATGTCGCGAAGGTGACTTCTAAAGGGTATACGCCTGGTGGGATAGTTAACTTCTATGTCGCGAAAGGTTGTCCGTGGATTGTATACGGTAGATATTATTATCTGGCCGTAGGGCGATCTTAGATAGTTTATATGGTTGTCAGGAGAAACAAGTTATGCCATGTGGGGCTCAACTTCGATATCACGATTTATTGGCTTATGTGCCACGATGGTTTCATATATACATTAGTTTAAAATCATTTCGGACATGGGTGTTAGTTTAAGGTCGTTCCGGACTAGGCATTATGTTGTGGATATTTGACTTTGATGTCACGCAAAGTTGGCTTCTATGCCACGATGGTTGTCCATGGATTGTATATGACAAGTTATTTTACTTGCCATAGGGCAAAATTCCAGTTTAGTGACGTAGTGGTCTATGGATCCAGTTTAGGGACTTAGTGGTCCATGGGGACAGAGTTTCAAATATATGTATTAGTTTAGAGTCATTTCAAACATGAATTTTAATTTAAAGTCGTTTCGGACATGGGTATTAGTTTTAGGTCGCTTCAGACCAAAATATATTGTTGGCGGTTTAGGTTTGCGAGTTTGTCGACTTCTGTGTTATGATGGATATCTGTGGATTGTATATAACAAGTTGCTTTACTTGCCATAGGGCAATTTTGGTATTCAGGGGGAATTGACTTCAATGTCACATGTTTTTGGCTTCTATGCCATGATGGTAGCCCATGGATAGTATACAATATGTCGACATAAAAATAACCCACTGTAGGGCAAAATTCCAGTTTAGAAATGTAGTGGTCCATGGATCTTGTTTAGAGACTTGAGGGTCCATAGACAGGATAGGCTTTTAGTGTTTGCAGACTTATTGACTTCTATGTCACAATATTAGTCCGTGGATTATGTATGGTAGGTTGACATCATATTAACCCGTTATAGGGCACAAATGGTTGCGTTCGGTATTAGTTTAAAGTTGTTTCAAACATGAATTTTAGTTTAGGGTCATTTCAGACCAAAATATTAGTTTAAAGTCATCTCGGACAAGATTAGTTTAAGGTTGTCTCGGACCAGGCATTAGTTTGTAGATAGTTTTAGGTTTTTCATATGAAAAATGTCAAAACAGGTTGGATGGTAAATGCGGGGACTTATTGGAAGGTCGCCGCTATTGATATTGCAGATGTAGGGCCCACTAGGGATGCCGCCATGGATTTGGTGTATATGGAGTCCGCTAGGGAATCTCCGCCATGGGTATATATAGGGTTGCAAGGACTTATGGAGGGCGCTGCCATGAATTTTGGTAGGTAGAGAGATTGCGGGGACCTTTAGGGTCGCCGACGCTGATTTTAGTAAGGTTGCGGGGACTTATAGGGATCACCACCATTGATTTAGAAGATGTAGAGCCTGCTGGGGGGTTACCACCATGGATTTTGGTGGGCATAGAGATTACAAGGACCTTTGGGGGTTGTCGACGCTGATTTTGGTAAGGTTGCTGGTATCTATAGGGGTCGCCGCCATTGATTTTGTAGATGTGGGGCCCGCTGGGGGTTGCCTCCATGGTTTGCATAGGGTTGTGGAGGCTTATGGAGGGTGCCGCCATAGATTTGGTAGGCGCGGGGACTTAAAGGGTTACCGCCATTGGCTGTTTGATAGGGTAGTTCCCACCATATCTTATTTTATCAAGTTTTCATTATGCGGTTCATGTCCAGTACATATACATGTTCATTTGTTCATTTTCTACCCATGTATATATCCATGGAGTCGATTACGAAGACAATCTCGTGGTGGATAACTCAAACGAGCATCCGTATACATGAGGATAACTCTCAAGAGCATCCGAAGGGGGATAACTTTTGCAAGTATCCCATAGTTTAGCTTTAAAGCCGTCATAAGGCTTATTATAGAATTTTAAGTTCATCGAGCATTTCAAAATGGAGTCGTCAACTTTTCATCTCGGGGATAACTCTTTATCGAGCATCCCATGAATCTTTTTGTTTAAAGCGATTGAAGCACATATCATTAGAGCACAAGAAATTGGAGAGGAGAGAAGATCGGTTGCTTCATACTTATATTTGTTTGAACTCTTCTTCTCTTCTTCCTCTTAGAAACTTGTACTTTTAGGTATTTCTTGATGTTCTTCAGTGGTTCCATAGTCACACTTGGTGATTTTTATGATTAGAAATTATTAGCCCTTTTTTGAGAGCATGTGGGGAGCTTTTATAGCCTCCGGAGCGGTTACTATTATGGCCATGAGCATGGACCACGATTGAGGATGTAGGGAGTATATATTGCCGTCGTCGGGGACCTTATAGAGGAGCGGCGGAGGCTTCTTAGGACATAGCGACGGAGACACTATGTCGGGGACCCCTTGGAAGCATGGCAGGGCGTCGTAAAACATAGTGACGGAGACCTTTAGGACACGGCGGCGGAGAACCTTAGCGCATGGTGGCGAAAACCCTGCGTCGGGGACCCCTTAAAGAGTAGTGGGAGCTTCTTGGCGCGGCGAGGGCCCTTTCTAATGTGCGGCGAGGGCCCTTTCTTTAACTCCTTCATGATTTTCTGAACCATTTCTCCTATTTTCTAGTACTTTCTCTTGGTCATTAAGAAGCGTTCCTTCTTTAACCGCATGCAACGTATTGCATGCTAGGGTTTAGTATTTTTTTCTTTATAAATTTGAGGAGAGGTTTATCTTCTTTCTCATTTGCAAAAGAAAGAACAATGGCTTGCGATCATCCACATGCTCCTCGACGGCCTTGGGAAGTGCCCGTTAGAGACATCGTCCCCCGTTTTGCAGCATGCTTAGTGAATCCCGACCTCATGGACGCTTGGTGTGACACGACGATGCATGAGTTGGTGACCCGTGTGGGGTCTCCACTTCCGCTTGGCTCTACTTGGCTTCAGATGGTTTTCCTTGCCATCCTTGACGTTATCCCTCCTCATCCGGAGGAGATGTTGGCGATGTTTGACACCGCGGAGGAAAATATCGACTCCATTCGTGAGGCACGCTTGAGTACGGGGCTTCTGAAAGACCGCTCTGTCCATCTCTTGAGTCAGATGCATGCTAGACGAGCTGTCATGTTTTCCTTTGCTTATGGATGTGGCGCTGATAAATGGGGAGAGACCCTTCGCGGGAGTCGCCGCTATGACATGGTGAAAAAGGATGAGCGAGAGCTCCAAAATTGTATTTACTGTTTTGTTAACCCATGTAACTCAGATCCCGTGTTTGGCAATCTCTTTGTATAGCCTGAAATAAATGTTTAAAAGTGTTTGTTGCTTTTGAATAAAATATATGTTCATCCTTATTCGGTAAATTTTTCACGTCAAACAGACGTGGCTAGAGATAATAAGGAGGCATGTGGAGTATCAGGTCACAATGATCTGGTGGAGATGGATTTTTCTGGCGCTCATATTGATACAAACACTGAAACACAATTCAGCCTATTGATGTGGAGGTGGACGGGCAGAATACGGAGACAGACGGTGAGAACCAACCCCAACAGGACCCAGAGACAATAGCGTTAAGGAGATCATCATGTACACATAAAGCACCAGTCAGGTACAGTTTTGAAGATATACTTGCATATACTTTAGTCATTGAAAGCAGAGATCCCAGCTCTTATCAGGAGCCTATTGGATAAGAGGATAGGAATCGATGAATTGTTGCGATGACAGAGGATATGTAATCACTTCGAAAGAACGATACGTAGAATCTGATTGAGCTACCGAAAGGAAAAAGAGATATTGGCTGCAAGTGGGTATTCATAAAAAAGAATGATGAGCAATACAATACACGGTTAGTTGCGAAGGTTTTGCTTAGAAGGAGCGAGTTGACTACAACGAGATTTTCTCGCCTGTATTCAAGCATTCTTCTATTCCAGTTTTTTTGGCAAAGGTAGCTGCTCAGGATTTAAAGTTGAACAAAATGGACATGAAAACGATATTTTTGCATGGCGAGTTAGAAGAGACAATCTTTATGAGGCAACCTAATGGATTTGTAAAGCCCGGCAAAGAGGATCATATATATGAATTTAAACGGTCTCTATATGGGTTGAAGCAGTTTCCCAGGCTGTGGTACAAGCGCTTCGATTCTTTTATGAGGAAGACCAACTACTCTCGATGTCATTATGACAGTTGTGTGTACTTGAAGTGGCTTAAGGATGATTCGTCGATTTATCTACTCCTATATGTCGATGGCATGTTAAACGCTACGAAGAGTATGGTGGAAATAAAGACGTTCAAAGTTTCAATGAGTGCAGAATTTGACATGAAGGATTTAGGTAAAATAAAGAAGATTCTTCGGATGGAAATTATTCGAGACAGGAAGGTTGGAAAGCTGTGGCTATCCTAAAGAAGGTAGATTGAGAAGGTGTTGGAGAGATTCAATATGAAGGACTCAAGTCAGGTGAGTACCCCTATCGCCGGTCATTTCAAGCTATCCTCCAAGGAGTGTCTGAAATCAGTGGAGGAGAAGGAAAATATGTCTCGAGCACCATTTGCATGTGCGGTGGGATCGCTGATGTACACTAGGTATGCATACGTCCAGACATATCCTATGCGGTAAGTTTAGTTAGCCAGTATATGTCAAATCCAGGAAAACTCTATTGGGAAGCTGTAAAGTGGATACTTCGGTATCTAAAAGGAACTAAAGATCTCGATTTATTATTTCATAAGTCAGAAGATAAATCGATCCAGTTGCAAGGATATATAGATGCAGATTACGCTTGAGACCTGGACAAGAGAAGATCTCTTACATGCTATGTATATACAATTGCAGAATCTCCAATTAGTTGGAAGTCAACACTTCAGGATACCGTGACACTATCAACGACGGAGGTAGAATACATGGCGGCAGTGGAAGCATCTAAGAAAGCCTTGTAATTAAAAGGCTTAGTTGGCGAGTTCGGATTCGATAAGGGGTCTGTTCCTTTGTTTTGTGACAGTTAAAGTGTCATTCACTTGGCAAAGAATCAGGTATACCACATTCGAACTAAGTACATCGACGTGCGGTATCATAAGATAAGGGCGTGGGCCGAAAAAGAGATCGATTTGATCAAAATTGATACTAAGGTGAATCTGACAGACATGCTGACGAAGATTATTCCTACCGAGAAGCTCAAGTCAGCCTTGGTATCTATTCAGGTACTCAAATATGAGGAAAGATGACCTCGGTAGGATGGTAACATTAGTTTCGCGGTTCTGCTTAAAAACTGTGACAGCACCAGTTTCGCAGTTCTGGGGAAAGATTGTGACAATATGCGGTTTCAAAGTTTATAGCTATGCCAGCAGGAAAAATGGGAAGAAAAACTAAGAAAACCCTAAAGGATACTCTTCACCGTCAGAAACCGGACTGAGACGCGGAGATGTCTAGCCTGAATCTGGGCGCAGATGCATATGTTTGATCTATCCACCACTCCGAAAATACCAAGTTGATTTATGGCACCATATATCGGAGGTTTGGATGAATGCGCCCGATTTAACTGACTTTCATATTACCTCTTACGGATGAGAGGTTTATTGATTGTGGGGACACTTTTTCCTGCAAGCGTAAGCTCCTGTAGTTAATTATATTATCGCGAACGATAACAAATTTCTGCACTCCAGGTCTATTCCTTTATGTGTCGTGTTTTAGTTTACTTTGGGTTGCCCTTGGATTGTATATGGAGACTAATTTATGTCGTCGCACATAAGGCGTGGATTAGTCCAAATCCATACATATAAGATTTGGGAGTTTTAGATCCACATTGGTATCTTAGTTTACCATTGGGAATGAACTAAAGTCGCATTTCTCATATCGATGAGGTCCGTCAGTTCAGGTGATACTTGAGTTTTTCTAAGAACCGTTAATTTTGTTTTAGACTAAGATCAACTTATAAGTTTTGAGCATATGGGCTCAAGTGATCATAAGATCAGTGAAGCTTAAGCTTCCAGACTTAGCCAGTTTGGGGTTAATAACGAGTCTATTTGACACCCAAGAATACGTCTGGCGCATATAGGATTGGTGCATTAGCTCGGCTTAAGCTGACTTGGACATAGTGCTCTGGCGCTTGCTTGTGTGACATTCACGTGGGGCCCAGTGGGACGAAACGAGTGCTTGGTGCACCGCTGTCACACCCCGCTTCTCGGTGTACGGCGAAGGGGACGCGACGAGGCCGCTACGTATTTACTCTGAAGTAAATACGTTAAGCGTATGTAGGCAATATAAAAGAAATGTACACAAGAGACAAAATATAATAAAACAACAACTTTATTTATTCACATTCTTTTTACAATACATGGACAAGTAAATACAACTGAATGAAAGCAATGCCTAAACAGTGGCATAACAGAAATGAAAATTACTGAAATAAAAATGTGTACAATGAAGCTAGAGCTCTGAATCGTAGGCAAACTGATCCAAGTCCTCACTAGTAGGCTCGATCTCCTGAGTGTCCAGATCACCTGACAACATTCCAAAGAAGAAAGAGAAGGAATGTCGTCAGCGAACAATCGCTCGGTAAGTCCCAAAGATGAGAGAGAAATAGAATAGAAAGAAAGAGAAAGTAGCTTTTAAAGTTGTATTATTTGAGTATTTGGTGTTAACGCTTTTGTTTGTAGGTTGGTACAGAAAGATGCCAGTGTATACGAGAGGAGTCTCACTTGCCCCGAAGACTAAGGTATCAGGAACTCAAGGAACCGTTTATGCCACGGTACAATAGCAACAGAATACAGGTTAGGTGTCTTATGGTTGCAGTCTCGTGCCACTTCTAACACCTTCCGTACCAATCTACCCCTTAAACCCCGCGATGTCTTGCTTGTATTGTTTATGTTGTATTGCAACTTGTATAGTCTTGTAATATAGATTGTATAATTGGATGACTTGCCAAAACCATGATATCAGTAAATGGATATAACTGGAGAATCATGGATGTAACTGGAGAATCATGTAAATGAAAGTATATCCATGGTTCGGTTCGGTCAATATAGATTGAATGGATTGAATATATGTATTCCAGGATTCATGTTGAATTGTAAATTGTAGATTGTACTTGAATCATATTCAAGTCAGATTATTAATGAGACTTGGTCTGAATCAGACAATTAGAAAAGAAATTGAAGTCCTGATTGTTTTGATGTTTTCGGTAACCGCTGCACATAGGCGGCAGGATTTGTGTCTTTTTCAAAGACGATTACCGCGTTGATAGCACCGTTGTTAAGTTGTCTACCTTAAATAGGCAAACACCCACTTCTCTGGCTCCCTGAGGCTTAAGAGATTGGTCCCGCTAAAACCTATATTTACTAGGGTACTTAGGGTAAATTATAGAACTTGAGGGGGTTTTATGTAAAAATACTTTTGTATAATTTTCAAAATACACCACAAGTATTTAATTATTGTCTTTAGAGTTATCATAAATGTAAATTTTATACTTGTGATATTTCTAGTAAAAATAACCTATTTTTCATAATACATGGTATTTAATTGTAATATTGAACTTGTATGAAATTCATGGTATTTTAATGTAAAGCGATTCTTGTGATTTTAGGAAAAAGTTGGAATAATCATATTATCATAAGATAGATATTTTAATGATACATATATACATATTTATATAAAAATAATTTTAATATATATTATATTTCTAGAAATCTCATTTTCTTAAGATATTTGTATTTTAAATCTTTCGAGATCGAATGCTCCTTACGGAAGTCTGCATCTCGCACTACTAAGCCCAGGGATGTGCGATAATCCGCACCATCCCAGTCGGGTTCCCCAAAATGGGTTGTAGCGGCACTTTGCAAAGATTTATAAAAATACGAATTCTTATAGAAAATGGTTTTCATAATTAATAGTATTTTTATGTAAAGTTTCGTTTTCCCGTATTCTATGTTCCCGAAAGTTATTGTGCTATGTTGCATATGAGTGTGTGAGGAGATGGGTCATTATCTCGTGATCTACTTAAAGATATAGTAAGATTGTGATGTTTTAAATGTCGAAATTAAACTATATGGTATTATAGTGAAAGAATACGATAAACATCCCACCCCAGCGTAGAGTGGTTATGACTCATCGGGGCTCTCCAAAATGAGCCTAACCTCAAGTAAAAAGCGGCATGGCAAAGCTCCTAGCGCTTGCTCTTCCGATGGTCAAACTGCCCAAGAAGATTGCTTGAAGATGTCTTGTCCAGCCCCCGAAGGGATCAGAGACACGACAGTCGCAAGGCTACTCGAACAGCAAGATTTCCTATCGAGGAATACATCAGCCAACGCGACGGTACGACGGACAAAACCCTAGTACCACAGATCCTAACGGACCTCTGTCGTAAAGAGCAGAGGTTAACTGTGACATTAGAATATTCTTGCAAGAACTACTCGATTCGTCTCGACTCGTAAGGAAATTAGTGTCTTTGTGAGAACTTCTCGATTCGTCTCGACTCGTAGCGAAAAGCCTTAGGCAATGGGGATAAGAACCGGTTTCCTAAGCACTGGGGCCCTGCAAATCGGTCCAAAATGGACTCTTGCATACTATTCACGAGCCACACTCTCCAAAGTCGAATCTTGACAAGGAGGGAAACAACCGCTTACGAGTCCTCTCGACTTGTAGGAGGGAAAATTCTCTTGTGAGATCCTTACGACTCTTAAGAGAAAACGCGCTTAGAAATCCTCACGATTCCTAAGGAGAAAATACACCTACGAGATCCTCTCGACTCGTAGGGAGAAAAGTCTTTATGGGACCCTCACGGGTCATGAAGTTGAAAAGTCTTAGGTAGCAGATATGAACCTGCTTCCTAAACCATCACTACGTCTCAAAGAGTTCAAAACGGAATGCTCTCTATCATCTACAGGCTACGCTTATTAAGGTAACAAGCCGGCAACAAAGAAAAGAGAAGAAAGCGACAGTGAGGAGAACATTTTATTCACATTCAGTCGAACAAGACATATCCATTCATGCATGTGCGAAAAAGTTTGACGCATAAGATAAACACATAGAAACGAAAAAGTTTGCTATTCATACTTTGGAAAATGCCTACACTGAGGGAAACAGCAAATAAAAACATAACTGGAATGTTTACAAAGGCACGACCTCAGATCCAGGGCATGAGTTGAGGAACTCGAAAGTAAGGCCGTCTAGAATCTTTCTGGCCTTTCTGACCATTCTCGTGTGCATCTCTCGCGCTCACGAGTGTCGAGATGCTCGCCAATGTCCTCCTCCCTTTAATAAGAAGCGATTATCGTCGTCTGTTGGAAAGTTTGATGCAGAATATCAATGAGATAATCTCACCGCTTCTTCAAGATCAGCCCCGACAGGAACACTGAATGCATCTTGTTTTCGGCATCATCTAGCGCATTAAGTGGTATGGCTTCGTGAAACCCAGGAAGTGCTCCCCAAATCGCTCCCACTACGATTTTCAAGAGAGCGCAACAACGAGGAAGCAGTCGACCGACGTGTGCATACAAACGATCCATAATCTCCGCACATTGGGCATCTGTAAACTCTTGGTTCTGGCAACGGCCCTGTACGCGAATATCCTAATAAGAGATAAACTCGTTCAGACTATATAAATAAACAGCCATAGTGGCTGAAAAGAAACATCATTAAAAGATTAGTAATGAGGAAAAACAGGCACATGGATTTAAACGACTCTTGATATCCCCATGGAGCAAACAAATTCTAATTATGACACCTAACGAATTTGAATTTGCGAGAAATCGTAAAAAAGGAATCTCATTTAATGAGCGACCCCTCGGGTCTAGGAGTTAAACTCCTCGAGTGCAATGCTCTATGACAGAGTGACACTTGTCAAACTCTGATCATGAAGGAATAAAAATTCCTCAAGAGTCTGGCTCTGTAAAGATAATGGGAAAACCCATCAGAAAAAGAAAATTAAAATCAGTTTTTTTATGAATTAAAAATTCTGGGATCTTCAAGATCCATGAACAAACTCTTAAGAGTTCTTCACAAGAGATTAAAAAATCTACATGTTATCAGAAGAGGAGAGCTCTGTTCATGGGCTAAGAAACCCCAAAACTAGATCTCTTTAGATCTATGGGTTCAAGAGAGCAAAGCTCTGCTAATGAAACCCTAAATGGGTTTTCTTTAGATCTAAGATCTACGAAGAGCAAGGCTCTGTTAATGGGTAAAACCCTAATTTATTAAAAGTTTTAAACTTTACCTAAGTTCTGACAGAGTTTTGACTCCTAAAAAGTTCTTAAACAAGAGAGCTATGCTCTGTGGGAGAATGAAATTCTCAGAAAACAAGAAGGAGATGAAAATCAACTAAAGGACCAAAGGTCCTATTTATAGGCATTGAAATGCCTCTTCAACTTCTGAGTTGATCCAAGGGCGCAGATGCTGCCACCGCTGCACTCACGTGTGGGCCACGTGAGCGCAACGGTGGAGGGGCATTTGTTTCCCCCAATCAGAGCAAAACTCTGTTTTGAAATTCAAAATTCAAAAATTGAAGCAACGCTTCAGATCCAGCGCTAGGCGCGCTGCGCGCCTAGTGTCAAACACGGACGCGCTAGCGCCAGGTGCGCTGCGCCCTAGACAGTGCACCATGTGTGCGCTAGCGCTAGGCGCGCTGCGTGCCACGTGTCAGACACGGATGCGCTAGCGCAGGCTGCGCTGCGCTCTGGGCAGCGCACCACGTGTCAAACGTAGGTGCGCTAGTGCAAAGTGCGCTGCGCTCTGAGCAGCGCACCACGTACAAAGCACGGGTGTGCCAGCGCTGGAATTATAAAATTCCCCACTGTTAGATCAAAAGATCTAATAATAATGATAAATCATTAATTAATCAGAATTAAAATTCAGTTATGGAAAGATTTTCCAATCTTGTTAAAAACAAGAAGATTGCCTTCTGTAAAACAGAAGCCCTAGGATCAAAGATCCAACGGTGGGAAATATCCCCAAATCAATCAGAGAAAGATCTCTTTAACTGATTCAACAAATCAGCTGGCCCTATATAAAGGCCCCAAGACTTCAAGTCTGACATAGAGAAAGCCCCCTATAAACTTTGAGAAATTCAAAGAAAGAAGAGCAAGCTCTCGGCAAAAGAAGATTATTTTTTCAAGGTAAAGATCATGAACGATGAACACAGAGATGAAATCATCTTATAAAAAGAAGAATCATCTTCTTAAAAGATCATAGATCTACAAAGACCAAGGTCTTTCATAAAAAAGATCAAAAGATCTCATCACATAATAAAAGAAGAACATATTCTTCACACAGATCATTGATTTATAAAGGCAAAACCCTTTCAAAAATAAAGACTGTTGTTCTTGAATCTTGAGACAAAGTCTCTTTTAAAAAGAACATAAATTTGTTCCCAGATCATAAAATTGATCAACATGCATTTTATGCTATTGAAATGCGCCTTGCGGTCTTGAACAGCGCTTCTGCGCTCTCTGGACCGGTGCTCAGCACCAAAATATGCCACGTGTCAACCACGTATGCAATTTACGCTTTGCGCTTCTGAAATAGCGCACTACGCTCATGGGCTGGCGCTCAGCGCCAAGCGCGCCACGTGTCACCCACGTGTGCGCCACTAAATTAATAGCGCAATGCGCTCATGGACTAGCGCTTAGCGCTCATAAACTAGCGCAATGCGCCCATCATCTGGTGCTTAGCGCCAAGCACGACACGTGTCCCTTACATATGCGCCACGTGGCAGAAGCGCACTGCGCTTTTTGATCGGCGCAAAGCGCCTAACGCATCATAGGTTGCGTTGACAGAACACAAATTGTTCTTTAATGAGCTAGAGCTCTGCTGAATGCTTTGCATTCAATACAAGACAAAAGAAAAGATCTAATGCTCGGCATTATTAAAAGGGCCAAGCCCAAATGAAGGCTCAACAGCCCGGAACAATGAAATGTTAAACATTCTTTGGACTTAGCCTAATATTGGCCATAAGTTCTCAACTTATATTTAATTGAGCCCGTCTGCTCATAAATATTTAACAGATCTTAGTCCCAAATTGGACTACAGATCTTTCAACCAACTTACACCGGTTCGAGGGTACATCTCTTTACTCCTCTGATATCTGTCGTTGTAATCCTTCAACATCTTCAAAGAGGTGATGGGTCCCGACAACCACATATTTCACGGACTGTGGGGTCCTTAAACTCATGGACTATGATGTCCTTAAACTTTATAGACTATGACGTCTTTAAACTACGGACTGTAGGGTCCTTAAACTCATGGACTACGATGTCCTTAACCTGGACTGTGAGGGCCTTAAACCCATGGACTATGATGTCCTTAACCTGGACCGAGATGTCCTTAAACTAACAATAGACTGAGATGTCCTTAAACTAACATTGGACCGTAATGTCCTTAAACTAATCGACCGCAATGTCCCTAAACTAAACAATAGAGTCCAAATGCTCTTTTGTTGGATCTAAACGATCCCATTAAGTTGATCTTAGTCTAAAATTAGACTAACGTATCCTTAACAAACGTTTAAGTCGATCTTAGTCTCAAATGAGGCTAACGTATCCTTAAACCCAACCCCCAAACCCAAATCTAAAAAGATACGGATTTGGACTAATCCACACCCTACGGGCGACAACATAAATTAGTCTCCGTATACAATCCACGGGCAACCAAAAACAAAAAAACACCCACGACACGAAATGACCATCTGGAGAAGGAGAAAGTTGTTACCACGATGCGGTAGCGTAATTAACTGCATGGGCTTGCGCCTGCAAGGAAGAGCGTCCCCACAATCAAAAACCCCTCAAATGAGGGGGGATCTGACGAAGTCTGCTACATCGGCCGCATCCGTTTAAACCTTCGATACACGGTGCCATAAATCAACTTGGCATCTTCGGAGAGGTGGACGGATAGCACCAATTAGCATCTGCCCTCGAATTTCAGGCCTGACGTCCCAACGTCCCGGTCGCGTCCTTCGGCAGGGAACATCTGGGTCGAGTTTTTTCGTCGAGTGGAGGCTTGCTTACATGGTCTTGAATGCACATGCCTTCCCTCAGAGGTCATGGCTGCAAAGACGAGCTTGCGGGGGTTGATTGAACGGTGCGCCGCAAATCTACAATCATGTGATAAGAGACTTAACCGGAAATTCTCGGAGAGGGAACTGGCATCGAGTGCTTTGGGGGAACTTCAAGCTCAGCTCACTACCAAGACCACTCATGCATATGAAATCTGGCGAGTACTTCAAGAAGCTATCACTGAAGTGGTCACTCTCGACAAAGCCGTCATCTTTACCCGTGAGATGGTTGAAGCTCATAAGGCAACTGAAAAGGAGCTCGAGAGCTGGTTCGTCTTGTATCAGACCCAACAGTCTCAGGCAGAGACCCATCTTGTGGCAATAACCAAGCTTGAAGCCGAGGCCCAGCGGAAGAGCGATGAATTGGGGGGTTTATTGTGTCACTTGCCGGTTTAAAGACTTTTTTCTTCATTGTATTTTCTTTATTAACATTTTTTTATCCACTTACGAATAGAGATATTTTGTATTCATTTTGATTCTTTTATGAGATGTATCTTGTATTCATTTTGAATTTATGAATAAAAGACATATATTTTTTTTATCGCATGCTTGCATGTAGCTTTGGTGGATGTGGTCCATATGTAGTTTATCTTGGTTTTCTTTCAGGGCAGCGATGGCTTCGGAAACAGGTTCAGATCTGTCGCCTAAGACTTTTCAACTTTATGAGCCGTGGGGGTCCCATAAAGACTTTTTCTCCCTACAAGTCGAAAAGATCTCATAGGTGCAATTTCTACTTAGGGGTCGTGAGGACTCCTAAGTGCCTTTTCTTGTGAGAGTCGTAAGGATCTCACAAGAGAACTTTCTTTTTATAAGTTTGTGTGTTGACTTATTTCCGAGTCGAAACATTGCTTTACGACAGGGAGATCATGTATTGATGTATTTCCGAGACGGAGCATTGCTCCGGCAGGGGGGTTAAGGGTTGACATGTTTCCAAGTCGAAGCATTGCTTTACGACAGGGAGGTCAGGGTTTGACATGTATCCGAGTCGAAGCGTTGCTTTACGATAGGGAGGTCAGGGGTTGATATGTATCCGAGTCGAAGCATTGCTTTACGACAGGGAGGTCAGGGTTTGACATGTATCCAAGTCGAAGCATTGCTTTACGACAGGGAGGTCAGGGGTTGACATGTATCAGAGTCGAAGCGTTGCTTTACGACAGGGAGGTCAAGGGTTGACATGTATCCGAGTTGAAGCGTTACTTGACGACATGGAGGTTAGGGGTTGACATGTATCTGAGTCGAAGCATTGCTTTATGACAGGGAGGTCAAGGGTTGACATGTATCCGAGTCGAAGCGTTGCTTGACGACATGGAGTTCAGGGGTTGACATGTATCCGAGTCAAAGTGTTGCTTGATGACAGGGAAGTCAAGGGTTTGACATGTATCCGAGTCTAAGCGTTGCTTGACGACAGGGAGGTCAGGGGTTGACATGTATCCGAGTTGAAGCGTTGCTTGACGACAGGGAGGTTAGGGGTTGACATGTATCCGAGTCGAAGCGTTGCTTGACGACAAGGAGGTCAGGGGTTGACATGTATCCGAGTCGAAGCGTTGCTTGACGACATGGAGGTCAAGGGTTTGACATGTATTCGAGTCGAAGTGTTACTTTACGACAGGGAGGTCAAGAGTTGACATGTATCCGAGTCGAAGCGTTGCTTTACGACAGGGAGGTCAGGGTTTGACATGTATCCGAGTCGAAGCTTTGCTTGACGACAGGGAGGTCAAGGGTTGACATGTATCTGAGTCGAAGCGTTGCTTGACGACAGGGAGGTCAGGAGTTCATATGTATCCGAGTCGAAGTGTTGCTTGACGACAGGGAGGTCAAGGGTTTGACATGTATCCGAGTCGAAGCGTTGCTTGACGACAGGAAGGTCAAGGGTTTTACATGTATCCGAGTCGAAGCGTTGCTTTACGACAGGAAGGGCAAGGGTTGACATGTATCCGCGACGGGGTCATTTGTTGACGTACCCCGCTTTCTGCGGTGTCGGGTTGACTCTAGGTTGTCTGTGAACCGCGGAGTCTTAGAGCTAGGGATTGTGCCGTAGCTCTGATTGGTGGTGTCGCGTCCGTGCCATGCAGGCATGAGGAGGAGCATCGTTGTTAGTCTTCTGGGATGTAGATGTTGCTGTCGAGCTCTAACTTTCCCTTTTGACAGGGTCTGGTGGGGGACATGTGGTTCCCTTTTCGTTTATGCCCATGGATTGTATACATGGGTCAGTATGGACTCGCCTGTAGGGCAAAAGTTTCATCATTTTTTTATTTCTTTCCGCGATGCTCTATCATTTCAGCTTTTTATATCACGAAAGTCGTGATTGCCCAATCATTTCGCCTATTTTCTCGTGGTGCCCAATCATTTCGGTTATTTTTCTTTTTCTTTACTCACTGCTTTTTATTGCGAGTTGCCCAAACATTTCAGCTATTTTTATATGCATATATTTTACTTGCTGATTTTATTGCAAGTTGCCCTATCATTTCGGCTATTTCATATACATTTTTGGCTCACCGATTTTGTTGCGAGTATGGCGCTCGAGACCTGATACCAATGTTAGCATTAGCATCGCTGCGACTGGAATATTACCAAGAGCGAAGCATCATTTGCCATGAAAGGACTTGGAATTTGTTACCGATTTAGGCATCAGTATCGCTGCCACTGGGTTATTGCCAGGAGTGAATCAGCATTTGCCTTTATCGATTTAAACAAAAATGGCTTAGCAAATAGGGTTAGAATCCTGTCGACTAAGACTTTTGACTTCATGAGCCGTAAGGGTCTCATAAAGGTGTTTCTCTCTACGAGTCGTGAGGATCTCGTAGGTACGTTTTCTTCTTAAGAATCGTGAGGATTCTTAAGTATGTGTTCTCTTATAAGTCGTAAGGATCTAATAAGAGTGTTTTCTTCTTATAAGTCAAGAGGACTTACAAGTGTCATTCACCACATAAGGAAATTTCGCGCCATTGGTGGAACTGGGTGGGGAAGACATTTATTTATGTCCGTAAATTGTATACAAGGGTCAATATTGAACCGTTTGTAGAGTAATCTGGGAAATGTGATAGCTTAAGAACGGTTTAAATCCCTGTAGCTTAAGACTTTTGAATCTTATGAGCCGTGAGGGTCTCATAAGAGGGTTCTCCTTACGAGTCGTGAGGATCCCGTAAGTGTAATTTCTCCCCAGGAATCGTGAGGTTGTTGCTCCCTTGTGAATCATAAGGATCTCGCGCAGGTGTTTTCTCCTTAAAAGGTCGAGAGGACCTCGAAAGTGTGCATGAATTTTTTTTACGAGCCTGCGCCCTTTTGGGTTTTCACAAACTCACCGGTAGCCCTGCTGTTTTTACTCACGGAGCCCTTTCGGGTTTTCATCCGTGCCCATTTTGCTTATAGACATACTGTTTTTTTTGCCACGTCGGCCTTGGGATGCCGGGGTTTGTAGTAGTTTAAAGACGTTTCGGTCCGTAGCTAGTTTCAAGACATTGCTCGTTAGTTTAGGGACGTTTCGGTCCATCGTTAGTTTAGGGACGTTTCGGTCCGTCGTTAGTTTAGGGACGTTTCGGTCCATCGTTGCCGTTTTGGAGACAACTGTTTTGCTGGATACTACTTATAGAGTTAGGGTTTGGGAAGATAGCGAGCGGACATAGGCGTCGTCATCTATCGTTGACCTAGACCGTAACTCGTCAGGTGCAGTATTTTTTCAGGAACCGGCCATTTATTGGCCTGAAGGGTCTTTCGCCATGCATATCCATGAGCAAGTAAGCTCCACCTTGGTAGACTTTGTCTATGATGTACAGGCCCTCATAGTTCGGCTCGAATTTCCCCCGTTTGGCACGATTGGGGATCATAGGTCTCTTGACCACTAGCACGAGTTCGCCTTGGCGAAATTTTCTCAGCCTAGTCAATCTCTCGTATGAGCACGTCATCCTTGCTTTGTAAGCTTCTAGGGTTTGTTGCGCCATGAGACGAGTTTCATCAAGGGCGTCGAGCTCCTCAAGCCGAAGATGAGCATTCTTTTCGTCTGTTAGTTCATAATGAACCGCCACTCGGAGAGAGGGTAGCTCTATTTCGAGGGGGAGACCCGCTTCTGTGCCGAATACTAATGCATACGGTGTTGTGTTGTGGCCGTTTTGAACGTGGTTCGATACGCCCAGAGAGCTTCATACAGTCTCTCGTGCCAATCCTTTTTATTTTTGGACACCGTCTTCTTTATGATCTTCGTCAAGGTCTTGTTGAAAGCCTTAGCTAGACCGTTAGCTCTAGAATTATAAACCAAAGAGTATCTTCAGTCTATATTATGCTGCTGTGCGAAGCGGCTAATTTTGTGATTTCTGTAGGCCGGCCCGTTATCGGAGATAATCCGTCGCAGAGTGCCGAACCGATAGATGACGTGTGTCTTAAAGAAATGGAGGATGTTTTCCGTCTTCACTTCTCTTAGCGGTATGGCCTCTGCCCACTTATAGAAGTAATCGGTTGTCGCCAATATGAACCGATGTCCTCTGGATGATGATGGTTTGATGGGCCCAATTATGTCGATTCCCCACATTTCGAACGGCCAGCTAGCCACTGTTGGGTGTAGTGGATTTGGATGCCGGTGGATGAAGTCCCCATGGATTTGGCACGAGTGGTATTGCTTTGCATATTCGAAGCAGTCCTGGATCATCGTGGGCCAATAGTAGACCATCTTTTTGATTTTCAGCTTCATCTTCGGCCCGGCTTGATGAGAACCGCAGAGTCCGTCATGAGTTTCTTGGAAGACTCTCTTTGCTTCTTCCAGTCCTAGGCATCTTAGCTACAGAGAGTCGAACGATCTCTTATACAGAGTATCATTGACGAAGGCGAAAGACAGAGCTCGTATCATGAGTTGATGTCTTGCGGATGCATCTTCAGGTGTTCGACGGAATTTGAAATAGTCTATGAAGACTTCTCTCCAATCCTTAACCTTTTCTTGGTCCTCTATTTGTAGGGTCATTTGCTTGGTCGCTTCCTTTTCTTCAAACGACTCCGGAGATATTTCTGTTGGTGCAAGAACCCGACGGCTTTGTACGACAATCCTTACATCATCGAGGTTTTCGTCCGCCAGTTCTTTGGCGAGTTTGGCTAATGCATCCGCCTTACTATTTTCCGTATGTGGTATGCTTTTCAGAATGTAGGAAGGGATTTGAGTCAGCAATTGTTGCACTCTCTCGCCGTACTTCACCAATTCTGGTTTGCACGTTTGATAGTCGCTGTTTACTTAACTAACGACCAACTGAGAGTCTTCGTATATGAGGAGGTTTTCGATTCCTATGTCGACAGCGATCTCAAGACCCACTATCAAAGCCTCATATTCCGCTTCATTGTTTGTTCTCGGCTCTGTTAAGAAAAAGACAAAGCGCATTATCCCTCCTTGTGGAGTCACGAAGATAAGGCCTACCCTCGATTTGATTATAGGGGTGGTGTGCTTTCTTTTCTTCGTGGAAGATACGCCATCGAAGTAGAGTTCCCATCGGGTATAGTTCCCTTCTTTCTCCCTGTCAATTGCATCAAACGCGAGTTCTTCTGGCAACTCGCAATGTAGGGGTGAATCAGCAAGTATTGGATGCTCAGCGAGGAAGTCGGCGGTGGCCTGGCCTTTCACTGCCTTGAGAGATCGGTATCTTATCGAGAATTCCATTAAGAATAGGGCCCATTTAGCGAGCCACCCAGTTAGTATAGCTCTCGATATCAAATATTTGACAGGATCCACTTTTGATATGAGATGAACCCCATGCGCTAAAGTATAGTGTCGAAGCTTCGCTATCGCGAAGATTAACGCCAGGCAGTGTTTTTCGATAGGGGAGTAGTTATTTTCTGCCTCCAGAAGAACACGACTCAAATAGTAGAGGGCTCTCTCTTTCCCTTGGTCATTCTCCTGTGCCCATAGCGCGCCCAAAGAGCCTTCAAGGGCTGTTGTGTACAGGATGAAGGGCTTTTCCTTGATCGGGGCGGTCAGTACCGGTGGATTCTGCAAGTATTGCTTGATTTCGTCTCGTGTACTTTGGCATTTCTGATCCCATACGAACGGGGTCCCCTTCTTCATTAGATGGTTGTAGGGACGGCACTTGGCCGAAGAAGTTGACTTAGAGTTTGACACCTGTTTAGGTATCAGTATCGCTACAACTGGGATATTGCCAGGAGCGACTCATCATTTGCCCCAGTCAATTTGGACAAAGGTGGCTTAGTAGACAGGGTTAGGATTCTGTCGACTAAGGCTTTTTTGACTTTACGAGCCATAAGGGTCTCATAAATGTATTTCTCCCTACGAGTCGTGAGGGTCTCTTAGGTGTATGTTCTCCTTAGAAGTCATGAGAACTCCTAAGTGGTGTTTTCTCTTATAAGTCGTAAGGATCTCATAAGAGTGTTTTCTCCTTATAAGTCGAAAGGACTTACCATATGGGGACATTTCTTGCTATTTGCAGAACTTGGCAAAGAAATATTTATCCGTGCCCCTGGATTGTATACAAGAGTCACCGTGGACCTCCTGTAAGGCAATTTGAGAGATATGATGGCTTAAGAACATGTCTAGATCACTGTAACTTAAGACTTTTGAATCCTATGAGCCGTGAGGGTCTCACAGGGGGGATTCTCCTCACGAGTCGTGAGGATCTCGTAAGTGTATTTATTTTAACGAGGTTGCGCCCGTTCGGGTTTTCACAAGCTTGCCGGCAGTCCTGCTGTTTTTACTCACGGCGCCCTTCCGGGTTTTCATCCGTGCCCATCTTGCTTGCGGACGTACCGTTTTTTTAACGAGATTGCGCCCTTCCGGGTTTTCTCAAGCTCGCCGACAGTCCCGCTGTTTTTACTCATGGCGCCCTTTCAGGTTTTCATCCATGCCCATTTTTCTTGTGGACATACCTTTTTTTTAAGCGGGGCATTCCACTAGATTGTGGGACATGTTTGTAGGCCTCTTAATATCTTTCCTGTCTTTCGAGAAGAAAGGACCATCCTATAGAGATTCTTCCGTCAGTGAGGAATATTCCCCCTGTGTATATTTCGGGGGGACGAGTACCCACGCCGTTGCTATTTTAGCGACAGGTTGCTTTAGCATCGCTTATTTTTGTTGAGCGTAGGAGACAAACGCCATCTTGCCTCCGCTTTTCACTCGTCATCATTGGATGAGAAAGATTCCTGACACATTTGATCCGATTGAGCCATTTTATCCATATTTGCTGCCGCCTGAGCGAGCATCTCCTACAGCTTTTCACGTTGCAGTTGAACTTTTGTCAGGGACCGAGTTTGAGGTCGGTGACTAGTATAAGCTCAAACTTCGTCTTTGGATTTCACCATATGGATTGTATAAACTGTCATGCCCCCAGGCTTGGGGTGTTTGGAGTTTTGGCCTTTGAAGTTTGCTTCGGGCACTTGAGCTTTATTGGGCCTCTCTTTTTTTTGTGAAAAGACGCTTTGGTTTTGAGAGGAACCGCTGTATCAGGATCCGTCTTGGGTTGAGTCCGCTTCACCTGCTTCCACACCTTATATATAAATGAGGAAAGTTGTTTCAGAAAGCGAACTGGTTTCTGCTCTCGTGGGATCTCCATGGGCTGCGGAGATTTCTTCAATATTGCGGTATGAGAATTTTGTCTGACCCTTCGCAACAGTTTGAAACTGTTCCCAGTTGGAACAATAACATTCACCACTGGGGTTGAAACAGGACCATACGGAGAACTGCCCCCAGCTCATTTTGTATGATGCTGATATCGACATCGACCGTTTCTTACGGCCGGGATTTGATTAGCTTCAGAATTTTGCTGAGCCTGCTCCCTGTTTCCTTTGAGAGCTTGAATATTCAGCCCCCCCCGCGTCGCCCTTGGTCCTTGGTAGGTGCCAATTGTTTGAGGACTGATTCCGTCGGCAAAGCTGCATCTTGAGGAACCGACCTGTGGAAGACAGACTTCCTCTGGGCTTTCTCCATCGGCGTTGAGGCACCGAGGGGGGTATGTGGGAGTATCGACCCAAAGAAGAGCCCGTTGATTTCTTGAAGAGACAGATTGCAAAGATTTGAGGCTGCAAGTGACCCATACTTGACTCCACCAGATATGACAGAGCCTGAGTTGCTAGGGTAGAATCAAACGCCATTCTTCATAAAGACGAAACACTGGCTTCAGTATCTCATCATCCAAGGGCAACCACAAGCATATATACCGCGATTATTTGATCGCGGAAAAACACGACACACGAAGTGTGGAGTGGAAAGAGGAAAAGGTCCCACCGGACGTGCCAGAATCTGTTCGCCGCCGAAAGACGCGACCAAGACGTTGGGACATCTGGCCTGAAGTTTTGGGGGCAGATGCTATTTGGATTTACTCGCCCACCTCTCCGAAGATGCCAAGTTGATTTATGGCACCGTGTATCGGAGGTTTGGAAGGATGCGGCCGTTATAGCAGACTTCATCAGATTCCCCCTTATTGTGAGGGGTTTTTGATTTTGCGGGCGTTCTTCTCTGCAGGCGTAAGCCCCTGCAGTTAATTACGTTACCGCATCACGGTAACCACTTTCTCCTGCTCCAGAAGGTCACTTCGTATCGTGTGTATTTGTTTTATTTTAGGTTGCCCGTGGATTGTATACGGAGACTAATTTGTGTTGTTGCCCGTAGGGCGTGGATTAGTCCAAATCCGTATTTTCTTAGATTTGGGTTTGGGTTGGTTTAAGAACCGTTAATCTTGTTTTAGATTAAGATCAACTTAAATGCTTGTTAAGGATACGTTAGCCTAATTTTAGACTAAGATCTACTTAATAAGGCTTTAGGATCATTTAGATTCAACGAAAGAGTATTTGGACTCTATCGCTTTAGTTTAGGGACATCGCGGTCCATTGTTAGTTTTAGGACATTGCGAACCATTGTTAGTTTTAGGACATTGCAGTCCATAAGTTTAAGGACGTCATAGTCCATGAGTTTAAGGACGTCATAGTCCATAGAATGTAGTTTAGGGACGTCACGGTCCATAAGTTTAAGGACGTCATAATTTATGAGTTTAAGGACGTCATAATCCGTGAAGTTTAAAGACATCATAGTCCATGGGGTTTTCAGTTTAAGGACATCATAGTCCATATAGTTCAGTTTAAGCACGTCATAGTCCACAGTTAGTTTAAGGACATTATGGTCCACAGTTAGTTTAAGGACATTACGGTCCATTGTTAGTTTTACGACATTGCGGTCCACAGCTAGTTTAAGGACATTACGATCCACAGTTAGTTTAAGAACATTGCGGTCCACAGTTAGTTTAAAGACATTACGGTCCATAGTTAGTTTAAGGACATTACGGTCCATTGTTAGTTTTAGGACATTGCGATCCATAAGGTTTAGAGACATCATAGTCTGGTTTAAAGACGTCATAGTCTGTGAGGTTTAAAGACATCATAGTCTGTATGATTTTGGTTTAACCATTTGGGGATGCGCCAAAAATTATTGGTTATTGGGACCCTCCATCTCTCTGAAGACGTTGAAGAATTATAACGATATGTATCAGAGGTATGAAAAGATGTACCCTTGAACCAATATTGATTGGGAGATCTATAGTCAGGTTTGGGAATAAGACCAATTAAAAAGATTTTGAGCACATGAGCTTGGTTGATCTGAATTAAGGACTTGAGGCCAACTTAGGCTCAGTCCACTCAGTTTTGAATAAAATGTTGAACATTTGTTTGGGCTCAGTCCCTTTTTTGTTAAACAATGCTGAGCATTGATTTGGGTTCTGACACCACTCTTCCTTTTTGTTTTACTTGTATTCTTTTATATGAAGTGTTAAACACTTAGCTCCCTGTGGTGCTCACGTGTGGACACGTGAGGCGCCTTCAAGATATGAGCGCTGCTTTTGGATATATTTCTCTCCATACGCGTGCTGAGCAATTGTTTCATTAAATGGTCACGTGCGGACAAGTGACCATTTAATCCAAATATAAGCGTTGTATTTGGGCTCATTCCCTTTTCTGTATAAGTGTTAAGCACTGTTAGAGGGTCACGTGGGATCACGTGAGGCGTCACAAAAGTGATAACTGATTCTGGAGTTTATACCCTTTCTCTTTTGGAAGTGCTAAGCACTTTTAATGGGGTCACGTGGGATCACATGACCTGATCTTAGTTGTTCTCTTTCATTCATCAAGGGTGCTCACGTGGAAGCACGTGATCGGCCATTATCATGTTGGGTGCTAATCTTTTTACGTGCATGGAGATCTTGAGTTTTGAGACTTTCAAGCCTACTGTTTTGTAAGAATTAAATTCTTAGGACTTGTTTTTTTTCTCTTAGATTTGGGATCTATATGGCAGAATCTCCTCGATGAGAATTAAATTCTCAATTTGTGAGGAGATCTACTTCTGCAGATGTTTCACCATAAGGAAGAACTAAGTTCTATATGAAGGGTTAAATGCTTATTTTATCAGAGGAATTAAATTCCTATATAATTTTTGGGAGAATTAAATTCTCTGAACTTAGATCTTCCCCTAGCTTTTGGATCTGCATGGTAGGATCTTCCCGATGAGAATTAAATTCTCAACTTGTGGGGAGATCTGCTTTTGCAAATCTCAACCAAAGGAAAAGCTAAGTCTTTTTAGAAGAGTTAAACTCTTATGGAAGTGAAAAGGAGATGAAATATTCTCTGTGTTTCGTTCCTTCTCTTACCTAGAGTTTCTTTTTCTCTTTTAAGAGACATGTTTCTCTCTAGAGAATTAAATTCTCTAAACTTACGAGGGGGTTTTTCTCTCTCTTTTTTCTATCTCCCTGTCTCTGTGTTACTTTGCTCTTATTTATAGGAGAAAGAAGGGAATCAATTTGTTTAGAAAATCTCTCATTGAGAGATTTTGATTGATTTTCTAATCAACCAACATGATCCTTTAGATCACTCGGTGAATTTTATTTACCGTTGGATTTTTAATCCAAGGACTACTGTTTTACAGAAGATATTTGTTTTGTTGTTCTTAACAGGTTTAGAAAGATATTTCCTTGCACAGAATTTTTCTGTAGATTGGTGATTTTTAATCACCATTGGATTTTTAATCCAACGGCGATCTGTTTTACAGAGCGTAATCTTTCTTGTTTAGAAAAATCCTAGGAAATATTTTCCAAATAAGCCTTTTGGTCCCTTTTAATTAGAATTTACTTCTATCGGTTCAGAAGGCATAGGAGTCTATCACGTGTAGCACGTGACCCCACCAAATTAAGCCCACAAAAAGGTGTCACGTGCTATCACGTGAGTGTTTTTCTTTGTCCAATTGTTTGCTTTATTCAGGCACTTATATACTTTGTCTATAGCGGTCGCGTGTCTGCACGTAAAGCACAATTTTGGCTTAGTTTTGTCAAGCGCAGAGCCTATCACGTGTGGGCACGTGATGCTCCACTCAGGGACTTTTTCCCGTTAGTTTATTTATTTATTTATTTTCCGTAAGGGAACAAGGTTATTAGGGGTCTGATATTTTCCACCCCCTAGATCTGGCATGCGATACTCTTAGACGAACAGACTGGACTGCACGGAGATTTTCACGGATAGACTCAGTAGGAGTTCGAATGAGTTTGCTCGTCGGCCTTCTTTTCGACAGGTACCTGGGTAGCCATTACGTACATCTAGTGCCGCTAACCCACTGCTAGCGTACTGTCGAGTATTTAGAGTCCCACACAGAGGGTTTCCCTGAATCAAGCAAATCGATGTAGAGGCCATATGGTTTTACGTGCAAGGTTTCGATCATATACGTGTACATGCTACACGTATTTTGTTCGGACGGATAATACTAGCGGGCTTGGGATTAAGCCGCATTCTAGTATTATACCATTTGGGGTTTCGATCATATACATGTACAGGCTACACGTATTTTGTTCGGACAGATAATACTAGCGGACTTAGGATTAAGCCGCATTCTAATATTATATTATTAGATTAATTTATCTTTTGGTATTCGTATTTTTTGTAGTACGAATACGGGTATGTATATACGGTGGGGGTATTCTAGTAATTTCACTAGAATACTTTTAGGAGAAGACACCTCATTTTGATTTAAATCTATTTATCTAAATAGATAATGAGGTGGAGGGAGGAGTTATTTGAGGCATGGTTTGAAGTATGGCTAATTCTTTTATTGATTCATTTGTTTTCACTAGTCAAGTATGGTTGCAATATTCTATGTGAAATATTGCATGGTTGATTTCTCCAAGACTTAACCATTCTTCACAATGCTAATTCATTCTACACTTGCATTTCTCTTTCCTCTCTTGCTCTCTTCTTTTTCCCAAAACCATAACCCTCTCGTGTGTTGAGAATCCATGATTTTGTGAGATAAAACAATCCAATTAACACTCTACATCTTCTAAACTACCTAGATTAGCAAACTAGGTACTTTAGTTACCTCAAGTTTGAGGTTGGAGCTTGAACTATAAATTCTCGGGTGGATCGTCTTCGACACGAGGAGGCCGATGACCAAGCTCGATCCCGATGGACAAGGAGCTCAAGAAGAGGAAAAGAAGACCTGAAGGGCTTGGTTCATATAGGTATAATCACTTCATAGCAAATTAGTGCCTATGAAAGTTCTTGTTATTTAAGGGTTAAGGTAGATCTTGGGATTAGCCGGTGTTGCAAGCTTTAAAAATCATTTTTGAAAATTTTGCCTCTTTACGGACCCAGTAGAGTGTGCGACACCGCCTAAGTTACAACATTTCCATATTACATCAAAACACATCCCAAGCATGTCCCAGATGCGTTGCTGTGAATAACTAATCCTCCGGAACCATCTGACACTGTTGAAATAGGAGCGGTTGTCAACCTTTGCTTCAGCGCCTCAAAATCTAACGCACACTTCTCGGACCAAACAAATGGTACCTCCTTTCGCGTTAGCTTGGTTAAGGGTTCTGCTATCCGAGCGATGTTTTCCAAAAACTTTCTATAGTATCCAGAAAACCCAAGGAAACTTCTAATCTTCCCTATATTCTTTGGAGTCAGTCAATCGTGAACAACTGCAATCTTTTCAGAGTAAACTACAATTCCATCTCTGGATACAATATGACCCATGAATCTCACTTCATCGAGCCAAAACTCTCTCTTGCTCATCTTAGCGTACAACTTTTCTTATCTCAACATCTGCAGTGCGATTCTTAAGTGTTCTTCATACTCTTCTTTGCTCCTCTAATAGACCAGAATATCATCAATGAATACTACCACGAACTGATCTAGAAAAGGTGAAAGATCTGATTCATCAAGTCCATAAATATCGTCAGTGCGTTAGTAACTCTAAATGACATAACTAAATACTCGTAATGCCCATATCGAGTTCGGAACGCCGTCTTGCAGATGTCTTCTATTTTCACCCGAACTTGGTGATAACCCAATCACAAATCCAACTTCGAAAATACTCTCGCGCCACTGAGTTGATCGAATAATTTGACTATGCGAGGTATTAGGTATTTATTCTTGATGGTCACCCGATTTAACTCTCGATAGTCGATGCACATTCTCCGCGTGCCATCTTTCTTCTTAACCAAAGAGCTGGAGCTCGCCACGGTGAACCCCTGCTGCAAATCCAACCCTTCTTTAATAATTCAGAAATTTGTCTCTTCACCTCTTCCAGTTCTATCGGTGTCGTCGGATAATAAGCCTTCAAAATTGGCGCTGCTCCAGTAATAAGATCAATTGCGAACTTCACATCTCGTTTTGGCGGTAAACACGAGATGTTCTTGAACACATCTATGAAATCCCGAACTACTATCAGCGCTTCATCTGCAACTTGTTCACGAACTTCACCTTTTAGTACACATAAATAGTTTCCCTCATCATGAATTTATAAGTCTGTTATAAGACTTATGTGTTATCAGCTCACTACACTTCCGCTGCGCTACTCTGATAAATTGAAACGGGTTTGTCAGAACTTCTTCAATGAAACATGTTACACCTGATCGGCCTTGAAATGGGATGTACCCGCTCCCGCTGGGGTCAATCTCGAACTACTTCATCATATGCTCTCATGTGTTTCTCCTTGTTCTTCGAAACACAAATAGATTGGTCATTACGGGATAAGGGGGAAAATATAACGTGGTTGTTACATTCAAGTTCGCGATAAGACATAAATTCGTAAGCAATGAAACCGAGAGAAAACAAAGTAGTACAACGAACATAAGTTAAGAAAAAATGAATCGAAATAGAACTCCAACTTACCTAAACAGAGTACCGCATTGTAACCATACCGCAGTATATAGTTATAATCACATAACTCCATCCAAGTCGTCCAAATCTTACTATCAGAATCGAGAGAATAAGAGAGGAGAAACAATAACGAATCAAGAGAATTCCAAGCTGAGATGCAATGTTATTTTCATATCGTCGAGATAAAATAGTTTAAAGGAAAGATAAGATTCGAGAATTTGAATGACAAAATAATAATGTGGCAGGACATGTTCCTAAAATTCTGGGTCTCAAGAAAAATGTATTGGGTACCATACCCAACTACAAATTGAACCAAACCCAGCTAACTTAAACCTATACTCTGATACCAACAAAACCTTGTCACGCCCCGCTTCCAAAATCCGTAGATACGGAACGTGACAAAACCAGTCATGCTACCTACAGTAAGAAAACATACTTCCATAGTCACATTAAGGTTGTCAATCAGTAATCAAGAACAATAATATAATTATCTATATCTAAACATGTCCAATAGCCACAAAAACAATAACAGGAAACAGTAGCGGAAGCAATAAAGATCCAAGGAAAAATAATACCTAACCATCAGTAAGAGCTATATCAGTGAAATGTCCTCACTGATCGAAAATCCTGTCGAAATACTCACGATTCTCACGTGCTAAAGTCAAGTATCTGGGCCATGTAAAATCTAGACGTCGGTGCGTCAAAAATATAATAATAATATAACCAGTGTGAAATATAGTATATACCAGGTGCAAGAACTACATGCTATGAGTATAAACGATAAGTAATAGCAATAACATGTAATGTAATAAGCAAGATATATGGAGTCAACCATATCACATGTATCCTATGGGTTCATATGTCTAGCTTCTCTATTCTAAAAGTATTTGAATCCAATTAATATAATACTTATCGTAACTCAACAGTATATATCCCGTTCATTCCCCACGGGACCACGGTACAATATATTCCATTCATTCCCGACGGGACCATAGTACAATCAACAATGGTTATTCCGTTCACTTCTGGAATCACGGCAACAATAATATCCTCTTGAGTTACGTTTCAGTTACATTCTTAATTTCCCCTTTTCCGCAGGTTTCATGTTCAAGTCATGCATCAATATAATATCTTCATAATACCAACACATGTACAATCGGGTACATGTTATGTCTATTTTGACAACAAGTCACGTTCATCAGGATAACAAGTCAGAATTGTTGGTATCGATAAATATTACAGTCAATAGGTACCAGCATGATAACGGTAATATTAACAGGATGGTAAGGTACAAGTCATGAATTTGTGTACAGGCGTGTCAGGGATGATGTAATCAGTCAGGTAAGGTATCTACTTCATAATTATATATTCCAATCAAATCATGGTATACAGCAGACAATACAGTTATAACCGAATATCAGTAAACACTAACGGATATAGATTAACAAGCGTGTCATGTTTAAGCTTAATTAGTTATAGGGTTAAATCGACTATTAGTTGTTCATGATATTAATCTGACTGAATTAAGAATAGTATTTTGTTTTAGGATTGATTTATATGAGTATTTTATACTCGATATTTATACTTATAACAAAGAGATGGTTATTAAACTAGAAAAATGCAAACGTAACGATCAATATATTTGAACTATTATTTTATATTTAACTTCTATAGTTTGTATTTAAACTTCTATCTCATAATATTAACTTACCAATGGGAAATAATACTACGACAAGTATCGAATACTTGCTCATTATTTATCCTGTAGTTATGTAATTATAATAAGCGTTCATTTACCGCATATTATTTTTCTAGTTACGATGTATCATTAAATAATACTTTAAATATCTTATAAATTAATATACACTAAACTTATTATAACTTAAGCTTATTATTGAGGGTTATTTATTAAATTAGTTAACCGACATGAGATGATAAAATAACAATCGCATAAAATGATAGATATATATATATAATATCACGATAATATATACATATATTATGTAACTATAGTATGTAACAAGTTAACAACTTGCCTCGAACATGATCATGAAGATGAGAGCACGAAGACGACGAACAAGACAAGACAGAAACTTGAAAGCTCGTTTAGGGTTTTCAAGTTTGCTCAAGTTGTTATTGCGACGTTGGGACCGTGATGAAGGGAAATGAAAGAAAGAGAGAGATATGAGAGAAAGAGAGAGAGTTGTAAGGCAGAAAGAGAGAGAGAGTTTTTGTATAAATATATTTTTATTTTTATAGTATATTATATATATATATATATATATATATATATATATATATATATATAACTAAAATATTATATAAAAATATTAAGATTCCCGATTCATCTCCACTAAATCTCAAAAATATAATAGAAATTATTTACACATACGTAGCCCACTTAAACCATAAATCTAATGGTTAAAAAAATATATGCTAATCACAATATCTTAGCATGTTTAAGATTTACCTGCAATATATAATCGTCAATATAATATCATGAGATATTTGAATAAGATAAAATATACTGACAATTAATATATAAAAACTATTCATAACGTATGGTTACCAGAAAATTTATATATAGATTTAAATGTTTTATATCTATTATTAGAGATTCATATAGATTTAGTTTACAGATAAATATTAATAAAAGATATTCGGTTTCATGCAAACAGGTTGGGTCCGTTAAATACATATACTATTCAAATCTATCACAACCCAAATAATAAATAAAACAAAATTCAAAATATTAATTAAAATCGTTAAATAATGTACGATCGTGCAAGAGTGTTACATTTGGGTGAGGGTTGAGCGTGTGGATTTTAATGGGTTGTTGGTTGTTGTTGAAGCCGGGCTACCTGCAAAGTAAGTTCTGGAATGAAAAACCACCGTAGGACCCTCCAATAATTAAGTACCGAGAAATAGATGAACAGAGCAGCATCATATTGGATTGAGTTCGAGTTATCTGAATCGTCTATTGGAGGGTTTTATACAGGGGTCGCATTGAAGAGAGCCGATACGAGATTCTCGCTGTTCGTTTCACTCTTGCGTCATGCTCGCGTTGATGGCGGGATGCGTCCATAAATGACCAGATATGCTCATTAATGACGAAATACGCTGGCGGGAGATGCGGTACTTGGAGCGAGGGAGATCTCTCGCGGCGAGATACACAGAGTCATTACAGGGGTGCTCGTGTTCCGTGTTCTCGGCCAAATAGAGATGCTGAGAAATCTCAACTATAGAATAGCTCAGAGACGAGCAAGTGAGCTCTCAGCTAAAGATAGCTCTGAGATGAGAAGTGAGCCGAGGATTCTCACCTATAGGGTAGCTCGAAGACAAGCTATTGGCTGGGGGTTAACCGTACTCCGGGGAGGTCTCCAAAAGGTCGGGTGTGGCCTCGGAGGCGAGACGCCGAGGAATGTCCCCAGGGCATCGTACTTATTCCAGTTCTATAGCCTCCAGGAATATTGTGGGCCTACATGGACGATACGTCATATGCTACGTGTCGATATCTGAGAAATTCCCATTTATGAGCATCATCGGGAACAATAAATTTCATTAGCCGAATCATGAGTTAAGCATCAATCAATTTTCATCAAAAGCAATAATATTTCTCCCCAGCTTTTATCATGGCTAGAATATGACCTATTATGTTCTCAATAGAATTGAAAAATTAAATTAATTGCATGCACAAAAATAAATCAAGCAAACGCGCGCTCCATTTGGATGCCCTGCCATTTGAAACCCTCTATCTTCGCTTTATTTTTCCATTCATTACCCCACAATTACAAAATATCTTCTAAATAATATATATGAATGCAACCTGTCAATACAGATGTGGAAAAGCCTGCTATATTATCACCCCAATTTATGTTAAGTTCAATCTCATATATAATGTATAACTATAACAAAAAAAGATATTATAAGAGCAAAATATGGGGGAAAAAAGAGAGAGACTATATTAAGACTAGGGACTAGTCCACCGGAACTTGATTATCATTTTCACTTATAGAAGAGTATATATCCTAGATTAGATAATAAATATAAATTGGGCATCTCTATTGTCACAGCTAAAATGGCAATAGCCGCAACCTACTGAATGATGTCAATTCATTATTTCCTTATTTATCCTTTTTCCTTTTTAATCCAGATAGGACCATCTTTCTCTCTCCCTCACTCTACTTTTCTCTCTCCACCTCCACAAATTCAATCTCTTCTCGATTCCTCCACTTTCTTCAACTTCTCTCTCCCCTTCAAACTCTCAATCCTCAATTTTCCTAACCCCCTTCCCACCCTCAATTCCCCATCAACCTGTCTCTCTTCTTCCCCCAAAATCTTCAAACTCTCCTCCTGATGATGCTCGATATCGGTGATCTCCCAGATCATGACACGTGGCAGATGACGTGTCCCAGGGCTCACAAAAAAGGACTTACAGTGGCCGACCAGACCATTCCTGTGCCCGTCCTACAAGCAAACACCGGCTCACCTCCGAGCCCCCAGCACAATTGACCTCCTCGGCCTCACAGCTCGTCTTCGAGCTATCACAGGCCCGAGCCTTCTCGGCTCTCTCAGCTCGTCTCCGGGCTCGAGCAGAACCAGGATACCTCGGCTCTCCCGCTCGACCGTGAGCTCTCCCGCCGAGGTCATCTTCCTCGGTCTCATCAACCGACCGACGGCACCGCTTGCAGGCGTAACCGCCACCCCGCGAACCTCGCCGTGTGCGAGATCTCCGCCGACCACATCCCACGTTCCATGCTGCCACGATCCCCCATTAACGAGCCTGTCTCGCCATTAATGGGAGGTCTCACTCATCACGCGGGCGTGACGTCGGGAGCATAACGGTTGGTGTGATTCTCGCGACGGTCCTGCCTGCTGCCACCGCGATATAAACCCCTTCTTCAGACGGTCCAAGTAAACCATTTTTACTCCACTAAGCCATTACTCTACTCGGATCTCTAGTCTAACTTGACCGTCGGAGGGTCCTCAGTGGTACAATCACCTCAGGACTTCCTTGCAGGTAGCTCGACAACCACAACCTCAAACCCATTGAGATCCACATGCTTCAGCAGCGACAGCCTCCAGATCCAATCTCAGCCACCCATCGCACCCATCAGCAGATCAACGGAGGGCAACATTTGAAGGAAGCCTACGACCCCCATCAGCTGGCGCCGTCTGTGGGAATCAACACTCTTGATTCCACAAAAACAAAAGTTCGCCTTCCGATCTCAACCTAATGGCGAGCGATCATCACGACGATTCAAGAACCAACCGCCGCCTTCCCCTCAACGGAGGCGCAGACGAACCTCCTCGGCCGAATGCCATTAACGCCCTCGCCGGCCGCAAAGACCGACTCGCATCTGTTGTGGAGGCGCCGATCCGCGTCCAAACGGCTGAGCAAGATCACCAAGTCGCTGCTCCCCCGCCTCGGGACCAGGACCCCTATAGGGAGAGAGAAAGCTCCGTCCGCGTCGGCACTGCCAACCACCATCTAGCTACCTCCCATGGCCGCGGATCTTTCGGACCTATACGTTTTGAGATCGCTGGACACCCCACAGTTCGACACCGAGGTCCGTCGCCAGAGCACCTCTCCCCAAGGTCCTCCGCGCACCTGTCCCTCCTAAGGAGATGTCTGTCAACTCGCCTGTTATCAGGCATGACCGACACCCCCTCCCTCGACGGGGTCGCGCGGACGGGACTCGCCGCGGCGGCTCGAAGGCCACCTCGCCGGAGGATCTAAGAAATCTCATTGAGAGGAACCGGAGCCACGGCCAGACGCAGGCCTCCAACAACAGAAGCCTAGGATCAGAATGCACCAAGTCGTCGGGGTACCGTGGCCGACTCGACTCCCTCGAGAAGAAGATCAAGGGTATGCATAGGGAAGGTCACCGTTCAAGCGACGGGGCTAAGTATGCCTCCGACTCGCTCACCAAACCATTCACCAAGGAGCTGCTCGTCGTCCACGTCTCCTCCCGCAACAAGCCCCCAAAGGTCTTTCTCTTCGACGGCAAATCTGACCCGAAGAACCACTTGGATGCATTCACCGCGGGAATGAGCTTCCAAGACAACTCCGACGCCACCCAGTGCCGAGCTTTCCCGACCACTCTCATCCGCTCTGGGCGAAACTGGTTCCGAGGATTCGAACCGCGCTTGATCTCAACCTTCGACGAGCTTGACACACAATTCCTCGGCCACTTCGCCGGGAACAGGAGACAGAAATGCACAGTCGACCATCTCTTCACGACCAAGAGCGGGGATGTCACGCCCCGCTTCCCAGAGTACGCAAACTTGGGCACGTGACATAGCCAACCATGCTACCTGCGGGTAGGACGCATCCGTCCACAGTCACATTACGGTTGTAGAGATATCAAGAACAGTAAAAATAAACTAAACTAATACATGTCCAAATCCATAATAACAAGAATCAATAAACAATAAGTGCGGAAGCTAATGATCCAATACAATGAATAAACAGTACGTCCCATAATGCGGGCTCACATCTGGAAATGAAAAGCAATAAATAAACTAAACCCTAAGGACTCACTGGTCAGCCTGCTGGCTGAAGTACTCCTGCTCGGTCGTCGACAAAGGTATGGAATCTGGGCCATGCAAAACCCAGACGTCAGCGCGTCAAAGCATCAAGTATATAGCATAAACATGGTAATAAGCAATGCAAGTATGAACATGAATAAAGCAATAATAAGAGGTAACAAGCAGGGTAAAGTGCAAAGGTGACTAAACTGTCCTATCAGGTTTTCTACTCTATAGTCTTTGAAACCAATTGATGAATCGTCGATGTAACTCAATAGTATCCCGTGCATGCCCGGGACCACGGTCATGATCCTCGGGGCTGAATCCGAGACGTGCCGCTAAGCAGTAAAAGGTAGTAGGATAGATGAGTGATGTCAGCATCAACACTCCGGAGCTGGCCAAGCCCGTAAGACTGATCAGAACAAGTATCGAACTGTTGAGTTACAAGTCGGTTTCACCTTTGATTTCCCCATACCCCCAAGCTATGTATGTCAGGTCAGGTATTCAGTTGTCAAGGACTAATGCCAACGCAAGACCCAGTAAGAGTAGGTCTGTCTGGATAGACAGCGGGAATGGTCAGGTTTGTCGGCATTAGGCATGAAATCAGGTAACAGGTCAGGTTACTTTCAACAGGTCGAGTCGATATGACAGGGTGTCATGTCCGGTGTATCAGTACATGTGTCATGTGTATCAAGATCGGTCAATATGTAATGCAATCAGGTGTGTGCTCGCAACAGGTATGCAATCAATAATGAACAGTAGCAGGAAACAGTAAATAACAATATTAATCTAGGTAAACACAGTGATGTTTCGTATTCTCTTATTAATCCGGTTCACGCACCTTTGAGGTGCAATAGCCACAAGACGAAACAATATCGATAATATACGTAATGGAGTTACATGAATTTGAACTAAGCATAATAATTGTCTCATGAGTGATTTTAACAAATGAAGTGGGGATGATCTACTTGGTTTGATTAGTTAAGTATGAATTAATAGCAGACCGGTTAATATGAGCAATGATTTCATTGATTTAAAGTTACGGATAATTGTGACTAGCAATTCTAAGTTATAAAAGGTATCGATGTTATAATAGTTGTGTGGTTATAATATGATGATTAAGTTGTAGCATGTTAAAGCAAGTATTCGGATACTTGCCTCGGCGGTTCCGCAAACCGAAACACGGATGCGATGTCGGCAGAAACTGCGATATGGAAGCACGGGCCACGGATCAAGTCCCAACAGAGATCAACGGGATCACACGGACCAGGGGACTTCGCTACAGCGTCGGGTTCGTCAAACGGCACGGTCGGATTCGGGCAAAAGTTATCGGCAACAAGTTAGCAATAAGATAAACATACAAGATCAACGGGATTTTGCACCAAAGGAAGTAAAGTGATGCTTACAGAGGAGAAACATGGGTAACTATGACGGGCCCGACGGCGATGGACGCGCCGGCGGTGAACAGGAGGTGCGGCGAGGGTGCTGGAAACGGCTGAAAGGGCTCGGGGTCGCTGGAAAGGGGTGCTGCGGCGAGTGGGGAAGGGAGGCGACGACGAGGTTGTGACGAGGAGGGTGAGAGGGAGTCGTGGGAGTCGTCGGCGAGGTCTGCAGGGGTTGGAGGCGAGGTCTGGGTTGGGTGCAGGCGCGGGAATCGTCGGGAGAACGGGAGGAAGAGGGTAGGTGGGTACGGTGGAGGTCGTGGTGGTGAGGGCGGCGACGGCGAGGTCGCGAGGAGGCCGGCGGTGAGACTGCGGGAGGCTAGGGTTAGGGTTTCGTGTGGGTTTCGATGGGAGGCGGCTGCATGAGCACGAGCGAGAGTTTAAATATAGGGGAAGAGAGAGAGAGAGTTGTTGAGAGAGAGAGAAAGATAAATATTTGATAGAGAGAGGGAGAGATACAGAACGAGAGGGGAGAGAGAGATAGAGAGAGATTGAGGGAAGAGAGAGAGAGAGATGAGGAAAAGGGACGTGGGGCCCACGAGCTCAAAAGGAGCTCGTGATTGGCTGAGTGAAAAATCAGAAAGGAAATTTCTGAAGGATTTTAGGGGATTGAGTAGTTTACTGAATATATTCGCATAAATATAAGTTTTAGATATTAAATTTAAATGGGCCATTTTGGCGCGAAATGAAACATTTCCAAATCGCGCCCGGGTTGCGCCCAAATGTTCCAAATTCAAATTATAGGATTTTAAGCGGGTTCCAAACTTTGAAAAGAGGTGTTTAATAATTAGAATGCATGCCCCCAAGTCGGACACTTGCACGTGTGCGTCGACGTCCAAACTTGCCCGTTTAACCAAACGGGACGGAATCTCGACACGCGGATGCTACCACGCGACTAGTGGCGACGAGTAGGCCAACATGGACATCTTAAATTTCATTTTAGGAGTTAAATTTTGTTATGTGCCAAATGACTTAACCGGTTATAATTTAGCCATAAATATCAGAAAATTAGGAAAATTGGAAAAGAGCAATATATAACCCTCAACTTGTAATATAACTAGTATTATTGGGCTCGGGTGTTACATCATACCCAACTACAAAAGAATTTCGTCCTCGAAATTTCAAGAATACAAGATGACTAACTACTGGAACAGGTGGGGAAATTTCTGTCGGATCTCGTCTTCTCGCTCCCAAGTGGATTCTCCATGCAATCGATTACCCCAAGAAACTAGTACAAGAGGGATAACCTTGTTCTTAAGAACCTTTTCTCTTCGATCCTTTATTTCAACTGGTCGCTCCTCAAAGGTCAGGTCCTCCCGTACGGTCAACTCCGAATGATCCAAGACATGAGTCCCATCACGAACATACCTCCGTAGTTGAGACACATGAAACACATCGTGCACTCCTGCCAAAGACTGTGGTAACGCCAAACGGTACGCTACCTCTCCTACACGCTCCAAAATCTCGAAGGGTCCAACGAATCGAGTACTAAGCTTTCCCCGACCTCCAAAGCGAATCACCCCTCTAGTCGGTGATATCTTCAGAAACACCGAATCACCCACGGCGAACTCTAGAGGTCTTCTTGACGTGTCGGCCCAACTTTTCTGTCTGTCTTGAGCTGCCTTCATATGCTTCCTGATCGTATTCACCTTCTCAACTGTCTGTACCATCAAGTCTGGCCCTAGTAACCTTCGTTCACCCACATCATCCCAACATACAGGTGAACGGCACTTACGACCATACAACGCTTCAAACGGGGCCATCTGAATAGTTGCTTGGAAGCTATTGTTGTATGAAAACTCCACCAGGTGTAGATGGTCTTCCTAAGAACCTTTAAAGTCCAACATGCAAGCTCTCAACATATCTTCAAGGGTCTGGATCGTTCTCTCCGATTGTCCATCAGTCTGAGGATGATAAGCTGTGCTGAACTTCAATCGAGTCCCCAAACTTTCTTGTAAACTCCTCCAAAAGTGCGACAAGAACCGAGTGTCCCGATCGGACACGATGCTTACCGGTACTCCATGCAATCTGACAATCTCCTGCATATATCGCTCTGCCAAAGTCTCTGTCGATTGACCAACCCGAAAAGAAATAAAGTGAGCTGCCTTGGTCAACCGATCGACAATCACCCATACAGCATTGTTATCCTTTGGACTCCGCGGTAGAGCCGTCACGAAATCCATGGTTATATGTTCCCACTTCCACTGAGGAATCGGAAGTGGTTGCAACAAACCAGCAACCCTTTGGTGTTCAGCCTTGACTTGCTGACACACCAAGCACTTAGCCACGAAGCGAGCAATTTCCCGTTTCATACCTTCCCACCAGAAGTGCTGTCGAATATCTCGGTACATCTTTGTCCCTCCTGGATGTACAGAGTAAGCTGAACTGTGTGCCTCCCTCATAAGCTCTTCACGCACATCTCCTTTTGGCACACACACACGGCTACCATATCTCAAAGAACCGTCTTCATGGATCAGTAAATCGGTTCGCAATCCGGCTTCAACCTGCTCCCGAAACTTTTGCAGTCTAGGATCCTGCGATTGTGCTGCTTTAATCTTCTCAACTAAAGACGACTGTACTTGCAGTTGCATCAACTGTCCCTTAGCATGTGGTAGCACGACCTCCAAGTCAAATCTCTGAAAATCCGCAATGATCTCCCTTTGTGCGGTCAATACCTGAATGGCTGGCAACCGACTTAGCGCATCCGGCACGACGTTAACTTTTCCCGGATGGTACTTAAGATCAAGGTCGTAGTCGGCCATCAACTCTAACCATCTGCGTTGCCTCATGTTCAACTCCTTCTGAGTGAATACATACTTCAAACTTTTGTGATCTGTAAAGACTTCGACTCTCTCGCCCAACAGGTAGTGTCTCCAAATCTTTAGGGCGAAGATCACGGCTGCAAGCTCCAAATCATGGGTCGGATAATTCTTCTCATGAGTCTTCAGTTGTCTCGATGCGTACGCGACGACTTTTCCATTTTGCATTAATACACATCCCAAACCCTTTCCAGATGCGTCGCTATGAATCACCAGTCCTCCCGAATTATCCGGTACGGTCAGGATCGGGGCGGTTATCAACTTCTGCTTCAACGTCTCGAAGGCTAAAGCACATCCATCCGTCCAAACAAACGGTACCTCCTTTCGTGTGAGCTTGGTTAACGGCTCGGCTACGCGAGCGAAGTCCTCCACAAATCTTCTGTAGTATCCGGCGAGTCCAAGAAAACTCCTTATCTCCGCAACATTCTTCGGAATAGGCCAATCTCGAACTGCTGCAATCTTCTCGGGATCAACGGCGATTCCATTACCCGACACAACATGTCCCAGAAACTTTACTTCTTCCAGCCAAAATTCGCATTTACTCATCTTCGCGAATAATTTCTCCTGTCTCAGCGTTTGCAGTGCGATCCTTAAGTGCTCAGCATGCTCCTCCGGAGTCTTCGAGTACACCAGAATATCGTCAATGAATACCACAATAAACTGGTCCAAGAACGGTGAAAAGATCCTGTTCATCAAATCCATAAATATTGCCGGCGCATTAGTCACTCCGAAGGGCATCACTAAATACTCGAAATGCCCATACCGAGTTCGGAATGCCGTCTTGCAAATGTCTTCTGCCTTTACTCGAACCTGATGATATCCTGATCGCAAATCCAGTTTCGAGAATACCCTCGCACCATTAAGCTGCTCAAAAAGTTCTCCAATGCGAGGGATCGGGTACTTGTTCTTAATAGTCACCCGATTCAATTCTCGATAATCAATGCACATTCTTCTCGTGCCATCCTTCTTCTTTACTAAAAGAACTGGAGCTCCCCAAGGCGAGTTGCTGCTTCGAATCCATCCCTTCTCGAGTAATTCGCCAACTTGTTTCTTAACTTCTTCTAATTCCACCGGTGCCATCGGATAATAAGATTTTGATACTGGCGCTGCACCCGGAATAAGGTCAATCGCAAACTCCACATCTCGCTTCGGCGGTAAGCCCGAAATATCCTCGAACACATTCATAAAGTCGCGAACAACTGTTGGCTCTTCCACCTCCATTGCCGCAAGAATACTGTTTGTCGGCCTAGCCCTAAACTCGACTGGCCCGACAGAGCTGCTACCTCCAGTGAAAATAAACTCAGGGTGTCCGGGAATCTGGAAAATTACTTTCCTTGCCCTACAATCAATGTGTGCGTGGAAAGTGCCCAGAAAATCCATCCCCAAGACAACCTCATAACTGCCCGTATCTATCACCAAGAAATCTGCAAAAAGCTCTCGTCCGCAAACAACGACTGTACAATCTCTACATTCCTTACTAGCTATGATTTTCCCATTCCCAGTGTGTATGTCCCAGAAACTAGACAGGGTCGTGCAGGTGATCGAGTGTGTAGTTATAAATTTGGATGACCTAAACAGTGGGATGCTCCGAAATTAAGTAATGCCAAGCGGGAAAACCATGAACGAGTAAATTACCTGAAACCACTTCTCCCGATGCCTTAGCTTCCTCAGCTGTCAACGTGAACGCTCGAGTCTGATTTGGTCCTTAGGTAAGCCGTTCCCGCCCTTGGAACGAACCCTGCGGAGGCTTCGACGGACAAGCATTAACGGCGTGATCTGCCGCTCCACATCTAAAACAGAGTCCCAGTCTTCTTCGACAATCCCTTTTCATGTGGCCCGGTAAATTGCAGTAGTTACAACTTATGCTCTTTCTTCGATCAGCGATCACAGGCTTCTTCATTGGCACCACGCTGCGCCTGTTCACCGGAATACTTCTACGTACGGATGTGGGGTCCCGTGCAAATGCTGGTTCCAGCTCGATTTGTTCCTTTAGTTTCTCCAGCAATCCCCTTATCACTCTTTGCCTGGCGGCTAGGACCGCACGCCCTGGGTCCATCTCCAAATTCTGACCGGCCATATTCCTGGAAATCAAAGTACCCAACATTAGCATGATGATAGATTTCGAGTATAGATCAAGGCTAGAACTCCAAGATACTTAAATAGAGTACTGCATTGTAGCTATGCCGCGGTATCATAGCCGCAATTACTTAACTCCACCCAAGTCGCCCAAGTCCTAGGGATAACAAGAAATCAGGTTTCCGAGTCGACATGCAAAGTAAGTTTGCACGTCGTAAAAGATATAATCAGGAAGAATGTGATTCAAGAATGGTAAAACGGTCAATGTGGCTGGACATGTTTCCTAAACACGGGTATTCTGATTCGTGTATTGGGTACAATACCCAACTACAAAGAATCAACCCAACTAACCTATGGCTCTGATACCATAAAACCATGTCACGCCCCGCTTCCCAGAGTACGCAAACTTGGGCACGTGACATAGCCAACCATGCTACCTGCGGGTAGGACGCATCCGTCCACAGTCACATTACGGTTGTAGAGATATCAAGAACAGTAAAAATAAACTAAACTAATACATGTCCAAATCCATAATAACAAGAATCAATAAACAATAAGTGCGGAAGCTAATGATCCAATACAATGAATAAACAGTACGTCCCATAATGCGGGCTCACATCTGGAAATGAAAAGCAATAAATAAACTAAACCCTAAGGACTCACTGGTCAGCCTGCTGGCTGAAGTACTCCTGCTCGGTCGTCGACAAAGGTATGGAATCTGGGCCATGCAAAACCCAGACGTCAGCGCGTCAAAGCATCAAGTATATAGCATAAACATGGTAATAAGCAATGCAAGTATGAACATGAATAAAGCAATAATAAGAGGTAACAAGCAGGGTAAAGTGCAAAGGTGACTAAACTGTCCTATCAGGTTTTCTACTCTATAGTCTTTGAAACCAATTGATGAATCGTCGATGTAACTCAATAGTATCCCGTGCATGCCCGGGACCACGGTCATGATCCTCGGGGCTGAATCCGAGACGTGCCGCTAAGCAGTAAAAGGTAGTAGGATAGATGAGTGATGTCAGCATCAACACTCCGGAGCTGGCCAAGCCCGTAAGACTGATCAGAACAAGTATCGAACTGTTGAGTTACAAGTCGGTTTCACCTTTGATTTCCCCATACCCCCAAGCTATGTATGTCAGGTCAGGTATTCAGTTGTCAAGGACTAATGCCAACGCAAGACCCAGTAAGAGTAGGTCTGTCTGGATAGACAGCGGGAATGGTCAGGTTTGTCGGCATTAGGCATGAAATCAGGTAACAGGTCAGGTTACTTTCAACAGGTCGAGTCGATATGCACAGGGTGTCATGTCCGGTGTATCAGTACATGTGTCATGTGTATCAAGATCGGTCAATATGTAATGCAATCAGGTGTGTGCTCGCAACAGGTATGCAATCAATAATGAACAGTAGCAGGAAACAGTAAATAACAATATTAATCTAGGTAAACACAGTGATGTTTCGTATTCTCTTATTAATCCGGTTCACGCACCTTTGAGGTGCAATAGCCACAAGACGAAACAATATCGATAATATACGTAATGGAGTTACATGAATTTGAACTAAGCATAATAATTGTCTCATGAGTGATTTTAACAAATGAAGTGGGGATGATCTACTTGGTTTGATTAGTTAAGTATGAATTAATAGCAGACCGGTTAATATGAGCAATGATTTCATTGATTTAAAGTTACGGATAATTGTGACTAGCAATTCTAAGTTATAAAAGGTATCGATGTTATAATAGTTGTGTGGTTATAATATGATGATTAAGTTGTAGCATGTTAAAGCAAGTATTCGGATACTTGCCTCGGCGGTTCCGCAAACCGAAACACGGATGCGATGTCGGCAGAAACTGCGATATGGAAGCACGGGCCACGGATCGAGTCCCAACAGAGATCAACGGGATCACACGGACCAGGGGACTTCGCTACAGCGTCGGGTTCGTCAAACGGCACGGTCGGATTCCGGCAAAAGTTATCGGCAACAAGTTAGCAATAAGATAAACATACAAGATCAACGGGATTTTGCACCAAAGGAAGTAAAGTGATGCTTACAGAGGAGAAACAGGGGTAACTATGACGGGCCCGACGGCGATGGACGCGCCGGCGGTGAACAGGAGGTGCGGCGAGGGTGCTGGAAACGGCTGAAAGGGCTCGGGGTCGCTGGAAAGGGGTGCTGCGGCGAGTGGGGAAGGGAGGCGACGACGAGGTTGTGACGAGGAGGGTGAGAGGGAGTCGTGGGAGTCGTCGGCGAGGTCTGCAGGGGTTGGAGGCGAGGTCTGGGTTGGGTGCAGGCGCGGGAATCGTCGGGAGAACGGGAGGAAGAGGGTAGGTGGGTACGGTGGAGGTCGTGGTGGTGAGGGCGGCGACGGCGAGGTCGCGAGGAGGCCGGCGGTGAGACTGCGGGAGGCTAGGGTTAGGGTTTCGTGTGGGTTTCGATGGGAGGCGGCTGCATGAGCACGAGCGAGAGTTTAAATATAGGGGAAGAGAGAGAGAGAGTTGTTGAGAGAGAGAGAAAGATAAATATTTGATAGAGAGAGGGAGAGATACAGAACGAGAGGGGAGAGAGAGATAGAGAGAGATTGAGGGAAGAGAGAGAGAGAGATGAGGAAAAGGGACGTGGGGCCCACGAGCTCAAAAGGAGCTCGTGATTGGCTGAGTGAAAAATCAGAAAGGAAATTTCTGAAGGATTTTAGGGGATTGAGTAGTTTACTGAATATATTCGCATAAATATAAGTTTTAGATATTAAATTTAAATGGGCTATTTTGGCGCGAAATGAAACATTTCCAAATCGCGCCCGAGTTGCGCCCAAATGTTCCAAATTCAAATTATAGGATTTTAAGCGGGTTCCAAACATTGAAAAGAGGTGTTTAATAATTAGAATGCATGCCTCCAAGTCGGACACTTGCACGTGTGCGTAGACGTCCAAACTTGCCCGTTTAGCCAAACGGGACGGAATCTCGACACGCGGACGCTACCACGCGACTAGTGGCGACGAGTAGGCCAACATGGACATCTTAAATTTTATTTTAGGAGTTAAAATTTGTTATGTGCCAAATGACTTAACCGGTTATAATTTAGCCATAAACATCAGAAAATTAGGAAAATTGGAAAAGAGCAATATATAACCCTCAACTTGTAATATAACTAGTATTATTGGGCTCGGGTGTTACAGGGGACAAGGAGACGTTCAAAGTATACGTCACCCGCTTCTACAACGCCCTTCTTGATGTCCCAGAACACCGGAACGAGACGGTCATCATAGCTCTGAGGTCTGGTCTTAGGCACAAGGAGTGGTTACGCTCTTTTGCATTAGTGCAACCTAAGAGCATGGCCGAGATAAAGGCCTGGACCGAACGCGAGATCCAGCTTAAATCCGAGGTGAACGCAAATCGCCCCCGGGCAGTGCAAACCGACCAAAAGAAGAGGGCAAGAGAAGAGAGAAGGGGACCTGAGCGGCAAAAACCCTATCTCCCAAAATTCCAGTAGTACACCCCGCTCAACGTCTCCCTGGCGGTGCTACTAGAGGAGGCCAAGGGTGAGGGGTTCTTCAAGCTTCCCCCGGTCTCGCGAATGGCCTCAAAGCGAACCCGAGGCCCCTACTGCGGTTTTCACAGATCGCTGGGCCACTCCACGGAGGGCTGCAAACAACTCCGAGACTATATTAAAGAGCTCATCCGTTCGGGGCACCTCGCAACGTACCTAAGGGACAAGCGGCAAGCTGACCGCGAGCAGGAGCAGCGTCCTCCTCCCGCGGAGCTGACCATCGACCAGATCATAGTAGTGTCAGCGGGGGATATGCCTGCAGCTACCCTGCTCGGCTATCCCTGGCTGGTAGCTTCCCTACCCTACAACGCCAGGGATCTAAGCTCTCACAAAGAGGCGACCGAGCAGCTTTCCTGCTTGGTTCATCCTTGGTAGGCCTCCCACGGCCCCTCCAGCGCCAAGGATCGAAGCCCTCATGAAAAGGCAGCCCAGCAGCAACCCTGCTCGGCTATCCCGGCTGGTAGCTTCCCTACCCCACAACGCCAAGGATCGAAGCCCTCATCAAGAGGCAGCCCTGTAGCTACCCTGCTCGGCTATCCCTGACTGGTAGCTTCCCTACCCCACAGCGCCAGGGATCGAATCCCTTATCAAGAAGTAGCCCTGCAGCTACCCTGCTCGGCTATCCCTGGCTGATAGCTTCCCTACCCCACAACGCCAGACATCAAAGCCCTCGCCAAGAGGCACCGGGCAGCAACCCTGGTCGGCCATCCTTAGTAGGCCACTTACGGTCCCTCCAGCGCTAAGGATGAAAAGTCCTCGAAAGAGGCAACCGGGCCCGCCCTTGCATGGTTATCCCTGGCTGGTAGCTCCCTACCCCAACAAACCAGGGATCAAAGCCCTCGCCAAGAGGCAACCGGGCCCGCCCTTGCTCGGTTATCCCTGGCTAGTAGCTCCCTACCAAACCAGGGATCAAAGCCCTCTCCAAGAGGCACCGGGCAGTAACCCTGCTCGGCCCATCCTTAAGGATCAAAGCCCTCGCCAAGAGGCACCGAGCAGCTACCCTGCTCAGCCCCATCCTTAGTAGGCCACTCACAGCCCCTCCCGCGCTAAGGATCAAAGCCCTCGCCAAGAGGCACCGAGCAGCTACCCTGCTCGGCCCCATCCTTAGTAGGCCACTCACGGCCTCTCCCGCGCTAAGGATCAAAGCCCTTGCTAAGAGGCACCGAGCAGCTACCCTACTCGGTCCCGTCCTTAGTAGGCCACTCACGGCCCCTCCCGCACTAAGGATCAAAAGCCCTCGAAAAAGGCAACCGGGCCCACCCTTGCTTGGTTATTCCTGGCCGGTGGCTCCCTACCACAACACACCAGGGATCAAAGCTTTCGCCAAGAGGTACCGAGTAGCTACCCTGCTCGGTCGATCACTAGCATGCTTCTCCAAGCTTCCCACGCTAAGGAACATGACCTTACCAAGAGGCATCCGGTTCTACGTCTAAGCAATCTCCACCTCGACTTCGGGGCCATGAAGATACCGTCTTCACACCAATCCTCTTACACTCGGCAACCGAACAGATTCAACTCGATGTGTGATCGCTAGACAAAGAACCGACATAATACGAAGGCAATACTGCGCAAATACATGTTTACCGACAAAGGAAAATACAAGCACAAACACTACTGCAAAAACAAAAAATTTTATTCACAAAGCCAAAAGTCTTTACAAAGGTATTATGGGCTCCCCAGCCTTATCAAATTACCCAAAGCGTTACAAAACGGAAGTTCTGGCCGCAAGCCCGGCCTAGACCTCGCTTCCCTCATCACTGTCCATCGGGGGCATGACCACTGAAAGTGGGACCCAAGCTCGAAGCTCACCGTGGGCAAACTTCGGAAGCTGCTCCTTGACGGCATCAAGAGCTTTGTTCCATGCAATGGTGGAGGCCTCTCCGAGGTCGACGTAAAACTAGTCCGACCCCTTGTAATCAGCCACCGCCTTTCTAGCTCGGATCTCGGCAAGCTCCGCCGCCTGAAATGCCGCCTCAGCATCCCGCCTGCTTGCATCCCTCTCCCTCTTCATGGCCGCAAAGCGATCGGCCAGTTCCACCAACTTCACCTCGACGACTCGGTGGGACTCACTCAGGCGGCGATAGGACTCCCGACACTTTGAAACGGCGAGCTTCGCGACTTCTGACCAGGCTCCAAGGACGGCCGTCCTCTCCCTCTCCAGACGTAGCTCGAGTCGCAGACCCTCGCCCTCCGAAGAAGACTCTTCTACTGACCTCGCAGCATGAGTAGCCCCCTCGGCCTCTATACACGTAACGAGGGCGCAGTGCTGTAGGATCTGGCGAAAAACGGCAGAGAGGCTTAGGGACACCGAACTAAGGAGAGGGCACTCGAAATAACACATGAGGGAGTACACACCTGAACCGCTTCCTGTGCGATAGCCGCCATTTGGGCCCTCAGGGTCCCCCGTGGCATCTGTCCCCCGACCGACTCCTCCACACCAGCAAGAAGGCTGGTAGTAACAGAAAGTCCCGATGGGACCACGAAGTGGGCGTCCCCCTCCTGCGCGGGAATCCTCTCCGGAATTCCCGACGGCGGCGCGCGAGAGACCGTCCTCTTTCGCTTAAGAGAAACCCTGTCTTCATCCTCTCCTACATCCCTCATCTGGAGCTTGGGAACCCGTGTACGCTATTGGCCGCCGCCGGAACAATCGTCAGGAGCTCGTGACAGGGCAGATGGCCCAACCGTCGGAGGCACATCTGGTGCGGGGTTCGAGTCAGCTGGAGGCACGGTCGCACCGCCGGTCCCCCTCCAGGACTGTGCGCCGAAGGCACCAAGAGTCCTGGATCGATCCATCTGCCCTGCCAAAGGGAAAAAAGGCTAGACTCAGAAAGAGAAGAAGCAGAAGGAAGAAAAAGCAAGCCATCTAACCTGGTGGGAAGAAATCCTCGAGAAGAGAAAACGCAAGATCCGACCTAAAAAGGGAAAGCGCCGAGCTAACAAGACAGAGAATGAGGAAAATGTGAAGAGAGAGAGAGAGAGATCCTGGATCAGGCCTCCCCTCGATTTATGCTACCGGCATCCTCATCCAACCGCGATGGTCGACTCCCGCCAAAACGGTTCACTGCCCCCGACGGCCACGATCACTCCACCTGTCGCAAGCGCATTGGCAGCATCCCATTGGACGCCAGAAGCCTGCGGCACGTCACATCAGCCTACCGGTACCCGACACGTGGTCTGTCGTCTCAGCAAAAGTGCACACGATCCGGCACACCCTCTTTAATACGGAAATCTCGCCCTGATTCGCTAGTATCACCCAGAAAAAAACAGCCGATTGCCCAGGGACACGCCCGACGATATTTTTGAAAAGGAGTTCACCTCGGGTCACCAAGCAAACCACTCTCGACCCGACCCGTCAGCTGGTCAGGACGAAAGTGGGGGCTAATGATGATGCTCGATATCAGTGATGTCCCAGATCATGACACGTGGCAGATGACGTGCCCCAGGGCTCACAAGAAATGACCTACAGTGGCCGACCGGACCACTCCTGTACCCGTCCTACAAGCAAACGCCGGCTCACCTCCGAGTCCCCAGCACAATTAGCCTCCTCGGCCTCACAGCTCATCTTCGAGCTATCACAGGCCCGAGCTTCCTCGGCTCTCTCAGCTCGCTTCCGGACTCGAGCAGAACCAGGATAGCTCGGCTCTCCCGCTCGACCGCGAGCTCTCCCGCCGAGGTCATCTTCCTCGGTCTCATCGACCGACCAATGGCACCGCTTGCAGGCGTAACCGCCATCCCGCGAATCTAGTCATGCGCGAGATCTCCGCCCGACACATCCCACGTTCCACGCCGCCACGCCCCCATTAACGAGCCTGTCTCGCCATTAATGGGAGGTCTCGCTCATCACGCGGGCGTGACGTCGGAAGTGTAACGGCCGGCGTGATTCTCGCGCCTGCCCTGCCTGCTGCCACCGCTATATAAACCCCTTCTTCAGACGATCCAAGTAAGCCATTTTTACTCCACTAAGTCGTTACTCTGCTCGAATCTCTAATCTAACTTGATCGTCGGAGGGTGCTCGGTGGTACAACTATCCCGGGACTTCCTTGCAGGTGGCTCGGCAACCACAACCTCAAACCCATTGAGATCCACACGTTTCAGGAGCAACAACCTCCAGATCCAATCTCAGCCGCCCATCGCAGCCATCAGCAGATCAACGGAGGGCAACATCTGAAGGAGGCCTACGACCTCCATCACCTCCTCCTCAACCTCTTCCGATCTCGTAGCATCTTCCTAAAAATCTTAACCGCATTCAGGATTATTATCATCATGATCTTGGACAATCGGAGATAAATTCGAGACACGGCGGCGTGATGGAGATCCGCACGTTGACGGTGGAGGATGAGGCGTTGAAGAGGAACACCGATTGCATCTACTTCTTGGTTTCACCGTTGACTTGCAAAAATATTATTTTTGTTTGATCTTCGTGAATTTTACTTTTTTGGGAAATTTTTTAGGTCAGTATGTTTATGTTGTTGGATCTTGAATCGTTGATTGTATATTAATTTGATCATATCTTAAATTCTTGATGCTGTGGCCTAGAAGATGATGATGATTTGGTGTTAATTGGGTAATGTATTTGTTAAAAAAGCGATCTTTAAACATGTTGAGCAATTTTTCTTGATAATTTTTGAATTTTTTTATGTCCAGGAAATTTAATCTTGTTGGATCTTGAATTATCATTTGTATTTAGTTTTGTGGAACAGAAGAGAGAAAGTAGAGGGAGAAGAAGATGGTCCTGTCCAGAATAAAAAAGAAGAGAGGCAAATAAGAAAATAAGAGATTTATTTATTAGGTTGTGCCTATTGCCGATTGGCTGTGGCAATGAGACACCCTTATAAATTTTATTAATTTTTTTTCCATTTTGTATTTTATTTTCTAATAATCTGTAGTTCCTTTACTGATACTGCTCTCTTTTTGCTAATTCCAATATCAGACAAATTGCTCAATAATATTAAATGTATTGGAAAGAACAAATTGCAATTAAATATATACATAAAAGCGAGGACATATATGTTATGATCACCCATCTTCAATTAAATTCATCCTTATACACGAATACTTTTTTCATAGAATTAGATGATGGAATTCAAATCAAGAGTGTATATATCAGAAGAGGATCTTCATAACTTTTCCTCATTCTAACTTAATTAGTTGAGTACTTTAAATTTAAATTAGATTTAGGTAGGGTCCTAAATAATACTGCAATGTTTGTTCGATTTTGCATTTATATACCTTATTAATTTTATCGCTGTACTTTCATATACTAAAATACAAACCGTATGGATTTTGTTTAACATAACCACGAATTTGATGGTTAATTGAAGAGAGCAAAGTATTAACAGTTTGTATTTTAAGGTATATAAGTGCAGCAAAAAAATCAATAAGGTATATAAATACAAAGTAGGTGAAACATAGGAGTATTATTTAGCAATTAATCCAATAATATATTCGGATCAATAAGAAAAATCCGTAACTCCTAGACGGTCCATGTCGTCAACTTTTTTCATGTGCGGTGTACCTAGGGATTTGAAAAGATTATTAATAATTTTTAGCCAAGATAACAATTTTTAGTGATTTTAGTTAAGATAACGAAAACATCTTCATCAAACCTGTTTTTTTTTTAACAAATGCGCATAGCAAAAGCAAAATCTTAGTTGAGTTACTGGAAACTTTGAGGGTAACATTCAAACTATCCAACTCCAATAATAAACAGGCTAAGGCCTAAGTTTGGCAAAAAGGTTTTCGAGACCCGGTTTCATTCAAGTTAAAACAAAACCGTGGTTTGGTGTTGTTTGGTAACATAGTCTTGAACCCTAGGCTTCCGAGTAGGGTATTACAGAAAGAGCGGTTTTGAAGCCTTGCAACACTGATCTTTTCTAAATATTTTGAAACCGCTGTTTAGAAACTCTATTTTGATGGCCAAGCGGTCACCTATTATTTATTTTTGGAGTTTAGTCCAGAAAGCCATCAAACAATGGTTAACCCTGCCAAAATGAGGCCTAAATTTTGGGTGTTTTCAATTCAAGGCCCTACAAAGTGTCTAATACTTCTTGGGCTATTAAAACTAGCCAACCCCAATAAAGAATCCCAAAAGATGGGTGCACGTTAGCCACGTCTCAACTAAAATACGCCCCCTTACGACTGATCGTATATCGGCTTTCCTTCAATCTCACTCTGCATTAGCTCATAACAAAATCCATCAAAATTCTCAGAGATTAAAAAAGACGAGAAAAAAAAATCTGAACTTTTTTCTCCGTCATGGATTTTTGGCAGCGAGCTCGAGTGTTCGCCGAGGAAGCGGCCAAGCGAACGCAAGAGATCTCCATCGAAGCGGCCCAGCGATCGCAGGAGCTCACCAAAGGCGCTGCCAGATTCTCCCAGGAGTTCGTATCCGAGACCGCGAAGAAATCCAAGGAGCTCGCCATGGAGGCGTCGAGGAAGGCGGATCAGATCAAGACCGAGGCGATGAAGCGCGCGGATCAGATCAAGACCCTCGCCGGCGAGATCGAGATCCCGATCCCGATCCCTCCGCTGGCGTCGCAGGGATCGGCGCCGGCGGAGGCGGCTCCGGCGGCTGAGATGGAGAGGTTTGGGGTCACGGATGAGCTGAGGGAGTTTGTGAAGGGGATCACCATCAGCACTTTTCGCGATTTCCCTATGCAAGGTGACTGCTTTTATCCTTCGGCTTAGATCTAACTTGAAATTTAAGCAATAAGGCATTTTTGGTAGTTCGTAGATTGGAAGATGGCCAATCCTTTTCGAAATGACGCAGTTTTCGTGGTGTAGTTTGTTAAATTTGTCGTGAAATGATCTGCATTTTATGGAAATAATCCTTTTTAGGGCCATAATTTTGTTACTGTTGTCAGTTATATATTTTCCTCTTGAAATTTGTATATTTAGCCATTGAGGTCGTTTCTGGTATTGTAAATGCAGATGAACCGGAGAAGTCTGAAGTACCAACCGTGTCGAATGTGAGGCAGGATCTAAATGAATGGCAAGCAAGGCATGCAACTCTTGTTCTTTCTTCTGTAAAGGTATTTGCTCTTACTTCATTCTTTTAAACCGGTTAACCCCATTTTTTCCTTCTTGAATCTAAGCCATTAATCCCAATAAACCTGTCTTTAGTATATTTTTTGTGTAGATATATCCTTCTTGAATTAACTCTCATGTTTGTCTGAAAATGTCTGTCAAACTCAAATAAGATGGTATAGAGCGACATATTTACTGCAAGAATATCAACCATGTAAACAAGATAGAAATGGTTACATCAACTTGCCCTTGCCACTTTGAGCTGAAAGAAATAAATCTTGAATGAGAAAAGGGGTGGGAGAAGAAGGCATGCCATTGTAGGAGTCGTCTGATTAACATTGTATCTCTTCGTTTCTTTGTTTATGGAGGCACGGGAGCGATAGGGACTTCGGATTGGAAGGAAGCTAGGAGAGAGATGATACTTGGGTATGGCGGTATGGCTGCCTTTAGAGTTGGATGCATATGTTTGGGGTTAGCCAGACATGAGTTTATTTAGCATACAGACAAGATTTTTATTTTTTGCACATATAAACACAACTATATAGGCGATTGCCATGCATCAAATTAAATTGCTAGTGGATAATGAAAGTTATATCTGTGCTCGAAATTTGGATTATGCTAGTAGAAAATTCCTGAATCCAAACAGACAAACCCCCCATCCCCACCAAACAAAGGAGAAAGAAAGAAACAAAACTAACACACGCACACACTAAATAATAATAATATAAAGAAAATCGTCTGCACCCACACACATCCAGCCCCCCACAAACCCATCCCAGAAAAGGAGGGAAAGTATCTTACTTACAAATAGAACTTTTGTAAATTTACCTAAGAGATTTTAAGGACACAGACTAGTTTGTCTCCCTTGTTTTGATAGCATAATGGCACTACAATCAACAGGATTATCGCATTGACTCAGGCCTACAAGAAATTTGATCGTATCCTTTACGGCCTTAACCAACTAACTTGTTACCATATATCTGGATTGCTAATCGTTCGTAAATTCTTCCATCCAAATCTCGGTAAGATTTCGGATTACTGCCAAAGTCTAAATTCTTATTTTTGTAAAGTCTTAGGATTTCTTGTTAGTGACAAACAGAATTGTGTAAATCAATCTTTGATGTTATTTGTCCAACTAATGCAAATAGTGACATATTACTATCTATTTTCATATTGGTCCTTCGACCTGTACGGAAAGGCCAACATGTTTATGATGGAAAAGCTTGCCATTGTGCAAGCATCATTGTAAAATAATCTGTCTTACATAATTTTACTCTAAGAAATTTGGTGAGTCAGCAATGAATAAACTAAGTAGTCAGTTTTTAGTCTTCTCAACATCCGACTTTTGCTTCTTTTGTTCCTATGGGGCATTTATTTTAATTATGTATTGTTTAGTTTCTTCTACTGTAAAGAAACTCTTATCACAGCTAAATGTTAACTAAGCATACAAGTAATTATATACCGCAGGAAATATCAAAGTTCCGTTACGAGTTGTGCCCACGCTACATGAAGGAGCAAAAGTTCTGGAGGATATATTTCGTACTTGTCAACAATCATGCGGCTCTGTAAGTTTCAACCTCCTATGTAAATGCCTGCCATGTTTATCCCTAACGCATGCATGTTATTAATTAATAGTGTTGAAGCTGAGTCTAATTCTTTGTAGCATTCCTGGAAAAATATTTTTTCTTTTCTTGCATGTGTTTGCACTTCATTTTCAAGATCAACATAATTTCTTCTGCAAATTGCTTAAATCATAAAAAAAATCAGCAACGTTTCAGTTATGTTTCTTTCTATGACGAACTTCTCTTAACAATTTCTAAACTAGTTAGCTGTTCTTACTGTCAAGACGTCTTAGATGCTGAAGGCAATTGTATAAACTCTTATACGAGGAATTTGCATTTGATATGATGCGTATCTTTGCCGATTATGGACAGCTTGTAAGTAGATCTCTCTTCCCCCCCCCCCCCTTTCCAATCAGTTACGAGAAGCGGTACATGGAAAACTTAAAACTGAAATCTGTAGAACAAAAGCAAACCGACAATGCTATAGGAAGCTCAAGTGCCGAACCAATTTATTCAACAGAAACAAAAGGTGCAAACTTGCAAAGCAAGACTTCAGCATCTTCAAATGTGGAGCATGACTTGGATGTGTTTCTTCTTGGGGATCTTGGTAGTAGTGATGAAGGTCCAGGTATGCACTCCATTTAATACAGTCAATATAGGTTACTGCTGAAATACAGCTTTAATTTCAGTTCTCAGAACTGCTGTTATCTAGAAAGTTTTGGAGACATTATTCTGTTCGAAATAGTATATTCTGACATTTTTCATTTTTTTAATCCATATTCTTCCTTTTAGACGATTGTGATGATGGTTTCAATGATGATTTTGACAAGATTGAAAGCAACTCGGTAAGCATGTTACACCCTTCACCTTCTGGTACTACATTTTTTGGCATAAAATTAATCAGAAATCTTTATCCATTTTCAATCAATAAAGACAACTATAGATATGGATTCCAAATCGGTAATCAGATATTACAAATAATACCCATGCTTATTAATAGATCCTGGTTAACTCATCCTGATAGAATTCAAGAATTACACATAAGTGCACATGGTGAACAGATCCACAAACATGAATGCACCCCTTTCCCCTATAACCACCTACTCAGTGATGACTGCACATATGGAAAGAGACGCCAACAAGCACATATAAAAGTTGGTTGTAATGTAGGCCCGTAATTTCATTGCACGGTGTAGCAGCCACATAACACAAATATGTCCAATCAGTCGAATCTACAAAGGAGACATGAATACAACGCTTTAGTTCTTGGAGTCACCGCCTATGTTTTCACTAAAAACATAAGGAAAGAGAAGTAATAATATTGTTAAAAGTAAAGACCAAATGACGGGACTTTAAAGATAGTCTCACATTGGAAACAACTAAAGAAACACATGGATATAAGATATAAGGTGGGTCAGTCCTTAACAAGGCTTGAGTCTTATTGTTGGAACCCATTTATATCAAAGATCCATGTGTATCTATAAAAAGCCCATCACTCGCTCAACTTTAAATAAACTTTAATATTTAATATGGTATCAGAGTTAATGGTTCGTTCCTCCACGTGACAACCACACCAAGAAAAAGTGATGGTTGCACGTAACCCTTCTCGTACTTTGCACGTGAATATAAGATGGGTCAAATCTCAATAAGGCCTGAGTCTTATTATTGGAACCTGCTTATATCAAAGGCTCATGTGTACTTATAAAAATCTTATCACTCTCTCAACTTTAAATAAACTTTAATTTTTAACAAATATGAAAACAGAGAAAGAGGAAAAGATATCCTAGAATGGGTAAGGAATTGTTAGATTTCAACGGAAACTGGACAAGAATCGGCTACTCGTCGAAAATCCTTTGCTTTGAAAGATGTATGTCTAAACACCCTCACAACATACACATAGAGAGGTGAGACTTAGGTTGGCCTTGACCTGAACACCACTCGACATGCTTTTTTTAGGTTTTTTGGTTCACATATAACCTGTTTCGTGCAAAAGTGGGTGTAGCACCTGTGGAGGAGAAGATGCGGGAAAACTGGCTAAGATAGTTTGGTCATGTACAACGCGGACTTATAGAAGCACCGGTTCGACGAATGGATACTTTCGATATAGGTAATGTCAAAAGGGCGAAAGGAAACCGAAGAAAATATGGATGGAGGTGATACGAAAAGATATGGTTGCCAAATGCGTCAATGAAAGTATATTATTTGATAGGAGTGAGTGGGGGCGGAGGATTCATGTGCTGGACCCGGCGTGATTCTCATGTTGGTTCATGTAGCCTATCTCATATGCCTAGGATAAAAGGCTCAGTTGTTGTTGGTTCACATATATCCTGCCCTGAATCCTGTTTGGATGGGTTTAACTTTCTTTAAAAAAATTCTTGATAGGTTTGGTTTTCATTCATAACCCGTCAACCCATACCTGTATTTAAACCCTTCCTACCTAGCCCATGTAAACCCGAACCACTTCAATAAATCTACTTGTTCAATGTGAAAAACCGTATTTTCCTATCATACCACACTCCATGTCAATGCAGCGTTATGCTTTTCCATTTTCGTTCCACCTGCCGAAACATTCTACGCTACACATTCCCGTTATTGTTCCACGTACCGAAACATTCGAGGAAACATTGGTTTTGATTGTTAGGCTTTGGTCCCTAATACACTAATACTCTTATACATGCATCTTTGCATGTCATGAGAATGTGTTGACATACATTATCTCAAGGTGATTTAGAGCTGAATATCGTGTCCGGATGGGAGTTTTCAACAGGGTGATTTTCATCGGGTTTTTGACCTTTTGCCAACATCATTTGATTCCTTACCCATCTCTTGTTATCTTTCTTTTTGTCTCTGTTTTCCTCTTATTTTATTCCTTTTTCTTATATTTTTAGTGAAAACATAGGTTGCGACTCCAATACACTTAACGTATTCTTTTTTGTCTCCGTTGTAGTTTTGACCCCTCTAATATATTTTCTGTAGGTGGTCGATACACATTGATTTAGTTAGAATGAATTCTACACGTTCACTTAGGGTTATGATGCGGTGGCGAGTGAGTATATCAGGAGGGGTGATTGTGAGTATATCAGGAGGGGTCTGCAATCACGAACAAATAAGATCCCATGAGGTCCTAGGAAGGAGAGGCACACATGATTATGCATGCGGACCTTCAAATTTGGAGGGGTCAACAAGGTATAATGTGGATAGAATTGTGTGACAGCTGTTGTCATTGGTATATTTTTGAAACGCTTTGCAGAAAATGGGTGAGGCTTAAGGTACATTAGAGTGAGCTAAAACTACACAAGTCTAGTGTTCATCATGGGTTTCTCTCACTGGTACTTAGATTTTGAAGGACTTGATCTTAAACATAACATTAAAGACTTGTTTGATCGCCATATTGGGGCTTCTGAGTAGCATGGATTCGGATACGGATACATATACAGGATACGATTCGGTTTGCAGATTCGCAATTTTCGAAAAATCCAGGATACGACTTGTTAGGATTCATTGATTTTTTGTTGTTTAAGCACGTAATAACAAAAAATCATGTCTTCAATAAATCAAGACTAGATTACAAATAATTTGTAAGTATTGAATGCGTAGATTGTTGGTGTCTTAGCCGTTGATACATGTTCAATTCATCTAGAATAAAATATAAACTTAAGAATGGGGCAAAAGAGTTTCACAAAGTATTCTTGGCGAAAGCGAATCTCAAAGAATCCAACTTGGATATGTATCTGATACGATACGGATACTCCATCTTCATGAGGAATCCGTGCAACATAGTCGGGCTTGGCAAACTTTTCCATTACCTGCAGCAATCTGCTGACACTTGCATTCTGCTTGACCAACACTGAATATATACACAGTAACTGAAGGGCCGTTTACAGTAAACATCAAAATTTGCACATTAATACGGTCGGCATTTCTTATAAGAATTCCTTGACGCGATGCATAGCAAGGTTTGTATCATTTGAGACAATTCTTATCGACTTCCCGCAAGGCTGAATCTGATTTTACGTAAAACACTGGGAAAGAAAAATAAGGGTGGTAAGCTAACAGATTTCAAAGTTTTTTCTCTGCTATTATTTGGGTAGAACCTTCATTTCCATTGCCTGCGAATGAATAAACCTTATATTAAAAAATAGTTAAATCGTCTTGATTAAAAAAAGAAGAAAATAAAAACCCTCTACCCTTTTTCCCTTAAAATTCTTTAGACTATACGACAGTGATGGATTGCAAACTTAACAATAAAATGAATTTCCCATTGCAGGGTATAGAAAGCGACGATGAAGTTAGAAAGTCCAGGCAAACAAAATAAGGTAGTAAATCATTTCCTGGTCAATGTAGGCGTGGATGATAAGAATCTTTTTTTTCGGTTTTGTGCAATCTGGGTCTCAAGGTCAGTGGATTGCGCAAACGCTATTCTATTTTCTACTTGTGTATATTTTTCCGTGATTAATTCGTTGTCACCAGAGAATTTCATAAGATGGATGCTGTGTAGAACTCCGATTCATTTCTGTCTTTCGTCTCTATGCTTCTGTATATCAGGACCATCATGTTCTGTTTTTGATAAATAGATGCAAATTGTATCATTAGTTGTTAGTTAATAATGAAGATTGCTTTTCTAAAAATTGTTGAATGTGTGAAAAGAACTGAAATCTGCGTGTATGTGCATGGGATATAAATTAGGGAAAAATAGGTCTAACTCGCCGGTCTAGAAAAATGATAGGAAAAACTTCCTGGCCAAAAAAATCTGTGAGAGCTCGCTCGATCCTAAAGTTTATAGGTTTAAGTCCCTTAAGTACAACCAACCATCATTTAGTTTTGAATATTCTCATATTATCCTTGTCAATTTTTGGTTGATAACTGCTGCATTTTGTAGCTAAACAACTATATTTAGCAGGCGCATTGCTACATTTATCAGATGTAGCAATGTACATGAACCGTTACACTTAGCAGATAACTGTTACATTTATCAAATATAACAATGTACCTGCTAAATGTGGTAGTTTACCTGTTAAATGTAGCAGTTATCTGTCAAAACTTGACAAGGTTAATATTGGAATATTAAAAAGTAAAAAATGGTTGGTTGTACTCTAGAGGATTAAACCTATAATGTTTTGGATTTATGGAGGTTTTTACAAGAATATTTTGCTCAGGGAGTTTTTCCTATTGGTTTCAGCACCCAGCCAGTTGGACACATTTTCCCCTGAAAATTATGTAAGATAAGGGAAAGGGGATGGAAAAAGGCCACATTTAAATTTACTTCATGGTTTGTGGTCACCAATTGTAGTAATTACAATTCCTTTCTTCCTTGACTTGAAGACCCATGCCCTATTAACATCATTTCGAAGGATATAAAGATGGCTTTCGTTTTTAATGTCCTGGGTCTTGCCGAGCACATGATGAACCTAAATGCCGAAAATGTTAAATAAATTTTCTCATCTCCCTTCTCATTTCTTAACAGCTTGTCTCGTCAGCCGCAGCAGCCGTCGCTCTTTGACGTCCCGTCTTCGTGCTCCCCTCCAAAGTGAGCAACCATGGTCGCAATATATGATGAGAAATGTTTGTAATCTTAATCTACAACCTAAAATGATGAGATTTCGATTTAAAAAGGAATTTGAGAAAAATCCAAGGCCAGATCAAACTCTAAAGTCGACATACTAATCAAACCCTAATCAAATTCCTAATCCAAGCCATGAGGTTGTGCACGTGATGAATTATGGACATAAAATTTAACATAGGTTAGATGACAGGAGCAAAGTGCTGTTTTTTAAAGTTAGAGATCCTACTTTTGGGCCGTTTGTGATAGGGTTTACTGTCCTTAAGTGGAAAGAAAAAGAAGAAAAATCCTAAATGACAATTACAGTGAAAGTTGTAATAACTTAAATCCTAAATGGTAAGTATTGTGAAAGATGTACTAACTTTTAGCTGAAGACACGATAGAGCGAGATAACTATGAGATATATATTGAAAAAGCGTCATCACTTAATAAAAGGGACGGATGCAGAAATTTTGGTCGGTGGGGTCAAAATAAAGACAATGGTGTTCTATTAAAAAGTCCTACTAAATAATATAAAAAAATTACACATTTTAAAAAGTAAAAAAATAATCTTTAAAATAATTTAAGCATTTGGAAATTTACATAGTATAAAGATATATTGGAACACATATCATGAAGTTTTTTTTTACTATTATAACTAGAACACATGCCATCTTTTCATTTTCTAAAAAAAAATCCAAAAAAAGAAAGAAATCTCTCTTTCTGTTTATGCTTTGTATTTCTTTCTTTCTTTCTCTCTCCTCCCTCCCTCTCTAAATTTGTTCTTTACATTCATTCTGCACAAGCGTAATTGATCTCATATCATGAAGTTTTTTTTACTATTATAACTAGAACCACATGCCATCTTTTCATTTTCTAAAAAGAAATCCAAAAAAAGAAAGAAATCTCTCTTTCAGTTTATGCTCTGTATTTATTTCTCTCTTTCTCTCTCCTCCCTCCCTCTCTAAATTTGTTCTTTACATTCATTCTGCACAAGCGTAATTGATCTCATGACCTTCAACTAGGTAATTGTGTAACTTACCATTTAGGATAAACTCCAATATTGAAATTTTATAGCATATGCATGTATAAAATATATTCCAAAATATAATGTTTTCTTGCTACCGATATAATTTTTTTGTTTTTTGGTAAATATTCAGTGGGGACAATTGCCCCCGCCGGGCTCCATGATCGACCCCTACTTAATATCGTCATGGCTTTAGAGTTTGTGCTTGACTTTATTGATGCTAGGTTTTTAGACTCTGTAAAAATTACATCTTACATAGACAAATTGATCGGTCTGAAGAAATGAAGAGTGCCAATTATGGGCCTTTTTCTCCTCAGCTTCTCTCTAGCCTAGTTACCTATCACTTTGTTTTTTTTAAGAGAGTAGAACAAGTAATCTTTGCTTATCTTGTTGTTGGGTCTGTTACTCTTACTCTTTGTTCCAATAAATGGCATGTCTCTCTATAGAAATGTTTATTGTGTTCTATAGTTGTTGCAAGCTAAACAATTTCAATCCATTTTTGATTAGTTTCATTAAATTTCAGTTTCAAACAAGTAAAAAAAGAGAAAATGGTGAATGATGCGGCATTTTTATTTTAAGAGCAATATGGCCTCGAGAACGTTCTTAAGGCGGACGTCGGACCTAGGGATGGGCCCTAGGGAAATAATATTCTAAGTATTGGTTCATAGTATTTGTTTTATTTAATCTATTGTATTTTCCAACTCATTTTGGCATCTGTTTTAAAATTTTACTGTCCATGATCTTCTCAACAACTAATATTTGCTTGCATGCATTTTTATTCAACAACAACAAAATTCTTGAACAAAATAAGAAAGAAACCTAAACTTTAGATTGAATGTCACTTCAATCAAAATCGGTTGATGAGAATGTTGTGCCCCATTGCCTTTTAAATTTTGTTGGGCCATGGCAACAAAGAACAAAAGTGACCCATTAGCATTTGGGACTATTAGCTACCGCATGCCAACAATTAACATGACTTTTTAGCTAATAAATCCCATGTACTTTATTTAGGTACAACACAAGCATATGATATATTCTTAAGGGCCTTTTTCAGAATCTTTAGTTTGAACTTCGTCTATGACATTATGATTAAGCTTCTTATTGAGGAAATTTCATCTTTATTGTCCAATTTGTCATTTACAAAAGTTACCTATCAAGACAAAAAGACACGGCCGTCTTTTAAAAATTCAAAATAAAACTTTCATATGGCCAGTCTTAAAAATATGTTTTCTTTGGAATCCTGAAATGACAGGAAATGGTTGCTCAGAAATTGTAAGTGCGCGATTTGAACCGCACTGAAATCATTCCTAAATCAAATATGAGACAATTTCTGTGGTGGAGAAATCTCTCCTAGTTGTGAATATGTTTACATCAATGGCTACTGTTAAGATTGTGAAGTGCTTCAAAAATCATTAGGTCTCTATAATGACTTGGAATGAGGCTACTTCTTTAAAATGTGGGCTGGTGGGCCTAACACTACGTAGGAATCCAATAACTCTAAATGCACCCCATGTCTCTTTGCTTGTCATGCTGATGCTATTAATAAATTTTTGGTAACCTATCCATCTAAGGATATACACAAATGAATACAATAAAATTGATGGAGCTACTTTTCGGGTCTTCCTCAGATGTTGTCTTCTGTCGATCTCCTGGTGGATTTCGGAGGTGATCTCCTGTTGCGTGTGGGTCTCAATGGGTTTTGAGGAGATTGTTGATTTGAGGAGTTTAGCGCCGAGTACATGCAAAAAAGTCCCGGGGTGGTTTAGTACCACCGAGGACCCTCCGACGATCAAGTGAGTACGAGATCCGAGTAGAGTAACGGCTAAGTGGAATCAAAAATCGCTTACTTGACCCTTCTGTGATGAGGGTTTATATAGTGGTGGCAGCACGCGGCAGCACGCGCGAGAATCTCGCCGGTAGTTACGCTCCCGACGTCACGCCCGCGTAAAGAGCGGATCACCCATTAATGGGGATCGTGGTGGCATGGAACGTGGGACGTAGCTGGCAGAGAATCCGCGCATGGCGAGATTTGCGGAGCGGCGGTTACGCCTGTAAGTGGTGGACTTGGTCGGTCGGAGGGACTGACGAAGACGGCCTCGGCTGGGAAGCTCGGAGATGAGCAAGAGGGCCGAGGAGTTTTGGTCCTGTGGCAGCTCGGGACGAGCTGAGGGGCCGAGGAGGCCAATTTGCAGAGGGCCCCGAGGAGGGCCATCTTGTGCTTGCGGGTCGGGTACAGGGGTGGCCTGGTCGGCCCCTGTGGCCCTTCCTTCTGAGTTTCGGGATACGTCATCTGCCACGTGTTCTGATCTTGGAGATCGCCAATATTGAGCATCATCATTAGCCCCCCACTCTGGTCCCGATCAGCTAGCGGGTTGGGTCAGGAGTGGACTGCCGAGCCGCCCGGGGTGAGCTCCCTCCTAAGGTTTCGTCGGGACGCGTCCCCGGGCAGTCAGTTGTCTTTTCTGCCAGCGAATCAGGGTGAGATCTTTGCATTTAAGGAGGGTGCGCCGGTTCGCGCATCCTGTCACTGAAGCGACGGTCCACGTGTCAAGCGTCGGTTGGCCTACGCGACGTGTGCAGACCTGCGACGCCTGATGGGGTGCGGTCTAGTACGGGAATGACAGGTGGAGCAATCGGAGCTATGGGACGCGAGGAGGCGTTTTTGGCGGGAGATGAAGGGCGCCGTTGGATGAGGTCGTTCGCGGGGATAAGTAGAGGCGGGGGCCCGCTCCAGTGGCCCTACTCTTTAATATTTCCTTTCTTCTAAGTTTTGGCATCTCGATGCTCTTCTCCTTTTGGATACATGGTTCGTTCCCACTCTTTGGGTTTCTTGTTCCAGAGAGAGGCCAGCGGCGCGGCCGTGCCCCCGGCTGGCTCATGCCCTGCGCCGAATGTTCCGCCGGCGATAGGGCCGTCCACTTCGTTGACGGCTCCCGGTGATTGTTCTGGTAGCGGCCAGAGACGTCCACGATCATTCGAGCCCCAGACGAAAGACAGAGGGGAGGGCGAGGACGGGGTCCCCCTAAAGAGGAAAAGGACAATCTCTCGTGCACCGCCGTTGATGGTTCCTGAGGGGATTCCCGTACAGAGGGGTGATGCCGTCTTTATGGCTCCATCTGGGCTTTCCATCGCTGCTGGCCTGCTAGCCGGGATGGAAGAGTCGGCTGGGGGAAGGCTTTCGCACGGCACCCTGAGGGTCCAAATGGAGGCCATAGCCCAAGGGGCGGTCCAGATACGAACTTCTCTACACGTTGTTTTTGACTTTCCTTTCTATGGCTCGAGCACCCCCGAGTTTCTCACCCACTTCCCATCAAGTCCTTCAACACTGCGCCCTCGCTATCCGTTCGAAGGCCGAGGGGACATTCCACATACCAAGGCCAGTAGAAGCGTTTCCATCGGAGGTCGAGGCCCTGCGGCGTGACCTGCGTCTGGAGAGTGTGAGGGCCGATGTCTTGGCGGCCCGTGCAGAAGCTGCGGAGCTCACCAATTCGGCGAATCATGGCGCCTACCGTCGCCTGCGTGCATCCCACCGAGTTGCCGAGAGGAAGCTGGCGGATCTGTCCGAACGCCTAGCGGCTATGGAGAAGGAGAGAGACGCCAGCAGAGGGGATGCCGAGGCGGCGCTTTTGGTGGCCGAGACTGCCAAGGCTCGGGCTAGGAAAGCTGTGGCCGATTACAAGGTGTCTGAGCAGTTTTACATCGAGTTTGGCGAGTATTTCGCCGTTGCGTGGAATAAGGCTCTGGATGCCGTGAAGGAGCAGCTTCTTGTGTTCGCCGATGGAGAGCTTCGTGCTCGGGTCCCACTCCCGGCGGCAAGGCCTCCGGCAGACAACGATGAGGGAAGCGAGGCACACTCCTGGTGGAAAAACCTCCGGTGGTGAAGCCTCCGGCAAGCCGCGATGAGCGAGGCGCAGGGGGGTTTGCGACTTAGGCCCTTTTTTGTAAGCCCCCGGGCAGTTTGTAAGGCTGGGGAGCCCAAAGTACCCTTTGTAAAGGCTGGGGAGCCCAAAGTACCCTTTGTAAAGGCTTTGTCTTTGGTAATAATAAAAAAATGTTTCTTTGGTTTTCACTTTATCTTCTGTTCGTGAAAAATGCTCGTAAAATTTCTCTTCTTGCACTGTTGGGTTTCCATGTCAGGTCAGCTATTTGTCTAGCGATCAGTCGTCGAGTTGATTTCGATTACTTGCCAAGCGTGCCAAGCGTTGCTGAGAAGGAGGTGTCTCCATGGCCCCTGAAGTCGAGGGGTGATCGCTCGAGACTCGGATAGACCTGATGCCCTTTGTTGGTGGCTTAGATCCTCTGCGTGCGACGGGCAGAGGGCTGTTCACCGTATTGCTCGGTTGCCCCTTGGCGAGGGCTTCTGATTTCCGGCGCTGCGAGCAACGACCACTAGCTGGGGATGGTCTGGCGAGGGTCATGCTCGACTGCCTTTGGGAGGACTCTGGGTCCCTAGCGTTGGAGGGACTGTAAGAAGCCCACTAAGGGTGACCGGGCAGTGAAGCTGCGCGGTTGCCTCTTGGCGAGCGCTTTGATCTCTGGCGTCGTGGGTAGGCAACTGTTCATACCATAATATTGCATTATTATATTCCCCATTCCTATTCGTTTTATAAATAAACAGGTGCTTTTGACGCATGTCTGCTACATATTACAGGTTACAGGTTCTTGGAGCGAAAACAGTGAAAAAGACAAAAGACGACATAAAAAGGAGACTTTTGACTAACAAATAGAAGGATCTTAATCAAGCCTACACAAAAGATCAGTACAAGGCAACGCAAGGTCCAAGATTACAAAGCGAACGGTTAAAAGTCCACCGTAATTATTCACTGGAGATCTGGAAGAAATAGAAAAGCCAAATTGAATAAAGATCCAAAGAAATAAAAAGCCCAAGAAGCCCAGAATCAGTTCCAAAATTTCCAGACATAAAATTTTACCAAAGCTTGAAGTCTACTTTGACTAGGTCTTCCTAAGGATATTTTGGTAAATGTAGACATGCGAATCAATTGTAACCTAGGGTTTCTATCTCCTATAAATAGAAGCCCAAATCATTGTATTCTTTTCATGCCTCTACTCATGAATAAAATTCTGTTTTCTTGAAGTTAGAGCGCATCAAAAGTAAGTAGGTTATTTTCTCTGCAGTAGTTGTAGTTTTTCATATCTGCTCTAGGTAAATTATTTTCTCGCCTTAGTTTAATTTAGTTTAGCTTTTAATAACTTACAATTTATGTTTTCTCTCTTTAATAAATTCATGTCTTTTTTCATCCCCTCAATGAGCGAGTAGTTTTCTCGCTTGTTAGGGTTAGGAATAGGGAAGGATTTGAGAGATAAAGATCTCTCATCTCTTTTCGTTGCCAAACTTTTATGAACATTAGAACTCCATGCATACCTTCTTATTCCGCTCCCTACGACACTTTTACCCTCGAGGTAACGGTGATTCCGTAGTCTAAAGGCCCGGATTTTAAGGTTTTTCATGGAGGTTAGGGTAAAGATTAATAAAGGAAGGACAAGGATCTAGAGGAAGAATCAATCATCCCAATCATCCTAATCCCCTTTATAAATATTTACCATAACACTAATATGATAAATTTAATTAATGACAATGGAAAGAGATGTAGATCTTTGTTTACCAAATTTTCCCTAGACCTAATCCTAGCAAGTTTCTAATCCTAGTATCATACAACTTCAATTTTTAGGTTTAATTATACTTCCAAACACCATTTGGAATTAACTCGTAAGAACTTAAAGAAGATTTACACATCCCTGTGGACCGACCCGTATTCACCGGCTAGCTGCAAAGCGACGCCATTCTTGATTGCGGTAAATATTTTTGATCGACAAAATTTCTATCAATCAAATGGCGCCGTTGCCGGGGATGGCGTAGAATTTTCTTTTCGCGATTTCGGGTTAATCATAAAATTAAAAAAATCTGAAAAATCTGAAAAATCACAAAAAAATATAAAAATATATCATCTTTTATTTTTGGAAAGGGTATCTTTGTATGAATTTTGCAGGATCTACGCACAAATTCGGATCTGGAAATCTATAGAAAGCGAAACAGCAAATAGACGATCCTATCAACAGAAGATTGCAACAACAGAGGAACAGAAAAAAATTTAGAGGACCGAGTCAACAAGTCAACCGCGCGCTCTAGTGCTGCAGCAGCAAAAAAAAAAAAAAAAAAAAACCGACGGCTCTTTCCGGCCGCGGAACCGCCGCGGCCAGGTCGGTTCAAAAAAAAAAAAAAAAAAAAACAGGAAGCAGAAGCGCGGTAAAAAAAATAAAAAAATCTGTAAGTCTTCTGATCTCCTCTGCAAATCTCCGATATATTTTCTGAAAAATCTCCTGCAGGATTTTTTGCGCTTTAAAAATCTTTCTCTTTCCAAATAACAATCTTGTGCAGGATTTTTGTGCCTCGTTTAAAATAATAATTGATTGCAAGTAATCTTTTTTGTTGCATATCTTTTCTCGAATATCTTTTTGCAACAAATTTTTTCCAAATAAAGATTCTTTGTGATATGCTTAAAATAATAATTGATTGAAAGTAATATTTTTTGTTTTGCATATCTTTTATCGAAAATCTTTTTGCAAAATTTCCAAATAAAAAGTAAGCGGAAAAAGGAAAATTTTAATTAGAAAATTTGCAAACTTTGAAATTCATAAAATAAAAAGATTTGATTGCAAGTGATTTACTGTTTTGCATATCTTTAATCGGATTTTAAGGGGCTTTTGACTAATTCAGATTGGGTGGGGATTTCATCACCCTTCTCAGGACCCCAGAAATCACATAAGGCATTTGCATTGACCATATCTTAATTAAAAAATACTAGACTCAGCCCTAAAGATTTCGAGCTCAATAGGACAGAGGACTAGTTATAGGCATCGACCGTTTATCCTAACCTGACTTTGCGGTTTCTAGGCAAGTGTGTCAAAGGCTAGTGGTTTTTAATTAGGCCCACAGTGTGGATCCTTCCCACTTACCTGGCACTTACCTGGTCGCAATTGGCGGTGAAGAGGCAGTTTGAGGTCCTATTTCTAGCCCTTTGGAACAGTTAGGAGCTGTCTAGCTGACCTAGGTGATCCTAGATCTAGGACTGATTGTGCATTTCTGGTTATTTGCATTTGTGTCTTAGCCCATTATCGAAAATTTTTGCAAAACAAATAAAAAAAAATAATAAAAGGAATTTTTTATAAAAAGACTTGCAACTTTTGTCACTGAGAAATCCTTGCACCACCTACCTTCTTCATCTTTTCTTTCTTCTATCATGGGTACCCAAAATCATAAATCACTTGCCGAACTTTGGTATCCTGAACCTAATTTTGCGTCGTTCGGCAACTTGTTCGGTCAATTTAAAGACGATCCTTCCTTACCAAAAATATCTTTGAAAAATCAAATAGAGGCGTCTAGGAGAAACAGTTTGACTTTTCAACCAACTTTGTGTCAACCGAGTCAACCTTTACCACCTCCATATGTTGATACCACTTTTCCAAGTCCTGCTGTAACTCCTAAACCGATGTCCATTGCTGAGCATATTGCTCAATCTCGCAGCCGATCTTTCACCCCTCTCCACTCATCTAGTTCTAGGGATCCGCACGATTATTCACCTTTTTATCCACATGTTGACCCTATCCCTGCCCAGCCACCCACTTCCTACCAGTCCTACCCGACTTTCCCACCTTCACTAGACATTAATTCTACACAGCCTGTTGGGAGTTTCACATATCCAAACAATTTCGAATATTTTGCCGAAACCCCCTTACCACCAAAGTCTAGTTTGGAAGAGGCGTTGGAGGCGTATATCACAGCAACAAACAAAATGGTTAGGAATGTGGAAGCGTCCGTGGCCACCCTTATGCAACCTAGTGAAACGGTAGCTAGTCTCCAACTAGCTCCAAATTTTTCAATGTATGAGGAGGCGGTTGGACAGAATGAGAATGTGAGAGGATTTCCAAATCAAACCTACCCTTACCCAATTGAAGCCCACAACTCCAGTTTTCCATCGAATGTCCTAAATGATTCACAAGTTCAAAATAAAAACGAGTTGTGCGACTTTGTAGTGTTTGATTTGCCAAATTGTGAAGAACCCCTTTCGAGTGAAACCACACTTAATCCTTTCGATCTTTACACCTCCACTCTAGAACCTAAATCGATAAATCTCCATGCTTTTGATGAGGTGTCAGAAAAAATTGATTTTCACTTGATTGAGGATATAGACGCCGGGAATATTTCGGATGATGAACCCGTCGATTTAATTGAAATTTTATGTCCAATTCATCATCCCGAGTCATTAAATGTTTCTCCCGAATTTCATATGCGTCTTGATTTTGATGATATTGGCATGGATAAGCAAATTTTTGAGGAAAATATTGAGGAGAATTATGAGGATAGTACTGAGGATAATATTGAGGTTGAACTAATTTCGTTTAATGTGTCGAATTTTCCAATACACCCTCCTAAATCCTTAATTGATACCCTTCCTCACTCACTTCCTTTCGTCCTTCCTATCGTTCCGACCGTACAAGAGACCGTTATGCTTTCATCTCCAATACCAAGTTCAGCATACCCATGTTTTCTTGCGAATGTTGAGGGATTTGACCCCATTTCTCGACGGGTTGATAGGTTAGCGCTATCGCTTTTAACACATCGGTCATCACATATTGCACTAATTTATTCACTCGATTTACACCCTCAAGTTCGTGCTACACTTCCTTCTCCTTTCCGCCATTCTTCTCCCCCACCGAGACCATATTCTACCCTTCTTCCCACACGGTCTCGTGTGTTTCTCATTTCTTTTCTTTACACTCCATTATTTCACCAACTCGACCATTACCACGATAAGATTTTTGAATGGTTGGTGCTAACCTTTGGCTTGTGTAAGGCCAAGCTTAAGTTTGGGGGGGGGGACCTTGTTGTATATATGTAATTATATTTTTTGTTTTCTTTTCCTATAAAAAATAAAAAAAATTCAAAACATTAAAAATAAAAAAAAATTATAAATAAATAAACAGGGGAATCCCGACATTTTGACCCTCTTGGTGTAGCATGACAGTGAGGACACTGTCAAGTTTAAGTTTAGGGGTATGCTCGGTACGTCTTCTTCCTTCGCATTCATTTGTACATAGTTTTGCATTTGCATACTTATTTGAAAACCCATAAAAATTGAAAATTTTCAAAAATTATAAAAATTATTGTATTCAATTTTGGCTTATTTGACTAGAGTTTGACAAATAGGTTAACTGGCTTGGAACAACTAGATCTTATACTTAGTAAATTAAAAACCCTAAAGATAACCTTCCTTAAAGTTTAACGGTAGAAAGTATATGCCTTATAGTTTATTTAGAAATAGGCAAATTTTGGGTTCACTTCTTGGGCTAAGTCGAAACAAAGGAAAAGTATTGATGTTCTTATTAGAGTATAAGTTTGAAAAATAGTTCCTAGCTTAAGTCTAGATTCTGAAAACGTATACCCTACAATTTGCACAATCACGCACCTTGAAACTTGGAATAGTAGAGGAGACCTTGAAATGCTCTTGTCTAAAGTCCTTAGTACAATGAAAAAAAATACAAGTGTGAATAAAGAAAAAAAAATGAACACTGGTTTTTGTGATTACTTAAGGCTAAAAAAATAGAAAAAATATTTAGCGAGGGTGCTTCATCACCTAGTGCCTTAGACCAACTGGTTTGGGAGTCACTGCTAAAAGCCTTGGGTGTTGCAAGACTAGGAAGTACGCTTTAAAGTGCTAACGCATCTTGTAATCGGTTGTTGGTACCTCAGGAAGTATTAACGGTCGCATGAAGGATGTGTAAGCGAAATTCAAGTAAAAATTCATAAATTAATAAGTGCTTTGGACAATGGACGAGAGTACGATTGCTTGATTTGAATTTCCAAGTGTAGGGGTGACATTTACACACACGTGGGGATATGTGATTGGAGTTTAGATAAGAGAAAGGAATGAAGAATAGAACTTGTATCTTTAATAGAGTTGATAGAAATTCCTAAGTGGAGATGGAACTTTAGAAGGAAAACTTAAGAAATGCCGAAAGCTAAGTAATTCTATAAAACATATATAATCTTAAGTTAAATGATGAGGAAGTGTGAAGAATGTGGGTGGATAGTTTACGAGTCGACGATAATAGAATTCCTTGTTAGAAAACCTAATTGGAGAAACAAAAATCAATGGGCCGAATTGATAGGATTTTGTGGGTAGTATTCGCTGAAAACCCTCAGGAGACAACACTCCTCCTACCAGGGACACCTAGAGGTTTAACGGCTTGTTGCACGTGCTCAGTGCAATCGCGTTTCCCTGCGAAAGTGTGGTTATGATTTTAGTGAATAAAAATAAGTTTGCTCGAGGACGAGCAAAAGATAAGTTTGGGGGTATTTGTTCATACCATAATATTGCATTATTATATTCCCCATTCCTATTCGTTTTATAAATAAACAAGTGCTTTTGACGCATGTCTGCTACATATTACAGGTTACAGGTTCTTGGAGCGAAAACAGTGAAAAAGACAAAAGACGACAAAAAAAGGAGACTTTTGACCAACAAATAGAAGGATCTTAATCAAGCCTACACAAAAGATCAGTACAAGGCAACGCAAGGTCCAAGATTACAAAACGAACGGTTAAAAGTCCACCGCAATTATTCACTGGAGATCTGGAAGAAATAGAAAAGCCAAATTGAATAAAGATCCAAAGAAATAAAAAGCCTAAGAAGCCCAGAATCAGTTCCAAAATTTCCAGACATAAAATTTTACCAAAGCTTGAAGTCTACTTTGACTAGGTCTTCCTAAGGATATTTTGGTAAATGTAGACATGCGAATCAATTGTAACCTAGGGTTTCTATCTCCTATAAATAGAAGCCCAAATCATTGTATTCTTTTCATGCCTCTACTCATGAATAAAATTCTGTTTTCTTGAAGTTAGAGCGCATCAAAATTAAGTAGGTTATTTTCCCTGCAGTAGTTGTAGTTTTTCATATCTGCTCTAGGTAAATTATTTTCTCGCCTTAGTTTAATTTAGTTTAGCTTTTATTAACTTGCAATCTATGTTTTCTCTCTTTAATAAATTCATGTCTTTTTTCATCCACTCAATGAGCGAGTAGTTTCCTCGCTTGTTAGGGTTAGGAATAAGGAAGGATTTGAGAGATAAAGATCTCTCATCTCTTTTCGTTGCCAAACTTTTATGAACATTAGAACTCCATGCATACCTTCTTATTCCGCTCCCTACGGCACTTTTACCCTCGAGGTAACGGTGATTCCGTAGTTTAAAGGCCCGGATTTTAAGGTTTTTCATGGAGGTTAGGGTAAAGATTAATAAAGGAAGGACAAGGATCTAGAGCAAGAATCAATCATCCCAATCATCCTAATCCCCTTTATAAATATTTACCATAACACTAATATGATAAATTTAATTAATGGCAATAGAAAGAGATGTAGATCTTTGTTTACCAAATTTTCCCTAGACCTAATCCTAGCAAGTTTCTAATCCTAGTATCATACAACTTCAATTTTTAGGTTTAATTATACTTCCAAACACCATTTGGAATTAACTTGTAAGAACTTAAAGAAGATTTACACATCCCTGTGGACCGACCCGTATTCACCGGCTAGCTGCAAAGCGACGCCGTTCTTGATTGCGGTAAATATTTTTGATCGACAAAACTTCTATCAATCAGCAACTACCAGCCTAGGATGAATGAGCGGGGTAGCCGCTCGGGTGCCTCTTGTGAGGGCTTCGATCCCTGGCATCATGGGTAGGGATCTACCAGCCGGAGATGACCGAGCAGGGTAGCTGCTCGGTTGCCTCTTGCGAGGGTTTTGATCCTTAGCGTTGGAGGGACTGTAAGAAGCCCACTGATTGATGAATTTTTCTCGTTGTGTATGTTTATAGAAAATAGAATTTAGAATTCACAACCAAAATTATTTGACCGCAATCAATAACGGTGTCAGATGTAGCGCGTTAGTAAGTGCGGATCGTCCACAGGGAAAGTGAGATCGTTCGTGTTTCGAATTAGATGAGTCGAAAATTTAAGGAAAAGAAAAGAAAATAATTCATGATTTGTAATTGAAGATCAAGAACAAGAAAAATCTAGATCTAAAAGAAACATTAAAAGCAAGAATTGAGATGTGTGATAATTTCCAACCAACAATCAAGATTAGAAGTATGGCTCATAGGAGTAGATCGGATCTATAGATGTGATGAGATCTAATGATTACTCATTCTTATCCATTAACGAATTGATACTAGATCGATGCAAATTCATCGAGGTTTAAGGATCTTGCGAGGAAATTAGGGATTCCGCAACTCATCCTTTGTCCTTTCGATGGATCGCATTCAAATTCTAGCTTCTAGTTAATCAAATGGTCAATAGTTGTTCCCTAGTTTCGAGTGAACACGATCAAGAAAGCATCATCTCGAAACTAGGTCATTAATCATTTGATTCACTAGAATTTCCAAACATTATAGGATTTAAGAATTGTAAAAATATCTAAATCATCATCATCTAAAGATCGTCACAACTCCTACACGAGCGGAGATTACTCAAATATCATGATCACAAACACAATCACAAATTGAGATCTAATCATTATGCTTGAATTAAAAGATAAGCAAGAATATAGAAAATTCACCTTTATTTATCGACAAATTCGTTACAACTCTCTTGAATTTACAAAAGGAAGGAACTAGATCGTCGATTTCGGCTTCGCTCGGCTTCTTGAGTCGCGGATCGGCGTGGATCTCTTGCTCCGTTGAAATCCGGCGCCGCTTCTAAAGGTTGAAGGCTTTCTTGCTTGAATTGCTCTCGGGATCTTGATCTTGATTTTGAATTGGAATTTTGAGGCACAAGTTGTGTCACTCAACTTATGGGAGGAAGAAGATGGTGATTCTTGAACCACTTTCACCCTAGATCTAGGCTCTCTTATATAGACCTCAAAATTCTAGATCTAGGATTGAAATTTAAATTTTCCTTCCACAAGTTAGTTAGCACAAGATTTGAATTTCCCTCCAAAAGTTTGTTAAAAGAGCCTTCTAGAAATAGTTTGTTAAGCCGGGCCTTCTAGATGCGCCACGTGGAGCTTCTGGGGTCTTCTGGAAGCTTTGGCCGTTAGAATTAGCCACGTGAGGAAATTTGGGCTTCTGATGACGTCACTCCGCCGCGGTTCTGCGGCATAAGCCAGCTTCCGCAGCGGAACCGCGGCGCTTTGGAGGCCTTAGGGCTAGTAATTTCTGTTATGGGCTTGGGATAATTTATGGGCCTTGTTTTGATATGTTGATTTTCCAAATAAGTCCCTGATCATTGCCAGATCTCTGGCCTTTGAGTTGGCGTATTTTTCAGCACTGTTTTCATAATTCTGGCTCAGTTTCTGGACTTTCCTACACAATTTCACCGAGACAAGAGTTGCGCAATACAAGGATGATGCGATGCCATGATAAACACACAATTTCCCTGAAAGTGCCGGTTTAAAAGTCTAACACATGCAATCTGGTATTTCGGAGATGATTTGGTAATATGTGCAATATGAATACCGAACACTTCTAAATGAGTGCAAATGATAGGGAAATTGCCGGTTTAAAAATGCAGTATTTTCGACTGATCAAATTCCCCCAAACTTATTTTCGATCATCTCGATCGAACAGTTTTATTAAAAAGAGAAGGAGAAAATAAAGAAAGAGAAAAGCACACTTTCGTAGGCATCACGATTGCACTGAGCACGTGCAACAAGCCTTTAAACCTTTAGGTGTCCCTAGTAGGAGGAGTGTTGTCTCCTGAGGGTTTTCAGCGGATTGCACCCACAAAAATCCAATAATAAAAGGAAGATCGTGAATATTACATTTAAAGAAAAGAATTGTAAAAGAAAAGCCTTGAAAATTAGGGTTTCCAACTAAGCAAGCTTTTCGGTTGTCATGAGCCCTATCTTAATGGTCATGAAAAGATGTCAGAAATCACGTCCTCCCTCAATAAAACATCGTCTTATTCTTCATTCCTATCTTTCTTCCAAACATCGATCATATCACCCTGCGTGTGTGTAAAGGACATCCCTACACCCGGAGAATTCAATTCAAGCTATCATACTCTTGTCCATCAGCCTCAGTACTTTTTAATTAATGAATATTTAGACGAATTTGCTCACACACTTTCATGCGACCGTTAATACTTCTTGAGGTACTAACCGATCGATTACTCATGTGCTTGCTTATTTGGTGTATTTTCCTCGTCTTGCACCACCTCAGGCATAGCAGTGACTCCCAGACCAGTTGGCCTTAGGGCACTAGGTGAAGAGGCACCCTCGCTATATATTTTTTTATTGCCCTCGCTGATAACAAAACCAGTGTCCATTTTTCACACCATTTTATATTTTATTCATTTTTTTTATTTCCTTCATACTTTTGGCTTTAAGACATGAGCATTTCAAGGTATCTTCTACTATCCCAGGCTTCAAGACGTGTGTAAGTGCGAATAGCAGGGTATCAACGTTCAAAATGTTTGGCTTCCAGAATAGGAACTATTTTTCAGACTTATTTTTATTCTCAGATTAGTGACTTCCTTCATATTACTAACCCTTAGGACAACGGCTCATAACTATTTATTACTAGTTCGTTTAAGAAAACTTTTAATTTTCTTAGTTTTCTTAAATTTTTCTAATCTCATGGATGTAATTTTTCATTATCTAAAATTTTATTATCTTATTTATGTACAAAAATATTTTTATCTTTTGAAAATTTTTAAATTTTTTTATAGGTTTTCGAAAATGTTTTGTGCTTATGCAAATGATATGCGAATGATGCAAAAAATAAGCACAAACCTCCCCCAAACTTGTTTTCAACAGTGTCCTCACTGTTGCCATCTGCTAAATCTCCAAAAACCTGTAAGCCTGGGAGGAATTTATTAGTGGGGGCAAAATATTTAAGTGAAGAACCTCCCCCAAACTTAATTTTTTGCTCAAAATTTTGTAAAGATTTTCTTTCCGAGAGCCAGAAAAAAATGTCCCTCCCAAACTTGAGTTATGCAATGTTAAGCTTTGAAAATCACATGAGGGGATCAAGAATCATTGGTCGATGCCAAGCCTTGCAAAGACCGAATGTTAACACCAACCATTCGAAAATTTTATCAATGCAGTGCTCTGGTTGGTGGAAGAAGAAGTGGGGAAAGGTTAAGTGGTGGAAGAGAGTGTGTGTGCGTCTCATTTTGGAGAGACGATGCAGTGATTGTGATGGATTACTCGCATTCTTTTTACAGTTCAGAAGAAAGGGTGGAGGTTCAATTTCAGTGATTGGATGTGGATTCATCTCAACACCCGTGTCATTAAAAAATGCGAGTTCATCAGCGAAGATCTCCTCAATGGTTCCGTCAATATCCCGAAGAATAATGTCATCACAAAGTGCGGAGTGATCTTCAGACTCTAAAAACAGTTCATAATCGGTGTTAGTTGTTGACCCGGACATCTCGATGGAAGAGTCCGTATGTGTATGATACATAGTAGGGTCAAACAACATCGTATGAAAAGAGTCAAGATCAGTATCATGAGGATCATCAAATTCGCTGCTGTCGACATCCATTAAGTCGACAGAACATACCTGAGCAGTAGGTTCGGAGGGTACACTTCCCAACTTGTAAATGTTCAGCTCTATTGACCTATTCCCAAAAGATAGGGTCATAGAACCATTACGACAGTTGATTATAGCGTTGGAAGTGGCCAAAAAGGGGCGACCTAAAATCACCGGAATTTGATTCCGTGGGTTCGCTACAGGCTGTGTATCAATTACAATAAAATCCACAGGGAATATAAATTCCCTGATTTTTATTAACACATCCTCCAGTTCACCCCTACGTTTGGTGATTGATCGGTCAGCCATCTGGAGAGTGCAAGGAGATGGTTTCAACTCTCCGATACCTAGTTGCTCATAAACCGAGTATGGAAGCAAGTTAACACTAGCGCCAAGGTCTAGTAGAGCACGGTTGATGTGTTTTTCCCTGATAGAAATGGAAATAGTAGGATGTCCAGGATCTTTACGTTTCCTCGGTAATTGCTGGGGAAAGGCTGTGTCTACTGTTTTTGCTATGAATATCTTCTTGGGCACTTGAGTCTTCCTTTTCCTAGTGCACAAGTTCTTAAGAGTTTTCGCATAGGACGGAACTTGTTGGCTGGCATCTAGGAGAGGGATGTTGCTGTTAACTTGCTTAAACATGTCCATAATCTTCTCCATATGTGGACTCGATTTGTTTGCCCTTAACCGATTCGGGTAAGGAGCTTTAGCAATGAGCGCTGGGTCCATCATAGGAGAAGGAAGTGGGGGTAGACGTGATCCCGAAAGAGGAGTGGGGATCATCTGTGGAGAACTAGAAGAGATGGGCTGAGGTGTCGAGCCTAGAGGGAAATGGAGAATAGGCTCGTGAGAAGGCGGTGGGGTAGAAGAACAAGGATCAGACGTAGAAGTGTGTGTGTGAGGAAATGTCTCAGTCGGGGTGTTGATAGGATCATCAATATCATCAACTTCTTCCCCAACATGGTTATCCAGTACTCTTCCTGATCTCAACGTTGTGACGGCATTTACATTGTAATGCCCAGGATTCGGTAGGGGTTGAGACGGAAGTTTCCCTTTTTCTCTCGCACTCATTTCGGCCTTAAGTCGTGCAATCTCAGCTTCCATCGTTTTGATACTCTCAGCTTGGGACGCTGAGTTTTTCTTTATCTCACTGACGGAAGACCTAACCTCGGCCGACACATCCATGAAATTTGACAGGAGTGATTTCATGGTTTGAGCGAATTGAGAGAACTCGTCAGAATAGGTCGACTGCATAGGATTAGAAGGTGCAGGAGGGTTGACCTGGTTTTGGAAATTTTGTGACTGGTAGGGGTGCTGGGTGAGATGAAGTGGTTGCTGTTGTGGAGGAAGGACCCTTTGGAATTGATTCGGGTTTGGAACCGTGTTTTGAGTTGGTTCCAGGCAAAATTCAGGTGATTCCTCCAACCCTGATTGTAAGTGGAAGAATATGGATCATTTTTAGGTCTTTGAAATGCGGCATTGGTATGCTCGAGACCTTGAAACTGAGAGTTTAATGGACATTCTTCCGTTAAGTGAGACGGATCAGAACAGCACCCACAAACAGTTTTGGGGAGCGACATTGGGTTTAGGGAGGCTGCTAAGAATTTGTGTTCCATAGCGTCGAGCTTCTTTTGCTTTGCTTCCATCTCAGCTCGAACACCTATGGACACGTCTATTTGGTGTACGCTATCCCTACTCGATGGCTGGGTTCCAGTCTCCCACTGTAAGGACTTTTCAGCGAGCTCTTCTAAAAATTTCCATGCTTCCCCATCATCCTTGGTCATAAAGGTGCCTTGACACATGTTTTCAAGGTTTTGTTTAGTGGTAGGGTTACTACCCTCATATATGATTCGGCAAAGATCACATCTCGGGATGCCGTGATGTGGGCATTGAACCAAAAGATCCTTGAATCGTTCAAAGCATTTTGAAAATGGTTCAGCCGGAAGCTGGGAGAATTGATATAGTTCGCTACGGATTCGAGCTGTCTTTTGCATAGGGTAGAATTTCTTAAGCAATGCCGCAACGAATTCTTCCCAATTCGTGATGGAATGTGCGGTGGTGTTATACAGCCACTTCTCGGCTATATCGCACAAGGTAAATGGAAGAAGTCGTAGACGCATGGCATCCACAGAAAGTTGTGATGTACCCATCATTGCGCATACGTTTTCAAATTTGGTGATAAAAACGTAAGCGTCTTCAGTCTCGAGACCGTGGAATTTGGGTAGAAGGTTGATGTACTGGGGCTTAATCTCAAAGTTATCCCCGTTGGCTGGTGGAATGGATAAGCAGGTCGAGAGAGGACCTCGCAAAGGGTAGCACCTCTCTTGGAGAGAGATGCGGGGAGGATTCTGCGCACCAACGAACGGCGGCAGAGCAGCGGTAAAGAGATTCGATGGAGACGGATCCATCGGTGTAAGTGTGGTGGTGGGTAAAAGAAAGGTAAATGGAGAAATACCGACTTCGGAGTCGATCGAGGGGACGCGGACAAGTCGAGCACTAGAATCCCGTGTCCAGCCTATCTTGCACTAAAAGGGGTTAGTACAAGTGGCAGCGTGATTTATAAATAGGGGAATGAATGCATGAATGCGGTGTTTGTTTTGAAAAATGATACGGATTTTGAAAATATGATGCGATCACAACAAATGCAACAAGCAACCCTAAAATCTATGGTCACCTAGATCAAAGCTCTAGACCGCTCCTAACTTCCAAAAGACAAGTCGCAGGATAAAATCCTCCACTGCCTCTTTGTTTCTCCTGTGGCCAGGTAAGTGCCAGGTAAGTGGGAGGTTCTCCACTACGTAAGTAGTGGGCCTAATTAAGTAACTACTAGCCTTCGACACACTTGCCTTAGACACCACAAAAAGAAACGCGGATAAGCAATGAATTACCCACGGCCTTCTTCTGTCCTAAGTGAGCGCGACGGTCCTTAGAGTCATCTCTAGATATTTTTTAGTTAATGAGGGTAATGTTGATGCAGGTTTGTGATTTTTGGGGCCTAGGAAGGGTAATGAACTCCCCACCTAATCTGGATTTGGCCGTGCCCCTTAATGTCCGTATTAATTATGCAAACAACCACAAAATCAAAAAACAAGCACAATTTATTTTTCTTTTTGCGGCGCTGTGATTTTTGCAAAGAAGCCTGCAACAAATTGTTAATTGGAGCAGATTTAGGAAGGAGATAAGAAAAATAGAGGTTACCTGCTAAAAATTTTACAGAGAAGCCCTTGAACCGCCGCGATTCCGCCGCAATAGTCGCCTTATGCCGCGGTTCCGCAGCACCTTGAACTCCTCTCTGCACCGAAAAATTTAGTACTGTTCCTGATCAACTCCTGAGCTCTCTCGAATTCTCCAAATAATTTTCCAATTTCACAGCAAGCTCCAGATCTCCTTGCAATTAACCACAACAACTCGTTTAGTATTTTGCGCGAGTTTTGATCTAAAAAAAATATTGATGGAATAAACTTTTCAACTCAAATTTCAAAAAATGAACAAATAGCACACGATCCCCGGCAACGGCGCCATTTGATTGATGAATTTTTCTCGTTGTGTATGTTTATAGAAAATAGAATTTAGAATTCACAACCAAAATTATTTGACCGCAATCAATAACGGTGTCAGATGTAGCGCGTTAGTAAGTGCGGATCGTCCACAGGGAAAGTGAGATCGTTCGTGTTTCGAATTAGATGAGTCGAAAATTTAAGGAAAAGAAAAGAAAATAATTCATGATTTGTAATTGAAGATCAAGAACAAGAAAAATCTAGATCTAAAAGAAACATTAAAAGTAAGAATTGAGATGTGTGATAATTTCCAACCAACAATCAAGATTAGAAGTATGGCTCGTAGGAGTAGATCGGATCTATAGATGTGATGAGATCTAATGATTACTCATTCTTATCCATTAACGAATTGATACTAGATCGATGCAAATTCATCGAGGTTTAAGGATCTTGCGAGGAAATTAGGGATTCCGCAACTCATCCTTTGTCCTTTCGACGGATCGCATTCAAATTCTAGCTTCTAGTTAATCAAATGGTCAATAGTTGTTCCCTAGTTTCGAGTGAACACGATCAAGAAAGCATCATCTCGAAACTAGGTCATTAATCATTTGATTCACTAGAATTTCCAAACATTATAGGATTTAAGAATTGTAAAAATATCTAAATCATCATCATCTAAAGATCGTCACAACTCCTACACGAGCGGAGATTACTCAAACATCATGATCACAAACACAATCACAAATTGAGATCTAATCATTATGCTTGAATTAAAAGATAAGCAAGAATATAGAAAATTCACCTTTATTTATCGACAAATTTCGTTACAACTCTCTTGAATTTACAAAAGGAAGGAACTAGATCGTCGATTTCAGCTTCGCTCGGCTCCTTGAGTCGCGGATCGGCGTGGATCTCTTGCTCCGTTGAAATCCGGCGTCGCTTCTAAAGGTTGAAGGCTTTCTTGCTTGAATTGCTCTCGGGATCTTGATCTTGATTTTGAATTGGAATTTTGAGGCACAAGTTGTGTCACTCAACTTGTGGGAGGAAGAAGATGGTGATTCTTGAACCACTTTCACCCTAAATCTAGGCTCTCTTATATAGACCTCAAAATTCTAGATCTAGGATTGAAATTTAAATTTTCCCTCCACAAGTTAGTTAGCACAAGATTTGAATTTCGCTCCAAAAGTTTGTTAAAAGAGCCTTCTAGAAATAGTTTGTTAAGCCGAGCCTTCTAGATGCGCCACGTGGAGCTTCTGGGGTCTTCTGGAAGCTTTGGCCGTTAGAATTAGCCACGTGAGGAAATTTGGGCTTCTGATGACGTCACTCCGCCGCGGTTCCGCGGCATAAGCCAGCTTCCGCCGCGGAACCGCGGCGCTTTGGAGGCCTTAGGGCTAGTAATTTCTGTTATGGGCTTTGGATGATTTATGGGCCTTGTTTTGATATGTTGATTTTCCAAATAAGTCCCTGATCATTGCCAGATCTCTGGCCTTTGAGTTGGCGTATTTTTCAGCACTGTTTTCATAATTCTGGCTCAGTTTCTGGACTTTCCTGCATAATTTCACCGAGACAAGAGTTGCGCAATACAAGGATGATGCGATGCTATGATAAACACACAATTTCCCTGAAAGTGCCGGTTTAAAAGTCTAACACATGCAATCTGTTATTTCGAAGATGATTTGGTAATATGTGCAATATGAATACCGAACACTTCTAGATGAGTGCAAATGATAGGGAAATTGCCGGTTTAAAAATGCAGTATTTTCGATTGATCACCCACTAAGGATGATCGGGCAGTGAAGCTGCGCGGTTGCCTCTTGGCGAGGGCTTTGATCTCTGGCGTCGTGGGTAGGAAACTACCAGCCGGGGAAAACCGAGCGGGGTAGCCGCTTGGATGCCTCTTGCGAGAGCTTCGATCCCTAGCGTCATGGATAGGGAGCTACCAGCTGGAGTCGACCGAGCAGGGCAGTCGCTCGGTTGCCTCTTGCGAGGGTTTTGATCCTTTAGGACGGGGACCGAGCAGAGTTACTGCCCAGTGCTTCATGGCGAGGACTTTGATCCCTGTCAGTTGTGGTAGGAAACTAGCAGCCGGGGATAGCCAAGCAAGAACTCGACTGCCTCTGGGAGGACTTTGGTCCTTGGCGCGGGAAGGACTGTAAGAAGCCTACCAAGGACCCTCGGCCGGGAAGGGTTACTGCCCGGTGCCTCTTGACGAGGGCTTTTGTCCTGAAGGATAGCCGAGCGAGGGATCCTCAAGCTCGACTGCTGTAACACCTTAGGATGTGTTTAGTGGCTAATTATACTTTAATATATGGTTTTGAATAAAAAGTTTACCAAATTGATTTTCAAATATTTTATCCTATTTAATGAATATTTTATTAGATTTTTCCTAGGCTTGCACACACTTGTGCATGACAACTAGGGTTAAAATGGGGTTAGACCATGATTAGCAACCATGGTGGGTTAAACCTTTTTCCTTAAGCTAATTTTAAAATTTGTATTCAGTGTTTTGGAGTTATTGTTTTTTTTAAACAATTGGAAATGGTTTGAATTTTCTTTTGTTGACTTGGTGAGAGAGAGGGGGGGAATAGCACCATGGCCTTGCCCATGCCTACATTAAATGAAGGAAGAGAGAGGGGGGGTTTGACCTGTGTGCTCTCATCTCTCATTCTCACTCTCACTTCTCTCACTCTCACTCACTCACATACACACACACTCACACAACAGCAGCAGCACCTGCAGCCTCAGCAGTAGCTGCAAGCAGCAACAACAACCACAACAACAAGAAGAAGCAGCAGCAACAGAGGCAGTAGTCACGACCCGAAAATACGGAACATGACCGGCACTTAAACTACGAACGTCTCGAGGCGTACGTAATCTAAGTAAACCAAAAACCCAGAAATCCAAACCAAGAAAATAGTAGAGAGTAGGAAAAACCAATTTAAATCAAGTAGTTTTAATAGCATAAGCCGAATTATGCGGGTTTCTAAAAATATCAAAAATTTACTGAAAATTTCGGCAGAGTCTCCTTTGTAAATACTGGCTCCCAAACGGGATACAACATGAATAGTATACGAAATCAATAAAAGGCATCCCCAAGCGGGAGCTAGCTCTTCGTCAAACGACGGTCACAACCACACAAGCAATATAATATACAACGCCAACGGCGAGGATCAAAAACTCAAAAGGGAACTCAAAACCACCAGAAATATAACGAGCGAATCTAAGGTCGAAAGAATAAACAACACTGGTCTCTATCTCAATAGATACATGTTTGGTTGATGGAACTTCTAGATACAACAGAATAATGATATACAAGATAATATGATGGGTACGATACCAGAAAAACCCACCTACTAGCAAGTCACCCGAATGAAACTGAGCCCGCAAAGCCGTAATGAAACCTGTACGGCAAACCTGCAAGAAACTGGGGCACAACGGGGGTGAGTTGCCAACTCGTGAATAGAAAAACATCTACGCACAGAAATCGCATAAATAACTCAACCTAGGTCAATGATCATAATATATCCTCAAATATAAGTATAACAGGCAGCCTATAACAATGGCTAGGGTAATATCTAACCCGAGTATAATTTCATATGCCCGTGTCAGTGCCTCAGGTAGCAATATATCAGATGAATGAGGTATGAATGCATGAAACAGAATACATGTAAATGAAGAAACTGTTTTCATAAGTTAGTGAGATTTTCTTCGTATTTTTAAACTGAGGTATCATAATGAAATCAGTATCAACAGTGTCTAGTATCGACACAAAACATAAATCTCACTGTCTCGAAGCTCAATATCTAGGGCGCCGTCAGTCCGGACCGGCCCCTACCATCCATCTCAAGACCACGACGGTATCCTCCGGATATCCGACGCGTCGGGTAATATCACCGGTAGGTAGTGCTCCCCAGCCAGGCTCAACGTCAACACCACATTCCTCTTGCCCCGGGGTACCATACCGGGCCCACCATGTACCCGTGACGGTTCCTCCACTCCTCGACACGGATCTCCAAAACCACAGCAAACTCATGGTGGACGACACTTTACATCACTAGAAAACCGCAACATTTTATATTTTAAAAGATCATAAGTTGTAAATTTTGCGGCTTTCCCCGAAATCCAGAAATATCATAAATCTCAATAAATCATCACAAGTGCATATGTCAATGATAATGAACTAGGCATGAACAACTGAATAACAGTATGCATGAAGTGGTAGGTAATAACTACAATGTCTAAAATGGCATATAAGGGAAATACACTAATATCATGTCAAAACTACCAGCTAACAATCTAAGTCAAGCAATTATATTCTCTAAAGTGTACGTCACATGGCAATTACCGATGAAGATGTGTGTGAGCCGGCAAGTAGGTGTACGTGGTACATACGCATCATCGGTAATGGTGCTGGTGTCCTAACAGCATGATATCAATAATGGAATATGCAGCAAAATAAATATGCGAGGCAGAGCGAATAGCAATAATGTGCGGGAGCTGAATACTAGACACAACGATAACTAATCTGCAATAATCTAATATAAGTCCTACAAATGGTGCCTTTTGAAATAACACGAATCATGGGGTTTTGAAAATAGGGGCTACGGTGTTTTTAGGAAAAGATACGTCGTTTTTGAAATATCCGTAGATTCCCTTGAGCTGTCTTTAAAAATACCCACGATTCGTTAGTTTTTGAAATAGGTAAGAAGTCTAATCTAATCTAACAACTACACTAAACTATACGGCTGAACTAACAAGCTGAACTACAGGTAAGGAAACCGCCTATCATCTGAGTCGATACATATACGTACCTGTATATGTATAGTCGGTGATCCCGCCTCAATAATATCATATCCGATACCATATCTATAATCAGGCGTCCCAAGTCAAGAGTGCGGATCAATCATCAATATAGCTCGTACGTAAATCCGTCGTACGGCATCCCAATCTGGGTACGGTTCAATATCACATTCATCATACTATTCACCTGGTATCCTCTTTATCAAATATCATGATCGGGGTACTGATCTACGTCTAGTACCATACTGATACCACCTACGTATGCATGGACGTGTGTGAAACACTACGTCAAGGACCCGCTACAACGTCATGTCGTATCTAAGATACGAACCCTGCTATATCACCGATCTCACGGCCTCAAATCAAATCTCATCGACTCAGCTCAATCCCAAGTATCATCCTCAATCCGTATGTGAACACATAGTCCCATACCCATGTGAACACATAACTATAAAGAATCCCATGAGCACATATCGATAGGAATGTATGCAAGTATGTATGTATGTATGTGTGTGTGTAACACTACCCTAGGGTTCGCAACACTAAAGTAATCCAACACACCAATATCCATCCTAAGCATCGTTATTAATCCCAAATAACATATAATAATTGTTGGTGTATATACGCATCCGTATACACCACCACGGACTGCGGGGGTGCTATACGCCATCCACCCGACTTCTCCCCGTAGATATAAATCTACTCACCTGAACCTCGCTCGCCGGTGCCGACGTCGCCACGCGCTTGCTTGTCGTCTCGAAGTCCACCTGGGGTACCTACATATCATAACGCACCGTATCGCATAAAAACCCAATTCGAAATCGAAACGTCATAAGAAAACCAAATCGGCACGCGTATTACGCATAGGTCCAAACCTATCGCCCACGCATGCAGGAATAGTCAAACCAACCCTCGATGTCGATGTACGAACGTCAAACCATCGAGAAAATCTAATCACACTCATTTGCACATTCACGAACACTAATTTTAATATAAACTAGGTTAAAACTCACAAAAACGCCAATTTCACTTAAAAAGTCATTTTTCCGAAAATCTAGCAAGCACAATTCGCCGTTTTTGTACAAAACACGATATTTAAATGAATGTAGCGGCCAATATATTTATTAAATATCTTAAATAAGTCGTATAAACAATTTCCGGAATTTAATCTCATTAATTTCCAAAAATCCTAATATTCTAGTTTACCAAAAATACCCTTTTTAACAATTTCAAAGCAAAATACACAAACTACAATCTAGCTTAGAATTGCATGATCCAAAGCATTAAACCACACTTAATAAAGTTAATGAAGCCAAGAAAAACCTAATCACACTTTTAATCCCAATTATATAACCAATTTCAAAAGCCTAGTTAGCAAATTAGCATAATTAACACAATTTCCTTAAACTAACCATTAACAACTAACTACTAATCTTGTTCTACAATTTTAGTGGCCACAATATTCACCAAATAACTTAATTAGGTCACAAAAAATATTAAGTAGATTTTTATTTCATCTAATTACATCTATCCTAAAACCTAGTTTCCAAAATATTTTCATTTGGACAATTACATGTTACAATTGGCAATAAGTAACAACTTTAAGTTGCATAACTTAAGATGCTAAAAAAAACAACCATCACACAACCATGAACACATGATCACAACCTAACTTGATCTCAAACTCTTTCCATTACAAACTAAATCCCAATTAGAGTTGCATTCAAACTTAATTGACTTTAATCAAAGAAACTATACAATAATTAGATTTGGCTTGGGATTTATACCTCACCAAAAACAAGAGACCAAGCTTGAAATCTAGCCTCCCAAAATGGCCTCCAAGCTCCTAGATCCATGCAAGAGTAGCTATTGAAAAATGGGTAGGAGTTAGATTTGAGTTTTGGTTTAATTTTGATGGAAATTTGATGGATTTTGAAGACTTTTTTTTGATGAGGAAAAGAGAGGGGAAGAAGGAGGAGGGGCTGCAGTTTGAGGGAGGATGGGGCTCGGCCAGCAGGTGGGGGAAGGGTGTGGAGGGTGTGGGTGTGGAAAAGAAAGTCCAAGTCAAGGTAAAATACCCCCCCAAGTCAACACCAACTTCTTCTCTCACTAATCTTTTCTTTTCCTTTCATTTCTATGAAATTCAAGTGGGGACCAAAGAGGGGCTGCTGAATTCAGCCATGGGGATAAGTGAATGGGGGTGTGTGGGTGTGGGTACGGGTGTGGGATGATGAAAAATGATAAATACAATACCCCAAACATCCATTTACGCTAAAAAAAAGCCTTTTTTCTTCAATAATTTCTAAACCGTTTTGGCAAATAATTTCGTTCCAAAAACCACATGATAAAATTTTATTTAATGTTTTATGATGCACAAAATTTGTTTCAACTCATTCCAATTTATAATTTTCCCTAATTAAATGTATTAGTGACGGCTTAAATAATAATAAAATAAATTTTTTTTTTTCAGAAAATTTGAAATTTCACCAGCGGCTCAATAAACACCAAATAATAGCAATTACATAGCTAGAATATGTATATTTAAGTTTTATAATGAGATATTTGTATTTTGACTTTTTACAGAAAACCCCCTTATTTTACCGATTTTTTTTGAAATTTCACCGAAACGATTTTCAAAACGTTACAAGCAGCAGCATCAAAGGCGGCATCAGCAGCAGCATCAGCATCTTTATCATGAGCAGCAGTAGCAGTGCAACACTTCTTCTTCTTCCTCTTCTTCCTGCATACTAGACCTATAGAGTGAGATATTATTGCCTAGCCTAACTTCCTTACTTGCTAAACTAGTGGTTGTTAAGCTTAATTAGTGTTAAAAGTGAGATTTAATGCTTGAAATGGTGAATTGTGTGGAGTTTTGGTTAAGAGATGTTTTTATTGGTTAGCCTAACCTAGTTAAGTGTTATTAGGGCCACTTAAACCTAGTTAAACCCCAGATTTTACTAAAATACCATAGGGTTTCAATTAGTGCTAAAATTAATGTTTTAAAGTAAATTCTTGGCTTTCTGTAATCTGCTCTTGACCCGGGTACTTCAGGAAAAAGTTGCTGATACTGTAGCATAGTGACCAAGCCAGAGACACACACACGAAGCACGGGGCCCCCTCTCCCCCTTTAGGCCGCAGATTTATTCTGTCTGGCCGCAAATTGCGGCCAGAAGGTGGGTGTGGGTGTTGGGTTTTGGTCTGTAGGAGTCTGCTTTATAATTAGGGTTGTTGGTATATGCAACTTTTTATATTTTCACTCGAGTCAAAATCTGGAGCTTAAAACCCTTTTTCGATACTTTTTAACTCGTGCGACACGTGTGTTTTGTGTGTTGGGTCTGTGGTGCACTGTGCGACACAGCTGTTCCTCTCCGAAAGACGGCCAAGACTGAACGTCTTGCCTGAGATTCGGAGCAGATGCTATTTGGTACTATCCGTCTACCTCTCCGAAGATGCCAAGTTGATTTATGGCACCATGTATCGAAGGTTTAGACAGATGCGTCCGATGTAGCAGATTTCATCAGATTCCCCCTCGCTTGAGGGGTTTTTGATTGTGGGGACGCTCTTCCCTGCAGGCGCAAGCCCCTGTAGTTAATTACGCTACCGCATTGCGGTAGCAACTTTCTCCTTCTCCAGATGATCACTTCGTGTCGTGTGTGTTTATTTTGTGTTTGGTTGCCCGTGGATTGTATACGGAGACTGAGTTATGTCGTCGCTCGTAGGGCGTGGACTAGTCCAAATCCGTATTATCTTAGATTTGGGTTTGGGGTTGTGTTTAAGGATACGTTAGCCTCATTTGAGACTAAGATCGACTTAAACGTTTGTTAAGGATACGTTAGTCTAGTTTTAGACTAAGATCAACTTAACAGGATCGTTTAGATCCGACAAGAGAGCGATTAGGGGAGCCCTGTTGTTTAGTTTAGTGACATTGCGGTCAATAGGTAGTTTAATGACATTGCGGTCCAATGTTAGTTTTAAGACGTTGCGGTCAAGGTTAAGGACGTCGTAGTCCGAGGATTTAAGGACTCCACAGTCCGGTGTTAGTTTTAAGACATCACGGTCGAGGTTAAGGACGCCATAGTCCGTTGTTAGTTTTAAGACATCACGGTCAAGGTTAAGGACATCATAGTCCGTGGATTTAAGGACTCCACAGTCCGGCGTTAGTTTAAGACATCTCGGTCAAGGTTAAGGACCTCATAGTCCATGAGTTTAAGGACCCCACAGTCCATATCAATGTGTGGTCATCGGGACCCGTCACCTCTTTGAAGACGTTGAGGAATTACAACGCCAAGTATCAAAGGAGTGAAGAGATGTACCCTTAACCCGAGGTAGATTAAGTGATCTGTAGTCCAATTTGGATACTAGGATCAATTATTATATTATGAGCCCATTGGCCCAGTTAAGCTTGCATTGAGGACTTATGGCCAGCTTAGGCTAGGTCCAATCATTTTTGGGATATTGGCCCTCTGTTGATTCATTGGAGGAAAGGCTTTGCCTCTGGAAACTTAGCCAATTGGGCTAAAGCTAGCGTTAAACACTAGAGACCAACAGTGTTGAACACCGGGAAAAGATTGACAAGTTGGTGTTAAACACTAAGGAGAATCAGTGTTAAACACTGGATACAGAGTTTCCAATTTAGTGTTAAACACTAAGGCAAGAGGGGTCACGTGGTAGCACGTGAGAGCGCCCTTCTTCTCTTTGTTTTGTTCTACAGATAAGTGTTTAACACTTTTAGCTCTGAAAGCCATCACGTGCGGGCATGTGATGGGGGCCCATGCTCTGGTTTATTAGAATACTCATTAGGGGTCACGTGGTGACACGTGATGGCGCCCCAGAGTCCCTGTTTATTTCGCTGTTCCTTTATGTGCTTCAGGGATCACATGGGGCACGTGAGGCATTGCCTCAAAGTTCTCTTTTATATATCTTCGCAGGAGTCACGTGGTAACACGTGAGATGTCTGCTTCAGAGTTCTATTCTGTGGGTCTTTGCAGGGGTCACGTGGTAGCACGCGACTCTGCATGTTTTTAAAGTTCTGTTCATAGGGTTAAACCCTAAACTTTAGAGGAATTAAATTCCCGTTTTCTTCTGAAGAATTATATTCTTAATAGGGTTAAACCCTAATTTCTTCTCTTAAGGGAATTAAATTCCTGTGAGTTTGAGAGAATTATATTCTCAATTAGGCTTAAACCCTAGTTCCGTTCATTTTGAAGGAATTAAATTCCCATAACATAGGGTTAAGCCCTAACTTTATCTCAAAGGAATTGAATTCCTATCATTTTGTCAGAATTAAATTCTCTGAACTCAGTTCCTCCTTTGTGTTTTGGATCTGCATGACAGGATCTCAACCCAATGAGAATTAAATTCTCAATTCATGGGGAGATGTGCACTTTGCAGATCCTCGACCAGAGAAAGAACTAAGTTCTTTTCTTTTTATAAGAGTTAAACTCTTTTGAGAATTAAATTCTCTTTTTAAGCCTCTCTTTCTTTCTCTTACCTAGGGTTTTCCTTTTGCAGAGAATCAAAGGCTCTGTATCTCTCTCTCTGTGTATCAAAAGAAAAGGTCCAAAGGTCTCCAACAAAGGTCCCCTCTCTTCTTTTCTTGGCTCCTATTTATAGGAGAAGGAAAAGAATCAATCTGCTAAGTAAATCTTTCATTGAGAGATTTGATTTATATTTATCATTAATCTGGGCCTTTAGATTGTTAAGTGAATTTTATTCACCATTGGATTTTAAATCCAAAGATATCTCTTTGTTATTTCGGTCAGATTTAGGGGGAAATCTTTCCAAGTTTTAGATTTTTCCATAAATTGGTGATATTTAATCACCTTTAGATTCTCAATTCAACGGTTCCAAATAATCCTTCTCTATTTTGGAAAGATTTGAGTGATCTCCTCTCAGAATTTAATTCTGTTAAAGAATAAGGCTTTTAAAGTCGGTCACGTGTGGCCACGTGACCCCTGGTCATGTGTAGGCACGTGACCCCTGGAATGGGCTTCTCTTCTTCTGCGTTCTGTTCTCTGGCCTCTGTTCAGCCGTCAAGTGCCAACACGTGACCACTGGTCACGTGTGAGCACGTGACCTTTTCTGGAGCTTTTTCTTGAATGCGCTTTGTGCCGCTGCTTTAAACGTCACGTGCCAACACGTGACCACTGGTCACGTGTGAGCATGTGATGCCTCTTCTGAGTCCTTTCCTGATTTTTAATCAGGGAACAACAGCGAGTCGGGGTGGTTACTGGTGAGGTTACACACGCTTTGACGTATCGAGTGCACGCGCGTTTAGTTTCCAACGCAAGTTTTTCCTTTGATCGTGATATCGTGTTTTGCAGGGTTTTTGCCTTACGTGTGTTACTTTGTGTAAATTCTAGGTTCGCAGGCGGGGACTTCGAGCGCCGCGGAGAAAGGGAAGTAGGTGGTCGGATACACCTAGGGCGAGATCACGGGTGAGTAGATTTAACATCTACGGGGAAATCGCCCGTATGGCGTTAAGCGTCAGGGCGTTATAGGATATTTTAGTTGCATGTGTTCATATATATACTATAGCAGGATACCATCTCCTGTTGCATATAGAATGGTAATTATAGAACACTGCACTGTAACTAACGGTTTAAGCTGCACGAGTACTAAATGTATGTTACACTCACGCCGTTAGTGATTGCCATGACACTCGCACTATAGGATCACCGCGCACATGTACATTGCTACACGCACATTGCGCATATATTCATTTGCACATCCATACCTATATATATACATATGTTACATACATGGATGATATTGACATGATTTAAAAACTAAGGGACCGCATGAGGTATTTTCAAAACTAGATCTTTTAAAAGAGCGGTTTTCCCTTTCTTTTACTCTTATTGTCATACGACACATTGCATGGATTTGCACATTGAGTTTGGATTTATGTGATTTCTGGATTTGGGGAACCGGGGTATTATTTTAAGAAAATACGCACTATTTTAAAAACCCGATTTCCCTTGATATGATATTTTGGTGCGTCCACCACGCGTTTTCTCGGTTCTGAGACGTGTGCTTGAAACCCGATTCGAGGAGTTGGATGATCCGTTTGCGGGTTCGTGGTGGACCCGGTATGATTCCCCGGGGCGAGAAATGTTTTTCGTGGAGTAGACGATGAGCCTGGCAGGGTGGCTAGTACCTACCGGTGATTTGTTGGATCTGGCGGTTATCCGGAGGATACAGACCAGAGTTGAGAGATGGATACGGGACGACACATACTGCCGGGGCCGAAGGCCGATTCCGCAGACGGAGCCCGATACTTGAGGATTTGCGTGTGGATACTTGGCACGATGATTTGTGATATTTTCGAGTGCCGATGCTAAGCATTCACGATTCCATGAGCTGTACAGGATTTGAGTGCCGATCCAAGTGACGGCACCTGAGTTTTATTGGGTTTTGGGTGCATTGATAGACATCGGTTATTCTTCCACGTTGACATTCCGTGTAGATGATATTTATTCCCATGCTAGCATTCATCATTTTGCATCTCATCCTGTAGCTATAGTACCTGATAGAGTACTTTTGCATGATTATTGCATACCCTGCTCATCATATATAGATGCCATTAGATTTCACCTGTTATGCACAATTATTGCATACCCTGCTTATCATATAGAGATGTTATTAGATCGCACTTGTTGCATGATTATTGCTCATATAGCTCACCATATGGATGTTATCTGTTGGCATAAGTTAGAGTATCGTAGCACGTGCATACTCGCGATTACCTTTATATGTTATCTACTACTCACGAGTTGGCAACTCACCCCCGTTGTGCCACAGTGTTTGTAGGTTGCCCCTCAGAGTAGTCGCGGCAGGCTGCTTTCTTGCATCTTTTGATACAGATACCACTGCAGTTGGCGTGTTAGCCCTTTTGCTGATAGGTGGGTTTTTGTGCGGTATCTGTTTATTTTCCAGTTGTCTACATTGTTGTATCTAGTACTCTCCATCTACTTTCATGTATTGACTTAAAGACCAGTTATGAGGACGATGTATATTATTTTGTACTCTGGTGTCGAGCTCGTTGTGAGCCGACTTTATTTATGCAGTTTTATATTTCATGTCGTTTTCACTTATATACAAATGGCTCTGGGGTGTCGGGTGAGGACTTTCCCTGCTCATTTCTTCGCTACGGCGTCGTATATTTTTATTGTGATGATTGTTCCGCCGTTGGGCGTGATTGCTCCTGCAGCAGATTTTCCAGTTGTCTACACTTGTTCGAGAGTCGTGTCAGATTTTCACGGACCACCAGAGCTTAATGTACATCTTCCTGCAGCAGATTTTGATTGTTGTGATAGTCCTCTGCAGATTTACAGTTCTTGTGCGATCGTTGAGTACAGCTTAAGTTCGTCTCTACTGAGGGGATAGCTTGCTCATGTCCGCGCCCGGCCACTTTTCCTTAATCGCTTTCGCGAGACACTACCCGCCGACGCTCGTTCGTCAAAGATACTTGAGCCTATTCGGCTGGGTAATGATTCGGAGTCCTTGATTTGTGACAAGGGTGTGCTAAGTTTAGGGACACGTTTGTGTACCTGATATTATTAGGTAGAGACGTGAAATCCTAGAGCAGGCACATTGGTCAACTCTCTGTACTCATTCAAGTTCCACCAACACTTAACGTGACTTGTGAGATAGTTACGGGTGGGCAGGGATGTAAAGAGAAGTCTCGGGTTTCGTTTCAAGGTGTATGTCTTTTTGTGTGCTTGGGTTGAACAACTAAGACCGGCTGGAGAGTTGCAACCTTTAACCGTTCCGAAGTGGGAATGGGAGCAGGTCTCCACAAATTTCGTTATGGTGTCTACCCAGGTTTAGTCAGGGTGTGACTCCATTCGGATGCTTGTCGCCCGGTTATACTCAGTTTGCTCAGTTGTTCTTTGTTAAGTTTGAGCGTACGTATTAATTGTTGTCGGCAGTTGGAGATCGTCACTCGCCATTGTTAGAGTTCTCCTTCGATAACTGTTATCAGGAGACACTCCAATTGACAACCTTTAAGTTTAGGGGTTAGCTCGTGTCGATCACCAGTCTGTTTTTCTGACTCTGCGTTGTAGGATTTTTGGACCCCGGCTAGTCAAGAGACTTCGGAGATGATCCAGTTGTTTTAGGTCAGAATGAGAATTGTCCATTTCGGACAGAGGTCATATGCCGACCGAGTTGGTCGCAGATTCGAGTTCGCAGTGACAGATCATGTATTCCTATGGATTTTTCCGATAAATGACGTGTTGAGTTTTGGGAAGTTTATCCCAGGATTGTAGGTCTTTTAAGATCCTTAAAGCGAGTTAGTTTCGCTGCCTTTAATTTGGCACTTCCGCCCAGATTATTGAGTATTCATCACGTTTTTTTTTTGTCGATACTTTGCAATAACCTTCATGACCTTTCTCACATGATTCAGCACCAGACCATCTAGCTCGAGCGCGATCTTTCGTTCACCAAGCAGCCAGTCGTGATATTAGACCGGCAGGTGAATAAACTTTGATCGAAGGTCTTGCTATCAGTGAAGGTGTTTTGGCGTAGCCCGAATGGTGAAGAGATCACTTAGGAGGCCGAGGGCGAGATGCGAAAGGAGTTCCCTCATCTCTTTGAAGGTACGCGTAAATATATTTTAAAATTCGGGGACGAATTTCTTTAAGGGGGGAAGATTGTAACACCTTAGGATGTGTTTAGTGGCTAATTATACTTTAATATATAGTTTTGAATAAAAAGTTTACCAAATCGATTTTCAAATATTTTATCCTATTTAATGAATATTTTATTAGATTTTTCCTAGGCTTGCACACACTTGTGCATGACAACTAGGGTTAAAATGGGGTTAGACCATGATTAGCAACCATGGTGGGTTAAACCTTTTTTTTTAAGCTAATTTTAAAATTTGTATTAAGTGTTTTGGAGTTATTGTTTTTTTTTAAAATCAATTGGAAATGGTTTGAATTTTCTTTTATTGACTTGGTGTGAGAGAGAGAGAGAGGGAATGGCACCATGGCCTTGCCCATGCCTACATTAAATGAAGGAAGAGAGAGAAAGGGGGGTTGACTTGTGTGCTCTCATCTCTCATTCTCACATTCACTTCTCTCACTCTCACTCACTCACATACACACACACTCACACAACAGCAGCAGCACCCGCAGCCTCAGCAGCAGCTGCAAGCAGCAACAACAACCACAACAACAAGAAGCAGCAGCAGCAACAGAGGCAATAGCAGCAGCAGCATCAGAGACAGCAGCAGCAGCAGCAGCATCTTTATCATGAGCAGCAGCAGCAGTGCAACACCTCTTCTTCTTCCTCTTCTTCCTGCATACTAGACCTAGAGAGTGAGGTATTATTGCCTAGCCCAACTTCCTTGCTTGCTAAACTAGTGGTTGTTAAGCTTAATTAGTGTTAAAAGTGAGATTTAATGCTTGAAATGGTGAATTGTGTGGAGTTTTGGTTAAGAGATGTTTTTATTGGTTAGCCTAGCCTAGTTAAGTGTTATTAGGGCCACTTAAACCTAGTTAAACCCCAGATTTCACTAAAATACCATAGGGTTTCAATTAGTGCTAAAATTAACATTTTAAAGTAAATTCTTGGCTTTCTGTGATCTGCTCTTGACCCGGGTACTTCAGGAAAAAGTTGCTGATACTGTAGCATAGTGACCAAGCCAGAGACACACACATGAAGCACGGGGCCCCCTCTCCCCCTTTAGGCCGCAGATTTATTCTGTCTGGTCGCAAATTGCGTCCAGAAGGTGGGTGTGAGTGTTGGGTTTTAGTCTGTAAGAGTCTGCTGTATAATTAGGGTTGTTGGTACATGCAACTTTTTATATTTTCACTTGAGTCAAAATCTGGAGCTTAAAACCCTTTTTCGATACTTTTTAACTCGTGCGACACGTGTGTTTTGTGTGTTGGGTATGTGGTACACTGCATGACACAGCGAGTCGGGGTGGTTTCTGGTGAGGTTACACATGCTTTGGCGTATCGAGTGCACGCGCGTTTAGTTTCCAACGCAAGTTTTTCCTTTGATCGTGATATCGCGTTTTGCAGGGTTTTTGCCTTACGTGTGTTACTTTGTGTAAATTCTAGGTTCGCAGGCGGGGACTTCGAGCGCTGCGGAGAAAGAGAAGCAGGTGGTCGGATACACCTAACGCGAGATCACGGGTGAGTAGATTTAACATCTACGGGGAAATCGCCCATATGGCGTTAAGCGTCAGGGCGTTATAGGATATTTTAGTTGTATGTGTTCATATATATATATATATATATATATATATATATAATATAGTAGGATACCATCTCCTGTTGCATATAGAATGGTAATTATAGAACACTGCACTGTCACTAACGGTTTAAGCTGCACGAGCACTAAATGTATGTTACACTCACGCCGTTAGTGATTGCCATGACACTCGTACTATAGGATCACCGCATCATTGATACATCACTACTTGCGCACATGTACACTGTATATTCACATTAGTGCATACTTTCATTGATACATCACTACTTGCGCACATATACACTGTATATTCACATTAGTGCATACTTTTATTGTTACATCACTACTTGCGCATATGTACACTGTATATTCACATTAGCGCATACCTTCATTGATACATCACTACTTGCGCACATGTACACTGTATATTCACATTAGCGCATACCTTCATTGATATATCACTACTTGCGCACATGTACACTGTATATTCACATTAGCGCATACATTCATTGATACATCATTACTTGCGCACATGTACATTGCTACACGCACATTGCGCATATATTCATTTGCACATCCATACCTATATATATACATATGTTACATACATGGATGATATTGACATGATTTAAAAACTAAGGGACCGCATGAGGTATTTTCAAAACTAGATCTTTTTAAAAAAGCGGTTTTTCCTTTCTTTTACTCTTATTGTCATACGACACATTGCATGGATTTGCGCATTGAGTTTGGATTTATGTGATTTCTGGATTTGGGGAACCGGGGTATTATTTTAAGAAAATACGCACTGTTTTAAAAACCCGGTTTCCCTTGATATGATATTTTGGTGCGTCCATCACGCGTTTTCTCGGTTCTGAGATGTGTGCTTGAAACCCGATTCGAGAAGTTGGATGATCCGTTTGCGGGTTCGTGGTGGACTCGGTATGGTTCCCCGAAGCGAGAAATGTTTTTCGTGGAGTAGACGATGAGCCTGGCAGGGTGGCTAGTACCTACCGGTGATTAGTTAGATCTAGCGGTTATCCGGAGAATACTGACCAGAGTTGAGAGATGGATACGGGACGACACGTACTGCCGAGGCTGAGGGCCGATTCCGCAGACGGAGCCCGATACTTAAGGATTTGCGTGTGGATACTTGGCACGATGATTTGTGATATTTTCGAGTGCCGATGCTAGGCATTCACGATTCCATGAACTGTACAGGATTTGAGGGCCGATCCGAGTGACTGCGCCAGAGTTTTATTGGGTTTTGGGTACATTGATAGACATCAGTTATTCTTCCACGTTGACATTCCGTGTAGATGATATTTATTCCCATGCTAGCATTCATCATTTTGCATCTCATCCTGTAGCTATAGTACTTGATAGAGTACTTTTGCATGATTATTGCATACCCTGCTCATCATATATAGATGCCATTAGATTTCACCTGTTATGCACAATTATTGCATACCCTGCTTATCATATAGAGATGTTATTAGATCGCACTTGTTGCATGATTATTGCTCATATAGCTCATCATATGGATGTTATCTGTTGGCATAGGTTAGAGTATCGCAGCACGTGCATACTCGCGATTACCTTTATATGTTATCTACTACTCACGAGTTGGCAACTCACCCCCGTTGTGCCACAGTGTTTGCAGGTTGCCCCTCAGAGTAGTCGCGGCAGGCTGCTTTCTTGCATCTTTTGATACAGATACTACTGCAGTTGGCGTGTTAGCCCTTTTGCTGATAGGTGGGTTTTTGTGCAGTATCTGTTTATTTTCCAGTTGTCTACATTGTTGTATCTAGTACTCTCCATCTACTTTCATGTATTGACTTAGAGACCAGTTGTGAGGACGATATATATTATTTTGTACTCTGGTGTCGAGCTCGTTGTGAGCCGACTTTATTTATGCAGTTTTATATTTTATGTCGTTTTCACTTATATACAAATGGCTCTGGGGTGTCGGGCGAGGACTTTCCCTGCTTATTTCTTCGCTACGGCGTCGTATATTTTTATTGTAGTGATTGTTCCGCCGTTGGGCGTGATTGCTCCCGTTTAGGATGCTTTATTTTTATTGTATATCATTTTATTCATATATTGTCTTGTACCCGATTTCGGGGCCAGTTTTTACAAAGGAAATGCTGCCAAAATTTTTAAGATAATAACTTGAACTTAAAAAAAATTTCTAAATTACTTAAGGTTTTCTAAATATTTTAACAAATGCTTCTATTAAATGTTTAAAACACTCAATACTTTTATTGGTTTTGATTTCTGGGTTTCGTCTTACTTAGTCGCGTTACGTCTGTAAACGTTACATGGTTAAGTGTCGGTCACGGGCCAAACTTTGGGTCGTGACAACTGCCTCTGGGAAGGCTGTCTGATCCCTGGCGTTGCGGTAGGGAAGCTACCCACCAGGGATAGCCGAGCAGGGTAGCCGCTCGGCTGTCTTTACGGAGGACTTCGATCCTTAGCGTTGGAGGGGCTGTAGGAAGCCCACTAAGGATACCTGGACAGTGAAGCTGCGCGGTCGCCTCTTGGTGAAGGCTCTGGCTTGCAAAGACAGAACTCTATTCGAGTTGTTCCGACGTTTCTTTATTTGAATGGGCAGTATTTTTAGAAAAACATTTACATCATCTTCGCAAAAGGAGGGGTACACACTTGTTGGCCTTGGCCTCATTAGTATAGCTTGAGCTTCTCGGTGTTGTAAGGCCGCGGGAGCTTGCGTCCGTCCGCGTCTTATAGGCGGTAGGCTCCGCCGGGGAGCGCCTCAGAGACGAGGAAGGGACCATCCCACTTCAGGAAGAACTTATGAAGTCGGCCTTGATCAACGAACTCGTTTTGCCGTAGAACCAGATCCCCGGTGTGGAGGAGCGGTGCTTGACCCGAGCGTTATAGTATCGGGTCGTTTGTCATTGGTAAGCGGCAGCCCTGATCTGAGCCCGATCTCTCTTCTCCAACAAGATGTCCAGGTTGGTCCGTAGCGCCGAGGTGTTCGCATCATCATCGAAGTGCTCGACCCGATGACTGGGTAGCCCGATCTCCGCTGGGACCATTGCCTCGGTCCCGTAGCAGAGGCTGAAGGGGGTTTCCCCGGTGGGGTTCTTCTTTGACGTGCGCAAAGCCCATAAGACCCGAGGCAGTTCTTCGACCCAACTGTCTTGCCGCCTTTCTAGGTGAGTCCGGAGAGCTCGGAGGACGTCTCGGTTAGCGACTTCGGCCTGCCGTTGCATTGGGGATGCGCGACCGCGGCGAACTTCATGAGGATATGGTATTCTTTGCAGAAGTCTTTCGCTTTCTCGTTCTCGAAGTTCGTCCCGTGGTCGGTGATGATACATCTCGGGATGCCGAACTGGAGTATCAGATTGTTTTGCAGGAACTTGATGGTCGTAGCGACGTCCGGTTTCCTGATGGGGACGGCCTCGATCCACTTGGTGAAGTAGTCTACTGCGACGAGAACGTATTTGTGCCCACCTGTACCAGTAGGGAACTGGCCGATCATGTCCAATCCCCACTGGGTGAACGGCCATGGGGATGTTAGGGCGGTCAGCTCAGTAGCGGGAAGACGAGGGATGTTGCCGTGGAGCTGGCAACTCTTGCATCTCCTGACTAGCTTATGGGCATCCTCATGAATAGTGGGCCAGTAGTACCCCTGGAGCAACGCCTTTTGGATCAAGGTTCGGGCCCCTTGGTGCGCACCGCCAACCCCCTCATGGATTTCCCGAAGGACATAGTCTGCTACGTTGGGGTCAATGCACCAGAGCAGGGGCTGAGTGAAGGACTTCTTGTAGAGGTTCCCATTGCTCCAGATGAAGTGGCAAGCTTTGGCCCGGAGACGGCGGGCGGCTCCCCGATCTCCTGGGAGCGTACCATCCTTCAGGAATTCCACGAGGGGCTTCCTCCAGTCATGGTCGCCTTCCTGTATCACATATACGTGGAGTATTGTCGCTCCGTCTTCCACGCTGGACTGAGGCAAGGTTTCGAAGAGGATAGACCGCTTATTGTTGGCCGAGTATGACGAAGCCAGCTTGCTCAGGGCGTCGGCTTGAGCATTCAGCTGCCTGGGTATTTGTTTTATTTGGACTTCGTCAAAGTTCCTCCGGAGTTTCCTCACCTCGTCCAGGTACCTCATCATCAGAGGCTCCCGAGCTTCAAAGCGGCCGGTCACTTGACCGACAACAAGGGCCGAGTCACTGCGGATTCGAATTATCTTCAGTCCCAACCCGGCAGCCATGCGCAGTCCGGCCAGGAGAGCCTCGTACTCTGCCGCGTTGTTCGAGACTTTGAAACCGAGCTTCAGAGAGTACTCCATTTCCGCCTCGTTCGGGCCTCGGATAATGAGCCCGGCACCACAGCCTTTCTCGGTTGAAGACCCGTCGACGTAGATGACCCACTCAGGAACCGAGCCAGGCCTCTCCGTGATGGGATATTGAGTTGCGGGGGGGGAGGGGGGCGGCGTGGACTCCGGTTTCTTGCTAGGGATGGTGCATTCGACGATGAAATCGGCCAGAGCCTGCGCTTTGATGGCCTGTCTCGAGCGATATTTTATGTCAAATTGAGATAGTTCCCACCTCCATTTTTCTAAGCGGCCCGAGGACTCTGGTGATGCAAGGATGGCCCCTAACGGGCGCTCGGTGAAGACAATGATGGTGTGTACTTGGAAGTAGTGCCGCAGCTTCCTTGAGGCCACCACGAGGGCCAAGACAATCTTCTCTATGGCTGGATATCTCGTCTCTGCGTCCTTAAATACGTGGCTCACATAGTACACCAGCTTCTGCGCTCCACCGACCTCCCGGACGAGCACCGAGCCTGCTGCTTGGTCGGATACCGCCAGATACAGCGACAGCTCGTCTCTTTCAACTGGTCGGGTGAGCAGCGGTGGCGTTGCGAGGTGCTTTTTCAATTGGTCGAAGGCGGCTTGGCACTCCTCTGACCACTCGAACCTCGGGATCCTCCTCAGAGCCTTAAAGAACGGGAGGCATTTCTCACCTGACCTGGACATGAAACGGCTCAGAGCGGTGACTCGTCCCGTGAGCCGCATGATCTCGATGTTGGTCTTGGGCACGGCCATGTTGAGGATAGCGTCGATTTTCTCTGGGTTAGCTTCGATTCCACGGTGAGTGACCATGAAACCGAGGAACTTTCCCCCGGTGACTCCGAACGCGCATTTGGCGGGGTTTAGCTTCATCTTGAACTTGCAGAGCACTTCGAAGGCCTCACCCAGATCCCTGGCATGGTCGGCCGACGATACGGATTTGACTAGCATATCGTCAACGTAGACCTCCATATTCCTGCTGATCTGTGGCTTGAACATGCGATTGACCAATCATTGGTATGTGGCCCCGGCGTTCTTGAGGCCGAAGGGCATCACCTTGTAGCAATATACCCCCCGGTCTGTGGTGAACGCGGTGAGATCTTCATCTTCCGGATTCATACGGATCTAGTTGTAGCCGGAGAAGGCATCCATGAAGCTCAACAGCTCGTGGCCGGCTGAGTTGTCGACGAGCTGATCTATCCGAGGGAGTGGATAGTTGTCCTTGGGGCAGGCCTTATTGAGGTCGGTGAAGTCGACGCACATGCGTCACTTCCCGCTTGACTTCTTGACCAGAACTACGTTCGCCAGCCACTCCGAGTAGGGTACATTCCTGATAAAGTTGGCGGCGAGAAGTCGGTCAACCTCCTCTTCGATAGCCTTCTGTTTGACCGGGGTGAAGCTTCGCTTTTTCTGTCTGACGGGTCGGGCAGCAGGATCAACCCCGAGCTTGTGGGAGATGATTTTGGGGTCAATCCCGGGCATATCAGCAGGCGCCCAGGCGAAGACGTCGGAGTTATTTTTGAGGAATCTGACCAGGTCATCTCCCTGGGTCTCTGTCAGGAGTGATTCGACCTGGACGGTTTTTTCCTTGTCCCCTTCTGTCAGGGGCACCTAGGTCAGTGGTTCGACCGGTGTCCCCCGAACTTCTTTCCTCTCGTCTCGGGTGTCCAGAGAACCCTCGATGTCGTTATTTACCTCAGCGTTGTCGGCCGGCTGCTCGGACGAAGATGTTTCGGTAAGGCATACCTTTGCGGCCCGCTGGTTCCCATAGACCTGACCTATCCCGCCCTGATCGAGGGGGAACTTCATCGCCAGGTGGTAGGTCGATATCTGGGCCTGGAGGGAGTTCAGCGTCGGGCAGCCGAGGAGGACGTTGTAGGCCGATGGGACCTTTGCTACGATGAAGTCCACAGGCAACGTACGTATGCGGCCGGGCTCCCCGATGTTGAACTGCAGGGTGACCACCCCTTGTGCCGGGATGGAGTGGTTGGTGAACCCTGAAAGGACGTGGGAGGTCGGTTTCAAGTCTACCGGGGTGAGCCCCATGCGCAGAAAGCAGCCGTAGAAGAGGATGTCTGCCGACCTGCCCGAGTCGATAAGTATCTGGTGGACCTCGTACAGGTGGATTCGGGCCGTGATCACCAGAGGGTCGTTGTGGGGGCATGGATATGCCGTGGAGGTCTCTGTCGCTAAAGGTGATAGGCTCGTGGCCCCTGGCCTTTTTGCTCGGGCGGTTGTTGGCGTTTGTTGCCGGCGTGGGGCGCCGAGTCTCGCAGGAGCCCGACTGGCCCCCTGTCGTCATGACCATAGTTCTTGATGGGCCTCGGTTCTTTCCGGTGATGTTCCCTAGGCCCCGGGATAGGGCGGTCCTCGAGCTGCCTTGGCGGGCTTCGTGGGCGCGACCCCGTCGAGGGAGGAGATGCCGGTCATGCCTAGAAGCAGGCGAGCTGATCGCTACCGCCTCGGTAGGGACAGGGGGGCGACAAGGCCTGAGGCGAGGCTCTCCGACGTGGGATTTCGAGGTTGAATGGGAAGAATCGGGGGACCTGCGACCGCCGGAGTCCGCGAGGCGGTGGCCGGCGGAGGAGTCGATGACATTCGGTTGAGGTTCACCCGCGCCTCCGTTGAGGGGGAGGTGGGGCTGGTACCTGGATCTTCAAGGCGATTGCTTGCCATGTGGATGGAGATCGGAATGCCAACTTTGTTTTTTATGGAGTTTCTTTTCCCACAGACGGTGCCAACTGATGGAGCTCCTTTTCGGATCTCCCTCAGATGTTGTCTTCCGTCGATCTTCTGGTGGATTTCGGAGGTGATCTCCTGTTGCGTGTGGGTCTCAATGGGTTTTGAGGAGATTGGTGATTTGAGGAGTTTAGCGCCGAGTATCTGCAAAGAAGTCCCGGGATGGTTTGGTACCGCTGAGAACCCTCCGACGATCAAGTTAGTACGAGATCTTAGCAGAGTAACGGCTAAGTGGAATCAAAAATCGCTTACTTGACCCTTCTGTGATGGGGGTTTATATAGTGGCGGCAGCACGCAGAGCAGGCTCGAGAATCTCGCCGGCAGTTACGCTCCCGACGTCACGCCCGAGTAAAGAGCGGATCGCCCATTAATGGGGATCGTGGTGATGTGGAACGTGGGAGGTTGCTGGCGGAGAATCTGCGCATGGCGAGATTTGCGGAGCGGCGATTACGCCTGTGAGTGGTGGAGTTGGTCGGTCGGAGGGACCGAGGAAGACGACCTCGGCTAGGGAGCTCGGAGATGAGCAAGAGGGCCGAGGAGTCTTGGTCCTGTGGCTGCTCGGGATGAGCTGAGGGGCCGAGAAGGCCAATTTGCAGAGGGCCCCGAGGAGGGCCATCTTGTGCTTGCGGGTCGGGTACAGGGATGGCCCGGTCGGCCCCTGTGGCCCTTCCTTCTGAGTTCCGGGACACGTCATCATCCACGTGTCCTGATCTTGGAGATCTCCAATATTGAGCATCATCAAAAATCCTTCCATTCTATGTACCGGGTAACGTGCCCGGTCATCATAAAGAAACAAATAAATATTTGTGCCTCACGAAGCTGTCCAAAGATGTCCGAAAAATCCCATCTTTTTCTTTCTCATGTCTTGACACATTGCACCAACCAGCAAACCCAATAATTTCTCTAAATATAGCGATTGAAAACTTTTAACTTTATTGTTTATCGATCAAATACTTTGTTGGTTTTTCAAATCTAATATTTTTTGGTGGGTATAGGAGATTTTGTTTTCTTTGTTTTTTGGGTTAAATATGCCAGAATCCCTTATTATGCTTTACCCCTTACATCACTTATATTCCCTCAGATGGTGTATTAGCGCAAACACCCCCTTCATCCCTCGTCAAAATCTGAAAAACACTCAAAACTGCTGGGTCTCCAAACTGAATTTGTTGTAGAGAATAATACTGCTTAGCAATGGGGATAGGTGTGAGGGAAAGTGCCTCTTTGAGCTGCACCTTTTTCTTCTTGCTTGCAATGAAATCAATCCATGACATTGTAAGGTTGCAGATTTGATATAATATAGTAGCTTTGCAGTGACCAACATCCCGAAATAATCTGTTTGAAGATTCAGAAAGATGATTCAGAATGTACTGTAATGATGCATCATCATCATCATCCCATGGTTGCAAATTGAACAAAATTCTGATATCAGCCCATAAATATTGAGAAATAGGGCATCCAAGAATAATGAGCAAAGGTTTCATCCATTTGCCCACAAGAGCTACAATCCATTCTTTCTTGGACTTGCACACTCTACCCCATTTCATGTTGAGTTTTCCTTGTATTCTCCGCCCTCGCGTGTGTGTGATGGCTCAAAATGGGTTGAGCCGGCTCATAAATCGTTTGGAATTAGATATGGTTCAAGAAAATCTTGAACCGTCTCAAATCGTCTGGGCCCGAATTCTAGACTGTTTTGAAAAGATTCGTTTTTAAAAGTAATTAGGAAAATTTGCTGGAGATTTATTTGAAGAATTGTTGGAAAATTTATAAGAGATCTTTCAGGAGTTTAATTAAAAAGTTTGTTTAGAGAATTATTTGAAAATTTGTTAGAGATTGTTTTAGAGATTTGATAAGATCCTAATTGGAGTAGGAGTTATATTATTTTGTGCTATGAATAGAGAGGGGTCTCATCAGAGAAAAGTGGTCAAACATGAAAATGAGAAAGAGAAGACGAAGCCAAAGGCGAAGGGTGGGGAACTCACCAGAAGAGCAGTCTTTGTGTTTGTATAAACAGACGAAGGCAAAGATGAAGGGTATTCATATATAGATGAAGGTGGAGGGATTTATCAAGAATAATCTTTGTGTTTGTATGAATATTGAGATATTAGCGAGATGAGAGAGAATATAAAACGTACCGGTATCCTTGATCATTAATAAAGAGATTCTCATGTTTGTCCCGTGGATATAAGTCGTTGGTCGAATCACGTTAAATATTGGTGGTGCGTGTTCTTATTTTTGCCATTCTTCCTTGCATGCCCCAAACCCTAACAAACTAATATTAAAGCGTAGAGAACCGAAGGGTCTTCGATTCTACGGTCTAAGTTTACGGTGTATGACAATGCTTATGTCCGCTCCCCATTTTTTTAGATTGTAATTTCGAAAGTGTTAGTTCAAATATTCGAGGGAGAAGGTTAAGTTCGCTACGGCGGTAAATAGAAGATGACATGGAGTAAGTTTGGATCAAGATGGAGGTTTGTGGAAAAGAAGAGATTGAAGATGGCTCGTTGAATACAAGTCAAGATGGAGATTTGCCGAGTTTGCCTTATATTCTCGACCTTCGTGTGTGTGAGCCGGATTACAAATTGTTTGGAATTAGCATTTATTCTCTGGATGTAAGAAATGGCTCAAGACAATCTTGAGCCGGCTCAAATCGTCTCGAGCCGAATTCTGGCTGTTTTGAAAAGATTTATTTTGAAGATTAATTAGGAGAATTTGTTGAAAATTTATTTGAAAGGTTGTTGGAAAATTTACAAGAGATCTTTCAGAAGTTTATTGAGGAAAGTTTATTTGGAGAATTATTTAAAAATTTGTTTGAAAATTTGTTAAAGATTGTTTGGGAGATTTGATGAGATTCTAATTGGAGTAGGAGTTATATCATTTTGCGCAATAAATAGAGAAGGGTCTCTTCAGAGAAAAGTGACCAAATATGAGAAAGAGAAAAAGAAAGAGGAGATGAAGGCAAAGATGAAAGGTGAGGGATTCACCAGAAAAGTAGTATTTGTGTTTGTATGAAGAGACGAAAGCAAAGATGAAAGATAGTCATCTATAGATGAAGGTGGGGGGATTTACCAAATGCAGTCTTTGTGTTTGTATGAGCGTTGAGATATAAACGAGATTAGAGAGAATATAAAATGTACTGATATTCTTAATTATTAATAAAGAGATTCTAATGTTTGCTCCGTGGACATATACCGTTATTCGAACTACGTTAAATATTGGTATTACGTGTTCTTATTTTTTCTCGTCTTTCTTGCATATCTAGTGAAAACCGTAATATTTCATATGGCGTAAAGCCCCGCGATTAGTTCCAATTCTGCCCTTCCATAAGAAACACGCAGGTATATGGTCAATTTTCTTTGTAACCCAAGAGGGAATTCTAAAGAGAGAAAGGAAATATAAAGGTAAGGCAGTAAGAACCGAATTCAGTAGTACCAGTCCACCACGATGCCAATCTGTTATGAAATTTATCAATAAGTTTCTCCCATTCTCGTGTAGGCGATTTGCCAGAACAAAGCGGCAACCCGATATATGTTAGAGGTAGGGAGGCAAGCTGACAATTCATGATTGAGGCTAAAGCAGCGCCCTTGGCGGTGTAACGACCAAAGTATACAAGAGAAGATTTAGAAAAATTGATTTCCAAACCAGATAAACCCTCAAAAAGGTAAAGAATCGCCTTCGAATTTAAGAACTCCTCTTCATCTCCATCGCATATGATTAAGGTGTCATCAGGATAATGAATCGATGGAGGCAAAGAAAGATCTTTCAAGAAATCAGGGGTTGTAAAGCATTTTGAAGAGCACATCTACCGCTAGAATAAAAAGCATAGGCGACAAAAGGGTCGCCTTGCTTCAAACCCCTCTTGCATTTGAAAACATCGGAAGCAAGCCCATTCAAAAGAATGGAGCGCTTGGATGAACGTAAGACGTCTTTGATCCCGGCGCACCATTTAGCAGATAAAAGTTCCAATATAAATTGCCCATACACACAATCAAAAACCTTTTTCTCTAAAATCCAGCTTTAGGAGGCCTACATGGACTTTTTTCCGTGGAACATAAATAAACAAACTCAGGCGCAATAGAAAAACTATCAAAAGTGGACATTTTCTTTTAAAATGCAGATTGAGAATTTGCCTCCTTGTTAGATAGAAGAGGAGCCAATCTATCGGCAAGTACCTTTGTGAATATTTTGAAGCTACCATTGAGAAGACTAATGGTTCTGAAGTCAGTAACAGAGAAGACTTCATTCTTCTCAGGAATAAGGACAATATTTGCTTGATTAATACTATACACTGAAGAAGGATGAGAAAAAAAGACCATTGATTGAACATTGAAATGAGATCAGATTTAATAGAGTCCCAAAATCTCTGATAAAATAAGATAAGGGAAACCATCATGGCCCGGCCGATGCCTTGTCCGGACAAATTCTACTTTAAACAACGCAGCAGATACGTCATAGAGTAAATTTGCCAATCATTTTAGTTGTTTAGAGTTAAATATAAGTAATTTTAGGCCTTTTGCTCGATGAAGGGCCGATTGTAGAGTAGGTTTTTGTGCTAACAAATCATTTGAGACTGTACCAGTGTTATACGAGATAGAGATAGGTAAACTAAACTGAAAGGGTTTTTTGAATCATCCCTTGATTTTGACATTCAATCATTTAAATATTTAAATACTGATTGTAGGCATGTTTTTAACACCAAATTTCCGCTTAAAATTTTTCATTCAAAAAATTTGGTTAAAAATTCAACAAATTCTTACGATGCAGTAATTCCTTTTCTTTTATTATCTCAAAATGTTAAAAGTGCCTCTTTACGTCCTGATTTTTCCCCCTCTCTTTATTTTTTACTGTTTTTTTTTTAAAAAACCAGTGGCTGTTGACAAGATAAATTTGTTTCTTTAATTATTTTCTTCACTTGTACCGAAAAATATATATATATATATATATATATATATATATATATATATATATATATATATATATATATATATATTAAAAAATCAAGCAAAAGAAGAGAGAATGCGAATGAAATCCAAGTGAAGAATGTTTCATTGGTAGTTGTTGGGGTGTCTATATTTGACATCAACAACAACTTGGTCAAGTCAATTATGAGGTCTAATATCATGAGCCATTAGTTACTTAATAATGCATATATAGTTGTGATGCATACCTCAATAAATTACAAATACTCATAAAAAAATAATGGTTTTTATAAATTGTATCAAAGGACACTAATGCATGACTTCTAACATGTCTTCTATATGACTGAAATTCTTAATCCTTCAAGCTTTTTGTTTAATTGTGAAGTTGAACCCTCTTTTGTTCCTTCCTACAATGCACTTTAATTAATGATAAATATTGATGAATAACTAACCCTAGCCGCTCATCACTAATTGTTAAGTTAAAAACAGTACCCGCATTTGCAAATGAGTTAAGATGACACTTTAATATCCAGTATTTCACCAACATAGCACTTAAATTCTTATAATTTTAAATCGAGCACTTTTCGTCTACTCTTTACCATATAACCTATTGTTCAAAAACGTGTATATTCCCTTCTAAATCTATATGTGCTTCTTATGCATGTGACTTTCTTAAGACTTTTTCTTGCTCTTACAATTCCAAAAAGGAATATACAAATTTTGAAATAAGGGTAAGCAGTACATTTTAAATTTTAGGTATTTTAAGTGCTATATTGTTCAAACGTCGCATCTTAAAGTGCCATTTAGCCTTAGGAACTTCTGTGTCAAGCTCTTTTCTCAAACACGGAAAAAGTGCCACTTAGTTGTGCAAATGCATGTTCTTTCATTTTATGCCGTTATTTTAGTTAGCAGAGAGTTAATGAACATTCATGGAGTCGAGCGAAATTGATAAAACTATAACTTACCAAAAATAAATTAATTGCACAACATTTATAGTTTAAGAAAATGAAATTTTACGGAAATTCCAAGGAAGGAACAAAGATGCATTGAAGGAACACAGCTAAGTTAGGCCTAGCTTCTTCTAATGTCAATCACATTGATTGCCGAATTCCAACACATCAAGTGCAAATTAAGGACAAGGAACAAGAAAACGAAAGCAACCTCGCAACTTCGCATTCCATTGTTTACACGTCTCTCTATCGAACGGAAATTTAAACAGATTTTCATGCATATGATGGTAATATATATATATAACCTTTCCCTAGTGTATTCTTTTGGTTATTCTTTGTTATATATATATATATATATATATATATATATATATATATATATATATAACCTTTCCCTAGTGTATTCTTCCCTAGTGTATTCTTTTGGTTATTCTTTGTTATATATATATATATATATATATATATATATATATATATATATAACCTTTCCCTAGTGTATTCTTTTGGTTATTCTTTGTTTTTAGATCTCTTCAAGAATTCAGCTTTGCTTGCCAAATAGATGAAGGCTTTCATCATGGTTTGCTTGCTCCTGTTTCTTGAGCCATCTGTAGGAAACAACGACATTGTTTTAATTTGTTAATTGAATGCATGATGCTTTAGTTTAACTTTGTTGAGTTGTATCAACTTTGTAGCATCATATTCCTTTCAAATTCCAATCCAAAAAGTCTTAAACATTTGTAGGAATTTCTTTACGCCATTGGAGTCTCCGCACAATTTTTCATTTTTTCTTTTTCATTGTTTTGTTATTAAGGGCCTGTTTGGTTGGTGTGTAGTTGGGTCAGTACCGTGCGGTTTCAATTACACTAAACTATTAAACAAGTATTTGATTATAAGTAATTGTTGCTATATATATGGTTGGAAAGACAAATAGATGCATATTAACCAAACAAAGAAATGAAGCTGCAAGTGCTGTGATCATATCTACATATAGTTGCAAATGTATGGTTTTTTCAAGTACAAGCAATCAAACACGCCCAAAAAGATGCAATGTATTTTTCGATGTGTTGTTAGGACGTCGCCTGATTTGTTTCCATTCAACGAAAACGACTTCATGTCATCTTTGGGCTTTGCTTACAAAAACTTTAATTATAGCATGTAATTGGAACATCTTAATTCGCTTGACTTTTAGGCAGTTTAATTATAATATCTTCTAACTTGTTTAATCATTAATCAGATCCTTAATTTAGGTATTTCCATTAAGACATTTTGCATTTTTCCATAAACGTGTACCATGCAGGATAAGGGTGCTGTAAGGATTACGTATCTATGCGCAGTGGAAATCCAAGACCTTAGTTTTAGGATATATAGATTGAAAAAGACCATCTGACGGATATCAAATCACACAAAAAGAACACACCATCAACAACACACAGTATTTATCCAGGTTCGGCATAACTAGCATATAATCCTGCAAACCGCGATGAGAACTTTCACTATAAGAAAGAATAACAAGAGATTATACCGACTACTTGTCTCCTTTACAAAAAAAATACTCTCTTATAAAATCTCTTTCTATCCACGACCGCGCTTGGCCGCCTCTCTCACTCTAATCAAACCTTAGATTATTAAAGAATTATGGATACATCAAAAAATCTTAAAGAAAGTTTACTATTTATAGGATAAATAAATATTGGTAGATAAATCCATATTTAAATTAGAGATAAGTATGCATTTAATCAAAAGATTAGATTTAAATCCTAACTAATTCCTAAATAATCTGCATTTAAATCAAATTTAGCAATCTCCATATTGCTTCAAATTCGCCATAATCTCTTCACCTTCTTAACAACTTAGAACTCCGTTCTCGTTGCCTTGTGTCCGAAAGCACTTCAATAATCTACTAGACAAAACTTGAACTTAGACCGGAACCTTCTTAGAAACACGTCAATCGGATCCTCTAAGGCACCAACCATCATAAGCGACATCACATTTTTCTTGGTTTCCAAGAAGAATACTCTCGTTTCCTCTGGAACTCCAAAATCCAACAATTTCTGCAAATCGATGACCTTCATAACCGCCGGTATAACGGCTATCAACCATGCCTCCATTGTTGAAGTCTCGATACTAGACTGAAGCATCGATATCCCTGGCATTACATCCGTGCTCAACATGTAACCCGTCGTCGATCTCCATCTGCCCTTATCACCAGCGTAATCTATACCTGATGATAATATCACCGAAAGCTTGAAATGCGCCTCTAAATGAGAAGACATAGGTCGAATCTCCTCCATCCCATATGAGCTGTAGCCTGCTCGATACTCTGCTGCCACCGACTGTCACGCCCCGCTTCCCGGTATACGGCAAAGGGGACACGACTGGTCTGCTACGTATTTACTCAGAAGCAAATACGCTAAGCGTATCTAAGCAATATAAAAGAAAATATACACAAGAGACAAGCTATAATAAAAACAACAACTTTATTTATTAAAATTCTTTTGTACAATGCATGAAAAGAAAATACAACTGAAATAAAAGCGATGCCTAACAATGGCATAACAGGAAATGAAAAGTACTGAATGAAAAATGTACAATGTCTAGAGCTCAGGGTCTTCGCTGTACTGATCCAAGTCTTCTGCAGTTGGCTCGATCTTTTACGGGTCCAAATCACCTGACGACATCTAAAGAAGAAAGAAATAGAATGTCGTCAACGAACAGGTCGCTCGGTAAATCTCAAAGATAAGAGGAAAGTAGAATAGACAGAGAGTAAGAGAGAGAGAGAGAGTAGCTTTTACAGTTTTATTATATTATTATATTGTTGTATTTAGTGTTAACGCTGTTGTTTGTAGCCTGGTACAGAAGGATGCCAGTGTATACGAGAGGAGTCTCACTTGCCCCGGAGACTAAGGTATCAGGAATTCAAGGAACCGTTGGGCCACGGTACAACAGCAACGGAATACAGGTTATGTGTCTTAAACTTACCGTCTCGTACCACTTTTAACACCTTCCGTACCAATCTACTCATTAAACCCTGTAGTGTTTTGATTATATTGTTTGTCTTGTAAATTGTATTGATTGTATAATTGGTTGACTGACCGAAACCATGATATCAGTAAACGGATGTAACTGTAGAATCATGTAAATGGAATAACTGGAGAATCATATAAATGGAATGTATATCCATGGTTCGGTTCAGTCAAGTTGTATACATTGATAATTGGATTCATGAATTCAGGTTGAATTGTAATATTGAAGATTGTAGATTGTAGGTTGTACTTGAATCATATTCAAATCAGATTATACTGAGACTCAAACTGAGTCAGACAATCAGCAAAGTAACTTGAAGTCCTGATTGTTTTATTAATTTGTCTATCTTAGATAGGCAACCACCCACTTCTCCGGCTCCCTGAGGCTCAAGAGATTGGTTCCGCTTAAACCTATGTTTACTAGGGTCCTTAGGGTTATTTATAGAACTTGAGGGGGGTTTATGTAAAAATACTTTTATATACTTTTTCAAAATATACTCCAAGCATTTATTATTCATCTTTAGGGTTGTAATGAATGTGGATTTTATATTGTGATATTTCTAATGAAAATATTCTAAATTCAGAAATAAAGGTATTTATTTGTAATATTGATTTATATGGAATTCGTAGTATTTTAGTGTAAAATTGATTCTTGCGAGTTTTAGAAAAATGTGGAATATTTATATCATAACAAAATAGGTATTTTAATGATAAATATACATATATTTATACAAAAATAATTTTAATATATTTTTTATATTCTAAAAATCTCATTTTCTTAAGATATCGTATTTTAAATCTTTCGAGACTGAATGCTCCTTGCAGAGGTCTGAATCTCGCACTACTAAGGCCGAGGATATGCGATAATCCGCACCATCCCGAATGGGTTCCCCAAAATGGGTTGTAGCGGCGCTTTGCAAAGATTCTATAAATACTAATTTTTTAGAAAACGGTTTTATAAAATAAGTGGTATTTATTTGTAAAGATGTCAATTTTCCGTATTCTATGTTCTAGGGTCTCCTAAGTCAACTAGACTATTCCTAACTGGTCCAAAACGACAAGTTGTGAGATACCTCAAATTGCCTCTTCACCGCCAATTGTGGCCAGGTAAGTACAAGTGAAGAAAGGAGGGATCCGCTCACGAATCACCGTGAGACGGGCCTTTTAAAGTTACATTTCTCACTTGTCTAGCCTAGACACCACAAAGTCAGGTTTAGATAAACGACTGATGTCCACAACTTATCCTATTTTCATAATAAATGGTATTTATTTAAAAAGTGTATCAATACTAAATCTTTTAGAAATGGATTTATTTAGTAAAGGGTATTTAAATGAAAATGTTTGTTTTTCCCGTATTCTAAGTTTTCGATGGTATCGTGTTAGGTTGTATATGAGTGTATGAGGAGATAGATCGTTACCTCGTGCTCTACTTTAAAGGTATAGCAAGTTTAATGGAGTTAAATGTAGAATTGAAACAATATGGTATTTAAGTGAAAAATACGATAAATTGAAATAGCCATCATTTCATGTGATGAAACTTGATCAATTTGGTTGATTAGTATTTAATAGTCAACATGAGAAAGTTTAAGTATGATTGTATTAGTGAGAAGTGGAATTTTATAAGAAACCGAATCGGAAATCGGATTTGTTCCGATTCCGTCGGGTTTTGTAAAACCGTATTTTTTTTATAGAAGAGATAGGAAGGAATTGGGACTTACGGGTTTTAGATCACACAAGAGGGTGAGAGGGAAGTAGAGAAATCGCCGATGTGTTGCGTCGTTGCCGGTAGTTCCTAAAACGATCGCCGGAAGTTCGCCGTAGATTTCGCCAGAGTTTCGCCTCGAGCTCGTTTTCAAAGTGCACAAGATTCTTGGAAATTTTAGAGAGTTGGCTCATAATTTGGGGGTGAGAGGGTAGTGTGTAGAGTTGGTATTTATAGGGTTAGGCTAGGGTTAGGGTAGATGAAAAGTTTAAAATAAAAATGTGATAAAATGTAATAAAAATGTATTAAAAGTGGAGTAATTGGGGTTTTTAAAGAGTTCTGGAAATGGTCTGAGGCTAAAATTTTGTAGGTGTGTAGAGAATATGAAAAGACACAAGTTTCATGTTGAGGTCATCGCCGGAATCGGCCGTGCTGTGGTCGAAAATTGCACCCCGGTTAACCAAGTCAAAATCATGGTCAACCCCAAGCCAAATGGGCCCAAGCCCAGATCAAGTGGGCTCATGCCCGGGTCGAGCCCCAACATGAAGCGGCCGGTCTCTCCATGCAAATCATGTAAAAAATAATTTTGATGTAATTTTTATAGGCATAAAACCAAATTTTTGTAAGCCCATGGCTTATGTGCAAAAAGAAATAGCACGTGAGCCATGAGATGGCCAAAATGTCATTTTTATAAAGCTCAAGGGGCTAGATGTAAAGTGTATAGCCTATAAAGGTAAGGATAATGAAAATATCCCAAGAACTTTTTCTTTCTCCAAACAAATATCTAGATCTGTGATCTTCTCCTTCCTCAAGGTTCTAAACCTTCCTCTCTTTTTTTAAATTAAATCAAGAGTTTTACTCTTTCTTTTCCAAAACTAAATAGTTTTTCACCATAAAACCCACAAAGGGGAACTCAGATCTGCCATCGAATCTCAGAAAGGAGAGATTTTAGAATCTCATATTTCTTGATCTTCAAGATCCGGCCAACAAAAGAAGAAGAAGAAGACCCATCTTCAGAAACCCCACTCTGGGGAAGAACTAGGGCTCAAGGGGAGAAGCCCTTCACCAGCTTCAAAACATTTTAGGAGTTTAACTCCTCATATATATATATATACACACAGAATAATAAGTGCTCCTTTCTGGGAGTACAACTCCCATTGCAGAGACCAAGTCCCTTTTGCTGCTCGAGCGCCCACGTACTGACACGTGGTGCGCCTAGCGCTCTTGCGTCCAGCGCACTAGCGCCCACGTGCTGACACGTGGCGCGCTTGCGCTCAGAGCGCTAGCGCTCGAGCGCCCACGTGCTGACACGTGGCGCACTAGCGCTCTTGCGCTCAGAGTGCTAGCGCCCGAGCGCCAACGTGCTGATACGTGGCGCGCTAGCGCTCAGTGCGCTAGCACTCTTGCGCTCATAGCGCTAGCGTCCAAAGCGCTAGCGCCCGAGCACCCACATGCTGACACATGGCGCGCCCAAAGCGCGGGCGCCCCCAGAGCGCGGGCGTCCAGAGCGCGGGCGCCTAAGCGCCCACGTGCTTACACGTGGCGCGTTAGCGCTCTTGCGCTCAGTGCGCTAGCGCCCACGTGCTGACACGTGGCGCGCTAGCGCTCAGTGCGCTAGCGCCCACGTGCTGACACGTGGCGCGCTAGCGCTCAGTGCGCTAGCGCCCGAGCATCCACGTGCTGACACGTGGCGCGCTGGCGCTCAAAGTGCCGGCGTTGGCCTCACGCATCCTTTGGATGCCTTTTTCCTTTATATATATACATACATACATACATATATATATACATATGTATACATATGTACACACACACATACTCCACGACACTGTCCCTGTTAGAAAAAAATTTCTAACGGGCCGCTGCCCCGCACCCCGTAAGGGGGCTACTAGCCCCCTTGACCCCCAGCCCGCTATCCGGGTAGCGGGACCCCCGTACAAACTCTGCGGGCCCCCCGATATATCCAAAACCCCTTCAAAACACAACACTGCACATTGAGTTCGCATAACCAGTTTAACCCGTCAATCGGAGGTTCTCTCGCTCCAAAGGCGAGGGGTAATTAACGGCAGCTTAGTCCGCGACCGCCGGAGATTCGGATCCCCACAATCATTAAACCCCGGCCTACCCTAGGCAGGGGGAATCTGTAATGCGCCTGACAAGCGCGCGCGTATTCCCATCTCAATGGGGTGACGAAAAACACCCTACAGATTCTGGCACGCCCGGTGGGACCAATCTCTCCTCCCATATTTCGGGTTAAGCTTTCATGCGAACTCAATTGATATGCATATCAATTGCTTGTACTAAAATCATGTTTTTTTTGTTGTGCAGGTTAACGTTCTCCAATTGCAATCTTCGGAAGCAGTAAAGATGTCTCCAAGGATCAGCTCAGCTCTCAGCACGGCTCCCGTCTCCTACACAATGAAGATAGACTCCAGGACGGTCCTCCCGGCAAGTCTCGGGCGACAATGGGAGGAGGAGCTGCTACCATTTGGCTCTATCATGTTCGTGTCAGCTAACACCGTCCCAGCTCCTTAAGCTCCGGTAACAGACAGACCAGTCTCAAAGGGGAAAAGGCCGAATGTCATGGTCGCGAGGGCACCTCAGCCCAAGCACAAGTCCATTTCTGGACGACTCTCCATTGCTCCAGCTGGGGGCAAGGCCATCAACACCAACAAATTAACAAGGCCTCTCGAGCAAGCTCCGGTGGTGCCCCTGACGACTGCTCAATCGGGTGTCTTCTCTAAGCTCCCCGCTAATCGACTCACGGTGGCTTCCCAGGAAATGGATGCCCGCCAAGCCCTTAAAATTGAGAAGCTAAGGCAGAAAAGGCTCAGATATAGAGCCAACAAAAGGGCCAGGGCTCCTGCTAGGCTAAACCTCATGAGGTTCGAAGAACAGGGTCACCCCGCCAAAGATGAGGAAATGGCTGGATATGTGGTCCATACTGTCTACATGGTGGGCACACGCAGTAAGAGTAAGGGTGGGGCCACCACATCTCAAATCCAATCTGGCTTGAATGTGGTTACCGCTTCCCAAGAACAGCCGCCTCCGCTAGGTGATGAAAACCTTCTTGATGAGGATGATAGGAGGAAAGACTCTTCGGAACAAAGACAAGGAGATAAGCCAATTTTCCGTCCTAAGAACGCAGAGCAGCAACTTCTCCAAGAGCTCCGAAAGCAGCTTAGAAACAAAGACAAGGAGATGGCCAAGCTTTACTCAGAAATTGACGACTTCACAAACGTCGTCTTACAGCTCACGGCCCAACTTGCCTCTCAGCCACCCAATCAAGCGCATGGTTCTACTCATGGACCGGGAAATGGTGTCCCGAGACAGCCGACGCCTATTCCCTCAAATCCAAAGGTGGGCGGACCGCATGAAGGCCAGTCGCATCCTATCTCGGGAAATGTATTGGCGGCCGATGACAGCAACCCGCTAACTCAAGATCAAATCATCGATTTGGTTGCCAACAAAGTCAAAACATTGGTAGCCGAAGCCGGAGAGCAAAAAGACACCAGCAGTAGCGGGAGACCGTATCCTGCTCGGTACGATCTTGTGGAGTTTCCCACTGGCTATGTCGTCCCCAAATATGAAAGGTTCGATGGGATGGGAAATGCGAACCGGCACGTTGCCCAATTTAAAGCATCATGCACAAACACTGGGGCCAATGATGCGCTCCTTCTCCATCAGTTTGTTAATAGCCTGACGGATGTTGCTTTCGATTGGTATGCAAGCATACCAGATGACTCGATCACAACGTTCGCTCAAATGGAATCCATGTTCAAGCAAAGGTTCATGAGTGTCAGCGATAAAATCACCATTGCCGACCTCGTAAGGACAGAGCCAAAGAACAACGAAAGCAACATGGATTTTATAGTCCGATGGCGAAATTTCTCTGTCAAATGCGAACCGCCGTTGGAGCAAGACCAATCCGTCAGTCTTCTTATAGAAAATCTGAAGGACTAGATGAAACCTTTCTTGTGCACCGCAGGCCTTAAAACATTCCAAGAGCTGACCAAAAAGGTCCAACCGTTGGAACGCTCAAAGCCCGAGTCTGCTCAGGATCTTCAGTTCACAAACAGACCGAAACCTGGGAGGGACGACAACTGAAAAGGCGGAAGTTCTAACAGCACCGATTCTCTAAATAAGCAGAGAGCGGGTGGAGAAAAAACTAACAAATCTCGAGAGTCAACTTTGGAGGAAAGAAGAAATAAGGTCTACTCATTCCGAAGGGACAAGGTCCACAAAATTTTTAAAGATGCTATGAAGAATGGCCTGCGGCTACCAGAACCAAAAAGACTGAGTGAAGCGAACATGACTGATCATCCTAACTTTTGCCCATACCACCGAGTGCTGGGACACACTATTGAAGACTGTTGCATCTTCAAGGATTGGGTCGAGAAACAATACAAGGCGGGAGAAATATCATTGTCCCCTGGCGTGCAAACAAACAATCAAGCTGCAACCGCCAATTTCATACAAACGGGGACCGAAGTCTTTCAGGGACCTGATCCTCTCAGACATCTGCCTTTCTCTAAAAAGAGCGGACCAAGGCAACAAGCTAAGGGCCAAGCGAGAAACATTGCCAATGAAGAAGCAATAGACGGGTACAGAACCCATACGGTCTATATGATGGAGCTTAGGGGAACAAGTCCTCCTACGCCTTATAACCATGACGATGACGCGGTTGTTGCCGTCCAACATCGGCCCGATCCAAATGATGAAGAGCCCGCTTAGGCTATTGAGCCAAAGGAACCCGTGGTTTATGCTGAGTCAAGTTCAGGCGGTAGGGATGACCCCGTTGTCATACCCGGAACTATAGAACAAGCATTATTCCAATGGATTCAAAGGCAACTTCAGGACAGGGATGAGAAGATGGCCAAGGTCCATTCTAAAGTCGACGAGCTGGCAAATGTCGTGGCGGACCTCACGACCCAAGTCGCCCGATTGCAATTACAGAAAAATCAAATTTCGGTTCGTGAGCTGGGGATTGATATCCGGAAGCAGCCGACCGATGCTCCTTCCAGCCCGAGAACGGAACACCTTTGTGAAAAACGGACGCGGTCAGCCTCCAGTCCCTCCGATGCGTACACTGAACGTGGTAAGCGGAAAGTAGGAGAACCAAAGACTGGTCATTCTCGGGGTCCAGCATCAGTAAGGGCACCCACTCCAATAGAGAGAAAGAAGAAAGTATACTCCTTCAGGAGGGATAAAGTCCGCGAAATATTCGTGGACGCATTGAACAACGGTCTTCAACTGCCTACTCCAAAGAGGCCACAGGAGATGAACATGACTGGAAATCCCCTATACTGCCCATACCATAGAATGGTGGGTCATACGATTGAAAACTGCTATATTTTTAAAGACTGGGTGGAGAACCAATACAAACTTGGGAAAGCCTCACAATCGTCAAATGTACCGACAAGCCACGGAGCTATGGTCATCAACACAGCCCCGCCAAGATCAAAGTTCGAGAAGCTGGGATAAGCAAACCATCGACCACCACATTGTTAAATTAGGAACAATCGACCTCTAAGTCGTTAAACTGGGAATGTAAAAAAAAATGTGTAAATAAAAAAAAAGGGAATGTGTAAATAAATAAAAGGAAAAATAAAAGCCGAAATGATGGGGCAACCGCGAATAAAAGCCGAAATGATAGGGCAATCGCGATCTTCGCGATAAGAAAAGCTGAAATGATAGAGCAATCGCGGTAAAAAAAACGAAAAAAACGGCGAATGATGAGTCGCTCCTGGTACCATATTCTAGTGTAGCGATGCAGACGCCAATCAAAATCCAGTTTCCCAAAATTCTTCCAGCCCTACAGCCAGTCCCCAAATTGACTACCGTATACAATCCACGGGCTCAAATAATTCTCATCATACCCATATCCCACCGCAATCACCAGTTACGCGGCTGGTCTCCGCCTTTGGAATTATACTCCATTGAGAGGACCCACTCATGTGTTCTCACGATACATGAGGAGAACAAACCTTTGTGGGATTCTTACGACTCACAAAGGAAAAACACATTTAGGAATCCTCACGACTCCTAAGGAGAAAATACACCTGCGGGATCCTTACGACTCGTAGGGAGAAAATGCTTTTATGGGACCCTCACGGCCCATAAAATTGAAAAGCCTTAGGTGACAGGGACCTAAACCTGTCTCCTAAGCCATCGCTCCCCAATCCCCAATGGCGAATGATGAGTCGCTCCTGGTACCATATTCCAGTGCAGCGATGCAGACGCCAACCAAATTCCAAATCACATACCCCAACGGCGAATGATGAGTCGCTCCTGGTACCATATTCTAGTGTAGCGATGCAGACGCCAATCAAAATCCAGTTTTCTAAAATTCTTCCAGCCCTACGGCCAGTCCCCAAATTGACTACCGTATACAATCCACGGGCTCAAATAATTCTCATCATACCCATATTCCACCGCAATCACCATTTACGCGGCTGGTCTCCGCCTTTGGAATTATACTCCATTGAGAAGACCCACTCATGTGTCCTCACGATACATGAGGAGAACAAACCTTTGTGGGATCCTTACGACTCACAAAGAAAAAACACACTTAGGAATCCTCACGACTCCTACGAAGAAAATACACCTGCGGGATCCTTACGACTCGTAGGGAGAAAATGCATTTATGGGACCCTCACGGCCCATAAAATTGAAAAGCCTTAGGTGACAGGGACCTAAACCTGTCTCCTAAGCCATCGCTCCCCAATCCCCAATGGCGAATGATGAGTCGCTCCTGGTACCATATTCCAGTGCAGCGATGCAGACGCCAACCAAATTTCAACTCCCATACCCCAACGGCGAATGATGAGTCGCTCCTGGTACCATATTCTAGTGCAGCGATGCATACGCCAACAAAGTCCCGAAATGTTTCCGGCCCTACGGTCTGGACCATACATCCTGCAAAACCGTATACAATCCATGGGCGTAAAACAATCCCAATCTCTCCAAAAAAAAATAAAAATAAAAATAAAAATAAAAAAATAGAAAAAAGGTATGTCCACAAGCAAAATGGGCACGGATGAAAACTCGAAAGGGCTCCGTGAGTAAAAACAGCAGGGCTGCCGATGAGTTTGGGAAAACCCGAAAGGGCGCAAACTCGTAAAAAAAAAGATGAAATGCACTCACAAAGTCCTCTCGACTTTGTGAAGAGAAAATTCCCGCATGAGATCCTTACGACTCACAAAGGAGCAACACACTTAGGGGTCCCCACGACTCCTTAGGAAAAAAAACACCTACGAGATCCTTTCGACTCATAGGGAGAAAATGTTTTTATGGGACCCTTACGGCCCATAAAATTGAAAAGCCTTAGGTGATAGGGATCTAAACCTGTCTCCTAAGCCACCAATTCCCAAATCCTTCAGGGGCAAATGATGAGTTGCTCCTGGCATTATTCCAGTGCAGCAATGCAGATGCCAAACAAAAACCAATTCCCAAATCCTTCCCGGGCAAATGATGAGTTGCTCCTGGCATTATTCCAGTGCAGCAATGCAGATGCAAAACAAAAACCAATTCCCAAATCCTTCCCGGGCAAATGATGAGTTGCTCCTGGCATTATTCCAGTGCAGCAATGCAGATGCCAAACAAAAACCAATTCCCAAATCCTCTCACGACAAATGATGATTCGCTCCCGGTACCATATTCCAGTGTAGCGATGCTGATGTCAACTCAAATCAAACAAATCAAACCAACCAATTCCAACACAGACACTCCGTAATGGGGACACGTCGACCGGCGACACTCTATCTCGGGGGAACTTCCAACACAGACACTCCGTCTCGGGGACACGTCAACCAGCGACACTCTGTAACGGGGAAACGTCAAGCAGACACTCCGCCTTGGGGAAACGTCGACCAGCGACACTCCGTACCGGCGAAACGTCCAACAGAGACACTCCGTAACGGGGACACGTCGACCAGCGACACTCCGTCTCAGGGAAACGTCCAACACAGACACTCCGTGCCGGGGACACGTCAGCTAGCAGACACTCCGTACCGGGGAAACGTCCAACAGAGACACTTCGTAACGGGGACACGTCGACCAGCGACACTCCGTAACGGGGACACGTCGACCAGCGACACTCCGTCTCGGGAAAACGTTCAACACAGACACTCCGTCTCGGGGACACGTCAACCAGCGACACTCCGTAATGGGCAAACGTCAAGCAGACACTCCGCCTCGGGGAAACGTCGACCAGCGACACTCTGTACCGGGGAAACGTCCAACAGAGACACTCCGTAACGGGGACACGTCGACCAGCGACACTCTGTCTCGGGGAAACGTCCAACACAGACACTCCGTGCCGGGGACACGTCAGCCAGCAGACACTCCGTACCGGGGAAACATCCAACAGAGACACTCCATAACGAGGACACGTCAACCAGCGACACTCCGTCTCGGGGAAACGTCCAACACAGACACTCAGTGCCGGAGACACGTCAGCCAGCAGATACTCCGTACCGGGGAAACATCCAACAGAGACACTCCGTAACGGGGACACGTCGACCAGCAACACTCTGTCTCGGGAAAACGTCCAACACAGACACTCAGTGCCGGTGACACGTCAGCCAGCAGACACTCCGTCTCGGGGATACGTCAACCAACTGACACTCTGCCTCAGGGAAACGTCGACCAGCGACACTCCGTACCGGGGAACGTCCAACGCAGACACTCCACGCCGGGGACACGTCAGCCAGCGACACTCTGCCTCGGGGAAACGTCGACCAACGACACTCCGTGCCGGGGGTACGTCTACTAAATCACTCCGGTCCAGGGAAACGTCTACCACGGACACTCCGTCTCGGAGACACGTTAAGCTTCGACCATCCATGTCGTAAAAAGGGCAGTGCATCCCAAAAAGTGGGAACCAGAGCAGGTCGCCTCCATGCAAAAGAAGAACCATCAATTTCATGCACACGACCCACATATGTGGTGTGCATTTACTTATGGGGGGCACTTTGTTGGGGTCGAAAATTGCACCCCGATTGACCAAGTCAAAGTCATGGTCAACCCCAAGCCAAATGGGCCCAAGCCCAGATCAAGTGGGCTCATGCCCGGGTCGAGCCCCAACATGAAGCGGCCGGCCTCCCCATGCAAATCATGTAAAAAATAATTTTGATGTAATTTTTATGGGCATAAAACCAAATTTTTGTAAGCTCATGGTTTATATGCAAAAAGAAAAGGCACGTGAGCCATGGGATGGCCAAAATGTCATTTTTGTAAAGCCCAAGGGGCTAGATGTAAAGTGTATAGCCTATAAAGGCAAGGATAATGAAAATATCCTAAGAACTTTTTCTCTCTCCAAAGAAAAATCTAGATCTGTGATCTTCTCCTTCCTCAAGGTTCTAAACCTTCCTCTTTTTTTTAATTAAATTAAGAGTTTTACTCTTCCTTTCCAAAACTAAATAGTTTTTCACCACAAAACCCACAAAGGGAAACTCAGATATGCCATCAGATCTCAGAAAGGAGAGATTTTAGAATCTCATATTTCTTGATCTTCAAGATCCGGCTAACAAAGGAAGAAGAAGGAGACCCATCTTCAGAAATCCCACTTTGGGGAAGAACTAGGGCTCAAGGGGAGAAGCTCTTTACCAGCTTCAAAACATCTTAAGAGTTTAACTCCTCATATATATATATATATATAGAGAGAGAGAGAGAGAGAATAATAAGTGCTCATTTCTGGGAGTACAACTCCCATTGCAGGGACTAAGTCCCTTTTGCTGCTCGAGCGCCCACGTGCTGACACGTGGTGCGCCTAGCGCTCTTGCGCCCAGAGCGCTAGCGCTCAAGCGTCCACGTGCTGACACGTGGCGCTCTAGCGCCCACGTGTTGACACGTGGCGCGCTAGCGTTCTTGTGCTCAGAGCGCTAGCGCCCGAGCGCCCACGTGCTGGCACGTAGCGCGCTAGCGCTCAGTATGCTAACGTTCTTGTGCTCAGAGCGCTAGCGCCCCGAGCGCCCACGTGCTAACACGTGGCGCGCTAGCGTCTAAAGCGCTAGCGCCCGAGCGTCCACGTGCTGACACGTGGCGCGCTAGTGCTAGCGCTCTTGCGCTCAGAGTGCTAGCGCTCTTGCGCTCAGAGTGCTAGCGCCCAAAGCGCTAGCGCCCTAGCGTCCACGTGCGCTCAGTGCGCTAGCGCCCGAGCGTCCACGTGCTGACACGTGGTGCGCTAGCGCTCAACGCGCTACCGCTCTTGCGCTCATAGCGCTGGAGCTGGCCCCACGCATCCTTTGGATGCCTTTTTTCCTTTTTCTTATATATATACATATATACATACATATATATACATATGTACACACACACATACTCCACGACACTGTCCCTGTTAGAAAAAAATTTCTAACGGGGCACTGCCCCGCACCCCGCAAGGGGGCTACTAGCCCCCTTGACCCCTAGCCCGCTATCCGGGTAGCGGGACCCCCGTAAAAACTTTGCGGGGCCCCCGATATATCCAAAAACCCTTCAAAACACAACACTGCATATTGAGTTCGCATAACCAGTTTAACCCGTCAATCGGAGGTTCACTCGCTCCAAAGGCGAGGGGTAATTAACGGCAGCTTAGTCCGCGATCGTCGGAGATTCGGATCTCCATAATCATTAAACCCCGGCCTACCCTAGGCAGGGGGAATCTGTAATGCGCCTGATAAGCGCGCGCGTATTCTCATCTCAATGGGGTGACGAAAAACACCCTACAGGCCGACTCGGCCGTGACTCGGCCGGAGGACTGAGTCGGCAGAGTCGAGGCCGATTTGGCCGATTTCCGGCCGAGTCAGGCGGCCGGGATCCCCCCGACGGTTCATCTAACCCCTGCCAATGTTACATCTTTGGGTGTAGTGGGGTTTTTGTGAGATATGCACGTGTAAACTCTTGGTATTCTAAAGGTTCAAAATAAAAACAATATTAAAAATAATGTGGGGTATGAGATTTGAACTCTGGTGGCTTGGTTCAGCAGTACAAGGTATTACCAATGAGCTACAAGCTCCTTCTTGTAATTATGGAGCTAATTAATTACTTAAAATAATAACAGTAAATGTAAATACCCCAAGTATATATTAATTTTAAAGCAAATTTTTATACACTAAAAATGGAGTTGTTACATTCTTTTAACTTGTAATTAAAAAGCAAAATAATTACTTATAACTTGTGCTCAGGCTAAAATATCCTTTTATGGAGAAATTTGGGGTTGTTACATTCTACCCTCCTTATAAAAATTTCGTCCTCGAAATTTGTAAAAGAAAAGTGTAACAGATTCAAGAAAGTTTAGTGAATGAAGTACTGACGGTGTGTGAAAAAATAACAAAGTGGTGCAAGGGTTTTAAAAATGTGAAAAAGGCTTACCGATGTTATCTTGACCTACAGTCTCGGCTTCTACGTCTGCTAATGTGAAAGTCTGTCGCCGTGGTACCTTCCTTCTAGCTGGAGGCACATTCTGTCCTTGGCCTTGGGGCTTGTTTCTCTGTCCTCGAGGCATGTTCCTCATTGCCTGTTGGAATTGGCGAGTAGGCTGTGCAGGAGTTCTGTGTGGAGATGGTGCTGGGAGTGCAGGACGAGTTTCAGGAGCGTGGATAGCTAGCAGCTGCGGGTAGTTGGTAGGTGTGTGAGCTGAGTTGTATCTATATGGACAGGTCTCAATTCTGTGATTAGACGCGCCACAAACTAGGCACAGGCCTTTTGCGCGCCTACAGTCCTTTATCAAATGTCCATTTCTCTTGCAATGGAAACAGAAATGTGGTCTTGGCTGGTTATTGGGTTCTTCAGTTCTCCTGGGTTCGAACGTTGGCCTGGAAGAGCCTCCTCCTGCCATTTGAGTGGCAGGGTGTTTCAAATAGGCAGATTGAGGTTTGCCCCTTGCTTTTATCACTGCCTCATAACTGCGGGCAGCTTCCAGAGTATCCTCATGAGTTGGAAATTTCCCTGTGGCTAGTGCAGCCTGAATTTCCGTGTCCAAACCTTGTTGAAAGCGACGGGCTCTGATCTCGTCCGTCGGTATCAAATGTTCCGCAAATCTGTTACAGTCTTGTGTTAGCTATATAGTATGTGATATTAAAAATTTGAATTACTGTGACATATCTTACCGACTGAGCATGGTGAATTCAGCGTCATACTCATCTACTGACTTGTCCCACATCGAACCTTATTGTAGATGAATGAACTGTTGTTCCATGGCAAACCTAGCAGTCACAGGGAAGTACTTCGCGTCGAACTTATCGCGAAAAGTCTTCCATTCAATGGGCTGATCAAGACGGCTTTCTTCCGCCTTCCACCAGTTCCGTGCATTGTCCGTGAGTTACAGCTTCGCAACTCGGACCCAAGCTATTTCTGGCACTTATGCTGCTGCCAGATCATTCTCGATACTTTGAGCCCATTCCTCATCTTCCAGTGGGCTCCCCTTTCCTGAGAACTGTTTGGGGTGTAAAGCTCTGAATTGCTTCACCTCCGGTGCTTCAGCCTCAGAACGGTTCAAGAGCTGCTGTTGCCCCTCTAAAAGGCTGCGGAAGCAGAACCGTTTGCTCGTTGAGTGGCGCAGGAACAGCAGGTGTGAGAGGTAGTGGTGGAGGTGTGTTGTTGATATTGGTGCTGGTGTTGTTTAGTGAATCCATAACCTTGAATGAAAAATTTAGGTTAGGACAGATTCAAAGTATATGATTCAAAGAATAAGAAATGATGGGATTCAAGGAACATGATTGTAAAGAATGTTTTAGTTGCTGGTTCTTGTGTTATATTTCTTAGGTTGTTCACGCAGAACAGAACTGCATGATAGAGTTTCATATAGCTCTGACCTGCATGGGCCACCAACAAAAGCTGTCACGCCCCACTTCCCGGTATACGGCGAAGGGGACACGACTGGTCCGCTACGTATTTACTCAGAAGCAAATACACTAAGTATAGCTAAGCAATATAAAAGAAAATATACACAAGAGACAAGGTATAATAAAAACAGCAACTTTATTTATTAACATTCTTTTGTACAATGCATGAAAAGGAAATACAACTGAAATAAAAGCGATGCCTAACAATGGCATAACAGGAAATGAAAAGTACTGAATGGAAAATGTACAATCTCTAGAGCTCAGGGTCTTCGTTGTACTAATCCAAATCTTCTGCAGTTGGCTCGATCTCTGACGGGTCCAAATCATCTGACGACATCCAAAGAAAAAAATATATATTGTCGTCAGCGAACAGGTCGCTCGGTAAGTTCCAAAGATAAGAGAAAAGTAGAATAGACAGAAAGTAAGAGAGAGAGAGAGTAGTTTTTACAGTTGTATTATATTGTTATATTGTTATATTTAGTGTTAACGCTGTTGTTTGTAGCCTGATACAGAAGGATACCAGTGTATACGAGAGGAGTCTCACTTGCCCCGGAGACTAAGCTATCAGGAACTCAAGGAACCGTTGGGCCATACAATAGCAACGGAATACAGGTTAAGTGTCTTAATCTTACCGTCTTGTGCCACTTTTAACACCTTCCGTACCAATCTACCCCTTAAACCCCGTAGTGTTTTGATTGTATTGTTTGTCTTGTAAATTGTATTGATTGTATAATTGGTTGACTGACCGAAACCATGATATCAGTAAATGGATGTAACCGTAGAATCATGTAAATGGAATAACTGGAGAACCATGTAAATGGAATGTATATCCATGGTTCGGTTCAGTCAAGTTGTATAGATTGATAATTGGATTCATGAATTCAGGTTGAATTGTAATATTGAAGATTGTAGATTGTAGATTGTACTTGAATCATATTCAAGTCAGATTATTCTGAGACTCAAACTGAGTCAGACAATCAGCAAAGTAACTTGAAGTCCTGATTGTTTTTATTAATTTGTCTACCTTAGATAGGCAAGCACCCATTTCTCCGGCTCTCTGAGGCTCAAGAGATTGGTTCCGCTTAAACCTATGTTTACTAGGGTTCTTAGGGTAATTTATAGAACTTGAGGGGGTTTTATGTAAAAATACTTTTATATACTTTTTCAAAATATACCCCAAGCATTTATTATTCATCTTTAGGATTGTAATGAATATGGATTTTATATTGTGATATTTCTAATGAAAATATTCTAAATTCAGAAATAAAGGTATTTATTTGTAATATTGATTTATATGGAATTCGTGGTATTTTAGTGTAAAATTGATTCTTGCGATTTTTAGAAAAAGGTGGAATATTTATATCATAACAAAATAGGTATTTTAATGATAAATATACATATATTTATACAAAAATAATTTTAATATATTTTTTATATTCTAAAAATCTCATTTTCTTAAGATGTCGTATTTTAAATCTTTCGAGACCGAATGCTCCTTGCGGAGGTCTGAATCTCACACTACTAAGCCCGAGGATGTGCGATAATCCGCATCATCCCGAACGGGTTCCCCAAAATGGTTTGTAGCGGCGCTTTGCAAAGATTGTATAAATACTAATCCTTTAGAAAATGTCTTTATGAAGTAAGTGGTATTTATTTGTAAAGATATCAATTTTCCGTATTCTATGTTCTAGGGTCTCCTAAGTCAACTAGACTATTCCTCACTGGTCCAAAACGACAAGTTGTGAGATGCCTCAAATCGCCTCTTCACTGCCAATTGTGGCCAGGTAAGTACAAGTGAAGAAAGGAAGTATCCGCTCATGAATCACCGTGAGACGAGCCTTTTAAAGTTACCTTTCTCACTTGTCTAGCCTAAACACCACAAAATCAGGTTTAGATAAACGACTGATGTCCACAACTTATCCTATTTTCATAATAAGTGGTATTTATTTAAAAAGTGTATCAATACTAAATCTTTTAGAAATGGCTTTATTTAGTAAAGGGTATTTAAATGAAAATGTTTGTTTTTCCCGTATTCTAAGTTTTTGATGGTATCGTGTTAGATTGTATATGAGTGTGTGAGGAGGTAGGTCATTATCTCGTGCTCTACTTTAAAGGTATAACAAGTTTAATGGAGTTAAATGTAGAATTGAAACAATGTGGCATTTAAGTGAAAAATACGATAAATTGAAATAGTCATCATTTCATGTGATGAAATTTGATCAATTTGGTTGATTAGTATTTAATAGTCAACATGAAGAAGTTTAAGTATGATTGTATTAGAGAGAAGTGGAATTTTATAAGAAACCGAATCGGAAATCGGATTTGTTCCGATTCCGTCGGGCTTTGTAAAACCGTATTTTTTTTATAGAAGAGATAGGTAGGAATTGGGACTTACGGGTTTTAGATCACACAAGAGGGTGAGAGGGAAGTAGAGCAATTGCCGATGTGTTGCGTCGTTGCCGGTAGTTCCTAAAACGATCGCCGTAGATTTCGCCGGAGCTTTGTCTCGAGCTCGTTTTCAAAGTGCATAAGATTCTTGGAAATTTTAGAGAGTTGGCTCAGAATTTGAGGGTGAGAGAGTAGTGTGTAGGGTTGGTATTTATAGGGTTAGGGTAGATGAAAAGTTTAAAATAAAAATATGATAAAATGTAATAAAAATATATTAAAAGTGGAGTAATTGGGGTTTTTTAAGAATTCTGGAAATGGTTTGAGGCTAAAATTTTGCAAGTGTGTAGGGAATATGAAAAGACACAACTTTCATCTTGAGATCATCGCCGGAATCGGCCGACTCGGCCGTGACTCGGTCGGAGGACTGAGTCGGCCGAGTCGAGGCCGATTTGGCCGATTCCCGGCCGAGTCAGGCGGCCGGGATCCCCCCCGACGGTTCATCTAACCCCTGCCAATGTTACATCTTTGGGTGTAGTGGGGTTTTTTGTGAGATATGCACGTGTAAACTCTTGGTATTATGAAGGTTCAAAATAAAAACAATATTAAAAATAATGTGGGGTATGGGATTTGAACTCTGGTAGCTTTGTTCAGCAGTGCAAGGTATTACCAATGAGCTACAAGCTTCTACTTGTAATTATGGAGCTAATTAATTACTTAAAATAATAACAGCAAATGTAAATACCCCAAGTATACATTAATTTTAAAGCAAATTTTTGTACACTAAAAATGGAGCTGTTACATTCTTTTAACTTGTAATTAAAAAGCAAAATAATTACTTATAACTTGTGCTCAGGTTAAAATACCCCTTTATGGATTTTTGAAATTTTTTTGTAAAAACTTGTATTGGAAAGTTGGGGTTGTTACACCAACGCAACTCCCCATCCAAGACACTCTCCATGCCACGAATCAAACATGCAGTTTTCTTGCCAAACTCCCTATCTTCTTGCCTTAGAGACTCATCTCTAACCATTCCTGTGCGTCGAACTGTCCTCGACCTCTACACCACTAGCTCTACTGGATTCTCCACCTGAATCGAAATACCAACCACCTCATCTTTTATTACTTGGACTGGGACTGGGACTACGAACTCCACCTTGCTTGGCAGCATACCTGTTCTCCGTTCACTATCTGACCGAGTTTGCTTTCTTCGAGTTATCGCAGACTCAACGAATGTCACTTGGCTGATTACTTCACTCTGGATCCCAAGACACCATGACTTGTACCTTTTTACCCCGTCTCTAAAATTGACAAGAAAACGTCTCTTGATCCTCGGCTTTTCGATGCATTGAATTCCACGAAGTCCTGAGTAATTCCCAGCCCCTTCAGTCCATAACTCTTTGGGAATTCTCATATCTACCACCGTCGATAGTGACCGATCGATGAAGTATTCGGCAGTAGGTAGGACTCCAGCTCGAAATTCCTTTGGAAAACCAGTCTTAAACCGTAAAGTTCTGTTCTTCCAAACTGTCCGAACACAATCCTCTTTGGCTTGCACAATCTTGCGAACTCCAGTGAAGCAAACCCTCTGCATAATCCAAACCGAAGAACCTCTTGGCGCTTTCCGGACTGCTTTAGATAGAATCGGTTAGTAAAAGATTTCTTCATGTGAAAGAACTCCAATATGTACCACAATTCTGCCGCCGTCGTCTCTTGCACCACTTCGTAAAGAATCTTATCGGCCATTGAAAAATTGATTGAACTGTGAGCTTTGTTCTCCATCTCTGCACTTTCCGCTACTGTGGTCGTTGCCGGATTCCTGTCTTTCGCAAAGACAATCTCATGCACACCTTATTGTTTTAGTAGCGCCGTCATCTTCAATCTCCATAAACTGAATTTATTGCGTCCATCGAACTTCTCGATCTCGTAATTTGTAGCCCATTCGACTCCAAAATGTGAACTTGGCGCTTTTATATTACTTGTTGTAAGGATTATGTATTTATGCGCAGTGGAAATCCAAGACCTTTGTTTTAGGGTAAATTGAAAAAAGACCATCCGGCGAATACTAAATCACACGAAAAAACACACCACTAATAACACACAAGCTTTACCCAGGTTCGGATAACCAGAATCTAATCCTGTAAACCGCGACGAGAACTTCCACTATAAGAAAGAATTACAAGAGATTATACCGACTGCTCGTCTCTTCTACAAAGAAATACCCTCTTGTATAAAATCCCTCTCTATTCGCGGCCGCGTTTGGCCGCCTCTCCCACTCTAATTAAATCCTAGGTTTTTAGAGAATTATGGATACATCAAAAAACCTTAGAGAAAGCCTTTTATTTATAGGATAAATAAATAATAGAAGATAAATCCATACTTAAACTACAGATAAGTATGAATTTAATTTAAGGATTAGATTTAAATTTAAATTAAAAAGATTGGATTTAAATTTCTCATTAATTCCTAACTAATCCGAATTTAAATTAAATTTAATTAGGATGTCTATCTGATTTATTTAACTTATGCAACAAAACAATAATTAATATGACTATAACATTTTTTGCATTGATAACTAAACAGTAGAATAGGATGGTTGAGGGGCATTGGATAACTTCCATCTGGTTGATGATGCTTATGCAAATATATATTAGTATGCGTTGATATAATTATTATCGTCATTTTGTTAACTTAATATATTTTTCGATGAGTATTAACTTATATTTAAGAGTTGCTATCATTGAGAAGTAGTTGTTGGTAAGTGTCGATTATAAACAAATTAAATCATAGCTATAGAGATTAGGTATGGCGGCATTTTGGCTTTTGGGTATAACAATTAAATTTACGTTTCTTTTTTCTCTTTCCCTTTTGTGTTTTGGGGGTGGTGCTAGCATATTTCATGCTACATTGATGCATAGTGATCCCTTGCATGCTACATTGAATTTTTGATGGAGGGAAGATTGAAGAATTTTTGATCGATTAGAGTGCATTAGAGGTTGCAATTTTGATCTAACTCGATAACCTGAAATTATCGGGTATGAGTCATAAAGGAGCTAACTTGTTTGGTTTTTAATTTACCAAAATAAGTCGGTTGACTCCACTAAAAAATGTAGCCGTCAAAGATGTTATTGTATATTAGAAGCAAAATGAAGACTTGGACCGAGGATCTCGTATGCAAAACCAGCTTCTCAAACCTATCTGATCATCTGTTGACTTTGGCTAGTCTTGAAATCGATTTCTTCGCATATTATTTTAATTGTTAATTATAATATGTATTTAAGTCGGTTTATGTTATCTAATGATTATCAGGTTAGTTAGGCTCGTAGCAGTTGGAATCGAATCTGGTCAAAACTCATCCTATTCTCATCTTTTCCCCCTCTCTCTTATTGAATTAATAGAAACTCAAAATTTACTTGTTACTTAATTGAGAGTAAACCTAGTCCGAAACATATGACTGCTAACATGACTGATATATATTCGGTAAAATTGAAAATGAAAGTTAGAAAAGGAATAGGATATAAAAATAAGAAGAAAGTTAGAAAAGGAAAAGGATATAAAAATAAGAAGAAAGCTAACTCAATTTAATAAGGGATGGTTGGGAAAGGAGGATCCAAATGAAAAGGGTACGGCGTGTGTGTGTAAAATATATGTCTATTGATGAAGTCAATTAATGGAGCTCCACTGATGAACAATAGCTGAATCGGTATGTGCATTTTTTTTCGTGAGGAGAATGTATGGTTCGAATCTCAGAAACCTCAAAGAGGGGAAGTTGTCATAAATTAACGTTTTCGGGGCAAATTCGTGGGTTTTCTGGATCCGTGTGTGTATTGTGTGCTTGCGTGTGGTTTGCATGAATGTGTTGTGTGCTTAGGATCCCGCAGTTTACCTCAGATATCAGTTATACCACTCAAGTAGTTTGTCAGGACAAACACCCCCTCACCTCAAAACCAAAACATCTAAAAATAACCAAATTCAACTCTAAACAGCTCAAATAATCATCTAATATAACTCTCGAACTTGTTTGCGTATTTTAGAGTAAAAAATTGAATGTTGTTTTTAGGGTTTTGTACTATAAAAAGAGTGAGGTATAAGTGTTAGGTAGGGATAAATTACATGCGTGTTTCGTGCAATATAATCCTAAATATCAAAGCAGGATTTGCCTTACATCATTGATATTACTATTGTAATAAATTCTAGCTACATATGACTACAAATTATGATTTATTAGATCACAAATATATGGAGGGTCATTAATTAAATTAATTGAAAATAATTGCAAGTCCATCACTCTCCCTATCATGAAAAAACATCAAAGTGAACAGGTAAAGATGATGATGGAGAATGAATTACTCGAAAAGGTAGGATGTATCTATCAATTACTAAGACAATGAATTGACCTCGTGTGCTTACTTTGTCTCCTTAATTAATTGCTTCTCTCTTAATGATAAATAATTATGTACTTAAATTTGGATATAACAACCACCACTATGTTTAATGAATTTAACATGCATGGATCCTAATTAATAACCAAGTCAAGAGCATGCATTAGTGAAAATATTTATATGTGACGTCTAAGAGATAAATTGAGATCCATGGCTCATGCAATAATCTTCCATAATTTGCACCCGATATGGAAATAATCTATCAAAATAAGCATTGCATGTACCATATATAAAAAGAGATGGTTCTTGCCGCCCTTGTTCTAATTCTATCCAAGCATCGTTTGGCCGCTAAAAAGATAATATCGACTCTGTTGCATATAAATTTGTTTTAATCTAGTATTTTCAATTTAGTCCTACAACTAAGCAAATTATAAGATTTGCTTTAGAGACAATTTTAAATGATTGGTCATTTGTGATGGTCTTATTATTTGGTGCATAAGATGCAAGTAGATTGTCGCTATCTTCTGCAGTAAATAGAAAATCGGAGATGAACCCGTAAACTAAACATCTAATTAAATGACAGAATTTTTCAATGATTATATTGTCGGTATACTTCGAACTTATATTCTTTATTAGAAAGATCAGACGGTTTGGATGGAAAAGAACTTGCATGATTTTGGGTTGGATTAAAATAAGAAGGTGGGATATATCTATCACGTGTCAAAATGTGATTGTCTGGATCTTCGCCAAAACTGATATACTTAGATTTTATATTCCAAAATTATATACTTTTTATCTATGGCTAAAATTGCCAAAATGTCCTTAAATTCGCATTATGGGACAGCTATTGCATGATTGAAGATATAGCCAGCCAGCCAATGCCTTTGACGAGAGGAAAAGTGTCAAATTATACTTCCTTAAAATCCCAAACTAAATAAATTAAAATCAATAAATTAATAAAAAGACCATTGAAAAGGAAAAAAAACGTCAACGTCATGCCGTTAAGACACGGCACTAGCATGGGAACGATTGACCGTTATGGCTTCCGACCTCTCTTTGTCGTCAGTTAACGGCGTTAATCACAATTTAGAGATGGTTTATATTTGCTACTTACATTTTAGTGTTTAACAACGGTATGATAATAATGTTCTCTTTTCTTCCCTTGCGCATAGACTGCCTCAGTCCTATTTATACATTGATATTATGAACACATATTTAAAACTTGAATCTAAAACATTTCATAGTCCAGTACAATCTTTTATTTACATTCAAAATGTATCGAGTTAGTAAGACGAAAGAGAATTTTGAATAACAAAATAAATAAATGGAGAAGACTTGTTATTTTTAGAGTTGGTAGCACGTATCTGATTTATCGGCTAAGGTATGTTTTTCGATGGAGACATGTCTGAAATAGTAAAATATACAACAACAACAATAACGAAAAATTAACTTTTTCCCGCTATTCATTCGATATCTATCTACAACGTCAATCATTCATCATCAAAACATACACCGCTTTTATCATATGTCAACAATACATGCTTTAAACGGCATCCGAACGACACGATTCACATATTATATTTTCTTATAATCAATATTTAAACACCTAACGGATATGAAAAATCAAAAAGTTATTTTTATCTGACCATTTTATCAATTGCTTCAACCAAACGGATGCAACCACAATATCTATATATATCAAATATTCATATTCACCATCAAGTGCAATGAAAAGTCCGCATGAAATTATTTATATAAAACTAGATTTCTTTATTCATAGAAGTGACGGAACGCCAACAGTTCTGTTTTTCATTATCTGCACCTGCAAGATAGAGCTGCTCAAATGCTACCGTGAGCTTAGATTCATGGACGAATCATCTAAATAACTTATTTGATACCATATTCGTCTATACTACCGATAAATATCCGTAGACGGTATCTAAAATTAATAAGTTAAATTATGAATCACAAATTCTTTTTTTGAAATATCATACTCAGAACAGAAATTCAAAATCTAGATTATGAAATCCATGAAGCACCCAACCATGGATTCCCTTTCCAAAAAATCACACTTAAAGAAGAAATCATCAACGTATCTTTTAATAGTTCCCAAAGTTTTTACTGTGCCCAAAAACACCCTCAAGGTTTAATTACCTTTTCAATCGGTGTCACGGTTCGAGATTCCGGTTGAAACCTCCGTTTCGTATCGGTTTCGATGGAGACTAATACGAAACCAATCAAACAATATCATTTCGGCTGAAACTTTTAAAAATGTATAAATGTAGGCCTTTGTTGTTAGAAGACCGCAAAAAAGTGAACCCAAACCCTATATTAATACGTATCTAAGTACACTTTTCAACATATTTTGCATTATGGCTGGATTTTTAAACACTAGGATGTATGATCATTGTCTTATAATATACAACCATAAATTTAAGTATTTAATATATCTATATTTATGTATGTTGTATTACCGTCGAAAGGCTAACTAAGATTAGAAAAACTAGCCGAAACCCAAATAAACTAACAAAATTATGAGAGACCCAAACAGAGATCTCGAACTTGGTAACAAATGCCTCAACCAGCAGCCGTTTCGGCCGTTAAAAATCCTCATCACGCCGTCAACTAACGGCGTCACTGACAGCCAGCACAAAGGAGGGCCAGATCACGGAGCCAATCAAGTCGGCGCCGCGAGATCTCAGCCGTTCGTTCCATGATCCTGTCGGCATCGGGACACGTGTTCTCACTAAGCATCGTGGGTCCCGATGAACTGGTGCTCATTAATTCGCTGCGTCCCGATCGAGATCAGACGGCCGAGATCTCCTCGGTGGCATTCTCGTAATTTCGTGGAAAAAGGACCCATCGCTTCGTATAATACGACACCGACGCCATGGCCTTTTGTTTTGTCGATGGAGAAGATGGAGAAAAATTTTTGCTCACTTTTTTATTTCTTCATTTTGTAATTTTTCTCTGGTTTGGCTAAAATTCCACCCCTAGATCTCTAAATTGTCTGCTTAGATCTCGACCTCGAAGAGAAAAGCTGCTGCCTGTACATTTCCCCCTAAATTTTGGTTGTAAATTGGAGAGGTTTGTGAATTATTAGGGTTTGTTGTTAGGTGCAAAATAAAAGGGGTATTTGTTCGTTTCTGCTTGAGGATTGGTTAATTAACGCAGATTCCATTGCCGGCTGTATAAGATATCTAATCATTTGGACGATTTCTTCAATCTTTGATGCTGCATTTGATTTTTGAGATGAACTAGGGTTTGTATGAATGATGGTTTGGGGAGCGGAAGATGTGCAGAGCAGAGAAGAAGGGTTGTTTTGAATCTGAGTTTTGTGATATGGGTCTGAAGAGCGATAGGTCCTCCGAAAAGGCGAAAGGGTCGAATAGCGGCATGGCGTCGAGGTCGAAGATGAAGCTGTGGATGATTCGAGCGACGACGACGGTGCTGCTCTGGACTTGTGTCGTGCAGCTGACGGCATTGGGGGAGATGTGGGGGCCTAGGGTTTTGAAAGGGTGGCCTTCATGCTTCACCCCTTCGGATTCCCCGATACCCGTTAAGGGCGCGTCCGCTTTGCCTTTGCCCGTTAAGCCCTCGGTCTTATCGTCGTCGTCGTCTTCGGCTTCTTCGGCTTCTTCGGTTGTGGAGAGGATTTCTCTTCCACCAAAAAGTGAGTTTTTTATGCTGCTTGTTATAACTGTCGATGCTATTGTTAATAAGATAATTTATAGGTAGGAATTTGATTTTGAGTTTATTTTAGTTTCTGCTTTTTTTTTGGTTCTTCTTGTTTAAGGTCCATGTTTGCAAATTTAGAAATTTGGATCTTCGGGGTTGTGGAGATTTATCATCATTTTGTGTGGAATGATTATTTTGGAAAACTAGATTCGAGGAATGAACTAGGGTCTTTGAAATCTTTGAATTAAAAAGCCGTCATTAATTGTGCAAGTTTTTTTTTGTTTCTTTTTAAAAGATTTTGTTGATTCATTCTGCCTTCTTATGTTGAATCAGCAATTTTTTTTTATCGGAAAACATTAATTTTGTAACTGTATTTTAAACATAAAAATTGATACAGATGAGATTTCTAATATATAAATTGAAAATTTGCACATTTTCTGCCTTGAGTACATTGTTTTTGTTCTATAGATTGGCTAAAAGTAGATACTGGAACACCAGATATATACAATTTACCTTCATATTTATAGTTTTCCTTTATTAGCAATTCCTTTATCCAAAAAAAAGGCCTCTTTTTTATCTTGTCAACTAGCAAGCCGGGAATTGCCACATTTTGTGTTTTTTCTTGCCTGCCAAATTGATAGCAATTTTTGTTTTCTTCTCTCGATTAGCTTCTTGCTGTTGCGTGTTTCTTTTGATATTTCTTGTTATATATCAATCAAATTAATCATGTAGTGCGTTGCATGATTGCCAACCTGCCAATTAAAGAAAATTAGGTAGGATGGAGCATTTGCTGTTTAAATGGTGATGAAGTTTTGCTACAAAGATCTATTTATGATCAATCAATGCATATTATCAAACCGACGCATGTCTGGCACCAAGTTGTTTCTTCGGGATTAACAAGGAATTGCTGGATAGATAGTGGAGCTAATCTTAATAAATCTTATTGTTGTGACTTACCAAATTAGATTTTTTTCGCCTTTTTCTTGTTTGTTGCCTTTAGGAATATTTTTGTGTTTAAAACCTTTTGGATATAAGATTACTGTGATTGTCCTGGTAATTGCAAGTAGTTTTTACATTTACTAACAGTGTTTGAGGTAACGTCCATAATTAGGGCAAAAGATTAATGTGCTCCCTTTTTATTAACATATTGCTTATTATTACTGTTTAAAGTAATAATGGTTACTTATTTCCTAACACCCTGTATCTAAATGCAAATTATGCTATCGATCCACTTGTCTATTTGGAGTTGTTTCTTGCTTGCGGTGGTACACTTCACCTTATTTTTGTTTTTTGTTTACATGTATCTGTTTGTAATGTCAAAAAAAATCTTGAAGTTATTATGTCAAACATCTTTCTTTTTGTTCCATGTCTGCTCATGTAGATTTTTTTCTCGTTCAAGTTTGCTTCAGCTGAACTTTGGGTTGATACTTGAGCCCTTTGTGGAAAGTTTTCACATCACATTGTTATAATAACTGTTTCTCACTCTTATTTGTTTATTGAAAAAATTATATCTTGTTTATGTTTTTCTTTTTATAGGAATATACAAGAATAATGGTTATCTGATGGTGTCATGCAATGGAGGACTCAACCAAATGCGAGCAGCTGTAAGCAATTAATATTATTTTCAAAATTTACTAGGTGTATATTTGTAGATACTTATCATTAGTTATTGATTGTGTTGAACTTTTATGTACAGATTTGTGATATGGTTGCAATAGCAAGATATTTGAACGTGACGCTCATAGTACCTGAGTTGGACAAAACCTCTTTCTGGAATGATCCTAGGTGCGTTTGAATAATAAGTTATGAAATTTGATGGAAAATTGTTTATGTCAATTTGTTAATGACTAACAAGTCTTCTGTGCATCTGTAGTGAGTTTCAAGATATATTTGATGTAGATCATTTTATCATGTCTTTGAGAAATGAGGTTCGGATACTGAAAGAACTTCCCCCGAGGTTAAAGAGAAGAGTTGAGCTTGGAATGTACTACTCATTACCACCTGTCAGTTGGTCCGAGATCTCTTACTATAAACGCCAGGTCAAACCCCCCACCCCCACGATTTTTATAACGTTTTAGTTGGGGTTAACTATGCAAAAATACAGTTTGACAAGAGACTTACTTTGTCTTTTCCTATTTTGTAAGCAGATCCTACCTTTGATACAGAAGTTTAAGGTTGTCCATTTGAATAAAACCGATGCTCGGTTGGCTAATAATGGCCTGCCATTGGACATTCAGAGACTACGGTGTCGAGTAAACTATGCTGCACTAAGATTCACTTCTCAAATTGAAGAGTTGGGTAGAAGAGTGATCAGCTTGTTGCATCAAAACGGCCCTTTTCTCGTTCTTCACCTTCGCTATGAAATGGACATGTTGGCTTTCTCTGGCTGCACTCAAGGTTGCACAGATCATGAGGCTGAGGAGTTGACGAGAATGAGGTACTTCACTCCTCCTTGGTGTCTTATTTCTATACCCATTGGTGATTTACTTGTTTTAGCATATTAAATTATGCCCCTCATTTGAAGATGAAGATAATATTAGAGAAAACCAGGATTGTAGGATCGAAATCTACTGCATATGCATATAAAAAGTGGATCAATAAATGTCACTGCCAAAATTCTAGGTTTCGGAAAAAAAATGGTCGCTCAACCTGCGGGAGCGTTTTTAGAAATTATATTCTTAAATCCTCACCACAAGTTTAGAGTAATGGTGCAGTGGATAATAATGTGTATAATGGCTTTATGCCTCTATAGGTATGCGTATCCTTGGTGGAAAGAGAAGGTTATCGACTCTGACTTAAAAAGGAAGGATGGTCTTTGTCCATTGACACCAGAAGAGACCGCGCTGGTTCTGAGAGCACTTGATATTGATCGTAGTGTCACGATATATATTGCGGCTGGAGAAATTTACGGAGGAGCAAGGAGAATGGCGAGTCTTACTGCAGCTTATCCGAATGTGGTTAGTATTTGCTGGCACAATAGTTGTTTTACTTTGTTCTTGGTGGAAAATATGTATCATCTTATGTCTGATCCCTTGCTTTGTGCAGGTGAGAAAGGAAACACTTTTGGAGCCTTCAGACCTTAGATTTTTCCAGAACCACTCTTCGCAAATGGCAGCACTAGATTATATGGTGTCGTTGGAGAGTGATATTTTTGTTCCTACTTATGATGGGAACATGGCCAAAGTGGTTGAAGGCCATCGCAGGTAATGATCTTCCTCTTGTTCTAATATGCATCTTTTAGTCATGAGCACTTGTTTATCTTATTATGGTGTCGAAGCTAAGTATCTTTTAGAATTATGGCAAGAGCCTCTCTTGTCCATAATTTTCTCAGCTAGAATTCTATCGCTAATTAGATTAGAACCCTATTTTGTTGGGAATAGGCTGTAGATGGTGGCGAACATCGTCAGAACAGAGCCCAAATGCATGTCAGCTGTGTTGAAGTTCTTTAGGCATTCGGCTTCTGTGCATAAAATCCCTTCAGTATTGATGAGTTTTCATATCCAAATAGCCAATATCCGTACCACATTATGAACTTATGCTTCAAACCTTGTAGATTTACGGTCGATATCATGTCCCAACAATCACTGGTACATTTACTGATACAAGATGTTGTATATAAAAATAACCTTTGAAATTTATTTTTGGAAAACTGGATATAGTAGATAAGATCCTATCAAAATAACATATTTTCATTGAAAGTATAAAATATGGGGAGTTACAAAATAGAAACTAAAGATATACAAGCATTTGTAAGAGAAAATTTAACCATGAAAGTAAAATAGCTATATATTGGTCACCAGCAAGCTCTATTATCATTTATCAGCTGCAGACAAACTGTAAAATAGGTATGTTTCATGTTTTTTTGTATAGAATATAACTGACGGTGACTTAAAATGTTTCAGGCATCTGGGCTTTAAAAAGACGTTCCTATTGGATCGAAAACTCATAGTCGACCTAATAGACCAATACACCAGTGGATCCTTGGGTTGGGACGAATTCTCGTCATCAATAAAGGAGGCACACGAAAATCGAATGGGACGGCGAAAAAAGAGAGTAATGATTCCTGACAGACCGAAAGAAGAAGATTACTTCTATGCAAATCCTCAAGAATGCTTAGTATCACACCACCACCACAGCGACGAACAATGGGATCCTTCGTCAACTGAGTCTTTCCAGTTTTCTTTATATCGAAGAGGCATGGAATGATCGAAATTGAGGAAGAAAAGCCGTGCAATTATTGCCAAAGTTAGAAAAGGCTCAGCTGGGCATCAGAGGTTATTTTAGGGTTTTTTTTTTCCTACTGAGGGATCTGGGGGTATATACATTATATTTATGATACAAGGGATAGCTTTAATTTATATTTTTCAATAAGATTTCATTCTTGTATAGAGGGAGGGAGGCTGCATGCATGTACAGACACTGATTGAAACAAGAAGCCGTGGAAGGTTGGTTTCCCCCCAAAAAATTTAATTTTTCTCAGTCGAATTCTCTCCATTTCCTTGCTGTAGTCATCCTTTTCGGTTGGTATAAATTTTGTTTTAAATATTAAGTTTATTTCACCAACATCACTATATGAGTATGATTTACTATAATTGTCCGAATTTTATATGGCTATAACCCACCGCTAAAACCTTTCGACGGTATCTCTCATCAAATAGCATCCCATACCGTTAATCTTTACCCTTTTCAGCCTTTTTTTATCATCTAATTGCCCTTCTCTTTCTGTTTAAGATGGTGATGGGTAACCCTTGGATTATTTCGGGGAAATCGGTTAAACCTTGTGATGCTTTTGCTGAAATAAAGCCTAAACTTTATTGATATTATCTTAATGTTCATGTACCTTGATGTTTAAGGATATGCTCTTTGTCTGTGAGTAAAGTTTGTTTTCTGTTTCCTGTAAAAATTGTTTTTGCAGCCTTGATGAACTTTGCTAAAAAGAAACTAATTAAGCAAGTTTGCTTGTAGAACACATGTTAATTATGTAAACCTTGAATATTGGGATCTTGACCTGGGCTCTTCTTTTAACATACATTGTAACAAAATCCAAGGATCTATACTTCATGTGCAGGTTTTCAACAATAATGCTCAGAGATGAGCTGCTCATTGTGAAGAGTGTAAGGGTCCAAGTTGGTGAGCTTTATATAAAATAAAGACAAAATCATGTCACGGGTGCAAAATATACAGAAAAATGTTTGAAATTGGACAAGTCTTTTCGACATTTTTGTAGTGTGGTCTCACACAACGGAACTCTTGGTGGGGGACCAAGGGGGAATTGAATGGCTATTATAATCTTTAGCTGGGGGGTTGGGGTCAAATTCAACAGCTGGGTCTCTTTATTATCTTTACCGTAAGGAATCGGTTGTGGGATCCAATGCTCAAGTGTGTCCTCGAACCAATGAGTCCAGATGTCGGTGATGGAGTATTCCGTTGGCTGGTCCCGGAGATTCTCATAGAATGCAGGACATGATATCCATTGCCTAGGTTGTACTGAGAGCCCCGCCAACCTATGTATGTTACTCTCTACCACATTGTAAGAAAAGTATCACTACAAAAAAATACTTCACATGCCTATCTGGTAGATTTCACACAAACTATCAGGCTAGTGATTGATTGTAAAGTAAAAACTTGCACTTTTGGTTGCTTTGCAGCATGCTGAGAAATGAAGCGGAGGAGACTTGGGTTATATGGTTTTCAAAGATGACAACCAGCATTTGAAAATGAGAACAGCGCACAATTTTGTTTCCAAATTCCAAGTGATCGTCCGCAAGGAGAGGAGATGCATGAGAACAATTCGATTCCTATTTGATGATCATGGTTTGGAATTTGGAATTTGAGTTTGATGATCATGGTTTGGAATTTGAGTTTGATGATCATGGTTTGGAATTTGAGTTTGATGATCATGGTTTGGAATTTGAGTTTGATGATCATGGTTTGGAATTTGAGTTTGGTATTTGATGATCATGGTTTGGAATTTGAGTTTGGTAGTTTGAGTTTGAATCGTGCAATGTATGTTTATTAGGATTAACAAGTACAAAATCTTTCCCATCTCTTAATTCGACTCTTTTTTCCGTGTAAGCTCTTCTTTCGAAAGTTGGAGTAGATTAAAATAGAATATAAACATGCATGAAAATTAAGAAAGGCGAGGAAGCAAAGGTAATTATGTAACCACTTTTATACTCGCAACATAAAATTTCGTTTGTATCATATAAAATAAGTGGCTTGCAAGGCTTTCTTTCTTCCAATGTGCTTGTACGGTTGTACCTCGTTCTAGATGTGATCCTTCTCCGAACAAATTTTCTATTATGTTGGATTGCTTGAACATAAAAAAGAAGAAAAAGGTAAATGCAGGTATATAAAAACATAGGTTAATTAAGAAAAGAAAAGGATGAGCATGAACATAAGCCATCAGTCCAATCCTCGATCACCAAATTTAATGACTCTGGTCTATGTTGAAGCCATGGGCTTCAGGGAATATAATTTTGCATGTGACGAATTGATATGGTTGTGTATTTGCTATAAGACCAAGACCTAACACTTAATTGCTGCTGAGAATCTAGATGGTAATCCTACATTATCATGAAATATTACCATACTTGTTTAGCTGTAAAAAATATTTCCGGAAATATAGAATTACCATAGTAATCAAATGACCCCATTTCATAATAGTCCTATTGCTCCAAAACATGTGTCTATCGTAAATTACCACGAAATATTTCCGCCTAACATGAATGAGTTATGACCATCCGCCGCCGGCCTCCCTCGCTATCCGCCGGCCGGCCGGCCCCGCTGTCTATCGCCGGTCGTCTGTCGGCCGTTTGCCGCGGCCATCGTCGGTCATTCACCGGCAGATCCGCAGCCGATCAGACGTTCGACGCCGGCCGGACACCGGCCATCGCTGATCGTTCACCGGTCGGCCCGCCGCCGATCAGACGTTGGTCGCCAGCCGGCCGGCAGCCGATCGTTCGTCGCCGGCCTCGCCGTCATCCACCGGCTCTCTTCCGACATCGCCGCCGGTTGAACATACATATATTATCGGAAATGATTAAAATATATCAAGCACGTTAATGAAAGATTTCTTGAAATTAGATACTCGGTCATCCCATTTTCAGGAATATAAGGATTCTTGGTAATCTTCTTTTCCACGTAACCAATGCAACCTTAGAAAATTGATTTAGTGGTAAGGCTTTGTTTTATGAACCTATAGCCTATAGCCTATAGGTCTTGGGTACCACTCCTAAGATTTGCTTACTTTTTCTTTTTCGACAGTCGGTTTCTTGGCAAAGAACTTTTAATCAAGGTTAAATTGTACTGATATATCCATCCATTTTTATGTTTTCTGTGATTAATACCATCAACTTTAATGTAGAGATTAGGACCATGAACTATTTTTTCTGATATAACTACCATACGATTTTAGCTTTTGTGTCTTAATGGATCATTATACCCCTCGAAATTTTAAGGGTCGACTGAAAACATAAGGGCAAAATAGGGAAAAAGTCAAATATTGGTGATATGGTAGTTAAACATAACGTTTGTATAGATGGAAGAAAAGTTGATGGTATTTAGTTGCAATCAGGGATGATAGTTTATGGTACTTATTTGTAATTAAGTTAGTGTATGGTATAAATCGCAAAGAAATATGAAAGTTGATGGGTACATTTGTATAATTTAACCTTTTATTAATCATCTTTTCATTACATTTATTGTTTTAATATGACCGTTTTAATTGATTTTGGTTTATGATAAAGTTTCAATGGTAAAATAGTTGGACTACATGATATTTAATACAAAAGGGAATGCAAACTCAATTCTTTTGTGTACTCATTTTAATCTTACAAAAGGCACCATTTATAAGTTTTGATTTTTCATAATAAAATTCTACCTTTATGTTTTAATCTTTACTAAAATTAAAACATAAAGGTCATTTATATTTTAATCTTACAAAAGATCGACAATAAAATTTCAGTCTACAAACAATAGTAAACTTCATGAATCAGGTTTCAAGAGGGCTGCTTCGAGACTTTTCTTGAAGCATTGTGTTGACTAGCTCGTGTATTATTGGAAAACAATCTAAAGCTTTAATTAAGCCTATTTGCAAAGGCTTGGGTGAAGATCTTAAAGTTGCAACTAAGAGCCCTAGTTTGAAAATCTATAACCGTAGAATCACCTTCAATCTTGGATATAAGTACGATGTTTGCATAGTTTATATTATTTCCAATAAGCTTAGAATCAATATATAAAAATTGAAAAATGATAACAATAAAAAAAACGAGTTGAACGGTATTCCAAGATTTGTTATTGATGAAAATTGGAATCCTTAGGTTTCTCCACCTTTCAGTGCCAAAAAAACTTAGATAGAGTCAGACTTAGATAGTTTCTATTAGTTACAAATAATATAAACCATCTAAGTCAACATGTAAAGCATATAAAGCAAGACACAGAAAAATATCAACATTAAAAGAAAATATTTTATTTTTCCAATAGGGTCCACACTAACTTCTTTAAGGTAAGGGTATCATCTCATTTGAAGTATAAGTAATACTTTATTTGAAGTATATATGACATTTCATTTGAAATGCAAGTGGGACATCTTTAGTAGGGTCCACATCAGTCATGCATGAGTAAGACACCCAAGATGGGGTCCACATTACTTCATTCGAAGTGTAAATAGGACCCTTAGATGGGGTCCATATATGTTACGGAAACAGAGATAATTCCATTTAGGGAGGCCAATTTAGAGCTTCCCGAAGGACTGGGAGGGGGATCCTGAAGCGGCCGGGAGGCCATTTTGGGGCCTCCCAAAGGTTACTTCAAGCCAAATCAGAAAATTTTGTTTTGGAGTTTTCTGACATGAAACTCATTTATTTTGAGTTTCAAGTATCTATTGGGAATATGTGATATCATTCTCAATGGTTTGTGCAAAATGAACTTATGAGTTTTTGTTTAAAATATAATAACATAGTTTTGGGAGCCATGTTCATATGATGGATACACTGCATTCATTGAAACATACATGCTTAGGTTTGATAAGTGAATAGGGTATTCCTATTCACAAATGAGTTGAGAATAGGGTTTTCCTATTCATGAAGATCCTGAAGACGTAATTTTCACGTCTCAAGAGATGAATGAAGTATTTCATTCGTATAAATCTGTTATAGATATATATCATATACAGACATGTTTATGTTTGAACATGAGAAGGGTTTTTCTATTCACATGTCGGAAGATATGATTTCCATGTTTCATGAATAGAATTTTTCTAATCATAGATATCCTAAAGACATATTTTTATGTCTTAGAGAATGAGTGTGATTTCCATTCATGTGATTTAGAGACACATATGTATGTTTCATAATGAATAGAATGCTCTATTCACCATTTCTGTTTAAAAAAAAGAACATATGGTTTTGATTTATGTTTTTCAAAAAATGGCTCATCTATTTTTATTTATATGTTAAGAAACATGGTGGCCCATTTCTCAAATATACAAAAAATGTGATGTCCCATATTCTTGATTCAGTTCATACTTGTCAAGAACACATATGTGTTCTAAGCCTCCTTTATCATGGGGAATCCATGGTCATGACTCTCAAGATTCTCTATTGAGACTGAAAACTTGCATAAATTTTCACAATTCTCTCTCTGATCATAGAGAGTGAGAGGGATTTGAAGAGTGAAGGAATGGGGTATCCCATTCCTATATTCTCACCTTCTTTTTTCTTCTACTTCCTTTTCTTTTCAAGAACTTTAGTAAAAATTTCAGAGCTTCGAGGCAAAAAATTTCTCCCCATCAGTTGCTTACAAGAAAGGTATTTATACCTTCCTGTGAGTGAAAAATAGTGCAAACCACTCCCTGAATATCATGGAAAGTGTGGGGAGGGGGGAGGGGTGGTGGTGGAAACCCCCACTATCTCCTGAAGAATAGATCAAATTTATTCGAATGAAGAGGTTCCGGAGTTGTCTTAGAAGACAGACACACTGGGACACCCTATTTAGGAGCCTCCCGGTATCGAGAGGGGGCATTCCGATGAGAGATGCCTAAAACAACTTATTTTTGAGTTGTTTCAAGAGAATTGCCCAAGATAGGGGTCCCACTTGGAATGACCAAGCAATTTAATGACCAAGCAATTTAACTTGCTTTTTGTTTAATAAACTTCGATTTTAAGCCTAATTAAAGTGATCAAATGATGTGCATTTATTTTAAATATTTGTATAAGTATTTAGATATCTTGGGAGTTAAGAATTTTAACTCCAACATGTGTTTTACCTGATTTTTTTAATGGACTATCCAATAAAATTTTAAACAATGATAATTATTTAAATCAAGAAATTTGAGCTTCAACTTAAAAGCAAGTATAGTATGTATAAGCAAAATGTATAGAATGGATTATCGAGTAAACATTTTTTTAATTTTATCATGCTTGAATTTTTAAAATAAAATTAGAGTTAAGATAAAAATATTATTGGTATTATTGAAATAAAAATAATACAATATGTTTTATAAATTACTATTAATCATTGGCCATATGATCCAAAGATAGATTGAGGAAGCAGAAATTAATCTTAAATTTTTTTCCATAATTCATTACCTAGTAATTTTTTAAATAATGAAAGTTATTTTAATAGAAAATTTTTAACATCAACTTTAAAATAATTATAGCTTCTATAAGCAAATTTAAAACTACTATTGTTGTTTGAAACCGTTAGCCATTGGGCCCGATCCGGTCCAATATCCGTCCATATTAATGGGCGCTCTATATATTCATATATAGAGGGCTAGGCTTTCACATGAGACATATAATAGATGATAAAACATAGAGAGTTTTTCTAGACTGAAACAACAGAGAGCCGTCGTCTCTTTTTCTCATGCTCTTCTTATTTGGGTTGTGAAGAAGAGAGAGATTCTCGGTTTCTATCAAAATGTGGTTTTCGTCCAGCCGTTATTTGGAGGCGCTAAAAATCAGATCTTTTACGTGACGTGGACAAAATGATCGATCTAATCAATCAGATCAGGTATTTCGGTAAACCTTTTATGGTAGATACATGTATTTCCGTTGTATATGTTTGTATGTTATGTATCTACGTCACCTAGATTGTACATTTGTATCAGAGCTAGGCATGCCCATGTTCGTAGATAGTGTAGATTTGTGATTTTAAAATTTTAGCAACTCAAAAGTTGCGTTTTTTTTTATATAAGCATAGATCAATTTTTAAATTTTTTTTATTTTATGACAGGTTTGTATTTTTAGGTTATTGTTTGATGGATGTTTTAAGATCTATTTATTTTTCATCATTACGTATCATCATAGATTAGATATATTTTATTTACGACGTTTTGATATAGGTTTTTTAATTTCGTTGATGTGAAATAGCTCATGGAACAAAAGTGAGATAAACTTTTGTAAAAATTGGATCTTTTGTGTGAGAAGAAAAATTTAATTCTCTCTCTCTATAGGTGAGCATTAATGGCGGTTAGGTCACAATTTTTTTCTAAAAACCAAACTCCATTTTTTTTATAAAAGAAAGCTTGTGGGATTTTTGGATTTTGGCGATAACACCAAATATTTATTTTAGGATTTTGGTTAGGAATCAAATATTTTTGTGGATTTTGGTTTAAAACCATTTTTTTTTATTTTGGTAGAGGGAGAAATATTATTTTTAACAAAAAAATATTTCTGAAGAAAAATATAATTTTCTAATTTATTTTTTTTCGGATTTTTTGGAAAAATCCAAAAAATAACCTTTAAAAAAAAGTGGTGGGGGTAGGAGGTTGGCCTTGGGGCTTGGGCCGCCGAGCCGGTGAACCGGCAGAGCCGCCCGAGTCGGTCTTGGAGCCATCAGAGCTGACTCGGTTTTATAATTTTTTTAAAAAATTAAAGATAATCCAAAAAAACTGCCGAAAATTATCGAAAAATCCAGAAAAATTCCAAAAAATTAAAAAAATTATTTTTTGTGTTTTCTTATTATTTTTTGGATTTTACACTTAAGTTTTGGGTTAGTTGAGAGTTTTACTATTAACTCTGAGAGTTATGTTTTTCTTGAAAATTTTGTTTACTTACCAAAAGTTTTAAATTTTTTACTCTCACATAAAATCTTGGAGATTTTATTGACAGTTGTTCCAGTAGAAACGCCTGGGACGCATGTTAATTTCATGAGAAAACAAAAATTCTAACAAAACGAACAAAATTAGTTAGGACAGTTTAATGAAAATGAAATTTGTTAGATTGAGTGTTGCATTTGTGATGTGCATGGCATGTTATATATATAAAGATGCATAATGTATTAATCTGACTCTTACACATTTTAAAACTAGTAAAATAAACTTTTGCTTAAGAGCGAACTCCCAATAAAGGGATTAAGGCTCTTCCCTCATAGAATGAGGTGCGGGATATTCCTAACCGAATACCTCTATGCATAGTAAAAGAATACGACCATGAGTTTTGACGAAAACCGAGTAGTTTTAAAATCGGTCCCGACAACATCATTTAGGTTTATTTTTCCTTACATTATTTCGATAATGCGTTCCCATTATTTTATGTTTCCAAGCAACAAAAGAAACAACCAAAATAATATGCTTTTTTATATGCCATTCGCATTCGCCACAGGGCCCCGTCATGCACCGTTAGGTTACTTAACTAACGGCAGAGCGGGGGCTGGACTAGCGCGGATGCAAAACATATAAAAACATCTACTAAATATATATAATATATATATCAACATCACAGGCAGATAATAATCATCACAGACAGACAAAAATCATCACAAGTATGCGAACAACAATATGGAATAGCGGATAATCTAGAATCCTCGCGTTTCATTTGAGCCATAAATGAGACACGATGTTCCCCGGTCATGTGGATAGCCAGTGCAATGAAGATCCTAGACCCCTACGAGTGCGGCAAGTTACCCGCCAATCCCCGAAGTGAGGCAACCCCAATCAATAAATTGATTGGGCCACCCAACACTTCACGAAATCCGGTAACTGTAAGTCCATGCTATCTCTCCCGGTACTTTCGGGCATGCGGAATTTGGTGAAAAACAATTTTCTAGAGGCGGTGACATGGACTCAAAACCGGATCTTTGTTAAACATCTAACTAACAACCTAACTAGGAGTTGTTAACTACTCGGTTAGGGGTTATACCTTTCTTTCTTGAACTCTTTCGTCTTCATCTCTTAATGGTGTACGGATTGGCTTCACCCCGTCGTCTCCTTGCGCCGAAGATCGATCCACCCGAAAGCTTCTACCTTTGGCTTCTTCTTCGAACTTTGAAGAAACTAGTTCACTTGGTTTGCTAAACCTTGTGAACTAGAGTGAGTAGAGAAGAGTGTGATGGGATTTTCTCAATGGTTCTTGCTTCTCAACACATGAGACAAGTGAACCATAGACAAGAGAGAGAGCAAGAGGAAGAGGGTGAGAGCAAGAGAATGAGAGAGCTCAAAACCAAGAGAGAGAAAGACAATGGAAGAATGAGCCTCTCTTTTCTCTATCTCCCTCTCATAATCCAAAAGCATCATTAGCCATAATGTCAATCAAGTATTATGTGATGGTTCATATCATGTCAAAGGCAATATCATTTTCATGCACTCATTATGCAAACCACAACAAGCAAGCAAAAGTCTTTGCATGAAAATGACAACCATTGTGATGATGATGGTCAACTAGTCCAACCTAGTCAACTGGTCAACAAAGTCAACAAGTCAACAAAGTCAACCCCTCAACAACTATGTCACTATAATACTTAATTAATATTATTGCTAATTATATATATATATATCATATTCTTATTGGGGTTGAGCAAAAATTCAACAGTCAACAGTCAACAACCCTAATGAGAATTCTCTGCCTCTGTCTCTCCGTCAACTGTGCATACACACCCGCATCCGCGTTCCGAGGAACACGAATACATACTGGATAAAACCAATCCCAAAACGTACACTAGGATCTGGCTTAAACCAAACCCCGCTAGTGTTAACTGTCCAGACACTGTACGTACACAAGTGCACGGGTGTGACCGAACCCTGTCGCAAAACCATGCAGCCTGTCGCAAAACCATGCGACCTCTACTCTTTTGCCTTAAAGACGAATAGCTTTCTGTGTGGGACTCTAAAGACTCGACACTACGCTGGCAGTGGGTTTAACCACAGACCGCAAGCGGCACTAGCTGTGCGTAGCGGTCCCCAGGTAAATGCCGACAAGAAGACTGACGAGGTGAAACCCATCTGAACTCCTACTGAGTCTGACTGTGACAATCTCCGTACAGTCCGGTCTGTTCGTCTGATACATCGCATGGCGGGCCTAGGGGGGCGGTAAACGTCAGTCCCCTAATAGCGGTACAAGTCGTGTCGGAGTGAAGCCCAAAACACCCTGAGATAACACTGGAAGCCTACCAGTATATCTCGATTGCCCTGGCCAGGGACTACTCGTGTAATGGCTCTCCTAGACACAGCGCGATGTCAACCCCCAATACCGGGAGAGACGAATCCTGTCTAACCGTCACTGCCTCCAAGTGCTTCGGGACTGCACCCAACTACCACCTGTTTGCACGACTCTTTTGAGCCGTGGTAGGGTAGTAATCAAAGTACAGTGGGAACACACTCGAGGCGAAGTGACAGTGTCAAGTCAGCGGACTAAGCTGTACCCATGTCACCTGGGAACTGATAACTGACGATAGGTATAATACCAACCGGTCAGTTCCCGACGAGTCCTGTCCAGTGTACTCGTAACCCAACGAGCACCCGCATACTATCTCCAGTACGACGTACTGATGGCTGTGGGACAGACCATCTCCCACTCTGGGATGAGAAGCGCATGCGCTAGTCTACTCCGGAGTATCGATGCCCAGTCTCGATAGTCCTGCGACTAGGGACCTGCATAAGGATGTGCTTATAGATTACCCAGCCCCCACTAGTGTGACTGCCATCACAACGCTGGTAATCAAGCAAAGATCCTAAGGGCTCCACTAATGTGTATAGGTGATATACTAAAATAAACACATGTACACATTGAAGTAGAAACAAACTAAGTAGCATACTACTATATTGAGCAAGATTGTTTATACAAGGTGAATATCCCAAGCTTCCATTAAGTAATATACAAACTAGTATGATACAGTAATGGCCTCTAGGGCATATACACTAACAGTAACTTGAGCACCCCTCCGTGGGTCAACCTATACCCCCTACGAGTGCGGTGAATAGCCCGCCAATTCTAGAGTAAGCCCCCCCGGTCTCAACGCCATGAGGTGCGGGCTCGTTACCCTCTAGAACCCGGCTATTCGAGCACTCCTCCGCAGGGTAATCCTAGTACAAAAAAGAAAATATATATACAACGGCGACATCAATCTCAACCTGGTCGTGCCCCAATAAAAGAAGATACATAATAGGCAGTGACGACAGTCCACATGTCGGACGTTTGCCCTGCAATAATGAATATACAAATGAATCTGAACTGTATATCTAACATTGCACATAAGGGTATCTATCACGACAATCCGCACAAAGCATAACCATATATATATATATATATATATATATATATATATATATATATATATATATAACCGCAGAAGCAAGTAACACCAGAATATGTGCAACCTCGTCTCAATGAACATATAGCAATTAGACGACGTTCAACGACACATATATAACATCACAGATACCGACGATGCAAAAGTTTCTAGTTTTTAAAACTCCCGGGTTTTCCCAAAGGTAAGATGACACAGTGAAATTTGGGACAAATCAAACAACACCAAAAATACCAATTTACAAAATCCAAGACATTGCATGAAAACGAGCTCCAGATGTGAATAGTGAAAAGGTGAGGCCGGCCAAAACAAGATTCTCGCCGGCTAAATCATGATGAAATCCGCTCGTTTTCATTGTGTGTCACTATCTGGTCTAGAGTAAGCTTCTGCACTTGTTTAAAAAAATTTTAGAGACCAAAAATATTTCGAATACAAACTGGGTTTTTAAAATGGAGTTTTCGGTTTTGAAACTTGAAGCATTGCCAAACACTAGTTTATGGTGTTTGGGTGGCTCTGATACCAAGTTGAGATTTGGCACCCGCACCACGGAGGCCGCGGGCGAGACGGAAGAAAAAACAAAAACTTTTTGTGGGAACCGGACGCGCAAACCCAAGAATTCGATCCAAACACCCTAAACTAGAAATCTAAAACATGCAAGGTTTGAGAAATACAATCTTTGTCGCGTGTCCACCCAATTGTGGAAGACCCCTGCATGCTCGTAGCCGCCGGGATCGTACTTGAGAATTGACCACCTTTGCCGAAGACGATCCATCCGAGGGAACATGGAGGAGGCTCAAACCGACGACCCAAAGTTGCTGGGTTTGGATGGTCGGTGATGTAGAAATACTTCACTAAAATTTTCTCTCCAGAATCTTTCTCAAATATGGGAGCAAGAAGAAGAAGGAGAAGGAGAAGATGAGAGCATGAAGCATGCTAGGGGGAGATGAAGAAAATCATCCAAACTCACTTGTAGAAAAGAATGCCTACAAAAAATATCAACCATGCACCAATAGTGCAACCAAATGAAATAATCATTTGAAAATCAAAGCCATGCCTCTCTACATTGTTTGCACCATGCCTCATAACTTCCAATTTCCACCCCATTTCCCTTTTTATTTTTCTAAATAGAAAAATAAATATGAGGTCATCTTCTAGAAGCATTCCCGTATAAATACGGAATACTTCACCTGGTATATGTATCGCTACATATACACGTATCCGTATAAAAATACGGATAGCACCAAAGATAGAAAATAAATAGTGAACAATAATACTAAAATATATGTATAAAAATACATATATAAATTATTAAATCAAAACCTGATTTAATAATCCGACTTAATTCTAAGCTGGCTAGTATTATTAACCATCCGATTAAAGTCCGTGTATCACGTACACGTATTTAATCGGACCCCTTACACGTACTAATGTACGTCTCCTACATCTGTCGCCTGAACCGGGAAAACCCTTTGTGTGGGACTCTAAAAACTCGACAATACGCTGGCAGTGGGTTTAACCATAAGCACGTCAGCGGCACTAGCTGTACGTCACGACTATCTAGATAGTTGTCGAAAGGGGGGTCGACGATCAAGTACGTTCTTACCCTACTGAGCCTGAATGTGACAATCTTCGTATAGTCCGGTCTCTTCATCAAAGAGTATCGCATATCGGATCTAGGGGATGGATAACGTCAGACCCCTACTAACCCGATAAATCGAGTCTAGCTCATCACCAACTGAGATACTACTGATCAACTATCAGTAAATCCCGCCCACCGTACCCACAGATTTCTGGTGATAGCCAACTGAACATAGCGCGACATTGACTCCTAATATTAGGAGAGGCGAATCCTTGGCAGTCGACCACTGCCTCCATGTGGCTCGGGACTGTACCCAACTAAAACCTATTTGCATGACTCCTTTGAGCTGTGGTAGGGTAGTAATCAAACTATAGTGGGAACTCACACGAGGCAAATGACGACTTCAGGTCAAAGGAATAACCTGTACTCATGCCACCTGAGAACTTCCATCCGACGATAGGTATAATATCATTTAGAAGTTCTCGACGAGTCCGTCCAATGTACTCACCTCCACTGAGCACCTGTATACTATCTTAGGTGACATAACACCAATGGCTTGTGAAACCGGCCACCGCCCCTCGTCGGGGTCTCGAAACGTATACACTAGTCTACTCCGGAATATCGATGCCCAGTCTCGATACTTCCACGACTAGGGACATTTAAGGATGTGCTTTTAACCACCCATCTCTCACGTATACAATCACCATCATAATACTGGTAGTCAAGCAAGAATCCTACGGGCTTCATCGTTATGTATCAGCGACATGTAATAACAAGTAAAATGTGTACACATCAATGATAAAGACAAACCAGATAGCATACTATCATTTCGAGTAAGATTGTTCTACCTGTATAGGTCCTCCCTCAATTATCATAATCGCGTGTCTGCAATTACAATAATTTCCTTAAGGGCACTATATCCAACATTACGAAAGGAGGAGCATATTGTAGAGATACACAAGGCATGCTTATTGGCGAAGAGATTCACTTAGCCTAGGTGGACAATGAATAGACACTTTTCACCCGGGGTGATGATTGCGTCTATTTCGCCTTCTTTTACGCATCGTTGCTTATAAAGATGTTAAGCTAGTCATGGGGACTTAGATCGTATTGTCGATGGAGATTTGGATAACGAGATCTGGGAGATCTGCCTACCGGTTTCAAAGTCAAGGGGACTCGAGTCGACTCAGAGAGTCCATTTATGGCTTGAAACACTTATCCAAACAGTTATTGGTTCGATGTCATCAATTTATATTGGATATGGACTAATGATGATTGAATGTGACAACTGGAAGTTCCGCAATGGCTTCACCTTTCGGTCCAGGATCTCAACTGGTTGTTGCTCACATCTTAGGTCAGTCTGTACTGTGAGCTCTGAGTGATCAAGTATGTGGCTGGGGTCATTCATATATCGTCGTAGCTAGGATATGTGGAATACGTTGTACACTCCTTCTAATGAGAGTGGTAGTGCTAAACGGTATGCAACTTCTCCAACTCGTTCGAGTATGTCGAACGGTCCTATGTATCTTGGATTTAGCTTACCCCTCTTGCCAAAACGGATCACTTCTCTGTTTGGAGAGATCTTCAAGAATACATGATATCTAGGTTGGAACTCTAGATGTTGACACTTTGCATCTGCCCAATGCTTCTGTCGTTCTTGGGCAATGCACATTCTTTCCCTGATCGTGCGAACTACGTCCGCAGTTGCCATGATCATCTCTGGTCTAAGGATTTCACGATCTCCAACGTCATCCCAACTCAGCTGCGAACGACACTTCCGTCCGTAGAGTGCTGTAAATGGTGTCATTCCAATGCTTTCCTGATAGCCGTTATTGTATGAAAACTCCAAAAGGTGTAGGTGATCTTCCCATGAACCTCCGAAGTCTAACATACAGGCTCTTAGCATGTCTTCCAGAATCTAAATTGTTCGCTTGGACTGTCCGTCTGTTTATGGATGATAAGCTGTGCTGAAATTCAGACTCGTTCCCAGGCTAGCTTATAGACTCTGCCAAAATTGTGATCGGAATCTTATATCACGATCGGAGACGATGCAAACAGGTACTCCATGTAATCTCACGATCTCCTGCATGAGTTTATGGGTATCAAATATGGTACTTTTTGAAGGTTTAAATCTTACTTTAGATTTATGCTTACCTCTATGTACTTATTTTCTAACGTCTCGGTTGACTTGCCAACTTGAAATGGAATAAAATGACCAGTAATGTTGCCGTAGATCCTTGTACATCTTTGTACCACCGGGATGTACCGAATACGGAGAGCTGTTAGCTTCTTTCATCAACTCTTCACAAACAGGGCCGATTGGCACACATAATCGACTTCCATATCGCAAGGATTCATCTTTGTGTATAATGAAGTCAGTTCGAAGTCCGCTTTTTACTTGTTCTCAGATCTTTTGTAGCTTGGCATCATTTACTTGAGCTGCCTTGATCTGATTGATAAGAGTGGACTGGACTTGTAAGTTCATCAAATATGAAGTGTTACATGGCATAACTACTTCGATCTCCAATCCATGCAGTTCTTGCTGTAGTTTCCACTGAGCGATGAGTTTCATTGCTAATGGATGGCGACTAAGTGCATCAGGAACTACATTCACCTTCCCAGGATGATACTATAGGTTGATGTCTAAGTCCGCCATGAGTTCTAGCCATCTTCTCTGCCGCATGTTTAGTTCCTTCTGAGTAAATACATACTTCAGACTCTTGTAGTCAGTGTATATATCCACTCGTTCTCCTAAGAGATAGTGGCGCCAAATCTTAAGTGTGAAGATGACGACTGCCAACTCCAGATCATGTGTTAGATATTTGTGCTTATGACCCTTCAGTTGTCTTGATGCAAAAACCACAACTTTTCCATGCTGGTGTAGAACACATCATAATCCTTTACCGGACGCATCACAATGCACAACGAATCCTCCAGATTGATCCGGTATTACAAGGATAGGAGCAAAGCTTAATCTTGACTTAAGTTCTATAAAAGCTTTTTCACATGCTTCTGACCACACGAATACTTCATCTTTACATGTGAGCTTGGTCAGGGGTGCTGCAATCTTTGAAAATCCTTTGATGAATCGTTGGTAGTATCTTTCTAAGTCCAAGAAACTTCGTATATCCTTCACCGTCTTTTATGTCGGCCACTTACTGACAGCAGACGGATCTACTGAGATTCCTTCGCCTGAAACGATATGTCTGAGAAATCCGTCTTGATCTAGCCAAAATTCACATTTGCTGTACTTGGCGTAGAGATGATATTTTCGCAATGTCTCCAGGACAATCCGTAAGTACTCGGCGTGTTCTTTCCGATTTTTTGAATACACCAGGATGTCGTCTATGAAGATGACAACGAATCTGTCTAAGTACTCTCGGAAAACTTGGTTCATCAGGTTCATAAAGATGTCAAGTGCATTGGTCACTCCAAATGGCATTACGATATATTTGTAATGACCATATTGAGTCCTAAACGCCGTCTTTGGAATGTCGGACTCTTTGACCTTCACCTGATGATAACCCGAACGAAGATCTAGTTTTGAAAATACACAAGACCTACTTAACGGGTCGAAAAGATCATCGATGCGCGGTAGTGGATACTTGTTTTTAATCGTCACTTCATTCAGAGCTTGATAATCCACACACATTCTTTATGAACCTTCCTTCTTCTTCACGAGTAATACCGGAGATCCCCAACTTGAAGTACTGGGTCGGATCCAACCTTTCTTCAGCAGTTCGTCCAACTGAATGCGGATCCCCTTCAATCCTTCCGGACTTAATTGGTACGGAGCTTTGATTACATGTTGCGCACCAGGTTGTAAATCAATACTAAACTCAAGAGCTTGATCAGGAGGAAAACCTAATATGTATTCAGGGAACACATCCACGAACTCACGAACTACTTCGGGCTTTTCTTCTTCCGTCGGTAGAGAGAACACTTATGCAATCTTCGATTTAGCACGGTAGCTTCCTGGCTCCAAAGTTCTATCTCCACTTTTGAAATAGAAGAATGGGTAATCTGGTATCTTAAATACTACCCTTCTTTGACGACAGTCAATAGTAACATAGAATACTCCCAGCCAATCCATTCTCAACACAACATTGAAATTTGGGATGCCCAGTACTTTGAAATTTGCATAGAATTCTCGTCCGCAAATTACAACTGGGCATTGATCATACCCCAAAGTTGCTTTCAAAATTCCATTCCCGGAACTGACATTTCAGCATGAAAGGAGTGGCTTCACGGGAATCGCATGCGTTCTCACGAATCGTTGGGACGTGAAGCTGTGTGAAGCTCCAGTGTCGAAAAGTGCGAGTGCAGGAAGGGTGGATACTAGTATAGTACCTAAGTTGTGTGAGGTTGGATTTAGATATAGAAAAAGTATAATGATACACAAGGATTGAAAATTTGAAAGGATGGGAAATTACCGGTGATGACTTGTCCTGTGGTTTCGGCCTCCTCGACCGTCATTGTAAAAGACTGACGTCTCGGTACATTCCTGCTTGCTGGAGGCACATTCTGTTAGTTATATGTATGCCTTAGAGGCCATTACTATACATGCGATGTATATTGTAGTGGATGCTTGGACATATACATGGAGGACTTTCTTGCTCGACATGATAGTATGCTATCTGGTTGCACTTTATCTTAACATGTTAACAACTACTGTTTTGTGATCACATGTTGATAAAACCCTTAGGATATGTACTTGACTACTAGAACTATGATGCAGATCATACTAGTAGGGCCAGAGTAGTCCACAAGTACATCCAATAAACTTTTCCTAGTCGAGGGTGTATCGAGACAGGGCATCGATACTCCAGTGTAGACTAGCGTATACGCTTCTCGACCTATATGATGGGCGATGGATGATCCCATATCCATTGGTGTTTGACATCAGAGAAGGTATACGGGTGCTTAGTGGAGACTGGGTACACTGAATGGACTCGCCGAGAACTCCCAGATGGTATTATACCTCACGTCAGATGGCAGTTCTCTGGTGACATTGGTACAGGTTAGTTTGTAGACCCGAGATCGTTATAGAGTCTTGTGTGATTCCCACTGTTCTTTGATTTCCACCTTACCACGTTCAAAAGAACGTGCAAAACGGCGGCTTTTGGGTACAGTCCCGAATCACATGGAGGCAATGAGCGATAGGAGGGGTTTCGTCTCTCCCGGTATTGGGGGTTGATGTTGCGCTGTGCTCGATTGGCTATAACTGGAAGTCCCTGACCAGGGCTGATATGGAGATCTACTGGTAAGTGTTATCGGTAGTTTCTCGACCCGTTATGAGCCTCACATCGGCACGACTTATCGGTTACTGGGGTCTGGAGTTTACCATCCCTAGACTATATATGCGACATATCAGACGAAGAGACCGGACTGTACGGTAGTGTTACTGATTGGATTCGCAGGAGTGTGAGCAAGCTTGCTTGTTGATCTTCTGATCGCTCAATACCCGGTGGCCGTTACGTTTAGCAGACCGCTTGCGACTTGTGGGTGTTTGATATGATCATCATCTACTGTCGGCGTATTGACGAGTCTTTAGAGTCCTACACAGAGATTTCCCGGTTCATGCGAAACGGAGTAGGTGCACATATGTGCTATGTGCGGGACCGAGATTAATGCGAGTATGTGATACCGCATTCTCACGATATATGTATCGATTGGTTATATGTGATATAGCCGAGTTATCGGATCCAGTGTTGATTCGATAAGTTGTTACATTTGATATTAGTTGGTTATATGTAATATAGCCGGATTATTAAATCAAATGTTGATTTAATAATTGAATGTATAATTATATATTTGATAAATTAAATTACATTAAGTAATATTAGCTCACCTAAGTATTTCCTTTTCTCACATTTGATACATTGATATATATGTGATATATGTTAAATATATTGTATTCTTTTTGCACAAAATATATATGTGATATATATTGTTGTGTCATGCTAGATTACACATGCAACATGTATGTATGAGACCCACACCATGCTAGGGTTAATGTTAGGGTTTAATATTTATTCTTAAGTGATTACAAATTAGTGGAGATATTTTGATGGTTGGAAGCTTCATGATAACCATTGACTTAGTCCACTCCTTTGTCTTTCTTAAGATATTTTCTAACCCAACTTTAACCATACACCATGGTTGATTCTCTACATGAGTTAGGCATGAGATATTATCTCACCATGGTTGCATTTCTAACCTCATGAGTTCATTCATCTCTTTGTTCATCACTTCATCTTCTTCTTCCTCATTTTTGAGCTCTCTCGATTTTTGATAAGTGATGAAAGATTGTGAGAAATTGAATCTAAAGTGAGTCCACTTCCTACTTCATCATCTTCTACTACTAGCTATTTAGTTTAGGGTGTTTGCTTCACTAATCTATACAATTAGTGAAGAGGTAGCATGAGCTAGTGTCTCCTCGACGTAGATCATCTTCGGCCTCGAAGACTTCGAAGCAAGCTTGTTCGTTTCTTCATGTGAACCCTCACTAGAGTCCGGGAGTTCGATGATCGCAGCGAAGGGACTACTACACGGAGCTTATGAAGTGAAGGACCAGTCTACAAAGGTTGTATTCCGTATTCACTTAGGATGTAAAGTGTTTACATATGTTTTTCCGTCGGATTTCTAGTTAACGATTCTAAGTTAGGGTTAGCTAGAACGGCAAATTTTTGAATTTGGCATGGATGATTCCTCCCGAAACCTTGCTGCCGTGCTAGGTAACCCTGCACATTCTTCTATCCTTGGGGCACATTTCTCGGCCCTTGAGGCATGTTTCTCTGTACCAGATGGAATTAACGTTGAGGCTGTGCAAGTGGTCCACGTGGAGTTGGTGCAGGGAGAGCCAAGCGGGGTGCAGGTGCCTGAATGGCGCCTATGCGGGGTTGTGATTGCGGGTCTGGGTGCTGGTGTTGTGTTAAAACGATATGGGCATGCTCCTAAAGAGTGAGTGGATACACCACAAACCAAACACATGCCATTTCCGCGCCTGCAGTCCCTCGCCAGGTGTCCAGTTCTCTTTCAGTAGAAACAGAAATCTGGACTGGACCGGTTAAATGATCATCTCGGTCTCCTGGGTGCAAAGGTCAGCCTAGAAGAGGCTCCTCCTGTCATCTGTGCGGCATGGCGTTTGATTCCAGTTGTTTGGGGCTTACCTTTCTTCTTTACCGCAGCTTCATAACGACGTACTGCCTTTAGGGCGAGTTCATGAGTTGGGTAGTCGCCTGTGGCTAATGCCGCCTGAATCTCCGGGTCTAAACCCTGTTGGAATCTTCTAGCCCGAATCTCATCAATTGGGATCAAATATGCCGCGAACCTGATAAGATATGATGTCAGGATAGATATGTGTTTTAACGGAACAATAGTTGATACGAATTATTTACCTGCTAAGCATGATGAATTCAGCATCATATTCATCCACCGATTTTTCCCACATAGAACTTTATTGTAGGTGGATGAACTGTTGTTCCATCTCAAAATGGGCAGTTTCAAGGAAGAACTTCGCATCGAACAGATCATGAAACGTCTTCCACTCTATGAATTGTGTGAGACGGTTTTTCTCAGCCTTCCATCAGACCCTTGCATTGTCGGTCAGTTGCAACTTAGCAACTCTTACCCAGGCAATATTTGGCACTTGAGCTGCTGCCAGATCATCTTCGAGTGCTTGAGTCCATTCTTCTGCCTCAAGTGGGCTCTCTTTTCCCAAGAAGTGTTTTGGGTGCAGTGCCTGGAACTGCTCGACTCCGGGTGCCTCGGCTTCAGGACGGTGCATGAGGATGACAGTCTGTTGCTGCTGACCCTCTAATAGGCTCTTAATAGTCTCAAGCAGTACCGTTTTCTCATTGATAGGAGCTGCAACGGTAGGTGGCGGTGGTAGAGTAGGCGGTGGAGTATTGCCGTTGACGTTCGTGCTAGTGTTGTTGGGAGAATCCATTACCTTGATGGAAAATGAATTGTTAGGATAGATTCAAGAAATTTGAAATATAAGGAATGTATAGTTGCTGATTTTTATAATTAGACCTGCCTGCACTTCATGCAGAACTGACCTGCATGGGCCGCCAACAAAACCTGTCACGCCCCGCTTCCCAGTAGACGGAAACGGTGACGTGGCAAGCCCGTAACGTATTTACTATGAAATAAATACGTTAAGCGTAATTATTCATTATATATATGAATAAGAACGACAAGAGTAATAAAATGAAACAACTTTATTTACATTCAACTTTACATAAAACTGTTTGGAATAAAAAGATACAATGATATAAAGCAAATGCCTAAATAATGGCATACAGAAAGTAAGTGCAGACAGGAAGGAGCTAGTAATCTGGCTGTGCTGCAAGCTGGTCCAAGTCTTCCTGGCTCGGCTCTATCTACTCAGTGTCCGGTCCTCCTGACGAACATTCCAAGAAAGAAACAGAAAGGAATGTTGTCAGCGAACTAGCGCTCGTTGGTCCCAAAAGAAGAAATAGAAGATAGTATGTAATGTGTGAAATGAACAGGTAAAATTGTATGTGATCGTTTACATGTATAAGATAGTTATTCTAACGTGGTTATTTGTAGTTTGATAAAGAAAGTATTCATGTATATGAGAAGAGTCCATCTTACCCCATGAATTATGGTAACATGTAGTACAAGGCCCCGTCATAACCCACGGGACAACGACACGTGAATTCATGTAGATGACTTTTAAGTGACATCTCGTGCCACGATATATGCTCAGTACCAATTTACCCCTTTATCCCCTCGTATTGTATTGTATAGATTAAGATTACAGGTATTGGCCGAAACCATGGATACAAAATGTTTAAGTTCATGTTCATGACGTAATCATGTGTTCATGTAGTCATGTTGAGTTCATGTCAAGTTATAACCATAGTTCGGTCAAGTCAAGTCAAGCATGCAAATTTGAGTTTGATATTGATTTCGAGTGTTCAAGTCATGATCAAGTATTCGAGTTCGTGTTTGATTTTGGATTCAAGTTTGAGTTTGGACTCAGATTGAGTCAGACACTTATGAACGGGTTTAACTCTTGAATTTTTAGGTTCAGGAGTCATCGGCAACTGCTGCACGTGGACGACAGGATTTGTGTCTTTTTCCAAGACAATTGCCATTGACGACTCCGCTAAGTTGTTTAACCTGAATAAGCAAGCACTCACTTTCTCCGGCTCCCTAGGACTCAAGAGAATTGATCCTGCTTAAACCTGTATTTACTAAAATCCTTAAATATTGTTTTGTATATCTTGAGGGGGTTTTATGAAAAATATTTTAATATAGATTAAAAATAAAACTTTGAGGGTGATTTATATTACTTAGGGTTTTCATGAACATATATTTTAAGTATTGTGATATTTTCATGATAAATACTTAAATTTTAAAAGTTAATGGTATTTTATTGAAAACTAGCCCTTTTTAGTAACTTGATGGTATTTTATTGACATTTTTTTAATCTTTCATTTTTAGAAAAATATAGTTTCATAATATAATGAAAATATGGATTTATAATTTTATATAATTTTTAATTTTAAAAATTAGTTTTATTTAGAAAATTCGCATTTCTTAAAAAACCGAATTTTATTTCCTTTCGAGATCGAATACTTCACGAGGAGTGATGCATCTCTCTCTACTATCCCCAGGATGTATGATAATCTAAACCATCTATTCACGGGTCCCCTAACGAGCGTTGTAGATGCATAATTGCAAAGGAATACAAATACCGCTTTAAAAGAAACCCGGTTTTTTAAACTATGTTGTATTTTATTGTAAAGATTATTCTTTGAACCAAACACATATATAGACATCGTGTTATGAAAACAACGTGTGTATGTGGGGTAGGTCGTTACCCCATGAATTTTTTCCCTAAAGGTATTTAACAATTATCGAAAGAGGTGATATTAAAGTTCAAGGTATTTTAATGAAAAAGTTCGTTATTTGTGTATTGAACATGAAATTTTGGTTTCATAAAAAGACAATAGATGTGGGTTTTGTTTTAAAAAGATATTAGGGTGATCATATGACATTTATACATATCAAGCATGATAAAATGTTTAGAAACGAAGATTGTTACGTGTTAACTCCACTTTTGTCGATGTTTTAAAAAATTACGAATTGATATGAAAGAGAAGGAGATAAGTGGGACTTACAGTTTGGAAATCTTAAGAAAAGGGCGAGGAAAAGAAGGAGTGTCTTCATGGCATCGCGGGAGCTCCGGAAATGGGCTCGATCTTCGACGGAACAAGCTTGCTCGCTAACTCCACTTTACTCCACTTGCACTTAGGAACTTTTAAGAGAATTTTTGCTAGAATTTTCAGAATGGTGCTGAGCTAAAGTATGTGGTGGTATTTATAGTGGAGAATTAGGGTTTGAGAATTAAAATTTTGGATTAAAAAGCATTAAATTGGTGTTAATTGGTGAAATGAATGGTCTCTGTTTGATTGCAGGAATATCAAATAGTGCATAAGAGGAGCTGAAGGGACAAGTGTGCAAAGCACGGAGGCAAACAGGCTCATCAAAGCCGTCAGCACCGGCCCCATGACCAATTTGGCCGATCGGATTTGGATCTCTGGCCTCAAGATTCGTGCCACGTGGGTTTTTCTTTGTTTACACCATTTTGCGCATGTTTGATTTTTCCGAACTTTTCATTTCCCTGTGTATTGCACGTGCAAGCTTTTGGGCTTCCAAAAATAAAAATAAAAATCAGAAAAAAATAATCGTGTCTGATGGGAATCGAACACACAGGCTACGTCACAGCAGTGCAAAGGCTTGAACAGTGAGCTATAAGTTGTTCTTGTTTTTATTTAATAGAAATAACTTTTAACTCTTACACAGTCCGTAATACCCTTTTCTGTACATTAACAGGAAAATTTCTGTACAAAGATTTTAGAGTCGTTACACATTTTGTCTTGCGACATTGATTTTCCCGGGGAGGAAACAACGAGTGATTTCCTTAGGGAAGAAATATCGAGCGATTTCCTTAGGGAGGAATTTTCGTAAAAGGCAAAAGTAGGTCAGGATTTAGGATTCTTCGAGATTGAGGAGACTCCTAATTGATCAACGGTGCAGAAGGAATTAGTTCCTTCAGTGGATGGTGATAGTGGCATTGACAAGAGATTCACCTATTTTCAAGAGACTTGTAGATAGTGTTGTGGATTGGCACCCCGACGATATTTCGATATCGAAAGGGAGATACCTATGGTAACTCCGCATTGGTTGCGGAATCCAAGTCATATGAGGATGCTATTTGTGAGCCTATTGTGAAGGAGTGAATAATGATAATGGAAGAGGTGCACGAGTTAACGATAAAGGATCAAATCTGGGATTTGATCGATTATTTTACTGAACACAAGACCGTTGATGAAAATTGAGTTTTTTGAGGTATTGCGAAAGGAGGAGCATATTGTAGAGATATACAAGGAATGCTTATTGGTGAAGAGATTCACTTAGCCTAGGTACACAATGAATAGACACTTTTCACCCGGGGTGATGATTGCGTCTATTTCACCTTCTTTTACGCATCGTTGCATATAAAGATGTTAAACTAGTCATGGGGAATTAGATCATATTGTCGATGGAGATTTGGATAAGCAGATCTGGGAGATCTGCCTCCCGGTTTCAAAGTCAAGGGAACTCAAGTCGACCCAAAGAGTCCATATATGGCTTGAAACACTTATCCAAGCGGTTATTGGTTCGATATCATCAATCTATATTGGATATGGACTAACGATGATTGAATGTGACAACTGTAAGTTTATAGATCTTATAGTGAACGATGTTGTGATGACCAAAAGTTATTTGAAGACAATAAGTGCCACTTGGAATGGTTGTTCTCGCTGTAGAGGACACGCGAGATGTTGAGTTTGTGCTTGGGAATTGGATCCATAAGGAGCCGTTTCAAGAGCATCCTATATTTGTCTTCATAGACTCACATAAGGTATGTCTTAAAACAGTTCAGCCCACATAGTCATTCTCCAGTTTATTATTTCAGTGACTAATGGACATGTTTTCTTTAAATTTACAACATTTTGTACATCACCAATGAAAAATTACATAAGTTAAAAAAATCTCTAATTTTTCTAATTTTTTTTGAAATTTTCAATATTTTTTGCTTGCTACACGAAACACATAAAAATCGCGATATTTTCAAAAATCTAAAACATTTTAGTTTCTTTAATTTTTCAATATTTTGCTCGATATAACAGCCAAAATCACAAAATTTCCAAAATTCTAAAATTTTAGGTTTTCTATTATTTTTCAATATTTTACATGTTATAGCACACGAAAATCGTGAAATTTTTACAAATTTTCAAAAAATTTTACTCTTTGATTTTTCAATATTTTTTTGCTATACAGTATACGAAATTTTACTCTTAGAAATTTTTACACACTAAATCATGATACATTTAAAAATCCCAAAATTTAAGTTTTTTGTTCGAATTTTCAATATTTTGCATGCTATACAGTATACGAAATTCGTTAAATTTTTAAAAAATTCAAATTTTCAATATTTTGCATCCTATAGCACACAAAAATCTCAAATTTTTTAAAAATCTGATTTTTTTTTAAAATTTCAATATTTTCTGTCTTATTCGGATTTTCTATATTTTCTTGATATAGCACAGGAAAATCATGAGCTTTTCAAAAATATCAATTTCCCCCCTGTTTTTCAATATTTTGCTTCTTATAGTACATGAAATTTGGTAAAGTTTAAAAATCTTAAAATTTATAAGTTTTAATATCTCATATTTGTGAACTTCATATGTAAAATATATAAATGAGTAACTTACAAATACTTCAGAAATTTTCTTTTCTTTTCAATATTTTCCATGTTGTAGCACACGGTTAATCAAGAAATTTTTAAGGATCTCAAAATCTTCTCATTTATTCGGGTTTTCAATATTTTGCTTATCATAACACACGAGAATTACGAAATATACAAAACCCAAATTTTTTTGGTTTTTTTTTTCAAATTATTAACATTTTGCATGCCATAGCACATGAATATGACAAAATTTTAACAATCTCAAAATTTTTGTTTATTTCGGTTTTCTAATATTTTGTTTACTACACCACAAGAAATTCATGATATTTTCAAAAATAAAATATTTTGTGTTTTTTGGTAATTGAATATTTTCCATGATATAACACATGAAAATCGCAAAATTTTCAAAAGTCTCAAAATGTTATTATTTTCTTCCTTATATTCAATATTATGCATGTTATAACATAAAAAATCATGAAATTTACAAAAACCTATTTTTTTTTTATGTTTTCTTTGATTTTTAATTTTTTCCCCGGTTATAGCATATGACAATCACGAAATTTATTAGAATCCCGAAATTATTTGTTTTTTCCCTCAAATTTACAATATTTTGTACGTCACCATATGAAAAATTACATAAGTTTAAAAAATCTCAAATTTTTCTATTTTTTATATTTCAATATTTTTTGCTTGCTATAACACACGAAACACAAATAAATCTCAAATCTTTTATCTTCGGGTTTTCAATATTTTTCTTTCTATGACACACTAAAATTGCGATACATTTAAATATCCTAAATTTTTATGCTTTTTTAAAATATTCAATATTTTGCATGCTACAGTACACAAAATTCAATAATTTATAAAAAAATTCAAAATTTCAATTTTTTGCATTCTATAGCACACAAAAATCTGGAAAATTTTAAAAATTTCAATATTTTCTGTTTTATCGGGATTTTCAATATTTTGCTTGATATAGCAGAGGAAAATCATGAGCTATTCAAAAATATCAATTTTTTTCTTCTGTTTTTCATTATTTTGTTTCTTATAGTGCATTCAATATGCTAAAGTTTAAAATTCTCAAAATTTATAAGTTTTAATATCTTATATTTATGAACTTCATATGTAAAATATATAAACGAGTAATTTGCAAATACTTCGGAATTTTTCTTTAGTTTATCAATATTTTCCATGTTGTAGCACACGAATAATCATGAAATTTTTAAAGATCTCTGTAAAGTGTTTTTCGTCACCCATTGGGATGGATGCGCTTCATTGGGATGGATGCGCTTACTTGTCAGACGTTTATATATTCCCCCTGTCTAGGGTAGGCGAGGGTTTATTGATTGTGTGAATTCTAATCTCAAACAACTGTGGACAAAGCTGTCGTTAATTTCCTTTCGCTTTGAGACGGGAGAACCTCCGATTAACGGGTTTTACGGTCATGCGAACTCAATGTGAACGTGTGTTCTTGAAAAGAAATACAAATTTGTTTCATTTCATTTTTTGTTTATTTATATTTGTATAACTTTTCTTTTTATTTTTATGTTAACGTGACGGGGGAGGTGTCCAAGATAGGTGCCTCTCCGAAATGGGCCGGGTGCCTCCCGGTAAGGCACCCAGGACCGACCTCCCTCTATGGGGTAGCCCGGGTCGGTCCCCCCTTGGGGGGTTCCGCAACTTGAAGGGATCTGGGGCCGGCCCCTCTTAAGGGGGGCCGGTTCCCAACTTGGGGGGATCCGGGGCCGGCCCCCTTTGGGGGGTCGGCTCCCTGCCTTTTGGGAGGAAGAGGCGGCTATTCCCACTTCGGGAAAGCTGGATTCAGCTCCCCCTTTATAGGGGGTCGGTTTCTATCTTTTAGGAGAGGCCGAGAGTCAATTTCCTCCTTTCTAAAGGGGGGCGTTGAGCTTGTGTCAAGAATTTTTACAAAATTTCGGCGTCATAAACGTATATTTTTGTCGTTTTTTAATTTGTTGGGATAATATAGACCAAAATATATGCTTCTACGTTCGGTGAATCACGGATATGAATCTGCATTCAAGAAAGTGATCAAAGATCGAAATCCGCGTCCCGAAGGGTTCCCTGAGGGATAAGCTCGAAGGCCTTCCCTTATGTGGGGTCACTGTTCGACACGATTAATTGCATTTTAATACCGTTCATTTCTTATCATTTTATCAATGAACAGTGATATTTAATCCATGTCTGCTCATTAGTACATGTCACAGGGACACGGGACAATTACACTAGAAACATGCACGGATACGGCGATTTTGGGCTGAAACTGCAAACAGGACGGAAAAACGATCAAGTTCTTATGAGTTTTTCAACAAATGAGGTTGTGTACAAAATTAACTCATAATGGTCTAATATGATACAACATTATGTAAGTGTGTACAAGTGTGAACGCATATTTTCACATATGGGACAACCATGGTGCAGGTGGGCACACAAGTGGATCAAGTGGGCATGGCTTATCATTGTTCCCACCAAAAAATTTCTGCGCAAAAGAGTCCAAGGTATTAAATGGCAGCAATATGCTTAAGAAAATGCAAACCAGTATTTTTCGGGTTGTATTGTTCCAAACTCTCGAAGGAGAATTAAGTAAATTCTGATGGTATCAAAAGTGTTTTGAAAAATCCTTCGATTTGATATATTACAGGCCTCATAATTCTTCCGGAATCAAAAGTTATGAGCAAATGTGCTATGCACGTATAGTCTAAGTAATACTCTATCACATGGAGGATACATTTTTAGTCCAACATCGGGAAAAAGAGAGATCTCTTCTATACCACTCTCTTATAAATAAGAGGGGATACCTCTTAGAAAAAATAGGATTCAATCCTCAAAGAACCTTAGTTCTCCATAGGAGCTTAGTTCTCTAAGCTAGAAGTTTAAGCTCCAACATGTTCTTCCCCTTGATGAATGAGACATGCTTCAAAGGGTACATCCTTCCACACCTTCGATATATGGAGCTGTAGTCCCTCAGCGTCGTCGAAAAAGTGGTGGGTCCCAACGACCTATGATCCTTCTTTCTAAATGAGGAGGAGAGACCCCCCGTAAGTTTCTGTAAAAATACAGAAGGCTCTCAAAAGGTTCCACTAAACGAAAGAGAATTTAATTCTTAATAAAAAAGGTTGCCTCCATTCTTAAAACCCTAGATAAAGAAAATATCGAGATCAAAACATCTCCTTTACCTAACTTATCTAAGGGTTTAACCTTTCTCAAAAAACTTAGCTCTTTTTACAGATCTGAGATCCGCAAGACAAATCTTCCACAAGTTGAGAATTTAATTCTCATCGGGATGATCTTGTTCTTGAGAATCAAAGATTCATGGGAGAAAAAAATTGAAAAAAAAAGAAGATGGAGTCCATAATACTCCAAGAACTTAGTTCCTCACAAATCAAGAACTTAGTTCTTAAAAAACCTGATCTCAGATTCTCAAAATAGTGATCTTGGTGATCGTTAATGGTCATAATACCATTAACAGAGGTTTAACCTCTCTGAAAACATAAACAGGAGAACATGGATAAAAGAACATGAAGAAGATGGAGTTCATAATACTCCAGGAGCTTATCTCCTTCAAACCTAGAACTTAGTGATCTTGGTGATCCTCAAAATAGTGATCTTGGTGATCGTTAATGGTCAAAATACCATTAACAGAGATTTAAATACTCTAAAACCATCAACGAAGAATAGATCTCCAAAAAGATCAGTGCCTCACGTAAAAAGCACGTGAGCACCCAAGACCAAAAGCTTAGCACCTCATGTGAAACATACGTGAGCGCCAAAACTTAGCGCCTCACGTGAAATACAGGTGAGCGCTCAAAAGAAGCCAAAGCTGAGCGCCTCACATGAAACACACGTGAGCGCCAGAAGCTCAGTGCCTCACGTGAAATACACGTGAGCGCCAGAAGCTCAGTGCCTCACGTGAAACACACGTGAGCGCTATATGCAATTGAGTGTTTAGCACCGCTGGGTAATACAGAAACCCAATCTTAGCCCAAATTGATGAATGTTTAGCACTGCTTACATTCATGATATCCAAACTGATCTTAGTCCCATACATGACTAACGATCTTCATCCTATACCTTCTAAGTTAATCTCAGTCTCAAATAAGGCTAATGATTCTTAGATGATCCATCATGATCTTTCCCTCAAATAAGGGATTTGGTTTAAGGGTACATCTCTCCACACCTCTGATATATGTCGTTGTAATTCCTCAACGTTTTCAGAGAGGTGGCGGGTCCCGACAACCAATAACTCTTTTCTCGTCCTAACTTGATGTAAAATTTCATCAAGACAGGAAATGATTCATCCTACATTGATGCACTTCCAAATTGACGTGCACATCTCAAATCGGAGCGCACCCCAAATTGGGCGCATTCCATGACACCATCGTTCACTCCGCCACGTAACAAATACACGTGCGCGCAATATGGATAATGGACCGAAATGTCCTTAAACTAATATTCGTCCCCAAAATGGGAATGTTGGACCGAAATGTTCTTAAACTAACATTCGTCCCTAAAACTGGAATGTTGGACCAAGATGTCCCTTAACTAGACATTCGCCCCAAATACGGCGATAATGGACCTAAATGTCCTTAAACTAACATTCGTCCCCAAAATGGGAATGTTGGACCGAAATGTCCTTAAACTAACATTCATCCCCAAAACTGGAATGTTGGACCGAGATTTCCCTTAACTAGACATTCACCCCAAATACGGCGATAATGGACCGAAGTGTACTTAAACTAACATCCGTCCCCAAAATGGGAACGTTGGATCGAAATATCCTTAAACTAATATTCGTCCCCAAAATGGGAACGTTGGACCGAAATGTCCTTAAACTAGCGTGTCGCCCAAAACACGGTGATGTTGGACCATGATATCCTTAAACTAAAATAATCGAGCCCATATGCTCATTTGTTTTTAAGTTGATATTAGTCTCAATTATGACTAACGATCTTTAGATCAAACTCAAATATCCTATGAACGGACGGACCTAACAAATGTGAGAAATGCGTTTTAAGTTCATTCCCGTTGGCAAACCAAGCTACCAACGTGGACCCCGTCAAGCATTTCTTGACCCAAACCCAAATCTCAAATATACGGATTTGGACTAATCCACACCCTACGGGCGACGATATAAATTAGTTTACGTATGCAATCTATGGGCAACCCAAAATAAACAAAAAAACACACGACACGAAGTGAACTGCTAAAGCAGGAGAAAATGATTATTGCAATGCGATAATGTAATTAACTGCAGGGGCTTGCGCCTGCAGGAAAGATCGTCCCCACAATCAAAAACCCCTCAAAAATGAGGGGGAATCCGATAAAATCTGCTACAACGGTCGCATCTATCCAAACCTCCGATATATGGTGCCATAAATCAACTTGGTATTTTCGGAGAGGTGGATGGAGAAGTTCAAATAGCGTCTGCCTCCAAATTCAGGCGAGAGTCCCAACGTCTCGGTTTCTGTCTTTTGGCGGTGAACAATCATGAATTGTGCAAGTGGCTGTGGCTCATGAGATAAAGTTTTGATATGATGTGAAAGTGGGTTGATATGTCACAAGCTCTCTTTCCTTAAGATTCAGATTAAATTCAAGTAAGAATACAAATGAATGGTCCTAATAAAACAATGGAGAGCTCAGAAGATCTCTACCGAAGACTGGTCCCACACTTGACAGTTGGCCGCCCAAACTGCCTCTGGGACCGCCCAAATCATCTCCGCCAAGTCCATATTGGCTCGTGTTCAGACCACAGCTCCATTTGTGTACAACTTGCCCCCTGGATATTACCTTTTTGCCCAGTTCAGAATCTATAAATAGCAGTTCACTGATTTAGTTTTGGTATTGGATCTTGAGTGGAAAATAGTGTGTAATGCTTGATAACTTCTTCTTCCTTCCTCTTTGAGCTCTCATTTGAGAGCTCCATTGAGGAGGTTGAGGTTTTTTTTATCTATCTTGCATCTCAAAACCTTCTAAATTGTGAATAAACTTGCACTTTTTTGGTTAACTTGTTTGCTCATTTCTTACATGTTTTTTAGATGTTCTTCCTCTTATGTTTCTATTTTATATTTAGTTATGATGTTTGAGTAAGTTTTTATGGCTATGGTGATGGTGAGGATGAGAGATGAATGGCCAAGCCTTCATCTTATTTCTCTTTGATTATGACTTGTGCTTAAATTGTGATTGTAATTTTAAGATTGTAACTTAGTATATGTTTGATAAGGTATTTTGATTTTAATAATTACTTGGTTAACCTTTATCATATACCATATTCTCTCATTTCTTCCATCTTCCAACCTTAAATTTAGAATCAAATTAGTGTTAAGTTTGCTAGGTAGTTTAGATAGGGTATTTTACTTATGTTGCTTGACACCCTTCATTAAGCATATACCCTATACTATCACCACCTATTTAGCAAGATTAATGCTAAAACACTTTACTTCTTATTTGCTAATTGATGTGTGTTGATATTGTATACTTGCTAACCCTTATGTTTAGTTTTGATATATCAAGCTCGGATATACAAATGGTAAGTAAAGAACGTAACGGACTAGTCCTTTCCCCGTGTTGCAAGTTCGACGCTTTGATAGTTTATACTTCTCAACCGTCTTGATAAGCCATGCTTCATTTCGGATTTCAATACAAGCAGGGAATATGCGTGATAAAGAGAGAGTCAAAGATCTAGCCATGACCAATTATCCAAACCGGAGCCACGGTCGCCTTTCTTTCCATATACTTTGTTTTTCTATTTTTGCGACACAAACTAACAAACTATTGTTTTCTTCTTGAACTTGACGTTAAAACTTCTAATTTCCAATTTCCTGTGGATCGACCCGTATTTTCCGTCTAGCTATAACGAGTCGTGCACTTGTGGTTATATTTTAAAATGAGACCGAACTCGCATGTGCCGAATTTCTAAAAACTTTTCTTTCAAAACCAAAAGCAAGCGCGCATGAAGTCCTAACAGTCACCTTCAACCTTCTTCCAAATTTTATGTCAAAAGAGTTCTCTTTGTTCTTGAGAGCTTGAGATTTGGGACTTGAATGAGAGAAAAAAGATCTCTTCTCTCTCTTTTAGGCCTTGGATCTTCCAAAAATGGGGTTTTGAGTGAAGAATTCTCCTTTTCTTCCTACTTTCTTTATTTCTCTTGAAGAGAAAGGAGAAGGAAGAACCAAAAGCTCTCTTTTTATTGGATTTGATGGAAGAGTTAAGCTCTTTTCAATAGATCTTTGAGTTCTAAGCTATCTGTCTTGAGAAAATAAGAGTTTTTTGCTCTTGTGGAAGAATAAGAAGGCCTTGAAGAGAAAGGAAGGGAGTAGAGGCAAAAACCCTTGTATTTTTAGAGAAGGAGAAAAACTTATCATTTTATTATATGGTTTTATACCCTGACACTTTTCATTTAGCCCCTTGGGTTTTACATAATTGATTTTTGGCCTCTCCCATATCTATGCGCACACTTTTTTACATATGAGCCATGAGCTTTATAAAAATTTGGCTTTTTGCTTATTTGTTTTACATTTTCACACTTATTTGAATACAAAACTTATTTATTACACATTTCTTCTACTTTTCTTTCTCTCTTTTCTTGATGGCTGACCGTTGTTCAGACTTGAGACGGTTTGGGTTTGGATCTGCTTGCTTAGTCTAGACACTGGGTTGACTTTGGCCCTGTTGACTTTGACATTTTAATTTTGGGCAAAAAGGAGTGTAAATTTTGACCCCAACGAAGTGCCCCCATCAATAAATGCACATGATATGTATGCGTCGTTTGCATGAAATTGATGGATCCCTTTTTCGTGGAGAGATTGGCTTAGTCTTCTTTTAGCGACGTGGAGATCGATATTTTGATTTGGTTCCCTTTTGGCGACGTGGAGCACGTGGACGGTCGTTAATGTGCTTTTTACGACGTGGACGGTTGATGCTGCTCTTTTTATGACGTGGACAGTCGATACTTTGATTTGGTTCCTTTTTGGCGACGTGGTGGTCGATACTGTCCTTTTTGTGACGCGGATGGTCGATACTGCCCTTCTTTCGACATGGACGTTTGATGCTGCCATTTTTGCAGTATGGATGCCAATACTTTAATTTGGTTCCTTTTTGGCGACATAGAGGTCGATACTTGATTGATCTAAAATTTTGGATCGTGTTTTGAAATGTAATCACAACCAAGGAATTTATAACCGCAATTAATTAACGGTGTCGATGTAGCTCGTTAATGAATACCAATCGTCCCCTGAGATGTGTGTACTTATTCGATCTTGCTTTAGATGAGTCGAAATGAAAATGTAAAAGAAAATTCAAGAAAGTAATTCGAGATTTAATTGAGTTGCCATTTCAAGAAAACCAAGAATATATTCAAGAATTAGAAATCGAGAGAGTGTCCAATATCAATTTGAATTATCAAGAATATGAAAAATAGCTTGTAGGATTCGATCAAATTAGTAGCAATGATGAATCTAACAATGACTTATCTTATCTGTTTACTCCAATCAGAGTAAAGCTCTGTTCAAATCTAAGGCGGGAAACGAAGCAACGCTTCTGTTTCCCCCAATCAGAGCAAGGCTCTGTTTTGAAAGTTAAAATAAAAATTAAAGAAGCAACGCTTCAGCTGACTTGCGCTCCGCGCTGCGCGCCACGTGGCAGTGCATTTGCGCCAGCACAGTTGCGCTGCGCGACACGCGACAGCGCAGTTGCGCTGCGCTCTGCGCTGCGTGACACGTGTCAAGCGCGAGTGCGCTTGCGCCAACTGTGCCAGCACCAAAACAGAATTAAAATTCTGAAAGATCTTTCTCAATCTTGTTAAAAAACAAGAAGATTGCCTTCTGTAAAACAGAAGCCCTTGGATCAAAGATCCAACGGTGGGGAAAATTCCCCAAATCACTCAGAGAAAGATCTCTTTAACAAATTTAACAAATTTATGGGCACTATATAAAGGGCCCTAGACCCCAATTCAAAGGATGAAAAAAATTGTGAGAGATTAAGAACCTCAAAAAAGAGAGAACTCTGAAGAAAGTTCAAGAAAAAGGTAAAAACCTTCATAAATTAGAAGAATTTCTTCTAATAGATCATTGATCTAAGAACAAGATCAACGATCTTCAAATAATAATAAGTGCTTTGCACTTTTTTATGAACCATTGGTTCTCTGAGAACAAGAAAAACAATAAAAACTTGTTTTCTTTGATCTAAATTGGATCAAGAAATCAAACAGTGTTTTGCACTTTTTTTTATGAACCATTGGTTCTGGAATCTTAAAGATTCTCAAGATTATTGAAATAGTGCCTTACACTTGCAGAAACTGCACTGTTGCGCTCCTGGGTTGGCGCAAGCCACCAGAGAGCGCCACGTGTCAGCATCTGAATGATCTGCGCTATATGCTTCTAAAAACAGAGCACTGCTCTCATGAATTGGCGCAACTCACCAGAGCGCGCCACGTGTCAGCAGCGCAACAGCACAGCGCACTGGCGCAGCGCAATGTGCTTGCGCTCTCCTGAGCGTGACACGTGTCACCTCTCCATGGACTTGCGCCTTGCGCTCCTCAATTGGCGCAAAGCGCCTGACAAGCCACGTGGCACTTTCTCAGACTAATTAATGCAGCGCATTGTTAAAGGGCAGAGCCCAATTAAAAGGCCCAATGGACCAAAACAAATGCTCTGCATTATAAAAAAGGGGACAGAGCCCAACTTAAAAGGCCTGATAGGCCAAAATAAAATGCAGTGCAGGGGCAGAGCCCTAATAAAGGCCTACTAGGCTAAATATAAATAAAAATGTTGAACATTTTTCAACTGGACTTAGCCCAGTCATGGCCGTAAGTACTCAAATTAAATTGACTGAGCACAGCTGCTCTCTTAAATCAATTTGCATCTAGTTCGAGGGTACATTTCCGAACTCCTTTGATTCCTGTCATTGTAATCCTTCAACGACGTCAGAGAGGTGACGGGTCCCGACAACCATACATCAATACGGACTGTGGGGTCCTTAAACCCGCGGACTTATGCGTCCTTAAACTAAAACATGGACTGAGGGGTCCTTAAACCCACGGATTTCAACGTCCTTAAACTACCAATGGACCGCAATGTCCTTAAACTACCAATGGACCGCAATGTCCCTAAACTACCTATGGACCACTACGTCCCTAAACTGGAACAATAGAGCCCCTAAATGCTCTTTCCGTTAAGTTGATCTTAGTCTCAAATCAGACTAACGTATCCTTAACGAACGTTTAAGTTGATCTTAGCCTCAATATGGCTAACGTATCCTTAAACTAAAACACCAAACCTTAAATCTAAGTAAATACGGATTTGGACTAATCCACGTCCTACGGGCGACGGCATAACTTAGTCTCCGTATACAATCCACGGGCATCCATAAACAAAACAAACACGATATGAAGTGAAATTCTGGAGAAGGAGAAAGTGGCTACCGCGATGCGGTAGCGTAATTAACTGCAGGGGCTTGCGCCTGCAGGGAAGAGCGTCCCCACAATCAAAAACACCTCAAATGAGGGGGAATCTGACGAAGTCTGCTATATCGGCCGCATCCGTCTAAACCTCCGATACACGGTGCCATAAATCAACTTGGCATCTTCGGAGAGGTAGACGGATAAAACCAAATAGCATCTGCCCCGAACCTTAGGCAAGACGCCCTCGCGTCTTGGCCGCCGTTCGGAGGGGAACAGATTCTGGCACGCCCGGTGGGACATTTTCCTCTTTCCACTCCACACTTTGTGTGTCGTGTTCGCGAACAAATCGCGGTTTGCTGTGGTTGCCTGTGGATTCGAGGTACTAAGGTTTGGTGTCTTGCTCCGTGCAGAAAACAGAAGATCAATGGCTTCAAACTGCACTGCTTGCAACTGCAACTCTCGCTCGGTCTCTGCTGGAGGAGTGACTTACGGGCCCCAAGCGGCCTCTCTTTTCAAGATACCAGTGGAGCAGGTAACTCAAGCCACCACTGGACTATTCTTCGGAATCATGCTCCCACCGATGAGCTTCAATACCCCAATTACGTTGCAAGAAGCCCCAAAGAAGTCAGTCTTTGATCGACTTACCATTGCCGCGGTCCCTCTCAACGGGTCGCCCAACTTCACTGCCTCGGTTTTTAACAGGCTGGGTCAGAGCTCCAACGGGCCCATGAAAAAGCCAGCAATACCAGAAGAAGTTATCCCGAAGCGGATAGCTATCCCTACTCCAGTTTTAGGCGAGATCACCAAGGTTGCTTCCTCTGCTCGGAAGTCTGCTTTTGACAGGTTGGCCGTCCCCATTCAACGGACGTTGGTCTTTAAAAGGCTGATACCAGCAGATTCTGACCAACACAGGGGGCATGAGGAGGTCACCCCTACGGTTAGAACAACTCCATCCGCACGACACGCTCGACGTCGCCACTGGCGCTGAGTAAGGAAGGCTGGGGCAACTCCCCCTCTGGGATAACTCCGCCAGCTCCAACGGTGGGGATCGATGCTGCTGTTCCAACCGGGAACAGCTTTGAATTGCTGAACGCGGTGCGCAGGAACTCTCCTACTGCGGTGTTGAAATGAACTCCTTCACCTGTGGAGAATGCTCCAGAGAAAAAGCTAGGGCAGCCCCCCTCAACGGTTGTCCTCTAAAATCTACAAGGTCTGGCGTCAAGTCCAAGAGTCAGTGATCGATCAAGACTACCTCCGACGACAGAAAAAGATAAAGGTTCGACAGGAGAAGGATTACTCCGTCAAGCCACAAAAAGCAACAGCTACTTGGGTGCACACTACAACGGCCCCCTCAACTCCAATCGCTTAAAAGAAAGGGAGGCTGTAAAGAGCCCCTGTGAATATGGCGAACCGTAAAAGTGTTGAGCGCAAACGCCCCAAGTCTGGGGGCATGGTACTGCACACTGTTTATGTGGCTTCTGGAAAGGAGGAAAGCCGCGCTTCGACGGGTCACCGACCGCTCATCCGATCCTTGACAAAAGCCCAGGAGCAGCAACAGAAGCTTCAGGAAATGATGACTGTGATGGCTGCACTTACCGAACCGAAAGAAAGTTCGGAAGTATCATCAGAGCAGCGTCATGAACAAGAAACTGACGCTGACTATCTACGCAGAGTCCTCGAAAAGAAGGACAAAGAGGCAGCAGAACAAGCTGCCAATATAAAACAAATGGCGCTCCTCTTCCAAGATATAGTAGGGATGATGATACACCCAAACCCTCCATCATTGTCGGAGACGACAGAGGGGAGACACCTAATCCTCCTCCGGCTCTCTCAGCGGCCAAGGAAGAAACCATTTCCAAGGTCGCACTGGATGACTATATAGCTCAGCAAATACGAGCTCATCAGGCGAGTGAATCGGCTGGGCAAACTGTTAGAACTGGACGACCTTATCCGGGCTGGTATGACCAAATCAGTTACCCGCCGGGATATACGATCCCTAAGTTTCACGTATATAAAGGGACAGGGAATCCACATCAGCACGTCGCTCAATTCAGGGCCTTATGCGGCAACACTGGAAGCGATGACAAACTGTTGCTTCGCCAATTCGTCGGCAGCTTAGCAGAAACAGCCTTTGAATGGTATTCGGAGCTACCTAACGACTCTGTCAAAATATTTGCGGAGATGGAGTTATTGTTTACACAAAGATTCACGAGTGCTAGTGAACGCACCCCGATAACAACACTGATAAATGCCAGGATAAGGCCAGGCGAAACGTGGGTCCAATACGCAACACGATGGCGAAACCTATGGTCGAAATGCGAACAACGCATAGAAGAGGCACCTGCGGTAGGCATGTTCGTGGGCACTCTTGATCCGCAAGCGACTATCTCGCAATTCATGATGTTCTTCAGGCCGACCACCTTCCAAGCATTGATCGACAAATTAGCCCAAATGGACCAGATGGGCCACGGACCGTCTCCTCCAAAACCAGACTCTCGAAATGAGAAAGGAAAAGGGAAAGCAACTGTCGTTGCCAATGCTCAACAACAGCCGAGCAACTCAAAGCCGGTCGTTTTCCAAAATAACGCGCATCCATGCCCGTCCCTCGAGGAGAGACTAGGACGTCCTTATTCGTTTCTTCAGAATAAAACGAGAAGACTGTTTGAACTGGCAGTACGCAACAGACTCATCAATCTGCCGAATCCAAAACATCCGTTGCAGCCAGACGATCTCAATAATCCCGATTACTGCCCTTACCATCAAACGGTAAGTCACCCGATCGAGGATTATTTTGTCTTCAAGGGATGGATCGAGGATCAATACTTATAAGGCAAGTTTGCGCTGTCTGAAAAGTGGAAGGTAAACCCACCACAGCCGCACACTCCAAAGAAGACGGACGCACCGGGGGCAACTTGTCATGTGATCTCTCACTCATTGGCGGATGATGAAGAGGCTCCTTGTGCTGATAAACCGAGGGCGGACCCTGAACCAGAAATTCCGCGGCCGTCAGACGAGTTGATCGATGCCTTCCTGAATGAGATTCCTCTGAAAGTTAAAGCCAATCAAGAGTGTGAGATGGCCATACTGGAAGGAGCCAAACACTGACGACTGGACCAAAGAGTCGAGGCACTCCCGTCAAATCAAAAGCCATCCGCTGCGGATAAAAACAAATTCAAAACGAGGAAAAGGTTTGCTAAAGCCCTGTCAGCAGGAATGAAGCTACCGCCCTCTCAAGAAAATACTCTCGGTGGAGTAGAGATGCATCCTAACTTCTGCTTATATCATCAAAAGATCATACATCCTACCGAAGACTGCGACTCCTTTAAGTGTTGGTAGCAAGGATATGTTGCTCAAAAGCAACACTTCAACAGGAAAAAACGCGAAGCTCGTAGACATTAGAAAAATATGATAGAAGAGCGCAAAAGAGCCGCCAACGATTGTCATATAGCCGACTCCAAGGGATCGCAAATTATCACCATTGGAAGCGACTCTGATGAGGAAGCTGCCCTCAACCCTCTCCTCAAGGAATCCGTGCAAGAATTGAGAAGTTGCGATAACGTTCAGCCATGTAATCGCACGCTGCTCGAAAAAAATCTCGGCCCCGCAAACAAGGGATCGAGCAAAAAGGATAAAGGGAAGGGAAAAACAGCCCTCGTAGCCATTACTCAACAGCAATCGAGTGGCCCTAAACCGGTTGTTTTCCGAAACAACAAACAGCAACCCCTCCAGGAAAAATTGAAATGTCCTTACTCGTTTCCTCAAAATAAAACAAGGAGACTGTTCGAGCTGGCAATGCGCGACAGACTCATCAATCTGCCGAGACCAAAACGTCCGTTGCGGCCAGGCGATGTAAACGATCTCGATTATTGCCCTTACCACCAAACGGTAGGTCACCTGATCGAGGATTGCTATGTCTTTAAGAACTGGGTTGAAGATCAATACCTACAGGGCAAGTTCGTCATATCCGAAAACTGGAAGGTGAGCCCGCCACAACCACACGCTCTGAGAAAGACGGATACGTCGGGGGCATCATGCTCATTCATAGAGAAAGCCCCATAGACCGAAAAGTCAGTAAACTAGAGATTCGCCTCAAATATGGTGACAACGGACCGCAACGTTCTTAAACTAACAACGGACCGAAACGTCTTTAAACTAACGACGGACCGAAACGTCCTTAAACTAATGACGGACCGAAACGTCCTTAAACTACTACCGCAGCATCTTCAGGCTGACGAGATGAATAAAAGAAAAAGGAAAAGAAAAAAATATATAAAAAGAAAAAAATATATAAAAACGGTATGTCCATAAGCAAAAAGGGCACGGATGAAAACCCGAAAGGGTTCCATGAGTAAAAACAGCAGGGCTACCGGCGAGTGTTCGTGAAAACCCGAAAGGGCGCGACCTCGTAAAAATAAAGGAAAAGAAAAACATATAAAAATAAAAAGAATAAAAAAAAGGGGTATGTCCATAAGCAAAAAGGGCAAGGATGAAAACCCGAAAGGGCTCCGTGAGTAAAAACAGCAGGACTACCGGCGAGTGTTTGTGAAAACCGGAAAGGGCGCAACCTCGTTGAAGGACACTTACAGGGTCGTCTCGACCGTGTAAGGAGAAACCACCCGCGTGAGATCCTTACGACTCACAAGGGAGCAACACACTTAGGGATCCCCACGATTCCTAAGGAGAAAATACACTTGCGAGATCCTCACGACTCGTAAGGAGAACTCTCTTATGAGACCCTCACGGCTCATAAGATTTGAAAGTCTTAAGTTACAGAGACCTAAACCTATGCTTAAGCAACCTCCACAACCTTCGATTTTTCCCTACAAGTGGCTCAATACTAACCCTTGTATACAATCCACGGGCGCGAATAAACATTTTCCTAACCAAGTCCCATCCGTGACTAGGGATATGTTCATATGGTGAACAACCCTTGTAAGTCCTCTCGACTTATAAGGAGAAAACCCTTTTGTAAGATCCTTGCGACTTACAAGAGAGCATGCACTTAGGAATCCTCACGATTCCCAAGGAGAAAACACACCTACAAGATCCTCACGACTTGTAGGGAGAAATACCTTTGTGAGACCTTTACGGCTCATGAAGTCAAAGCCTTAGTCGACATGACCCTTAACCCTGTTTACTAAGCCGCCTTTGTTCAACATTGACAGAGGCAAATGATGATTCGCTCCTGGCAATATCCCAGTTGTAGCGGTGCTGATGCCAAAATCGGTGTCTAAATCCAAGCTTGCAGCGAAAAGCCAGCAAGCCACACGTGCATACGAAATAGCCAAAATGATGGGACAACTTACAATAAAAATCAGCAAGTAAAAATGTATGCATGAAAAATAGCCGAAATGATTGGGCAACTCGCAATAAAAAGCAGTGAGTAAAAATAAAAAAAATTAGCCGAAATGATTGGGCACCGCGAAAAATAGCCGAAATGATTGGGCAATCGCGACCTTCGCGATGTAGAAGCTGAAATGATAGAGCATCGCGGGGAAAAAAAATGAAATGAAAGAATGAAGCTTTTCGCCCTACAGGCGATAGCACAGCAATCTCTGTATACAATCCAGGGGCACAAACAAAGAAGGAAGCACCCCTTCCCTCCCAATGCTCCATCAGAAAACAGAGCCAAATCTTAATGGCAACATCTACAGCCTAAGAATCAACGAAGGCGTTCCTTCGCAGTCCATTAGGATGCAGATTCAACGCCAACAAAAGACCTCGCGGTTGAAACAAAGCGAAGCGACGGAAAAATCCCAGCTTCATCTCAACAATCGTCTCAATACAGCAGACGAGATGTTAACAACGGCGTTCCTTCGCAGTCCATCAAGATGCAGATACAACGCCAACGAAAGACCCCATGATCAAACAAATGGAGCCACGGCAAAATCCCTAGTTCCAAATCTTGACGGTTCACTAGCAACCTAGAGACAACCGCAACATTCGTCTCGATACAGCAGACGAGATGTCACGACAGCGTTCTTCCCTCAACATGGTTCGGACGTGACAAAGCAAACGAAGCGAAGGCCAAATTCCTAGCTTCAAGGTCTTAACGGCGAGTCATATAAAGCCTGAAAGACAACTAGAGATCATCTCACACCAGTGCGGAATGGTCACCACTTCGACGTTCGTCTCGACACAGCAGACGCAACATCATCAAACAAATGGAGCCACGGCAAAATCCCTAGTTCCAAATCTCGACGGTTCACCAGCAACTTAGAGACAACCGCGACATTCGTCTCGATACAGCAGACGAGATGTCACGACAGCGTTCTTCCCTCAACAGGGTTCGGATGTGACAAAAGCAAACGAAGCGAAGGCTAAATTCCTAGCTTCAAGGTCTTAATGGCGAGTCATATAAAGCCTGAAAGACAACCGGAGATCGTCTTACACCAGTGCGGAATGGTCACCACTTCGACGTTCGTCTCGACACAGCAGACGCAACATCATCAAACAAATGGAGCCACGGAAAAATCCCTAGTTCCAAACCTCGACAGTTCACTAGCAACCTAGAGACAACCGCGACGTCCGTCTCGATACAGCAGACGAGATGTCACCCCAACGTTCTTCCTCCAACAGGGTTCAGACGCGACAATCAAGCAAACGGAGCCACGGCAAAATCCCTAGTTCCCACCGCGACATTCGTCTCGATACAGCAGACGCGATGCCAGTAAACGAAGCAAAGGCCAAATTCCTAGCTTCAGGGTCTTGACGACAACTCACATAAAACCTGAAGGACCATCGGAGATCATCCCACACCAGCGCGGAGTGGATATGACTCATCGGGGCACACCAAAATGAGCCTAACTTCAAGTGAAAAGCGGCATGGCAAATTCCTAACGCTTGCTCTTCCGACGGTCAAACTGCCAAGGAGGATTGCTTGAAGACGTCTTGTCCAGCCCCCGAAGGGATCAGAGACACGGCAGTCGCAGGGCTACTCGAACAGCACGATTGCCTATCGAGGAACATATCAGCTGATGCGACGGTACGACGGCCAAAACCCTGAGTACCATAGACCCTAACGGACTTCTGCTGTAAAGAGCAGAGGTTAACCGTGACGTTAGGATATTCTTGCGAGAAATACTCGATTCATCTCGACTTGTGAAGAAATTGATGTCTTTCCGAGAACTTCTCGATGCGGCTCGACTCGTAAGATAAAGCCTTAGGCAGTAAGGATTAAAAAACTTATTCCCTAAGCATTGGGACCCTGCAAGTTGGCCCAAAACGGTCTCTTGCATACTATCCACGGGTCTCACTCTCCAAACTCGAATCTCGACAAGGAGGGAAACAACCGCTTACAGGTCATCTCGACTCGTAAGAGGGAAAATTCTCTTATAGGATCCTTACGACTTATAAGAGAAAATGCACTTAGGAATCCTCACGATTCCTAAGGAGAAAATACACCTATGAGATCCTCTCGATCCGTAGGGAGAAAGTCTTTATGAGACCCCCACGGCTCATAAAGTTGAAAAGTCTTAGACAGGAGATCTGAACCTGCGGTCTAAGCCATCGCTGCCTTTTGAAGAAGCCAATACAGGATGCTCGCTCTATCACCTGTCAACCATGTTTACTAAAACAGTATACTGATAATAAAAGAAAGAGGGAAGCGACAGAAAGGACATTCGATTTGCATTTGATCAAGAGTTCGAGACACATCCATTCATGCGTGTGCAAAAGACTCAGAATGAGAAATAAGACAAGCTGAAATAAAATTTTTCCATTCATATTTCAAAGGGCTTTTACAATCATAAAGAAATAAATGACAACATTATTGAAATGTTTATAACGGTATAACCTCGGACCCAGGACATGGATTAAGGAACTCGAAAGTAACCTTATTTAAGATTTTCCAAGCCTGGCGAACCATCCTAGTGTGCTTTCTTTCGCGAGCACAAGCGTCGGGGTCCCCGCGGATGTCCTCCTCTCTCCAATAAGCAGCGAGTATGGCGGACTGTTGGAAGGCCTGGTGCAGGAGATCGACAAGATTGTCTCGCCGTCTCTTCGAGATTAAGTTCATCAGGTACACCGAGTGCACCTTATCCTCGGCGGCATCCAACGCCCTAAGCGGCACACCAGAACAGAATAGAGGAAGCGCTTCCTAGATGGCTCCCACGATAAGCTTCAGGAGGGAGGAACGTCGGGGAAGTAGTTGACCGTTATATGCGTCAAAGCGGCTCATGATTTCAGCACACTCCGCGTTTGTGAACTCTCTATTTTGAGAACGGCCAAGTCGACGGATGTCCCCGTAAGAGATGATCTCGTCAAGATCGTACATGTGGGTGTCCATTGTTTCTGTGAAAGAAAATCAACAAAATTATCAGAAAGACTGATTAAGCAAAACGATATAATGCACCGAGGAACAAAATGTCACCTTTAAACCCCAAGATCAATGAAAAACTCCTAAGAGTTCTTTTGTATGATTTGGAAGGAGCAAAGCTCCAATAATGAAATGAGAAAATACAAAGAAAATCTTTTAGAGAGCAGAGCTCTATTAATGGAACTCTAATAGGGTTCCCTTTAGTTCTCTTTAGACCCCTTTAGAGCAAAGCTCTGCTAAGTGAAATCCTAAATGGGTCTTCTTTAGATCAGGGATCTATTGATAGCAAGGCTCTTAAAATTGATTTAATTCAATCCAAATTAATTTTTTTACCTAAAATTCTCTGGAGTTTGAACTTTTAAAAGTGCTTAAACAAAAGAGCAGGGCTCTAAACAAAATTCTTATGAAGAGATGAAAATCATCTAAGAGACCAAAGGTCCTATTTATAGGTATTGAAGAGCCGTTTCAACTTCCAAGGGATGGCGCGACGGTTGGAATTCTGCCACCGCTGCGCTCACGTATGGAGGCCACGTAAGTGCAACGGTGGGGGGCATTTGTTTACCCCAATCAGAGCAAAGCTCTGTTCAAATTCCAAGGCGGGAAACGAAGCAACGCTTCTGTTTCCCCCAATCAGAGCAAGGCTCTGTTCTGAAAGTTAAAATAAAAATTAAAGAAGCAGCGCTTCGGCTGACTTGCGCTCCGCGCTGCGCGCCACGTGGTAGCGCAGTTGCGCTGCGCTCTACGCTGCACGACACGTGGCAGCGCAGTTGCGCCAGCACAGTTGCGCTGCGCTCTGCGCTGCGCGACACGTGGCAGCGCAGTTGCGCTGCGCTCTGCGCTGCGCAACACGTGGCAGCGCAGTTGCGCCAGCGCAGTTGCGCTGCGCTCTGCGCTGCGTGACACGTGTCAAGCGCGAGTGCGCTTGCGCCAACTGTGCCAGCACCAAAACAGAATTAAAATTCTGAAAGATCTTTCTCAATCTTATTAAAATACAAGAAGATTGCCTTCTGTAAAACAGAAGCGCTTGGATGAAAGATCCAACGGTGGAGAAAATTCCCCAAATCACTCAGAGAAAGATCTCTTTAACAAATTTATGGGCACTATATAAAGGCCCCTAGACCCTAATTCAAAGGATGAAAAAATTGTGAGAGATTAAGAACCTCAAAACAGAGAGAACCCTGAAGAAAGTTCAAGAAAAAGGTAAAAACCTTCATAAATTAGAAGAATTTCTTCTAATAGATCATTGATCTAAGAACAAGATCAACGATCTTCAAATAATAATAAGTGCGTTGCACTTTTTTATGAACCATTGGTTCTCTGAGAACAAGAAAAACAAGAAAAACTTGTTTTCTTTGATCTAAATTGGATCAAGAAATCAAACAGTGCCTTGCACTGTTTTTTTATGAACCATTGGTTCTGGAATCTTAAAGATTCTCAAGATTATTGAAATAGTGCCTTGCACTTGCAGAAACTGCACTGTTGCGCTCCTGGATTGGCGCAAGCCACCAGAGAGCGCCACGTGTCAGCATCTGAATGATCTGCGCTATATGCTTCTAAAAACAGAGCACTGCTCTCATGAATTAGCGCAACTCACCAGAGCGCGCCACGTGTCAGCAACGTAGCGCAACAGCGCAGCGTACTGCGCTTGCGCTCTCCTGAGCGTGACACGTGTCACCTCCCCATGGACTTGCGCCTTGCGCTCCTCAATTGGCGCAAAACGCCTGACAAGCCACGTGGCACTTTGTCAGACTAATTAATTCAGCACATTGTTAATGGGCAGAGCCCAATTAAAAGGCCCAATGGACCAAAACAAATGCTCTGCATTATAAAAAAGGGGACAGAGCCCAACTTAAAAGGCCTGATAGGCCAGAATAAAATGCAGTGCAGGGGCAGAGCCCTAATAAAGGCCTACTAGGCTAAATATAAATAAAAATGTTGAACATTTTTCAACTGGACTTAGCCAGTCATGGCCGTAAGTCCTCAAATTAAATTGACTGAGTACAGCTGCTCTCTTAAATCAATTTACATCCGGTTCGAGGGTACATCTCCGAACTCCTTTGATTCCTGTCGTTGTAATCCTTCAACGACGTCAGAGAGGTGACGGGTCCCGACAACCACACATCAATACGGACTGTGGGGTCCTTAAACCCGCGGACTTATGCGTCCTTAAACTAAAACATGGACTGTGGGTTCCTTAAACCCATGGACTTAAGCGTCCTTAAACTACCAATGGACCGCAATGTCCTTAAACTACCAATGGACCGCAATGTCCCTAAACTACCTATGGACCACTACGTCCCTAAACTGGAACAATAGAGCCCCTAAATGCTCTTTCCGTTAAGTTGATCTTAGTCTCAAATCAGACTAACGTATCCTTAACGAACGTTTAAGTTGATCTTAGCCTCAATATGGTTAACGTATCCTTAAACTAAAACACCAAACCCCAAATCTAAGTAAATACGGATTTGAACTAATCCACGTCCTACGGGCGACGACATAACTTAGTCTCCGTATACAATCCACGGGCATCCACAAACAAAACAAACACGACACGAAGTGAAATTCTGGAGAAGGAGAAAGTGGCTACCGCGATGCGGTAGCGTAATTAACTGCAGGGGCTTGCGCCTGCAGGGAAGAGCGTCCCCACAATCAAAAACCCCTCAAACGAGGGGGAATCTGACGAAGTCTGCTACATCGGCCGCATCCGTCTAAACCTCCGATACACGGTGCCATAAATCAACTTGGCATCTTCAGAGAGGTAGACGGATAAAATCAAATAGAATCTGCCCCGAACCTCAGGCAAGACGCCCTCGCGTCTTGGCCGCCGTTCGGAGGGGAACATTATCTATTGATGAATTGTAGCTAAGACGATGGTGATGAATGAAGATTAAGGATCTATTGAGAAAACTAGGGTTTCTCCTTCTCCATCCCTTGTCTTTTCATGATCATCATTCGGATCTAGCCTTTAGCAAAGAGAATCATCAATTATTTAATCCTTAATTTGCAACGAAATTATCAAGAATGATGATCACGCTTCAAATTAGGTCATTGATGATTCTTTTTAATAAAGTTCACAAATCTCATTAGACTTAAGATTAGTATTAAGATTTTATCATCACTTGATTTACCGATTCTCTCGAATCCTTTACAAGTGGAGATTTCACTCACGCATCATGAAAATAGAATAATCAAGAATGAAGAATTTTATAATGCAAGAATGTAAAGAAAGCGAGAATTACAATTATCACCTTTATTAAATCTCCTTCAAATTACACCTCTCAGTTTGAGTTTACAAGACTAGCTCTCGATCACTCCTTTGAAATGGAATTTGTCGTCGATCTTTGATTGGCTCGATCGTCGTGAGACGTGGATCATCGTGAATCTCTTGCTCTTGATGACGATTCGGCGTTGCGATAAAGGATCTTCGATTGTCGCTTGATTTTGTTCTCAATGGATCTTGATTTGATTGGATTTTGATTGGATTTCAAGTTGTGTCACTCAACTTGAATTGAATTGTATTTGTAACTAGAATTTTACCACCATCAACCAACAACCTCTTTCCATTAGATCTAGATACACTTTTATAGATCTCAAATTAAGCTTCCCTCATAAGCTAGGTTGTTAGAGAGAGCCTTCTAGAATAATGTTGTTACAAGGAGCCTTCTAGAAGAAGGTTGTTATGTAGAGCCTTCCAGAAGAAGCCATGTGGTAATGAAGCGTCTCAAGTAAGCAAGGTTGCTGAGATGAAGCTTCTGGAGAGACGACGTCACATGATACCCTTACTCGGCCGCGGATCCGCAGCAAATCAGCCAACTCGGCCGCGGTTCCGCGGCCATATGATGAGTTCACTGGCTCATTTTTCTGGGGTGTCTTGGTGTTGGTCTTTGGGTGTTCTTTTGATGTCTGGAATCATTTAATCTCTTCTAAATCTCTGCCAGATTTTAAGTTTTTGACTTGCTGCGTTTTATCGGCAATTTTGCGATTCCAGTTCTTTGACCTGAATAATTTTCTGCACCAAAATCTTGATGAAAAGTGTTGAGATATACAATATCATGCGTGAAGTAATAAACACACAATTTCCTATAAAGAATGTTGAATATAACTATAACACGTGGTATTTAGTATTTTCCAGACAAACTGGTAATATGTGTTATATTTATATCAACTATCCTTAGATGATTAGAATAATAAGGAAATTGATGTGTTACAGATTACATTATTTTCGACTGAATAAATTCCCCCAAACTTAATTTTGATCATCTCGAGCAAACATCTTTTATTTAAGAGAAGGAGAAAATAGAAAGAAGGAGAAAAACTAACTAGCACACTTTTGTAGGCAAACACGATTGCACTGAACATGTGCAACAAGCTTTTAAATCTTTAGGTGTTCCTAGTAGGAGGAGTGTTGTCTCCTGAGAATTTTCAGCGGACTGCACCCACAAAATATTATAATAAAAGGAAGACTGTGAAAGTTACATATATAGATAGGAATTATAAAAGAGAGACTTTGAAAATCAAAGTTTTCAACTACACTAGCTTTTCGGTTGTCATGAGCCTTATCTTAATAGTCATGAAAAAATGTTAGAAATCACATCATCCCTCAATAAAACATCGCCTTTATTCTTCATTCTTACATTTCTTCCAAACACTGATCATATACCCCTACGTGTGTGTAAAAGACATTTGTATACTTGGAAAATTCAATTCAAGCTATCATACTCTTGTCCATCACCACCGTACTTTTTAAGTCGGTGAATAGTTTGGATGGAATTGCTCACACATTCTTCATGCGATCGTTAATACTTCTTGAGGTACTAACCGACCGATTACTAAATGTGCTCATATGTTTGGCGTAATTAGTATTTTTCTCTTTTTGCAACACCTGTGGCTTAGCAGTGACTCCCAAACAAGTTGGTCTAAGGCACTAGGTGATGAAGCACCCTCGCTATATTTTTTTTTATGCTGCTTTGGTGATTACAAAACCAGTGTTCATTTTTCTTCACCATTTTATATTTTTATTCTCCATTTATTATTTTCTTCTTACTTTGGCTTTTAGACAAGAGCATTTCAAGGTATCCTCTACTATCATGAGTTTCAAGACGGGTGTAAGTGTGTATAATAGGGTATTAACATTCAAATGTTTGGCTTCCAGAATAGAAACTATTTTTCAGACTTATTTTTATCCTCAGATTAGTGACTTCCTTCATCTTACTAACCCTTGGGACAACGGCTCATAACTACTTATTTCTAGTTTCGTTTAAGAAAACATCTAACTTTCTTGGTTTTCTTAAATTTTTCCAATCTTTTAGATGTAATTTTTCATTTTCTAATTTTTCATTATCTTATTTATGTACACAATTTTTTTTATATATGTTTTGTGCTTATACAAAGTATGATGCAAAATGATGCGTAAATAAGCACAAACCTCCCCCAAACTTATTTAGAACAGTGTCCTCACTGTTGCCATCTGTTAAATCTCAAAAACCAGTAGCTTGGGAGGAAAATTTATTAACGGGGACAAGAATAAGTGGACGTTAAAATCTCCTCCAAACTTATATTTTGCTTACAATTTTGTGTACAAATTTTATTTTCAAGAGCCAAAAATACACCTCCAAACTTGAGTTAAACAATGTTAATCTTTTAAAATCATAGGAGGGAGGTAAAGTTATTGGTCAATGCCAAGCTTTGCAAAGACCGAAATTCAACACCAACTATTCGAATATTTTATCAATGTAGTGCACCGGTTGGTGGAAGAACATGTTACATAGAGCCAAGAAGAAATGTGGAAAAGATAAGTGGTGTAATAGAATGTGTTTGCATCTCGTTTTAGAGAGATGACTCAATGATTGTGATGGATTAATCGCATTCTTTTTATAGTCCAGAAGAAAGGGAGGTGTTTCAATTTCATTGTTTTGGGTTTTAATCATCACAACATCCGTGTTTTCTAAGAATGCGAGTTCATCAGCGAAAATTTCTTCAAAACTTTCATCGATACCCCGAAGAATAATCTCATCAGAAAGAGCGGGGTGATCTTCAGACTCCATCAAAGGTTCAAAATCAGCGTTAGATGTTGACCCGGACAACTCGAAAGAAGGGTCCATATGTGTATAATACATATCTGGGTCAAACAACAACGTATGAAAGAAGTCTAGATCAGTATCGTGAAGCTGTTCAATTTTGCTGCTGTCGACATCCATTAATTCGACAGAACATACTTGAGCAGAAGGTTCAGAGGGTACACTTCCCAACTTGTAAATGTTAAGTTCAATTGACCTATTCCCGAAGGATAGGGTCATAGAACCATTACGACAGTTGATTACAGCGTTGGAAGTAGCCAAAAATGGTCGACTGAGAATTACCGGAATTTGGTTCCGTGGATTTGCTACCGGTTGTGTATCTAGAACAATAAAGTCCACAGGGAATATAAATTTCCCGATTTTAATCAACACATCCTCTAGTTCACCCCTAGGTTTGGTGATGGATCGGTCAGCCATCTGGAGAATGCAATGAGCTGGTTTCAACTCTCCAATCCCTAACTGCTCATAAACAGAATATAGAAGCAGGTTAACACTTGCACCAAGGTCAAGTAAAGCACGATTAATGTTCTTACCCCAATAGAAATCGAGATTGTAGGACAACCAGGGTCTTTACGTTTCTTTGGTAACTGTGGGGTAAAAGCAGTACTAACATTGTTTGTCATGAATACCTTTTTGGGCACCCGAGTCTTCCTCTTCCTAGTGCGAAAGTCCTTAAGAATTTTCGCATAAGCAGGGACTTGTTGTATTGCATATAGGAGAGGGATATTGATGTTAACCTGTATAAAGATTTCAATAATCTTCTCCATTTGCAGACTTGGTCTGTTTTCCCTTAACCTATTAGGATAAGGAGCTTGAGCAATAAGGGTAGGGTCCAACATTGAAGAAGATCGTGTGGGTAGGAAAGATCCCAGATTAGGAGTGGGGATCGTCTTTGGATGACTAGAAGAAGTGGGCCGAGGGTTCGAGCCTTGGGGAAAACGGAGAATAGGCTCGGAAGAAGGTGGTGTAGACGAACTAGGGTTAGAAGTGGAAGTGGAAGTAGAAGGAAAAGTGGAAGTGGAAGCCGGGGTATCATCGATTGATTCCTCACTATCAATCTCTTCACCGACATGATTGTATAGCACTCTTTCAGATCTCAACGTGGTAATCACACTCACATTATGTGCATAGCCAGGATTAGGTAGTGGTTGAGCTAAAAGTTTCCCTTTCTCTCTAGCACTCATCGCAGCAGTTAATTGTGCCATTTGTGCTTCTATCACTTTAATACTCTCACCGTGAGAGGAGGAGTCCTTCGTTAAAGTTTGGATAGAAGACTTAATATCATCGGACGTTTGCATGGAATGTTTCATAAACAAATCCAAAGTGCGTTCGAGTGCAGAGGAGTTTTCTGTACCGGACGTTTGGAAATAATTATTCCCATGTGCAGAATTGTTGGCCGGATTTTGAAAAGTTTGTGTTTGGTAGGGGTGCTGACTCAGCAGTGGTTGCTGTGGCTGTGGAAGAACCCTTTGAAAGTTATTTTGGATTGGAACCATGTTTTGAGTTTGGTATTGGTTCCAAGCAAAGTTAGGGTGATTCCTCCAACCCTAATTATAAGTGGAAGAATATGGATCGTTTCTAGGTCTTTTGCTGGAAAGCAACATTATGCTCTTGACCTTGAAACGGAGAATTCAATGGACATTCTTCCGTCGGATGTGATGGATCAGAACAGCATCCACAGACAGTTTTGGGGAGTGTCATTTGATTTAGGGAGGCTAATAAAAATTTGTGTTCCATAGCTTCAAGCTTCTTTTGCATTGCTGCCATTTCAGCTTTGACTCCTATAGAAACATCAAGTTGATGAATACCACCCTTAGATGATGGTTGACTTACACTCTCCCATTATAAAGTTTTTTCAGCGAAATCTTCTAAAAATTTCCATGCTTCACCATCGTCTTTAGACATGAAGTTGCCTTGACACATGGATTCAAGCACCCGTTTTGTTGTAGGATTAATGCCCTCATATATGATTCTGCACAGATCCCATCGATGGATTCCGTGATGAGGACATTGAACTAACAGATCCTTGAAGCATTCAAAACACTTCGAAAATTGTTCATTGGGAAGCTGGGTAAATTGATTTATTTCGCTACGGACTCGGGCAATCTTATGATTGGGGTAGAATTTCTTAAGGAAAGCTATGACGAATTCTTCCCAGTTTGAAATAGAATGTGCAGCTGTATTATAAAGCCAGTTCTCGGCTAAATCGCACAAAGTGAACGGGAGAAGATGTAAACGCATAGCATCCACAGAAAGCTGTGAAGTACCTATCATAGCACATACGTTTTCAAATTTGGTAATAAAAACATATGCGTCTTCAGACTCGAGACCGCGAAATTTGGGTAAAAGATTGATGTATTGTGGTTTGATTTCGAAATTGTCCCCATTGGCTGGTGGAATGGAAAGACAGATAGAAAGAGGACCTCGAATAGGGTAGCATCTCTCTTGGAGAGAGATGCAGGGTGGGTTCTGCGCACCTGCGGGCGGTGGCAAAGTGGTGTTAAAGAAGTTCGATGGAGATCCATCCATCGAAGTGGGTGAAGAAAAAGAAGATGTAGAAATACCGACTTCGGAGTCGATAGAAGGAACGCGGACAAGACGGGCATTAGAATCCCGTGTCCAGCCGAGCATGCACTAAATGGTTTAGCATAAGTGGCAGTATTGATTAATTAGAGAAAAAGTTGGTTTGGTGTTTGGTTTTGAAAAAGACGGATTTTGAAAAATCAAATTACAAAAAATGCACAAGCAACCTTAGATCTAATGGTCATCTAGGTCAAGTCACTAGACCGCTCCTAGACTTCCAGAAGACAAATCGCAGGATAAATCCTCTACTGCCTCTTTATTCCTCCTGTGGCCAGGTAAGTGCCAGGTAAGTGGGAGGTTCTCCACTACGTAAGTAGTGGGCCTAATTAAGTAACCACTTGCCTTAGACACACTTGCCCTAGACACCATAAAAGAAATACGGATAAGCAATAGATTACCTACAACCTTCTTCCGTCCTAATTGAGAGCGACGGTCCTCAGAGTCTTGTCTAGATATTTTTTAGTTAATGAGGGTGATGCGGATGCTAGTTTTGTGATTTCCGGGGCTTAGGAAGGGTAATGAAATCCCCACCTAATCTGAATTTGGTCTTTGCCCCTTAATTTCTGTATTAAAAATATGCACAAAACAACCAATTTCAAGAAACACAATAGATTTTTATTTTAGCGGCGCTGTTTTTGCAAAGAATCCTACAGAAAATGGTTATTGGACAATATCAGAGAGAAGATGAGAGAACAGAGAATATACCATAGAAGTTTGGAACACTGAAATGCCTAAACGGCGGTGGAACCGCCGCAAAAACCTGCCATTAGCTACGGATCCGCGGTGGAATGGAGGAATTAGGGTTTCAAAATTTTCCTGTAGCTTCTTATACTTCTCTGGAATTTGTAGATCTTTTCTGAATCTTGATCTCACTGCTACAATGATTCCTGATTCCTTCCCAAAAATTCAAACACTAATCGTTAAGCACTTGAAGCGATTCTTGAATTAAAATTTGATGGAATAATAATTTTTCAACTCAAATTGCAAGAACGAACAAATTACGCACGCATCCTCGGCAACGACGCCATTTGATTGATCTAAAATTTCGGATCGTGTTTTGAAATGTAATCACGACCAAAGAATTTATAACCGCAATAAATTAACGGTGTCGATGTAGCTCATTAATGAATATAGATCGTCTACTGAGATGTGTGTACTTATTCGATCTTGCTTTAGATGAGTCGAAATGAAAATATAAAAGAAAATTCAAGAAAGTAATTCGAGATTTAATTGAGTTGTCATTTCAAGAAAATCAAGAATATATTCAAGAATTAGAAATCGAGAGAGTGTCCAATATCAATTTGAATTATCAAGAATATGAAGAATAGCTTGTAGTGTTCGATCAAATTAGTAGCAATGATGAATCTAACAATGACTTATCTTATCTATTGATGAATTGCAGCTAAGACGATGGTGATGAATAAAGATTAGGGATCTATTGAGAAAACTAGGGTTTCTCCTTCTCTATCCCTTGTCTTTTCATTGATCATCATTCGGATCTAGCCTTTAGCAAAGAGAATCATCAATTATTTAATCCCTAATTTGCAATGAAATTATCAAGAATGATGATCACGATCCAAATTAGGTCATTGATGATTCTTTTTCCTAAAGTTCACAAATCTCATAAGACTTAAGATTAGTATTAGGATTTTATCATCACTTGATCTACCGATTCTCTCGAATCCTTTACACACGGAGATTTCACTCACGCATCATGAAAATAGAATAATCAAGAATGAAGAATTTCATAATGCAAGAATGTAAAGAAAGCAAGAATTACAATTATCACCTTTATTAAATCTCCTTCAAATTACACCTCCCAATTTGAGTTTACAAGACTTAACTCTCGATCGCTCCTTTGAAAAGGAATTTGTTGTCGATCTTTGCTTGGCTCGATCACCGTGAGACGTGAATCATCGTGGATCTCTTGCTCTTGATGACGATTTGGCGTTGTGATAAAGGATCTTCGATTGTCGCTTGATTTTGCTCTCAATGGATCTTGATTTGATTGGATTTTGATTGGATCTCAAGTTGTGTCACTCAACTTGAATTGAATTGTAATTGTAAATAGAATTTTACCACCATCAACCAACAACCTCTTTCTATTAGATATAGATCCGCTTTTATAGATCTCAAATTAAGCTTCCCTCATAAGCTAGGTTGTTAGAGAGAGCCTTCTAGAATAAGGTTGTTACAAGGAGCCTTCTAGAAGAAGGTTGTTATGCAGAGCCTTCCAGAAGAAGCCACATGGTAATGAAGCGTCTCAAGTAAGCAAAGTTGTTAAGATGAAGCTTCTGGAGAGACGACGTCACTTGATACCCTAACTCGGCCGCGGATCCGCGGCAAATCGGTCAACTCGGCCGCGGTTCCGCGGCGATATGATGAGTTCACTGGCTCATTTTTCTGGGGTGTCTTGGTGTTGGTCTTTGGGTGTTCTTTTGATGTCTGGAATCATTTAATCTCTTCTGAATCTCTGCCAGATTTTAAGTCTTTGACTTGCTGCGTTTTATCGGCAATTTTGCGATTCCAGTTCTTTGACCTGAATAATTTTCTGCACAAAAATCTTGATGAAAAGTGTTGAGATATACAATATCATGCGTGAAGTAATAAACTCATAATTTCCTATAAAGAATGTTGAATATAACTATAACACGTGGTATTTAGTATTTTCCAGACAAACTGGTAATATGTGTTATATTTATATCAACTATCCTTAGATGATTAGAATAATGAGGAAATTGATGTGTTACAGATTGCATTATTTTCGACTGAACAATACTATCCTTTTTATGACGTGAGCAGTCGATACTGCCATTTTTGCGATGTGGATGGTCAATACTGTGATTTGGTTCCCTTTTGGCGATAAGGAGGTCGATACTACCCTTTCTGCGACGTGGATGGTCGATATTGCCCTTTTTACGATATGGACGATCGATACCTCGATTTATTTCCGACGTAAGAGTCGTCGTTGTTGCCTTCGACGTAGGGATCGCTGTTGGCGTGTTTTTGATGTAGGGGTCGCTATTGTTGCCTTCGACGTAGGGATCACTGTTGGAATGATTTCGATATAGAGGTTGATGTCGTTGCCTTCAACGCAAAGGTCGCTGTTGGCATGATTTCAATGCAAAGGTCGATGTTGTTTCCTTCGATGTAAGGGTTGCTGTTGGCATGATTTCTATATAGAGCTCGTTGTTGCTGCCTTCGACCTAAGGGTCGCTGTTGGTGTGATTTCGACATAGAGGCCGCTGTTTTTGCCTTCGACGTAGGCGTCACTATTGGCGAGTTTTCGACGTAGAGATCGCTGTTGTTGCTTTCGATGTAAGGGTCATTGTTTCCTTCGACATAGGGGTCGTTGTTGGCATGATTTCGACGTAGAGGTCGCTGTTGTTGACTTCGACGTAGGGGTCGTTTGTTAGCATAATTGATTTGATTTGATTTGGTCAGCTCCAGTCTCGTCCAGTGGGGCCTTTGAACTTGGAAGTACTGTCGATGGGGCTTGGAACTTTTACTTTTTGAAGTTGGTAGGGTTTGAATTTGATCTAAGATTTGAATTGGAGTTAGATTTGTATTTGAGTTTGGAATTTGGAGTTGAATTTGGATTATTTTTTTGGAATTTGGAGTTGGGATTTGAATTTGGATTTGGTTTTGGATTTGGGTATCCGAATTGCTAACATCAGGGGAAGGCGCCAGTGGCAACCTATTTTTACTGCTGGAGACTTTGGGGATTTGAATTCTTGTTTGGTGTCAGTATCGCTAACACTAGAATGTGGTATTAGGAGCAACTCATCATTTGCCTTTGGAGGATTCAGAGATTTGTAATTTTATTTAGCGTCAACATCGCTAACACTGGAATGTGATGCCAGGAGTGACTCGTCATTTGACTTGGGGGACGCTAACACTGGAATGTGATGTCAGGAGCGAACACATTTGGTAATCGGTTGATTACCAAATGTTTGATATGATATGCATATTTTAATTACTAATATTTCATTTAAATATTATATGCATATATTTTCCCTAATTATATTAATTAAAACGAAGAAACATATGATAATAATCTTTTTACAAATAAACCCACATATGTTCTATATTTACAATAAACACCTTTTAGTACCTAACAATAGTAGGGAAAATATTCATTCAAATATGCAACATTTTAGACTAATCAAATACCCCCAAACTTAACTTTGATCGTTCCGAGAAAACTAGTTATTAAAGAGAAAAAAGAAAAAAACTAACTAGCAGAGTTTCGTAGGCAACACAATTGCACTGAGCACGTGCAATAAGCCTTTAAACCTCTAGGCGTCCCTAGTAGGAGGAGTGTTGTCTCCTGAGGGTTTTCAGCGGATTACACCTATAAAATCCCATAATAAAAAAAATATAAATGAAAGTTACATACAATGATAAGGAACATATAAAAGAAAGAACTTGAAAATAAGAGTTTCAAACTATACTAGCTTTTTAGTTGCCATGAGCCCTATCTTAATAGTCATGAAAAGATAGTAGAAATCACATCATCTCTCAATAAAATATCGTCTTTAGTCTTTCTCCCTACCCTTTCTTCCAAATATCGATCATATACCACTGCGTGTGTGTAAAAACATCGCTCCACTTAGAGAATTCAATTCAAACTATCATACTCTTGTCCATCTTCCTTAGTATTTTTTTAGTCGGTGAATGTTTTTAGATGGAATAGCTCACACATTCTTCATACGACCGTTAATACTTCTTGAGGTACTAACCAACCGATTACCAAATTTGTTCACTCATTAAGGCATAATTAGCAATATCCTAATTTTGCAACACCTAAGGCTTAGCAGTGACTCTCAAACCAGTTGGTCTAAGGTACTAGGTGATAAGGCACCCTCGCCATATTTTTTATGCCGCCTTAAGTAATTACAAAACCAGTGTTCATTTTTCTTCACCATTTTTTTATGTCATTTATATTTTTGTTTATATATATATTTTTCTTCATACTAAAGCTTTTAGACAAGAGCATTTCAAGGTATCCTAAACTATCCCAAGTTTCAAAATATGTGCAAGTGCGTATAGCAGGGTATCAACATTCAGAAGTTTGGACTCAAGAATAGGGACTATTTTCAGGCTTATTTCTATCCTCATATTAGTAATTCTCTTCATCTTACTAACCCTTGGGACAATAGCTTATGACTACCTATTATTAGCTTTGTTTTAAAACATCTAATTTTCTTTCTTTTCTTAAATCTCTTCCTATCTTTTATACGTATTTTCACTTTCAAATTTTTATTATCAAAAATTTTTAGTGCTATTATTTAGTATAATGCAAAATGATATGTGAATAAGCACAAATCTCTCCCAAACCTATTTGCAGCAGTGTCCTCACTGATGTCACATTTTAATCTCAAAACTTGTACACTTGGGAGGAAAAGTTCTCAATTATTAGCAAAAGAGGACAAAAGTCAATGACAGTGAAATCCTCCCCTAAACTTATTTTTGGCTCACAATTGTGTAAAAAATTTTTTTTCTTGCAAGAGCCAAAATATTTCCCCCCTCCCAAACTTAATTAAAACTGTGTTTTAAGCATTTAAATTCATAAGGAGGGGGTAAAATTATGGGTCTATATAAAACTTTACAAAGACCAAAAGTCAATACCAACCATTCAAATATTTTATCAATGTGACACCATGGTTGGCAGAGATCATGTCACAGATAGACATGAAGAAGTGGTGTAGAGATAAGAGGTGTAATTGAACGGGTTTACGTCTCGGTTGATAGAGACGAAACAGTGATAGTGGATGAAAACACAAATGTGAAAGACAAGGAGTAGGTAGAATATTCGTATTCTCGTATTTGATAAGAAGAAGGGGCGGCGGTTCAACTTCTTTGGGTAGAGCTTGATTCATCACAACATCCATGTATTTTATAAATGCGAGTTCTTCGGAAAAAATATCTTCAAAACTTCCAACGATATTCCGAATGCTAATTTTATCGAAAAGCAAGGTATGATACTCGGATAGCTTAACTAAATCATTCAACAAGTCAAAGGATTCTGATTTAGGTGTGAACTTGTCGACAGAAGGGTCTTCACATGTATAATAAATAGCAGGATCAAACAATAACGCACTAATGGCGCTGAGATCAGTATCGTGAAGCTCCTCAAATTCGCAACTGTCGGAAACTATCTTTTTAATAGAACATACATCAACTATATGAGCATAGGGTTCGGAGGGTTGACTTCCTAACTTGTAGATGTTAAACTCAATTGTCATCTTCCCAAGGGACATGTTCATTGAACTGTTACGACAATTGATTATTGCGTTGGAAGTTGCTAGAAAAGGTCGACCTAGAATCACCGGAATTTGGTTTCATGGGTTCGCTACAGGCTGTGTATCTATAACTATAAAGTCCACAGGGAATATAAATTCCTCGACTTTGATTAACACGTCCTCTAGGTCACCCCTAGGTTGGGTGATAGATCGATCGGCCATCTGGAGAGTGCAGTGTGCAAATTTGAACTCTCCTATGCATAATTGCTCATAAATAGAATACGGAAGAAAGTAAACACTAGCATCAAAATCGAGTAGAGCACGATTGATATTTTTACCCCCAATAGTTATAGATATTGTAGGAAAACCGGGGTCCTTACGTTTCGTGGGCACCAATTGGGTAAGAGAATTGCTCATATTACCCGCTAAGAAATCTATTTTAGACACTTGAATTTTTCTTTTCCTAGTGCACAAGTCCTTTAAAATTTTCACATAAGAAAGAACTTGTTGGATAGCATCTAGGAGAGAAATATTTATGTTAACTTGTTTAAAAATTTCCACATTGTTCTCCATTTGGAGACTTAGTCTGTCAGCCCTTAACTTGTTTGGAAAAGGAGCTCTATCAATAAGGGCTGGGTCCAACATTTGATGAGAAGTTTGTGGGGATGGAATGGATCCCAAAATTGGATTTGGGATGGTCGTAGATAGTAATTTCTTCAAGGAAGTGAGCTGAGAGTTCGAGCCTAGTGGAAAACGGAGAATGTGCTCAAAAGATGATGTTGGATTAGACGAAGTAGGAGTAGAAGTAGTAGACGGGGTTTCATCAATGTCGTCAACTTCAACTTGTTCACCAACATTGTTATTTAGTACTCTTCTCGATCTCAATGTAATTACGGCACTCACATTATGATTTTGAAGGATGAGATTTGCGCTTTGTGACTGGCCGGGATTTGGTAGAGATTGAGATGGAAGTCTCCCTTTCTCTCTCTCACTCATCGTGGCATTTAACTGTACAATTTTTACTTCTATCAATTTATGCTTTCACCGTGGGAAGCAGTGTGTTGCACTAACGTTTGGATTGAAGACGTTAAATTATCCGTCATTTGCGTGGATTGTTTAATGAACATTTCTAAGTTTCGTTCGAGTGCAAAGATTTTATTGGTATCAGCCGTCGAAATATTATTATAAGAAGCAAGGTTGTTGGCCGGATTTTGAAAGAATTGCGGTTGAAAGAGTTGCTGAATATGTGGTTGTGGAAGTTGTTGCTGTGGAGGAAACCTTTGATAGTTATTTTGGCTTGGGAACTGATTTTTATTTTGTGATTGGTTTTGGTTCCAAGCAAAACTAGGATGATTCCTCTATCGCTGATTATATGTAGATGAATAAGGGTCATTTCTAGATTGTTGCTGAAAAGCAGCATTAGTTTGTTCATGACCTTGAGATGGAGGATTTAAAGGATATTCTTCCGTTAAATGGGATGAGTCAAAACAGCAACCACACACGGTTTTGGGGAGCGTAACTTATTTTAGGGATGCTGAAGAGAATTTTCTTTCCATAGCCTCGAGTTTCTTTTGCATCGCGGCCATTTCGGCTTTCACTGCGATGGAAACGTCGAGCTGATGGATACCTGCCCTAGATGAAGACGATGTTGGTCTAGTGCTCTCCCATTGTAATGTTTATTCGGCGAGATCTTCCAAAAATTGCTATGCTTCGCCATCATCTTTCGGCATGAAATGATATTGAAAAATGGTTTCTGGCATTTGTTTTGTCGCTGGATTAACACACTCATATATAATTCGACAAAGTTGCTACCTATCAATTCCGTGATGAGGGCATTGGACCAGAAGATCTTTAAACTGTTCAAAGCATTTCCAAAAGGGATCGTTGGGAAGTTGGGCAAACTGGTTAATCTCGCTTCGAATGCGGGTGGTTTTGTGATGAAGATAGAATTTCTTAAGGAATGCTATAATAAATTCATCCCATTGATCGATAGAATGTGCAGCGGTGCTGTAAAGCCATTTTTCTGCGAGATCGCACAAGGTAAAAGGGAGAAGACGTAATCGTAGAGCATCCCCTGAAAGTTGTGTAGTACTCATCATAGCACATATGTTTTCGAACTTAGTTATGAAAACGAATGCATTTTCGGATTCAAGCACGTGAAATTTGGGCAACAAATTGATGAAGTGGGTTTAATTTCGAAATTATCCCCATTGGCTGGTGGAAGAGACAGACAAGTGGGAAGGGGTCCACACATGGGGTAGCATCTTTCTTGGAGAGAGATGCGCGGTGGATTCTGCGCACCTACGGATGGTGGCAGTGTGGTATCGTTAAATCCCGATGGAGATCCGTCCATTTCGGGAGATGTGGTAGGTGGAGAAGAAATAGAAGATGAAGAAGTACCGACTTCGGAGTCGATAGCAAAAACACGGACAAGATGGGCACTAGAATCCCGTGTCCAGCCGATCATGCACTAAGCGGGTTTAGTGCACGCGACAGCGTGTGATATGTGAGAACAATTTTAAGAAGGCTTGTTTTGAAAACAAAATTGAACGTGAGGCTTGACTCAATAAATCACAAAATACATAATCAATCTCTAGAACTAAGGTCACTTAGGTCAAGTCACCAGACCGCTCCTAGATTTCCAAAGGACGAGTAGTAGGATTAATCCTCTACCATCTTTTTATCACTCTTGTGGCCAGATAAGTAGGAGGTATCCGCTATACGAATCATCGAAATAGCGGGCCTAATTAAGTAACCACTTTCCTTAGTCACACTTGCCTAGACACTACAAGAGAAATGCGGATAAGCGATAGATTACCCACGAGCTTCCTCTGTCCTAATTGAGCGTGACAGTCCTTAGGGCTTGGTCTAGATATTTTTTAATTAATGTAGGGTGAGAGTATGCTCGTTTGTGATTTGTGGGGCCTAGAAAAGGTGATGAAATCCCCACCTAGTCTGGATTTAGGTTTATTGCCCCTTAAAATCCGGTTTAAATATGCAAAAAAAAAAAACAAAATCAAAACACGCAAAAAGATTTTTGAGCGGCGATATTTGCAAAGAATTCTGCAGGTAAAATCAGATTATTGGAGCTTCAGAGGAAAGAGAAAGATAATAGGGGAGTACCTGAGAATTTTGGGGGCCCAATTCCACCAATAAGCCGCGGTTTCGCTGCCAATAGCACCAAAATGCCGCGGTTCCGCAGCAGCCTTGGGGGATCTTCTACTAATTTTTCTTCCGAGCACCCCTATGCTCCTCTGGTCCACGTTGAAAGTCTCTGAATCTTTGTTTGCTTGCTCTAGTTACTCCAGATTCCCTTGCAAAATTCGTACAATAATCGTTAGTCACACAAGATGCGGTTTTGGTTCTTTTTTATTTTATGTTGGCTGGTTTTAATAAGAAATCAACCCGAATAACAAGAAAAAATTACGACCGTCTCCCTGGCAACGACGCCATTTGATTGATCGTTTGCGAAAAAAGCGTTTTTGTAAATAACCGCTGTTGGGATAGCTACAATGGAAGCAAGGTTTCGGGAGGCATCATCCATGCCAATTTCAAATTTTTGCCATTCTAGATAACCCTAACCTAGAATCGATACTAGAGAATGATACGGAATCGATAAAGCAAACATCTTTACTACTAAGAGATAGGGATTACAATCTTTGTAGTCCATTCCTTCGCTTCATAAGCTCCTTGTTGTGGTCCCTTCGCTGCGATCATCAAGTTCCCGGACTTTCGAGAGGCTCCATGAGGTGAATGATACATCTTACTTGAAGTCTTCGAAATCCAAGATGATTTACCTTGAGGAAACACAAACCCAAGCTATAACTTCATTGATTAAAGATTAGTTAAGCTAACACACTAATCTATATGGCTAGTATGTAGTAGAAATTTTGCACTCTTTAGTTTTCTAGTTCTCACTTTAATTCATCACAAATCAAAAAGCTAGAATGCTTTTGTGAGGAGGAGGAAGAAGATGAAGTTGTGATGAATGAATTCTTGTGTGAGGTTAGAAAAGCAATCATGGGTTAAGCATGGCATGCTTAACCCTTGTAGAGAATAAACCATGGGCTTGGGTTAAAAGGTTAGGTTAACAAATATCTAGTAAATATCTAAAGAGTGGACAAAGTCAATATAATAAAATATCTTAATTTTAATCCATAATTTAGAATTAACTAAAAACAAAATGTTAACCCTAATCTAAACCCTAGCATGGTTTAATCTCATAAACCCTAGTTGCATTTGTAACCAAGCATGTTAGAATATTATTTATCACATATATAATATTTAATGTAACAAAAGAAAATAATACAATTAACATATATCGCATATATATCAATGTATCATCAAGTGAGAGAAAAAGAATCATTTAAGTGAGCTTATATTAGTTAATGTAATGCAATATATCACATATATAATTATATATTAAATTATCGAATCAACACTTGATCCGATAATCCGGCTATATAACATATAACCGACTAATATAATATGTATCATTTTATCGAATCAACACTTGATCCGATAACCCGGCTATATCACATATACCCGGCCGATATCACATATCGCGAGAATAGAATACGGTATCTCATATCGTATTAATCTCGGTCCCGCACATATCACATATGTGCTCCTACTCCGTTTCGCCTGAGCAAGGAAACCTCTGTGTAGGACTCTAAAAACTCGTTAATACGCCGACAGTAGGTGATGATCATATCAAACACCCACAAGCTGCAAGCGGTCAGCTAAACGTAACAGCCACCCGGGTATTGAGCGATCAGAAGATCAACAAGAAAGCCTGCACACTCCTGTGAATCCAATCAGTAACACTACTGTACAGTCCGGTCTCTTCATCTGATATGTCGCATATCCAGTCTAGGGGTGGTAAACGTCAGACCCCAGTAACCGATAAGTCGTGTCGATGTGAGGCTCATAACGGGTCGAGAAACTACTGATAACACTTACCAGTAGATCTCCATATCAGCCCTGACCAGGGACTTCTAGTTATAACCAATCGAACACTGCGCAACATCAACCCCCAATACCGGGAGAGACGAAAACCCTCCTATCGCTCATTGCTTCAATGTGATTCGGGACTGTACCCAAAATCCACCGTTTTGCACATTCTCATGAACGTGGTAAGGCGGAAATCAAAGCATAGTGGGAATCACACAAGACTCTATGATGATCTCGAGTCTACAGACTAACCTGTACCAGTGTCACCAGAGAACTGCTATCTGACGATAGGTATAATACCATCTAGGAGTTCTCGGCAAGTCCGTTCAGTGTACCCAGTCTCCACTGAGCACCCGTACACCATCTTTGATGTCAGACACTAATGGATGTGGGATCATCCATCGCCCATTATATGGGTCAAGATGCGAATACGCTAGTCTACTCTGGAGTATCGATGTCTTTTCTCGATACACCCTCGACTAGGAACAATTATAGGATGTACTCATTGACTACCCTGGCCCCACTAGTATAATCTGCATCATAGTCCCAGTAGTCAAGTACATATCCCAAGGGCTTTATCAACATGTGAGAGTAAGACAGTAAACCAATACAAGTCAACATGTTAAGACAAAGTGAAACCAGATAGCATATTATCATGTCGAGCAAGAAAGTACTCTCTCTATATATCCAAGCATCCACTATAATATACATCATATGTACAACAATGGCCTCTAGGGTATATACATAATTAACAATCTCCCACTTGCACTAAGGCCAGCTGTTGTAGTATCTCATACCCAACATCCCGAAGAGTCTCTCAAATTGTATCTAGGGTGTGGCCTTCGTGAGTGGATCCGGAGTGTTGTTCTTCGTGTCAACTCTCCTGACCTCGATCTCGCGGCGATCAACTATCTCCCGGATCAGGTGATACCGTCTCAGAATATGCCTGGATCTCTGATGGGACCTGGGTTCCTTGGCCAAAGCCACAGCTCCATTGTTATTACAATACAAAGGTATTGGATGCTTAATGGACGGAACCACACCAAGTTCAGTGATGAACTTCTTCATCCAGACAGCCTCTTTGGCAGCATCATTGGCAGCGATGTATTCAGCCTCCATCGTCGAGTCTGCCACGGTTTCTTGTTTGGAACTCTTCCAACACACCGCCCCTCCATTGAGGGTAAAGATAAATCCCGAGTACGACTTAGAGTCGTCCTTATAACTTTGGAAGCTCGAATCAGTAAAGGACTCCACCTGGAGTTCTCCGTTACCATACACCAAGAACATTTCTTTAATCCTTCTCAAGTACTTCAGAATGTTCTTCACAGCTCTCCAGTGACTCTCTCCTGGATTTGCTTGATACCTACTCACTACACTTAGTGAGTATGCTACATCGGGTCTGGTACATAGTATCACGTACATGATAAGCCTACTGCCGAAGTATAGGGTATCCCTTGCATGCGAGCTCTCTCCAAATCAGTCTTGGGAGACATCTCTTTGGAGAGAGTGAGTCTAGAGATCGTGGGTAAATTCCCATGCTTGGATTCTTCCATACTAAACCTCTTTAGTATGGTGTCAATATACCTGGATTGGGACAATCCCAGTATCCGCTTAGATCTATCTCTATAATTCTTTAACCCCAAAATGCAGGAGGCATCACCTAGATCTTTCATTAAGAATCTTTGTGATAAGAAGAGCTTGACCGAGTGAAGTATAGGAACATCATTTCCTATCAAGAGTATGTCATCCACGCACAATACGAGGAAGACAACCTTACTCTCTGCTACCTTCTTGTAAATAAAAGGTCCATCTACGTTCTTGATGAAGTCAAACTCTTTGACTACAACATCAAAACAGATGTTCCAACTCCGCGATACCTGCTTTAAACCGTAGATGGATTTAAGAAGCTTGCACACTTTTCCGCTGCTCCTACTGTCTACGAAGCCCTCTGGCTGAGTCATGTACACGCACTCCTCTAAATCACCATTTAGAAAGGCGGTCTTAACATCCATTTGCCAGATTTCGTAGCCATGGTATGCAGCAATAGCAAGTAAGATCCGGATGGACTTAAGCATAGCCACTGGAGAAAAGGTTTCGTCATAATCCACACCTGGTCGTTGACGAAAACCCTTTACAACAAGTCTAGTTTTGAAAGTTTCAACATTTCCATCTACACCATGTTTCTTCTTAAAGATCCATTTGCTCTCAATGGGTTTTACCCCTTCAGGAGCAACTTCCAAAGTCCATACTTTGTTGGTGTACATGGATTCCATCTCAGATTGCATTGCATCCAGCCATTTCACAGAGTCCCCACTCGTGATGGCCTGCTCGAAGCTAGTCGGGTCATCATCTTCCATGATGCAGCCCTCGCTCCCACCATCGATGAGAAAACCGTAGTATCTCTCAGGTGGATAAGGAACCCTACTAGATCGGCGGAGAGGCTGAGATTCGTTGGCAACTATCGAATTCTCTGGTTCCACTAAATCTTCAGTTGTAGTTTGTGTTGATGGAATTTTTTCCAGCTCTACCTCTTCGCCACTAATTTCTTTTGCAAGAAATTCCTTTTCTAAAAAGGTGGCATGTTGAGAAACAAACACCTTTTGTTGTTCACCATGGTAGAACATATATCCATACGAATTGCTTGGATATCCCACAAACTTGCAAAGAACTGATCTTGCCTCGAGCTTGTCCGGATTTTGCTTTTTAAAATAGGCCGGACAACCCCATATCTTAACTCGTTTAAGAGATGGTCTCTTCCCATTCCATATCTCATATGGAGTGGTAGGCATCGATTTGGTTGGAACTCTATTCAATAGGTATATGGCTGTCTCAAGCGCATACCCCAAAAGGAAATAGGCAACTCAGCAGTGTTCATCATAGAGCGCATCATATCTAATAGGGTGCGGTTCCTCCGTTCCGATACACCATTGTGCTGTGGTGTATACGGAGGAGTAAGCTGAGAGAGAATCCCATTCTCTTTTAAATAGTCCAGGAATTCATTGCTCAAGTATTCTCCTCCTCGATCAGATCGAAGGATTTTAATACTTTTACCCGTTTTGTGCCCGACTTCGTGTTTATATTCTTTGAATTTCTCAAAAGCTTCAGACTTGTGTTTCAACAGGAACACATGTCCGTATTTGAGAGATCGTCAGTGAATGTAATGAAGTATGAAGAACCATTCCTGGCATGTGTAGACATGGGACCACATACATCACTATGTATCAGTCCCAAGAGTTCCGTAACTCTTTCTCCGTGTCAACTAAACGGAGTTTTGGTCATTTTGCCTTTGAGACATGACTGGCAAGTGTCATAAGATGAAAATTCAAACGGATTCAAATATCCATCTTTATGTAACTTAGTTAGTCGTGTCGCATTGATATGACCTAGTCTACAATGCCACAAGAAGGATTCATTCATTTCTGAACTCTTCCTCTTGTGTGTGTTCTGTACATTAAGGACTGTAGTTTGATTTAGAACGTATATGTCATTATTTAACGAACCTGATCCAATCAACTTTTGATTCAGGAAGATGTTCATAACATTATCCTGTACTACAAAATTATATCCTTCTTTATTCAATAAAGAAACTGATATAAGATTGCATATCAGGGTCGGAATGTAATAGCATTCGTTCAGAATCAATGTATTACCATTTGGTAATACAAGGTGATATTCGCCAAGTACTTTGGCTGCAACATTTGCACCATTCCCTACTCTTATGGAATGATCACCCTCTCTCAGTTCCCTACCTTTCTTTAGCCCATGTAACATATTATATATATGGGATCCCGATCCGGTATCTAATATCTAGGACGCAGAGTGAACTGAGAAACAGTTCTTGATAACAAACACACCCGAAGAAGATGTATCAACATGCTTATTCTTCATTTGGGTGGCGTAAGAAGCCGGATATATCCCTATTCCTTGCTTGGATTTATAACAATTATAAGTTGGAGCGGGACCAACGTTTTCCTGCTCAGTATAATAAGCGGGTTCAGTCAATACATCCATATTATTATCTTGATTAAGGCCTGACATGGTCGCTACTTAGAAAGAGAGAGAAGAAAACACTTTAGCGTATGCTCTTTAAAGATTAGATTGGTTATTATCTTATCTAATCAGGATGACTCCCACTGCTTTTATCAAATCTTCCTTCAAACCATAAAAGGTAAGACTAGCCGGGATTAATTACATTTTACAAGTTCGCCAATCTTTCAGCCAGGTCAATGTTGGTACTTTGAGGGAGGTTTCCCGTGCTTTCGCACGGACCTAATTAAAATAAATCTCGTTTTCCCAGAGGCATAACCCCGTTAAAACCTTACTAGACACCTACTTAATTGGCTAATTGTCATGTGTAAAACTCTTCCAGGAGTAACTCTTACTCTCAGTGGGTATCGGGATCCAACCATCTCATAGAAGGTATGCAATCTCATTGCAAATTTCAACACTTGAAATTCCCGATAATGTTTTGCCCCTAGCTACTTATGACCTTGGCTAAGGTCAACAAATCATAAGCGCTAGCCAAGTTCAACCCGTCATTTCCTGATTGAATTAAACCCACCCGTACGATCCTTGGCTAAGGTCAAAAAAGTCGTACGACTACCCTAACTCAATCACATCTCATGTTTTAACAGATAAACACTAATTAGCTACCGTACACTATGCCTTGGCTAAGGTCAACAAACGTAGCACGAATACTAACTAGTCTCTATTTGAAATGATGAAGGGTTACGACAGGTTTTTCAGAAAACCTTTCGCGTAATGAACTTGATATCGTTGTAGAAACAAGTGATTTTGAAAAAGGAGTGTTTTTGAGGCTTTTACTAGTTTCGCTAAAGAGGTCACTCCCGGTGAAGGGATCTCGGCTCTTTCCTTATCGAATAAGGTGCAGGATATTTCACAAATACCACTATGCAAAGCAAGAACTATAGAAGCAATCAAAAACAAAACCGAGTGAGTTATAGCATCTGCTAGTATCGCTAAAGAGGTCACTCCCGATGAAGGGATCTTGGCTCTTTCCTTATCGAATAAGGTGCTGGATATTCTACAAGGAATACCACTATGCAAAGAAAAAAACTAGAGCTACCTTTTTTTTATAAATTTGATTCTACAACATCTTTTAGGTTTCTTTATCTTTCATTAATCTCATTAATGAAGTTCCATCATTTAAGCTTCCTAAGCATCACAGAAGAAACGAAATACAACGTACGCTTATGCCATCCGCATTCGCCACAGTGTCCTATTATGCACCGTTAGGTTACTTAACTGACGGCATACCGGGACGGGACTAGCGCGGGTGTAAAACATAAGCAAAGTTTATTATATATCATATATACAATAATAAAGCATTCGTCTCACGCATATAATATGATCACATCACATAATATCAGCAGTAGAAGATAACATATGAAATATTGGATATACTAGGAGGTCCGTGTTTTATTGTGAGCCTTTATAAAACACGGATTCCACGGTCGCGATGAATAGCCAAACCCACATCCCTAGACCCCTACGAGAGCGGCAAGCAACCCTACCAATTCTAAGGTTAGGAGAACCGGTCTCGACTCCTCGAGATGGCCTTCCACTGAACCCTAGAACCCAGTTACTTGTGCTCCCCTCCTTGGGTCTATCCTGACTCGAAAAAGTAAATAATATACAATTGTGACATCATCCTCAACCCGGAAGTGCCCCAATAAAAGAATATTACATACAAAGAATTTTACATGAATGAAAATAAAACCCCCCATCTCACATAAAACCCCGACTATTCAAATCACGACGATCTAATATAACATATCACAGCAACACATAACATCACATGTTGTCAATGTAAGTAAATATGCGTATCACAATTGTCGTTGATGTATAGCAACGAAACCGGCGATACACCACATATTACACTTACGGTCGCAGAAAAGAAAGTGAAAAACTACAATATTTGGAATCCACAATCACTTTAGACATCGTAAACCCGAAATATCATATATTACGGATTTCATGCCTAACTATATGAATTCCACATATTGTATCACATTACCGAAAAAACTAGACGACGTTAAACATTCCGATCGAATCAACAAACACCCAAAATTTCCCAAAAGCTCAACACTTGAGCGTAGTTTGAAAATAGTCAGTACATGCTACAGTACCAATGAATTGGCCGTAGAAGGGTTAACCAGTGCCTCACATGTGGCACCGCTGAACTACCACAAACCCTAGGATTTAGTGGCGGTAATGACATTCACATAATCGAGTTAAGGTTTTGTTCTTCTAGAGAGTCCACCGAATCACTTGCACGATATTTGAATGCTCTTTAACTATGAAAAAGATCCAACTCTTGAAAAAATTTCAGCAAGGGAAAAAGTGGGTATTTGATATCCGATCGAACTTTTTAACATCGTCTAAAATAACCGAAACAAAACCTAGAATTACGAATACGAAACACTCCGAATTGCCTTTGCTAAAAGATAACATCATATGCAAAATTAGCAAAAACAAACAACACCTAAAATACCAAAACTCAGAGCCTTAAACACTGTAAAAATTTCAACCCTGAACAGCCCGATCTGGCCAGTTTTGGTAGTGATGGGCTCAGCCATTTTTCGAGGGAATGGGGAGAATTTTTTACAGTGTTCATTATGTATCTCATACATCATTCTGCAATTGTTTAAAAAAAATTTTGACACTCCGAAAAAATTTACAGAAACTAGGGTTTGATGTCGGGTGTTGCGGAGTTGTTTTGGTTTCGTAATCCTATACTTATCCGTTTAATTCTCTAGCTAGGCTCCGACACCACTATTGGGATAGCTACAACGGCAGCAAGGTTTCGGAAGGCATCATCCATGCTAATTTCAAATTTTTGCCATTCTAGATAACCCTAACCTAGAATCGATATTAGAGAATGATACGGAACCGATAAAGTAAATATCTTTACTACTAAGAGATAGGGATTACAACCTTTGTAGTCTGTTCCTTCGCTTCATAAGCTCCTTGTTGTGGTCCCTTCACTGCGATCATCAAGTTCCTGGACTCTCGAGAGGCTCCATGAGGTGAATGATACATCTTGCTTGAAGTCTTCGAAATCCAAGACGATCTACCTTGAGGAAACACAAACCCAAGCTATAACTTCACTAATTAGAGATTAGTGAAGCTAACACACTAATATATATGGCTAGTATAGAAGAGGATGATGTAGTAGGAATTTTTCTCTCTTTAGTTTTCTATTTCTCACTTTAATTCATCACAAATCAAAAAGCTAGAATGCTTTTGTGAGGATGAGGAAGAAGATGAAGTTGTGATGAATGAATTCTTGTGTGAGGTTAGAAAAGAAACCATGGGTTAAGCATGGCATGCTTAACCCTTGTAGAGAATAAACCATGGGCTTGGGTTAAAAGGTTAGGTTAACAAATATCTAGTAAATATCTAAAGAGTGGACAAAGTCAACATAATAAAATATCTCAACTTTAATCCATAATTTAGAATTAACTAAAAACAAAATGTTAACCCTAATCTAAACCCTAGCATGGTTTAATCTCATAAACCCTAGTTGCATTTGTAACCAAGCATGTTACAATATTATATATCACATATATAATATTTAATGTAACAAAAAAAAATAATACAATTAACATATATCGCATATATATCAATGTATCATCAAGTGAGAGAAAAAGAATCATTTAAGTGAGCTTATATTAGTTAATGTAATGTAATATATCACATATATAATTATACATTAAATTATCGAATCAACACTTGATCCGATAATCCGGCTATATAACATATAACCGACTAATATAATATGTATCATTTTATCGAATCAACACTTGATCCGATAACCCGGCTATATCACATATACCCAGCCGATATCATATATCGCGAGAATAGAATACGGTATCTCATATCGTATTAATCTCGGTCCCGCACATATCACATATGTGCTCCTACTCCGTTTCTCCTGAGCAAGAAAATCTCTGTGTAGGACTCTAAAGACTCGTTAATACGGCGGCAGTGGGTGATGATCATATCAAACACCCACAAACTGCAAGCGGTCAGCTAAACGTAACAGCCATCCGGGTATTGAGCGATCAGAAGATCAACAAGCAAGCCTGCACACTCATGTGAATCCAATCAGCAACACTACTGTACAGTTCGGTCTCTTTATCTGATATGTCCAGTCTAGGGGTGGTAAACGTCAGACCCCAGTAACCGATAAGTCGTGTCGATGTGAGGCTCATAACGGGTCGAGAAACTACTGATAACACTTACCAGTAGATCTCCATATTAGCCCTGACCAGGGACTTCCAGTTATAGCCAATCGAACACTGCGCAACATCAACCCCCAATACCGGGAGAGACGAAACCCCTCCTATCGCTCATTGCCTCCATGTGATTCGGGACTGTACCCAAAAGCCACCGTTTTGCACATTCTCATGAACGTGAAAAGGTGGAAATCAAAGCACAGTGGGAATCACACAAGACTCTATGACGATCTCGGGTCTACAGACTAACCTGTACCAGTGTCACCAGAGAACTGCTATCTGACGATAGGTATAATACCATCTAGGAGTTCTCGGCGAGTCCGTTCAGTGTACCCAGTCTCCACTGAGCACCCGTACACCATCTTTGATGTCAGACACCAATGGATGTGTGATCATCCATCGCCCATTATATGGGTCAAGATGCGAATACGCTAGTCTACTCTGGAGTATCGATGTCCCGTCTCGATACACCCTCGACTAGGAACAATTATAGGATGTACTCGTTGACTACCCTGGCCCCACTAGTATGATCTGCATCATAGTCCCAGTAGTCAAGTACATATCCCAAGGGCTTTATCAACATGTGAGAGTAAGACAGTAAACCAATACAAGTCAACATGTTAAGAAAAAGTGAAACTAGATAGCATACTATCATGTCGAGCAAGAAAGTCCTCTCTATATATATCCAAACATCCACTATAATATACATCATATGTACAACAATGGCCTTTAGAGCATATACATAACTAACAACCGCAATCAATACGGTGTCGCTAGTAGCTAGCCGCGATGAGTACGGGTCGTCCGCAGGGAACGTCAACTCTTTTCTTTCTTTAGACGAGTTGATGAAAGATGGGTGATTGTTTGTCATTATATTTTAAAATGGATATAAAATTTATAATAAAAAAGGCTTGTAGGGTTTATAGGACTTAGTGGTAATGGATGAATAATTAAATATGACTCTTTTATCTCTTAATAGTTTAAAACTAGATCGATAGTGATGAATGTAGATTATGGTTTTTTGGAAGAAACTAGGGTTTCCCCACTATTAACCCTTGTCCTTTCATTGATCTCTATTCATGTCTAGCCCTTAACAAAACAAGTGTTAAACCAATCTCAAATCGTGGTCGAGCCTAGTAATAAATTGATAGCGCACCCGATAAGGAGATTAACATTTATTTTGCTAAAGTTTATAAACTTTAAAATGTATAAAAGAAGTTTAAGAGATCTTTTCATCCATTATCCTACCCTATCGTACGAACCCTAGCAAGCTAGGAATTACTCGCTCATGGTTAAGTTAGAGGAAAGGTTGAAAAATGAAATCATAATGAAAATGCAGAAAAGTAAGTGCAGAAATTAAATGCGGAAAATAAATGCGGAAAATAAATAAACTAAAAACTATCTTTATTAATCAACTATTGTATTTACAATTCTCCTTAGAAAGTAGAATACAAGAACCCTAGTTTGCTCTAGATCTCTCTTTTGTTGGAGGTAGATGAATAGATAATAATCACTCGGATGCGTGGATCTTTTGGATCCTTTGATCTCTTCAATGACTGATTTTAAATGTACAGCTCTCGGTCCCTTATATAGTTCTTGAAACCAAAAACTTTAGATTTCATATAGGAATAGATGAAGTTAAGATCATGATCCCAAAATTTCACATCCAACGGCCCAGATTTGATCGCTAAACCGCTACAAAAAGCCACGGTTGGCTGCTCTTCCGCCGCGCTTTGGTGGGATCATGACTTTGGATTTTTTCTAGCTTTCTGTATCAACATTTGGAGATCCTTTTGATGTATAGATTCTGAAAATATTGCTCCGAGTCTTTGCCGTTGCTAGATTCCTCGATTTACTTCTAAAATTTGGCAGATTTGGTTTCGATATCCCGATTTGACTCGGATCTCTTACTTGGATTCCAGACTTGAGCTAATATCTGCACAATATGTTAAATCAAAGTGTTTGTAGCATTTGGTATTTTTGAGATATTATCCTAACCATTTATATGATATAATATCTTAAGAATATTGATTAGAAATTTTTGATATGATATGCATATTTTAATTACTAATATTTCATTTAAATATTATATGCATATATTTTCCCTAATTATATTAATTAAAATGAAGAAACATATGATAATAATATTTTTACAAATAAACCCACATATGTTCTATATTTACAATAAACACATTTTAGTACTTAACAATAGTAGGGAAAATATTCATTCAAATGTGCAATATTTTAGACTAATCAGCCTATTGGCGTTTTTTTGCGGCGTTATTTTGGATTGTCTTATTTGATCACTGACTCCTTCTAATGCAGCTTCAAGATTTTCGTCTTTTTGGACAAATGTGTGTCCCATGGAGACTGGAGCAGACCAAGGTTGTTTCCTGAAGTGGAAGATTGAGCCGTATTTTCTGAAAGGATTTCAACTTTCGTCTATGTGAAATTAGCGGTCGCGGCTTGATTATCTGCTAACATGCTATTAGATAGTGAGATTTATCCTGTCTTGTATTGGTCCTCAACCTAATCCTTGAAAACGAAACAGTCTTCGATTGTGAGCCCCAATACTTTATGATATAGGCAATACATAGGATTGTCCGTCATTTTTACTTCATGCAGTCTCTTTTGGTGTGGGCAGCTGCAGTTCATTGTTCAGAGCATCCTTAAATATCTTGCGGACTTTATTCTTTCTAAAGGAGTAGACTTTGTTTTCCTTCTCTTCCAAAATCGATACTCTTCCTCGTACCGGTCTTCGGGACTGATTGGTCTTTAATCCGTTCATTGCTTTCTTACCCTGGTCAGCAGACGTATTGAAAGGGTTAGTATTGATAAAACCTCCGCCTTCATGACCGTTGTCCTTCCAATACTTGGATTTGTTAATAATTTGGAAGTCCAGGACAGACTTGGATTTTGCGTATTCCGACACATGGACCCTTTCGGTCTCTCCTAAAATGTTTTGAGATCTGGCATCCACAAGGAAGGAGCCATCCAAGTATCAACGTTTCTCTCGATAAGGCTGACGAATTTATCTTGTTCTAATAGTTGTTTGCGTTTGGTGCTAGGATTATACTGTCGGTTTATATAATCAGCGACACTTTCATTGTTCTCCTGTTTAGTCTTCACGAGATCAGCAATAGCAATTTTATCACTGATACTTCTGAATTTTTGTTTGAACAGTAATTCCATTTGAGAAAATGTCTTGACCAAGTTTTTTGGTATGCTTGTGTACCAGTAAAAAGCAAAGTCGGTCAAACTTTTAACGAACTCTCTGAGGTAAAACACATCATTGCCTTTTGTGTTTCCGCATGAAGCCTTGAAATGGTCAATATGCTGATTAGCGTTTCCTATTCCGTTAAACTTTTTGAACCCGAGAACTACATAGCCACCAGGATATTCCAAGAGATCGTATTTTGCTCGGTATGGCTTCCAGCTATTGGTGCAGCCTTTCTGTGCTTCAGCTTCGGCCACCGATACTTTGCATTTGATCTTTTCCTGTGCCAACCTGCCATCGTCAAGCGTCAAGGCATTCTTAGAGGCTGGCTGCGGTTAATTTTTGTGGAGATGCCCCACCTACGGTCTGGAGGTAATAGTTGTTGACCACTTCAAGATGTCAATCCCTGGTTCATGGGTAGAGTTTTTCTCTTTCTACGCTTGCACTTGGGTGACTTGAGTTGTGAGCCGCATCACCACATTTATCAAATCATCGATTTTGCAATAGATTTTGACCAACTTCCTATCTTTAACATGAAGCTTCTTTTGAAGATCTTGGAATAGCGTTTGTTCCGTGTTTTCGGGGATGAAGGCTGGGCTATCATTGTCGTCTGACCCTTCAGGAATTGTAGGTTCTTTTTGCTTCATTACCTGATTTGTGTGGAAATTGTGTTTTCTAGTATGTCCTACTTACCGCAATCAATAAGGTTTCGCTTGTAGCTAGCCGTGATGAGTACGGATCGTCTACAGAGAGAAGGTATGTTCTTTCGTTCTTATCTTAGACGCGTTAAATCCAAAGGGACCAAGAGATTTTGTGTTTATCTTATGTGTTGCAATTTATGTCAAGGTAAGGGATTGTTAGGGTTAGGATTATGTTAGTTAAGTTAGAAAAACCCGTATTGTTTAATTTGTACCTCTCTTGATATTGATGCTAGGGTAATCAGAAACAACGTGGATTAGGGTTTTTAAGTAAGGTATTTGTGAGTCTAGGCTAGGCCTTCCATATGCTAAATCCCTTCTTATTGACCCTTGTTCTTCTGTTCTTTGCTCTTTGCCCTACCTTTGGCCAAACAAGCACAATAGGTCTCGTTTTAGGATCGCCGCTATCATAAGAGATAGGGTGCTTAAAGGAGAGGGTTGCGATACTTTGGTCGAAGTTCAATTTCCAAGGTGTTGAATAAAGGGAAGAGTAAGGGATTTTTCCATCCCTCAAACTACCCTTTCGTACCCTAACAAGTGAGAAGGAATTACTCACTCATAATTAAAAATAAAACAAAACAAAAAGAGAGAGAGAGAAAAGAGAATCAGTGAAAATAACTAAAGCAAATTACTTGGGTCCTCATGAAAGTAAGGAACTACCATTGAGTATCATCGCTTTAAAAATTAAGAGAAAAGAGAAAAAATAAATTAAGAAAACCAAACAATTATAATCTACAATAATTTTTATCTAGGAAATAAAAATAACAAGACAAGATAAGAAAAATAACAACTCACCTTCATAATCTTCAAAAGGTCTCGTACAATTTTAATGGAAACTTAAAATGAAGAAGAAGCTAACTAATCTAATTCTAATTCTAAAAACTAGAACTCCAAAGGCATCCCTTCTTATCCGCCATTCTAGGGTATTTATAGGTATAAGGATGAAAACGTAAGGGTGTTTTATAAAGCGTAACAAAGTTGCAAAACTACCCTTGAAACACTTGTAAGGGATCTGTCACTACGGCCACGAAAATGCCGTAGATTATTCATTGCCCGCCGCAACATCGCTGCGAGATTTGGGATTTAGCCTCCAAGATTTCTTCAGTGTTTTTTTGGTGCTTCATTCAGTTCCTTTTTATGGTCACGTTTGATAAATCTTGTAGAATTGATCTCAGATGAATAGAAGTCCAAAATGACGACTATTTTTGTCACGACCCGAAAATACGGAACATGACCGGCACTTAAACTACGAACGTCTCGAGGCGTACGTAATCTAAGTAAACCGAAAACCCAGAAATCCAAACCAAGAAAATAGTAGAGTGCAGGAAAAACCAACTTAAAGCAAGTAATTTCAATAGCATAAGCCGAATTATGCGGTTTTTAAAACATCAAAAATTTACTGAAAATTTCGGCAGAGTCTCCTTTGTAAATACTGGCCCCCAAACGGGATACAACATGAATAGTATATGAAATCAAGAAAAGGGCATCCCCAAGCGGGAGCTAGCTCTTCGTCAATCGACGGTCACAACCACACAAACAATATAATATACAACGCCAACGGCGAGGATCAAAACTCAAAAGGAAACTCAAAACCACCAGAAATATAACGAGCGACTCTAAGGTCGAAAGAATAACCAACACTGGTCTCTATCTCAATAAATACATGTTTGGTTGATGGAATTTACTAGATACAACTGAATAATATTATACAAGGTAATATGATGGGTACGATACAAGAAAAACCCACCTACTAGCAAGTCACCCGAATGAAACTGAGCCCGCAAAACCGTAATGACACCTGTACGGCAAACCTGCAAGAAACTGGGGCACAACGGGGGTGAGTTGCCAACTCGTGAATAGAAAAACATCTACGCACAGAAATCGCATAAATAACGCAATCCTAGGTCAATGATCATAATATATCCTCAAAAATTTATATAACATGCAGCCTATAACAAGGCTAGGGTAAATATCTAACCCGAGTGAAATCTCATGTGTCCGTGTCAGTGCCTCAGGTAGCAATATATCATATGAATGATGTATGAATGCATGAAACAGAATGCTTGTACTGAATAAAACTGGTTTCATAAATCAGTGAGATTTCTGTATTTTAAAAGAAATGAGGTACCATATATGAAATCAGCATAAAACAATGCCCAGCATCGACACAAAACAAGTGTCCAAATACCTCGATATCTCTGTGTCACAATCTATGTACCTCAAGTCTCAATCACAATATCTAGGGCGCCGTCAGTCCAGACCGGCCCCTACCATCCATCTCAAGACCACGACGGTATCCTCCGGATATCCGACGTGTCGGGTAATATCACCGGTAGGTAGTGCTCCCCTGCCAGGCTCACATCGTCATCATCACGCGCTTCTTGCCCCGGGGTATCTTACCGGGTCCACCATGTACCCGAAACGGTTCATCCGTCTCCTCGAATCGGGTCTCGAAATCCATCAGCAAACTCATGGTGGACGACTCATACATCATGGGAAAAATCGCACTTTTATTTAAAAAAAGAGAGAAATCAGTTTATATATGTTTTGCGGTTTTCTTCCAAATCCAGAAAATATCATGGAAATCCGAATCATCAATAGCATGTAGAACCATGAATATAAGCATGAGAATGAATAACAGTATGCATGAAGCGACAAGTAATAACTACAATATCTAAGCTGGCATATAAGGTATGTACACTAATATTACGTCAAACTACTGGCTATCAAGCTAAGTTAAGCGACAATATTTTCTAAGGTGTACGTGGCATGGCAATTACCGATGAAGATGTGTGTGAGCCGGCAAGTAAGTGTATGTGGTACATACGCATCATCGGTAATGGTGCTGGTGTCCTAACAGCATAATGTCAACAATGCAATATGAAATAACAATGTAAATGTGCGATGCGGAGCGAGCAACCAAAATGAACGGGAGCTAAAAACTAGACGCAACTATAACTAATCTGCATTAATCTAATATAAGTCCTACAAATGGTGCCATTTGAAATAACACGAACCGCGGGGTTTTGAAAATAGGGCTACGGTGGTTTTTAAGAAAGGATACGTCTTTTGGAATATCCGTAGATCTCTTGACCTGTCTTTTAAAATACCCACGATCCGCTAGTTTTGAAATAGGTAGGAGTCTAATCTAATCTAACAACTACACTAAACTATACGGCTGAACTAACAAGCTGATCTACAGGTAAGGAAACCGCCTATCATCTGAGTCGATACATATACATACCTGTATATATATAGTCGGTGATCCCGCCTCAATAATATCATATCCATAACCAGACATCCCAAGTCAAGAGTACGGATCAATCATCAAAATATAGCTCGTACGTAAATCCGTCATACGGCATCCCCAAATCTGGGTACGGTCAATATCACATTCATTATACTATTCATCTGATATCCTCTTTATCAAGTATCATGATCGGGGTACTGATCTACGTCTAGTACAATATTGATACCATCTATGTATGTATGCATGTATGTGAAACACTACGTCAAGGACCCGCTACAACATCATGTCGTATCTCAAATACGAACCCTGCTATATCACCGATCTCACGGCCTCAAATCAAATCTCATCGACTCATCAAAAATCCCAAGTACTATCATCCTCAATCCGTATGTGAACACATAGTCCCATACCCATGTGAACACATAACTATATAATCCCGTATAAGCACAAATGAAAGAAGAAAGTATGCAAGTATGGGTGTGTGTGTGCATGTGTGGTGCGACCACTACTCTAGGGTTTCGCGACACTAAATCATCCAAGAACACCAAATATCTATATCATCGATAATATCAAACAAATTATAGTCAAAATATATATATATGTGTGTATACGTATTCGTATACATCACCACGAACTGCGGGGGTGCTATACGCCATCCACCCGACTTCTCCCCGTAGATATAAATCTACTCATCTGGTCCTCGCTCGCCGGTGCCGACGTCGCCACGCCCTTACTTTTCGTCTCGAAGTCCACATAGGTACCTACATATCATAACGCACCGTATCGCATTATAATCCGACTCATGAACAAAACGACACATGAAACCCATATAGGTCAAAACCTATGGTTGCTCTCACAAATCAACCCAAAAACCCTCGACGTCGGCGTACCAACGTCAAACCATCGAGGAAACCCAAACACACCAATCGTGATTTCAAAACTCACTAATTATATAAGAAATAGGGTTTAGTTCATCAAAACCATAAAATTAAACAATTCGTTTTATTTTCCAAAAACCTAGTTAGCACAAATTCCCATTTCGGTTCAAAACTTGATGTTTTACCCAAAATAAATATTTTGACGATTCTAATGGCCAAAATGCTCACTTAATATCATAATTAGGTCATACAAATCACCTCCATATTTTTAATCTCACGAATTAGCATTAACTCAAAATTCAAGTTTGCAACAAATATCGATTTTAACACTTTTCAAAGTAAAATTCACAATTTATCAATTAAGCACGGTTTTGCATGATCAAAGTCGCTAAACAACAAATTAAAATGCTAATAAAGTCATCAAAACCTTAATTACATTTTAAATCACAATTTATATGTATTTCACTAAAACCTAGTTTGCAAATTACATAATTAATACAAATTTAAATTTAACAAAGATATAAACTACCAACTAGATTAGTTTTAGCATAACAACATGTTAAACTACACAATTTTCCCATGATCAATTATAAGAACCCCAACTTAAATTCACAACCCTAATCTAGAATTTTCCAAACCCTCACTTAATAATTTCAACTTGAAATTAGAAACCAAATTAACATTTAACTACTTTAGCTTATGAAAAAAAACTAACAAATTAACCATTAGATAAGATTATACCTCACAATTTGTAGATCTATCTTGCAAGAATCTTAGCCTCCAAACTTGCTTCCATGCTCCAAGACCCACACTAGATTGGTTAAAGAATAATGGGTAATTGTTGGATTTGGGATTTAAGAGGTTTTAATTTGATTTTTTCTTGAATTTTTTTGAGCACTTTGTGTTGGAAATGAAGTGGAAAGATTTTGGAGCTGATCAAGGAGGGTCTCGGCCAGATATTGAGGGGGGGGGAGGAGAGAGAGGGAGGTAGAGAAAGTGGGGTGAAGTCAAAGTCAAAGTAAGGTCAAAGTCCACCTAATTCACCCATTTTCTTTTCTTTTCTTTCATATCTTTTCCTTTGAAAATCAAGTGGGGAAAACTATGGTGGCTGCTGAATTCAGCCATGGAGATAAGTGAATAGGGGTGTGTGGGTGTGGGTACGGGTGTAGGGTGATGAAAAATGATAAATACAATACCCCAAACATCCATTTACGCTAAAAAAAAGCCTTTTTTCTTCAATAATTTCTAAACCGTTTTGGCAAATGATTTCGTTCCAAAAACCACATGATAAAATTTTATTTAATGTTTTATGATGCACAAAATTTGTTTCAACTCATTCCAATTTGTAATTTTCCCTAATTAAATGTATTAGTGACGGCTTAAATAATAATAAAATAATATTTTTTTCAGAAAATTTGAAATTTCATCAGCGGCTCAATAAACACCAAATAATAGCAATTACATAGCTAGAATATGTATATTTAATTTTTATAATAAGATATTTGCATTTTGACTTTTTACAGAAAACCCACTTATTTTACCGATTTTTCGAAATATCACCGAAACGATTTTCAAAGCGTTACAGTTTTTGTCTTCTTCACACTTCATATCTCCTTTAGATCTTCTTGAACTTCGTGTATGCCTCCCTCATGCTCCATGCCGCTTCTTTCGTGTTCTGTGCTGTCCGAGACACGAATGACCATTTCTTTGTCTTGTCCCTTGCATTGGTAAGTGCCACTTGACGGATTTGAATGGCTGAAATCCATAATTTGTCTGTTTTTCGGCATTTCGTCCTGAAATCGTCATCACTGCAAAGAATGTGTGTGATTTGCATTGTTCTGGACTTAATTCTCCTGAGAACCTGTAACCAGTGCTTATGTAGCAGTCATGTATTAATAGCACCTTTTTATTCAAAATATAATAAGAATGAGCCGTAGTAAATGCAGTTAATCGTGATGAAAAAATACCCCCAAACCTATGTTTTGTTCATCTTGAGAAAAACATTTTATATAAAGAAAAACAAAATCCTAGCTTACTTTCATAGGTGTCACGGTTGCACTAAACTTGTGCAACAAACCATTAAACTCCTAGCTTACCCTAGAGGATGAGTGTTGTTTTCTGAGGGTTTTCAGCGCATCACACCCACAAAATCCCGTTAAGCTAGTTTCGCAAGTTAACCATCGACTCTAATTCTATTGTTTAGTATCTAAGCCAGAAACTCTATCACCCTAAATTAGAAATATCCAACCCCTATTTTTCACCGCTCACTTTTCATTTAACATAAGCTCATGTACGTTTTTACGTGCTCGTGTAATAGCGTCGTTTTGTTTCAAGAATTTCGATTAACAGCCCTCATGCCTTCCTTAAAGATTCAAAAAGTATCTTGCTAGTTTGTAAATTCCTATGCTCTCTTGAGATTGCATTCTACAGTTTGGTATCAAATCTAGGATTTCTATCATTTTTAACAAAGAACTCATCCTTATTTTTCACACCACCTCTCACCCGTCTTCGTTCATACACATCTTCGTGATCATGAAATAATCTTTTAATTCTGTAACTTCTATTCAAGCCCTCATATCTCCGTTGAATTCTCTTTCCACAATTTCTATTATTATTATTATTTTATTTTGAGACTAGTCCTTAACTAAGATTATTCTCCCACAAAGAACCACGGGGACTTTTAACTCGGAGAGAACACTTGCTTGGCTTGTTTTATTATCTTTGTAAGTTCCTTACCGGGATTTGGGTTAGTGGCTCCTAAGCTAAATGACTTTAGGGTATTAGGTGTAGAGACACCCCTAAGACTTAATTAGCTAAGTCACCAAGTCCACAAAACAAAGATTTGTCTTTAATGAAAAATTCTCAGAAAGGAAACTAATGGAGATATTTCCAATTATTCTTTTCATCCCAAAATTAAAAACGTGTTTGTATAGATAAGGTGTGTAATCACTCCAACCAAGCTCAAGATGGGTTATCTTTCAGCCTTGGCCTCCGTTAAAGACTTCAATACTTTCTCTACATCTAAACCTCACTCATAAATCATACTTAAGATTACCCACTTCCAAATAAACTAACACGGTCCCAAGAAGATATTCTATTTTATTTTTAGACATTTCGAACTTGTCATCTAATCCGCAAAACTCACGATGCGTGTAGTGTAGTGCCAAGATGTGTATTTGTTACGGTTAAACTCATGGAGGGTTATCTTTTGGGTTTTCTATTTCTAAACCTAAGATTTAGTTATTTCTAACTTATCAATCTAAACCGTCGTTCTTCAAGTCTAAGTCTTCCCACTAGCTAGCTTGACGAAAAAGTTTTTATGTTTTGGCAAATTTTTCTGGTTTGTAGAGTTTTGCGATTTTTTATAAAGAAAATGAATATTCACGAGTCGGTAATATTCATGAAGAAGAAATATATATAGTATATACATACCCCCACACTTATATAGTATTAAGAAAATGAATATTTTCTAGTCAAGTGTTGGATATAATGCCTTCAAGGAAATTATTGTAATCGTAAGAAGGCGATTATGATGATTGAGGGAGGATCTATACGGTTAGAACAGTCTTACTCGAGATGATAGTATGCTATCTGGTTTGACTTTATCATTATGTACATGTCTTGTGTGGTACATCATATCACTATTACTTATTGATAGAGCCCATAGGATTCATGCTTGACTGTCTGGGTTATGATGGCGATCACACTTGTGAGAACGAAGTAGTCTATAAGCACATCCTTAAATGTCTCTCGTCGTGGAAATATCGAGACTGAGTATCGATATTCCAGAGTAGACTAGTGTTTACATTTCTCTACCTTGACGAATGTCGATGGCCGGTCTCACAGCCATTGGTATTAGTCAGTCACCAAATATTGTATACAGGTGCTCATTGGGTTATGAGTTATACTGGACGGACTCGTCGAGAACATGCTAGATAGTATTATACCTATTATCAGATAGCAGTTCTTAGGTGACATTAGTATAACGTAGTCTGTCAACACGAAATCGTCATTTGTCTCGAGTGTGTTCCCATTGTACTTTGATTGCTACCCTACCACGACTTTAAAGAGTCGTGCAAATAGGTAGGTTTTAGGTGCAGATCTGAAGCACTTGGAGACAGTGAGCGATTGAGGGGATTCGTCTCTCTAAGTATTAGGAGTCGATGTCGCGCTGTGTATGGTTGGCCATCACCACAAGACCTAGGCCTATACGGATGGGATTTACTGATTGTGATCAGTAGTTTCTCGATTAGTGATAGGGCTTGACACCAGCACGACTTATCAGATTATTAGGGGTATGGCGTTATTCATCCCCTAGACCGGATATGCGATACTCTCAGACGAACAGAACAGACTGCATGTTGCATGTTACCGATAGACTCAGTAGGGTTTCGGACGAGCTTGCTTTTCTATCTCTTTTTCGACAATACCTGGGTAGTCATTACGTATAGCTAGTGCCGCTGATGTGCTTGTGGTTAAACCCACTGCCAGCGCAAGCCCCTGCAGTTAATTCTATTATCACCAAGCGATAATAACTTTCTCTACTCCAGAAATCTTCGTGTGTCGTGTTATATATATTGTTTATTTGGGGTTGCCCTTGGATTGTATACGTAGACTAATATGTCGTCGTCCGTAGGGCATGGATTTGTCTAAATCCGTAAATCTCAGATTTAGGTTGAACTTAAGTAGCATTTATCATATGAATGAGGTCCATCAGTTCAGGGCATATATGTCATCTAAGGATCGTTCGTCGCATCTGACTAAGATCAACTTAGAAAATATATTTAATAGCCGTTAATCTTATTTTAGATTAAGGTCAACTTAAAATATGTAAGCATATGGGCTCAAGAAACATCATGGAAGCTTAAGGTTTATATCACTTAGTCAATTTGGACTAAGAATGAGCCTCTGGAACATGTACATTAGTGCCCAAAAGTTCTGGTGAGTGCCACGTGTCATACAGACAAAAGATATATAGATTTGTGACATATTGAGTCATTGGCACATCAGGGCTGTGGCGCATGCCACATATACAATGGATATTGGCTGGTTGAAGTGAAAAATTATTCTTTTAGCGTTTCCTAATTATCGCAATCAATAACGGTGTCGCAAATAGCTAACCGATAGTGAGTATGGATCATCCACAGGGAGATGGTAAATTACTAATCTTGTTTTAGACGAGTTAGTTGAAAAGGGTTTGATTTGTTGTTTTTATTCTAAAAGAGATTTGAAAATTTTGATGTTAGAAGAACTCATTAGGGTTTTCGGAGTTTGGTTGTTTAAGAGATGTATTAAAAATATTTTACCTTTACCCACTTGTTGAGTTAATGTGAGAATAATAGCAAACAATAGGGATTATGGTTTAAAATGGTACTAGGGATTCCCTTCATTGACTCTTGTCCTTCCGTTAATTACAATTATCTCAAAGCTTCTAGCAAAATTTCTACGATTTATCCCGAACGTTGGGTCTCAACTATTATGGAAGGATAGAGTGCCCCAAAAGAGAGAGATGTGGTTTATCTTTAAAAAAGTTTTAGATTTATATGTTGGGCAAAGAGAAAATGTAAGGGATTTTTCCATCTCTCAAACTCCCTTTTTCTTGACCCTGACGAGCGAGAAAATTACTCACCCATTAAAATCATTAAAACAAAGAAAAAGAGGAAAACAATGAAGAATGATAATTATGCTAACTACTAGGGCCCTCATGATAGCGAGGAGCATCTATCGAGTATCATTGTATATAAACAATTAGAAAGAAGAAAGGAGAAAAAGGAAGAAAGAAGAAAATAATCATCTACCTAATAAAATAAAAGTGCGATAATAAAATTGCAAGAGAATTAAAGAGATATGAAATCAACTAAACTACTTTTTATTAATTACTCCAAACTTGCTACAAAATACTAATGGCTAAAAGATAAGATACAAGAATACAGAAAACCCCTAAATGTCTTTTCTTCATTGCTGCTTGGTCCTTTATATAGGCTCTGGAACTTGAAACCCTAAATGTCATCTCGACTCACATGAAATAACGATCATGCCCATGAAAAATTTGATCAAACGGCCACGATTCGACCGCTGATCCGCCGCCAATTGCATTATACGACCGCAGACCCGCCGCCTTTTGTTGGGATCTTGTCTCCAATTTTTTTCTTCTTTCTTCTCGTGATTTTAGGAACTCTTTCTGACGATAAAATCTTGAAAATATTGTCTTCTTTTTGAAGTTGTGAGAATCTTCAATTTTCTTCTAAATTTAGCAGATTTGATTTGCTAACTTGATTTGATTTGGATCTCTTACACATGTTTGTAGTCTTGAACTAATTTGTTATTTTAATACCTGCACAATATCTCAAATCAAATCATTAGTAGCATTAATTTTATTTGAGAAAATATTCCAACAATTTATTCACAAATAAATTACTTAAAGGTTAAGAAACTCATGGATATTTATTTGAATGAGATATGCAACCATTTAACTTCCAATTATATTAATTATAAGTTAAGAAGCATATGAAAAAATCTTTTTCCATATAAACCCATTGTTTCCCTAAATATATTTAACCTAATAAAAGAGCAAAGTAATGAGTCAGCGCCTCACATGCTCACTACGAGGGCGTCAGCGCCAGAGCCAATCTTATAGGATTAAATCCTATGGTGGTGTCTCATGTGCTTCTCATGTGCTTCTCATGTGGACGCTGATGTGCAAAGCACAAAAGAGTTCATTACATAAGAGTTAAACTCTTAGATGGTCTTGCACGTGATTCTCACGCAGACGCCAATGTGCAAAGCATATAAGTACCCATCTTAGGAATTAAATTCTTAAGTGGCACCCATGTGCACAACACATGAGCGCCAGCGCCCAGGCAGAATTAAATTCTATAATATTCTCTGTTAAACAGAGCTGTTGGATCAAAAGTCCAATGGAGATGATAAATTATCAAAATAAAGAATTAAATTCTGTTGGGAGAAAACATTTCCTAAATCTTTCTAAAATAAGAAAGATAATTTCGGTTAGATCAAACATCCAATTATAGAATAAAATTCTATTCCCTCAATCTTTCTAAATAAGAAAGATTGCTCTCTGTAAAACAGAGAACCATTGGATTAAAAAATTCAATTTTACAGAATAAATTCTGTATAGGGGAAAATATTTCCCCAATCTCGTTAAAAACAAAAATCATATTCTGTAAAAACAGAAGTCCTTAGATCAAAGATCCAATGGTGGGTAAAATTCCCCAGCTCAATTTTGAGTCCAATTAAATCAATTGGAATCTCTCAATGAGAGATTTTCTCAGAATTAAGTAACAAACTTGCCTCCACTATATAAAGGATCCGAGACTTCAAGTCTCAGATAGAAAAAAAACCCATAAACTTCTGAAAAATACAGAAAGCTTCCAAAAACAATAGAGAATTCAACCCTCAGAGAGGAAGACTTCCCTTTCAAAAGAAACCTAGGTAAAAGAAATTCAGAGATCAAAATATCTCTTTTTACTTATTTTAAGGGTTTAACCCTTCTAAAAGAACTTAGTTCTTTCTCTGGATCAGAGATCCACAAGACAAGTCTCCCACAAGTTGAGAATTTAATTCTCATCGGGAGGATCTTGTTCTTGAGAATCAAAGATTCAGAAAAAAATTAGGTCCAAAAGAAAAACAAAAGGGAAAAGAACCTATAAAAGAAGTTCTTAAAGAAAAACCTGATCCCAGATCTTCGAAAAACAAAGATCTTGGTGATTATTAATGATTAAAATGCCATTAACAGAGATTTAATCTCTAAAAAAGGAAAAAAGACTGGCACCTCACGTAGGCGCCCCCTTTTGACAGCATCTAGCGCCTCACGTGAAAAATACGCGGGCGCCTAAAACAGAAGGCCAGCGTCTCACGTGAAACACACATGGGCGCTGAATAGAAGTGCTCAGCACTCCCTATGCAGCCGAAGACAGCTTAGTGCTTAGCACTAATTGGGCTGCGCCCAGCGCTGTACGTGCTCTTCATGTGGGCACCATACAAAAAGTGCTGAGCACTTCATATATAGCAAAAATGGCGGAGTGCTTAGAACTGATTGGGAAGCGCCCGGCGCCGCATGTGCACCTCACTTGGACGCCATATAAAAAGCGCTTAGCACTTCACCTTTAGTCAAAATGACTAAAAGTGTTCAACATTTATTGGACAATGCCCATGACTGAATACTTCACATGACATACATGTGAGCGTCAGATCTCAAATAAGTGCTTATCATTTTTACATGAAAAGAAAAGGGCTGAACAAACAGAGTCCAAATAAGTGCTTAGCAATTTTGAATTAAAAAAAAGGGCTAAGTAAACTTAGCCCAAATTATCTAAGTTTCTGAAATTTTCTTGCAGCTGAGCCCAAATACTTTTTTGCTGGATCTTAAATAAAAATGATCCTTGAAATTTTTCCAAGGTTATCTTAGTCTCAAGTTAGACTAACGCATCCTTAGAAAGAACAAATTGAGCCCAAATGCTCACACATATAAGTTGATCTTAATCTCAAATCAGATTAACGGTCCTTAAATAAACATAAGCCTAAATATAAAATATGCGGATTTGGTCTGATCCGCGCCCTACAGACGACGACATAAACTAGTCTCCGTATACAATCCACGGACAACCTAAACAAATAAAAACACACACGACACGAAGTGAACTGCCGGAGCAGGAGAAAGTGGTTATCGCAATACGGTAACGTAATTAACTGCAAGGGTTTGCACCTACAGGGAAGAGCGTCCCCACAATAAAAAATCCCTCAAAAATTAAGAGGGAATCTGATAAAATTTGCTACAATGGACGCGTCTGTCCAAATCTCTGATATATGGTGCAATAAATCAACTTGGTATTTTGGGAGAGGTGGACGGATAAATCCAAATAGCATCTGCCCCCAAATTCAGGCCAGACATCCCAACGTCTCGGTTCGGTCTTTCGGCAGTGAACAGATTCTGGCACGCCCGGTGGGACCTTTTCCTCTTTTCACTCCACACTTCGTGTGTCGTGTTTCGCGAGCGAAATCATGGTTCACAATGGTTGCCTTTGGATTTGAGGTATTAAAATTTGGTGTCTCGCTCCTGTGCAGAAGAAGAAAATCGATGGCTTCCCACTACATCTCTTGCAACAACAACTCTCGCTCCACCCTAACTGGAGGAGTGACCTACGAGCTCAACGTGTACCCCATCTTTTCAATGTCGGTGGGGCAAGTAACACAAACCACTACTAGGTTATTCATCAGGACCATGCTCCCACCAGTGGGTGTCGGTGCTTCAGCGCCGTATGAAGAAGCTCCCAAGAGGTCGGTCTTCGATCGACTACTGACCACAACGGCCCCTCTCAACGTGCCGTCCAAAGCTGACGTCTCAGTCTTCAACAGGCCGGGCAAGAACCTAAACGGGCCCACAAAGAGGCTCATGACACCTGAAGGGCTACCCCAAAACGGATAGCCCTTCCAACTCTTGCTACGGGTGAAGTTTTCAAAGGTGCTTTCCCTACCAGAAAGTCGGTCTTTGAATGATTGTCCGGCCATCCTCAAACTCTGCCAAGTACGTCAGTCTTCAACAGGTTGATGCCAACAACAGCTCCTCATCAAAGCCGGGGTCATGAAGAAGCCGCTTTCAAATCTGAGGCAGTCCTGTCTGCAAGACATCCTTGACGTCGTCACTAGCATCGAGTGAGAAAAGCTGGGGGAAATTCTCCCTCTGGACTTACCCTACCAGCTCCAATGGTGGAAGTTGATGCTGTTGTTCCAATTGGGAACAACTTTGATCTACTCAGGAGAGTACACAAGAACTCTCCAACGGTGGTGCTAATGGAATCGCCCCCGCCTGCAGAAGCCACAGTGCAGGTAAAGCCGGAGCACCCCCATCAATGGCTCTCCTCCTAAATTCACAGAGTATGGAGAAAAGTCCAGGACTCCGTGATTGATCAAAACTATTCTCGTCGACCGAAAAAATCGAAGGCTCGGCAAGAGAAAGATCATCCCTCCGTCAAACAGCGAGGGACTTCTTCTACACAGGCGCCTATTACAACATCTCCTCAACTTCGACCTTCACAAAAAGATGAGGCCGGAGAAAATCCCACCGCCTGCGGCAAATTCCAAAGGTGATGGACACAAACGTCTCAAGGCTAGGGGCATGATTGTGCATACGGTCTACATGCCTTCCGGGAAAGAAGAAAGCCGTGATTCCGTAGGTCATCGACCGCAAACCCGGTCGCTGACAAAAGCTTAGGAGTAACAACAAAAGCTCCAGGATATGCTGACTAAAATGGTAGCACTTACCGGGCTGAAAAAAAGCCCGGACACAACAGCCGAACAGCGCCAAGAGCAGGAGACCGATAAAGAGTTCCTGTGAAGGGTGCTTGAAAGAAAGGACAAGAAAGCTACTGAACAAGCTGCTAACATAAAGCAGATAGTTCTCTTATTCTAGGATATGGTTGGAATGATGATCCAGCCAGAACCCCTAACCGAGGATCCACCGATATCATCGAGGATGACAGAGGGGAAATATTGAACCCTCTTCCGGCTTTATTGGCAGCCAAAGAGGAAACAATCTCTAAGGCTGCTCTTGATGATTATATCGCTCAACAAATACGAGCTCATCAAGCTAATGAAGCCGCGGACCAAATCGTCAGAACTGGGCGACCGTATCCAAGCTGGTATGACCAAATTAAGTACCCACCGGGATATACGATCCCTAAGTTCCACGTATACAAAGGGACAGGCAACCCACACCAGCACGTCGCGCAGTTTAGAGCTCTATGCGGCAACACTGGAAGCGACAACAAACTGTTGCTTCGCCAGTTTGTTAGCAGCCTGTCAGAGACGGCCTTTGAATGGTACTCGGAGCTCCCAAATGACTCCGTGAGAATATTCATAGAGATGGAACTGCTGTTCACATAGTGGTTCTCCAGCGCAAGCGAGCGTATCCCGATCACGACATTAATCAATGCCAGGGTAAAGCCGGGAGAAACCTGGGTCCAATATGCGATCCGGTGGCGGAACCTATGGTCTAAGTGCGAACAGCGCATCGAAGAATCCCCGCCGTAGGCATGTTCATCGGGACCCTTGATCCTCAAACGACTGTGTCCCAGTTCATGACGTTCTTCAAACCAACGACCTTCCAGGTTCTGATCGATAAACTGGCCCAAATGGACCAGATGGGCTACGGGCCTTCCTCCTCAAGTAAGGACCCTCGAAACGCCAAGGGTAAAGAGAAAGCGGCCTTCGTCGCCAATACTCAACAGCAACCAAATGGCCCAAAACCGGCTGCTCTCCAAAACAACGCACGTCCACGTCTATCCCTGGAAGAAACGCTAGGACGTGCTTACTCGTTTCCCCATGATAAGACGAGGAGACTATTTGAGTTGGTAAGGCATAATAAACTCATCATATTGCCAGACCCATGGCGTCCACCGCAACCCGGCGACGTCAACAACCCCAACCACTGCTCCTATCATAGAATGGTGGGCCACCCAATTGAGGATTGCTACATCTTCAAGAACTGGGTTGAGGACCATTATCAACAGGGAAGTTCGCGTTGTCTGGCAACTAGAGGGTGAACCCACCACAGAAGCACACTCCCATAAAAGTGGATGCACCGGGGGCATCATGCTCGCTCGTGGAAGAAACTCCATAGGAAGTCGCTCTTTCAACAAAAACCAAAAGAATGCTGAAGGATCTATAGGCATGTCCAGCAGTCAGGTGGAAAAGCCCGCTTGAACCTGAAATCATCGAAGGGATGCTGAAACCGCGTCCTGTACCGAAAATTGTTGACAAAGGGAAAAATCCTCAAGTCAAGCCTTCAAAGTCTTCGAAGAAAAAGAAGAAGACCAAGAAGCCTGTGCAGCCGGCCGAGTATGAAGACAAGCGCACAGACCCACAAAAGTATATTGACACGCTGGAGGAGTACAATCAGAAGGCGCGGAAACCGGTTAAGCTTGAAGAGTTCCTCAAGCATATTCTTGAGAACGAAGATAGTAACAACGATGAAGGAAATTACTCATCAGAAGAAACCGAAGACCATGTAGCAAGTTGCCACATGGTCTCCCATTCATTGTTAAATGACGAAGAAACTCTCTCAGTGTTAGAAAAAAATGCAGAGGAAATGGGGGCAGAATCGGCGCTAAAATCCCCGGAACTGCCATAAGACCTGATCGATAGGCTGTTAAACGAAGCCTTTCGAAAAAGAAAAGCTGACCGAGAACGCGAAACAACCATGTATGAAAAGGATAAACATCAACGTCAGGATGAAGAAGCCGCGATAAGGTGGAGTCGTAAAGTACTCCAACCAAACCAAGACATACCTGCGACAAATAAGAGCAGGATCAAGGCAGAGAAGCGGTTCGCCAAAGCCCTGTCAATGGGAATGAAGCTGCCACCTCTGGTAGGAAACACTCCCGAGGTCATATGGCTCGACAGAGAGGATTCACATCCAAACTACTGCCTATATCATCGAAGGGTTACCCACCCCACAGAAGGATGTGGTACCTTTAAGAAGTGGTGGCAAGAATATGTTGCTCATCAAAAACAGTTCTAGAGGATGAAGCGTGAAGCTCGTCGATGGCAAAAGAGTGCGACAGATGCACGTGAAAAAACGACTGGCAACAGTCATATGGTTGGTACCATTTCAGAAGGGGAAAACCCCTAAGTTCTTACTTTCGGGAGCGATTCTGAGGACGAAATACCCCTTAGCCCTCTCTTCAAAAACTCCACCTCCGAAAAAGAAGAGAAGGAGAAGAACTGTGAGAACATTCAGCTGCGTAACCGCATGCTGCCTGAAAAGAACCTCGGACCTACAAACAAAGGTTTGAGTAAAAAAGACAAAGAGAAAGGGAAAATCTCTGAGAAAATTGCCCTGGCGATGGAGTTGTCAAAGAGCTCGCAGTAAGGGACCCGCCTAGAAAAAATAAGTTGGATTACAACGTCCAAGCACATCTGAGGAAAATACCCTCACAACTGAGCATATTGGATGCTCTCCTCCTGTCCAAAGAGGCACGGGATTCTCTGATCAAGGCATTACAAGAACTAAAGACGGCCTGGAGTACACTATCACAGGGGAGCTAAATCCATTCTCCTTAAACAAGGTCCGAAAATATGAAGACGCAAAGTACTTCCTACCGGACTTTGAAAATATGGAAAGATGTCATAAGCCGGAGGATAAACAGAAGTCCGTCGCCACTATCCCGATCTTTGAGAGCGATTCCGAGGAAGATAAAGAAATAATATACTCGGGGCAACCCCAGAAAGAAAACAACAGGCCCAGACCATCTACTCCTATTTTGGTCTTCGGCAACGACTCAGAGGACGAAGCCAACACAGTGTTCTCCATTCGCCCGTCAGTGCAAGCCCTCGCCGGAGCAGATCAGAGTCTGCAAATCACAATGGCTCCACCTCGGAATTACAAAGAACTTGATGCACTCGATACATATAACATACAAGAACTACAGACTTTCTACGTCCTTCCCAGACGAAGAGGTGAAAAGATGATCCTCTTTTACCGATCTACGGAGACCAAAGTAGAAAAAGAAGTCTGGCATGGTGCTGATTTTACACTCGACAGGCTTCAACCAATCCGTTTGCTAAGATACTACGCAGAGGGATTGAAAAGGCTGTTGAGATGCCAAGGTGTACCCCTCGAACAAACTGATCGAAAAGCACAGTTCTACAAAAAATTTGGGATATTCACGGGACTCAGCGATAAATGCCCAACCGGAAGATGGAGACAACCGGGCTCGAATATATTCGGTCCAAGAAACGGGGGCATTTCTACAGCTGCCGCATCATAAATAGCTCCAGTGAAGGGGAAAACGCTCTTCCGAATGGCCGTGACATTGAAACAGAGCGAAATCCCGCTCTAAGAATGTGAAGTCCGTCGCTTGAAGAACAAATAGACAAGCTAATAAAAAAAGCTTGTCAAAAGAGCCGAGACAATCACAGTCATGAAATGGCCATTTATGAAAAGGCCAGAACGCAGCGTCTCAATCAGCAATCTGCGGAGAAAGAAGACTACAATGCCCTTCATCCCTAACCTGCTGTACGTTCTCGCGACAGAGGAAAAACATGAAATAAAGGCAAAAACAGGGCAAAGGACACAAACAATGTCTGAAAACAACAAAGTGGATCCAAGAAGCCATGCAATCGAGAAAATGTCGATTGAAACCCGTCGTTTATAAAGAAGATAGGTCGGGAATACCCTTTCCCCCAAGACAAGACAAGGAGAATATTCAACCTTGTCATGAAGCATCAAATGGTGACGCTCCCGGAGTCTCGGCACCCCGAACAAATAAACGAGGTCCATCATCCGGATTATTTCTCCTATAACCGAGCAATAGGTCATCCCCTCGAAGACTGCTTCACCTTCAAAGACTCGGTAGAAAACCAGTATCAACAAGGCAGGTTCGCTTTGTCCGACAGCTGGAGAGTAAACTCACCGCAAAAGCATGAGCCAAAGAGTACCTATACCGTGAGGATAAGACCAGCTCAACATCAAGAATGGAAGTGAACTCGTACCTGCCATATAATAACGCTCTCAAAAGAAGGAGGGCACGAGACTATGGATAACCTCCGCATGTGTTTCGCAAATGAAGATGAGGATGAGGTGATCTCCGAGTTTCCACCAGCACCAAAGGAGCTGGAGGATAGGATACACACCACGGCGGACAACCTAAGAAAAATTGATTTAGGGACGGAAAATGATTCGAGGCCAACGTTCGTCAGTGAGCTACTATCTGAAAAATAGGTAGCCACGTTAAAAGACGTGCCCATGTAATATAAAGACTGCTTCGCATGGAACTATTCCGAGATACCGGGTCTAGATCCAAAGGTGGCAGTATATAAATTGGCCATATCGTCGGACATAAAGACAGTCAAACAGGCGCTGAGAAGGATGCAACTCGAACTCGAGATGAGTATCAACGCTAAAGTCAAGAAACTAATCGACTCCGGATTCATTTAAGAAGTCTAATATCCCGACTGGATCGCCAACATCGTTCCATGAAGAAAAACGGGACGGTTCGCATCTGCGTGGATTTTCGGGACCTTAAAAAAGCTTGCGCGAAGGACGACTTCACAGTTCCCGTTACCGAACTTATGATCGATAACACGTCTACCCATGAGGTCTTCTCCTTCATGGATGGATCTTCTGGATATAACCAAATAAAAATGCATCCGGAAAACCAAAATCATACCGCCTTTTGGACCCCACTGGGCATATTCTGTTATAAGGTGATGCCCTTCGGCTTGAAGAACACTGGTGCTACCTACCAGAGGGCTATGACAAAGATTTCGATGACCTCATCCATGAGATTGTCGAATGCTACATCGACGAACTTGTGGTTAAAAGAAGATCTCACGAGGAACATTAGGAAATCTAAAAAGTGTTCCAACGTCTTCGGAAGTATAATCTGAAGATGAATCCTCTAAAATGCGCGTTTGGAGTCTCCTCAAGCAAATTCCTAGGATTTATCATACGGCACCGGGGTATCGAAATTGACCCTTCGAATATCAAGGCGATTATGGAAATGCCCAGGTCGAGAACCCTCAAACAACTGCGGTCTCTTCAAGGAAAGCTCGCGTATATCCGGCGGTTCATAACCAATCTCTCCGGAAAATGCCGTCCCTACAGTCATCTGATGAAGAAGGGGACCCCGTTCGTCTGGGATCGAAAGTGTCAAAATGCACTAGACGAAATCAAGCAATATCTGGAAAATCCGCCGGTATTGGTCGCTCCGGTTAAGGAAAAATCCCTTATCCTATATACAACGGCCCTTGAGGGTTCTCTAGACGCGCTATGGGCACAAGAGAACGATCAAGGAAAGGAGAGAGTTCTATACTATTTGATTCGAGTTCTCCTGAGGGTTAAAACAACTACTCCCCCATTGAAAAGCATTGCCTGGCACTGATATTCGCAACAACGAAGCTCAGATATTACGCCTTGGCACATGAGGTCCATCTCATATCAAAAGGTGGATCCTCTCAAATATCTAATGTCAAGGGTCATATTAACAGGAAGGCTTGCCAAATGGGCTCTCATCCTGATGGAATTCTCTATAACGTATCAACCCCTCAAAGCAATGAAAGGACAGGCCATTGTTGACTTTCTCGCGGAGCATCCGACACCAGCCGACTCCCCCTTAAATTGTGAGTTGTGGGATGAACATGCGTTCGACACAATCGAAGGAGAGAAAGAAGAAAATTATTCCCAATGGGAACTCTATTTCGATAGAGCGTCTTCCATGAAGAGGCGAAAGCAAAACTCCCCCATAATCAAAACCGAGGCGGGTCTTATGTTCGTGACTCCGCAAGGAGGGATATTGCGTTACTCCATCTCCTTAACAGAGCTAAGGACTAATAACGAAGCTGAACATGAAGCTTTGATACTAGGTCTCGAGATCGATGTCGACATGGGAATCAAAGACCTCCTCATATATGAAGAATCCTAGCTGATTGTTAGCCAAGTACATGGAGACTATCAGACGTGCAAGCCAGAACTGATAAAGTATGGCAAAAGAGTGTAGCAACTGCTAACACAAATCCCCTCCTACGTCCTGGAGAGTATACCGCATGCAGAAAACAACAAGGCGGATGTATTGGACAAATTGGCTAAAGAACTGGCCGATGAAGACATCGATGATGTAAGGATCATCGTGCAAAGCCGCCGTGTTCTCACGCCAACAGTTATATCTTCGGAAGACTTAGTAGAGCCTTCCGAAAGAAAAGAAACGACCGAAAAAGCAGCCTTTCAAATAGAGGACGAAGAAAAGGTCAAGGATTGGAAGGAAGTCTTCATAGACTACTTCAAATCCCAACGAACGCCCAAAAATGTGTCGTCTAGACATCAGCTCATGAAACGAGTTCTGTCTTTCGCCTTCGCCAATGATACTCTATATAAGAGATTTTTTGACTGTCTGTGGCTAAGATGCCTGGGACCAGAAGAAGCGAAGTGAGTCGTTCAAGAAATTCATGATGGACTATGCGGTTCTCACCAAGCTGGGCCAAAGATGAAGCTGAAAATCAAAAGAATGGGTTACTATTGGCCCACAAAGATTCAAGGCTGCCTTGAATATGCGAAGCAGTGTCACTCGTGCCAAATCCACGGGGACTTCATCCACCAACATCCAAATCCGTTACATCCAACAGTAGCTAGCTGGCCGTTCGAAATGTGGGAAACCGATATAATTGGCCCCATTGAACCAGCGTCGTCCAAAGGACATCGGTTTATATTGGTATTGACTGACTACTTCTCTAAGTGGGCAGAAGCAGTACCACTAAGGGAGGTGAAGATGGAGAATATCCTCAATTTCTTCAAGACACATGTCATCTATCGGTTCGGCACTCTGCGACAAATTATCTCGGATAATGAGCCAGCTTATAGAAGCCATAAAATCAGCCGCTTCGCACAACAGTATAAAATAAATTGGAGATACTCTTCAGTTTATAATTCTCGGGCCAACAGTCTAGCTGAAGCTTTCAATAAGACCTTGACAAAGATTATAAAGAAAACGGTGTCTAGAAAAAAAGTGACTGGCACGAAAGGCTGCATGAAGCTCTCTGGGTGTACCGAACAACGTTCAAAATAGTCACGAATACAACACCATACGCGTTGGTATTCGGTACGGAAGCAGTACTTCCTCTGGAAATAGAACTCCCTTCTCTACGAGTAGAGGTTCGATACGAGCTGACAGATGAAGAAAATGCTCATCTTCGGCTTGAGGAGCTCAACGCTCTCGACGAAACTCGCCTTATAGCTGGAGGCTTATAAGGAAAGAATGACACGGTCATACGAAAGACAGACCAGATCAAGAACATTCCGCCAAGGCGAACTCGTGCTAGTCGTCAAAAGACCAATGATCCCCAATCGTGCAAAATGGGGGAAATTCGAGCCGAACTATGAAGGCCCGTACATCATAGACAATGTCTACCAAGGTGGAGCCTACCTGCTCATGGATACGCAAGGCGAAAGACCCTTCCGGCCAATAAACGGCCGATTCCTCAAAAAATATTACGCTTGACGAGTCACGACTTATTTATATGATAGATGACAATGCTCGTATCCGCTCGCTATCTTCCTGAGTCAGAACTATGAGAATAGTATGCAAAGAAGCTCCGTCGCTTCAAACATGGCGATGAAGGATTGTGATGTTCTTAAACTAGAAACTCACCTCAAACATGGCGATAATGGACCGAGATATCCCTAAACTAGAACCTCGCCTCAAACATGGCGGCATCGGACCGAGAAGTCCTTAAACTAAGTATCCGCCTCAAATATGGCGACATAGGACCAAGAAGTTCTTAAACTAATTATCCGCCTCAAATATAGCAACAATGGACCGAGAACTCCCTAAACTAACAACGGACCGAGATGTCCCTAAACTAGAACCTCGCCTCAAATATGGCGACATTGGACTTGGATGTCCCTAAACTAAAATTTAGCCTCAAACATGGCGATAATGGACCGGGATGTCCCTAAACTAAAATTTTGCCTCAAACATAGCGATAATGGACCAGAATCTCCCTAAACCATCACATCGCCCCTAAATACAGTGACATGCTCTCTTGAGATCTATATTGCAATCGAAGTCCTAACGGTGAAGGTTGCAACTCAAGTCTCATTATCTACATAGCAACTCCAGCGGTGTAGCCACCCCCAAAACCCACCGGCAAACATGTGGGTCACCTGCGACGAAGCTACTTTCGAGAGTTTCGCCATTAAAAAAAAGGTATGTCCAAAAGAGAAATGGGCACGGATGAAAACCTGAAAGGGCGCCGTGAGTAAAAACAGCAGGAATGCCGGCGAGTTTGTGAAAACCCGAAAGGGCGCAATCTCGTTTAAAAAAAAGTATGTCCACAAACAAAATGAGCACGGATGAAAACCCGAAAGGGAGCTGTGAGTAAAAAACAGCAGGACTGCTGACGAGTTTGTGAAATTCCAAATAGGGCGCAAACTCGTAAAATAAAAAATTCATGTGCACTTGTAAGGTCCTCTCGACCTTATGAGGAGAAAATACCTGTGTGGGATCATTACGACTCACAAAGAAGAAACACACTTAGGAGTCCTCATGATTCCTGAGGAGAAATTACACTTACGGGATCCTCATGACTCGTTAGGAGAATTCCCCTTATGAGACCCTCATGGCTCATAAGATTCAAAAGCCTTAAGCTACGGAGATCTAAACCTGTTCTTGAGCCGCCACATCCCCCATGTTGCCCTACGGGCGGTCCAATATTGACCCCTGTATACAATCCACAGGCACGGATAAATATTCCCTCACCAAGTTCCACCAACGACGAGAAATGTCGACGTATGGTGAACAACACTTGTAATTCCTCTCGAATTATAAGGAGAAAACACTCTTGCAAGATCCTTATGACTTAAAAGAGAAAATATTAGTTAGGAATCCTCACGATTCATAAGGAGAAAATACACTTACGAGATCTTCACGACTCGTAGGGAGAAACGTCTTTATGAGACCCTTACGGTTCATAAAGTCAAAAAGCCTTAGTCGAAAGAATCCTAACCCTGTTTACTAAGCCATCTTTGTTCGAACCAACAAGGGAAAATGATGATTCGCTCATGGCAATATCCCAGTTGCAGCGACGATGATGCCTAAACAAGTGTCAAACTCCAAATCCTTTCACGGCAAATGCTGATTCGCTCCTGGCAATATCCCAGTCGTAGCGATACTGATGCCAATGTTGATATTAGATTCCAACTCGCAATAAAAACAGCAGCAAAAAAATGCATATGAAATAGCCGAAATGATGGGGTAACTCGCAATAAAAATCAGCGAGCAAAAAATATGCATATAAAATAGCCGAAATGATTGGGCACCGCGAAAAATAGCCGAAATGATTGGGCAATCGCGACTTTCGCGATATGAAGAGCTGAAAAGATAGAGTATCACGGAAATAAAAAGTATATATAAAATGAAATTTCCTCTACCCTGTAAGTATGTCCATATTGACTCTTGTATACAATTCATGGGCACAAATGAAAGAAAGGGAACCGTACTTTCCCACCAGGCTCCGTCAAAGGGAGAGCCAGATCTTGACGGCAATATCTAGAGCCTAGATATCAGCTCGACGTTCTTCTTATTCCAACAGGGTGCAGACGCGACGTCAACAAAGCTCTAAGTAGCCAAATCAAAACAGAGTAATGGCAAAATCTTAGCTCCAACTCGGCGTTCTTTCTCATTCTAGCAAGATGCAGACGTAATGTCAACAAAAGACCTAAGGGTCGAAAAAAATAGAGTAATGGCAAAATCCTAACTCCAAGTCTTGACGGTGCATATACAACCTAGAAACTATCCCAGCGTTCCTTCTCATTTCAGCAGGATGCAGACGTAATGTCAACAAAAGACCCAAGGGTCGAAACCATAAATGGAGTAACGGCAAAATCCTAACTCCAAGTCTCGACGGCGCATATACAACCTACAGACCACCCCGATGTTCCCCCTCATTTCAGCAGGATGCAAATGTGGCTATCAAATGAAAATGGAGAAATGGAATATTCCTAGCTCCGGACTTCAACTGCGATACATACAACATGGAGGTCCTACAGATGTCTGCCCAACTTCAGCAAAGAATAGGCACGGCATATTCAAAAAAAAAAAATGAAGCAACGACATATTCCCAGCTTCGGGTCTTGAAGGCAACTCATATAAAGCCTAAAAGACTATCGGAGATCATCCCACACCAGAGTGGAGTGTTTATGACTCATCGGGGCTCCAAATTGAGCCTAACCTCAAGTAAAAAGCATCATGGAAAATTCCTAATGTTTGCTCTTCCGACAGTGATATGACCTATGAAGATTACTTGAAGACATCTTGTCCAACCCCCGAAAGGATCAGAGACACGACAATCGTGGGGCTACATGAACAACAGCTTGAAGACTGTATATCGAGGAATACATCAGCCAATGCGATGGTACCATGGACTAAAACCCTAGTACCACAAATCTAACGGACCTCTGTCATAAAGAATGGGGGTTATCTGCATATAACGTTAGGACAAATTTGCCTGTAAACTCAAGGGAGGTAAACTACAAACTCCGAAATAAGTACATAAACTAGAAACTCTGTAACGAGTGAATAAATTAGAAACTCCGAAATGAGTACATAAACTAGAAACTCCGAAACGAGTGAATAAACTACAAACTCCAAAATGAGTACATAAACTAGAAACTCCGAAACGAGTGAATGAACTACAAACTCCGAAATGAGTACATAAACTAGAAACTCCGAAACGAGTACATAAACTAGAAACTCTGAAACGAGTGAATAAACTAGAAACTCCGAAACGAGTACATAAACTAGAAACTCCGAAACGAGTGAATAAACTAATTGACACTAAATTAAGACATCAAGAAACAGAAAGGCGCAACTCATAGACCCCGGGGCTCGGAATTACGTTTCTTAAGGATCAAGACCGGAGTTAATCATGGATGACGACGCTTGTGTCATCCGCTTTAAAAATTCTAAATGACATGCCAGCCCAAAACCAGCCATATATTATACTTCACTCATGGGTATACCACCGTGAGCAAGGTACCAGGGCAAAGAATTTGTTCACATTAGTCCAGTACTCACCTATGTCTAGATGCATGCATCAGAAACTTCTAAAGTTTAAAATACAAAGTATACGTGTAGAGGCAAGATGCCCACAAGAATATGTGCTGGGGATGAAATGTTCAGTGGTCAACAAAGTTTTTATTTATTTATTCCACAGAAAAAGATCACCAAATATGGGATACAAGGATTAGTAAAACAATAAACAAAATTCTCTAACTCCCTCTCCGCCTTCTCTACCATGTCGAAGCGGCGATCTTCGCGAGGGGTCGCTCCCCATTGGTCAGCGCCTCGTCCATCAGCGAAGGCGGACATGACGGCTCACCGAGCCCGCATCTGACTTAGCAACTGAATAGAACGGTCCTTCAGAGGATGGGAAATCAAATACGCCTCATAAAAGCACTCGATCTTGTCCTCTGCTACGTCGAGCATCGCCGGAGTCATCTCCGCTGGATGAGGGAGGATGTCAGCAAGCACAGACATGAAAATCATCCAGAGAAAAATGGAGCCGATAGGAAGAGGAGAGCCCCTATGAGCCAAAAGCTCGTACATCACTATGTCATACTGGTCATTAGTGAGAACGGGATCTGCTGATCGCGTAGCGAAACAGGGAACAATTTTATCGATAGGTACTTCCCATGGTTGCCGACGAGCATGGGGACGATTGCAAGCCATAACTTTTGGTCTGTAAAAAAAATGGCTTTCTTCTTGTGAAGAAGAAGAAGAAGATCATCACACCTGAATATAAAAAGAAGCATTTAAATTAAGGCACAAAAAACGTTGTGCATGGTGGAACTCTTTCCAAGGCCTGGAAAAAAGGGCATGGGAAAAGAAAGAGTTGACTCATGAGAATCAGAGCAAGAAGGTGAAACGATTCCCTCAGCGGTGCCCCACGTGCCTGACACGTGAGCATCGGCGCTGATTCTTTCTGGGATTAGAGTGGCGCCTCACGTGCATGATATGTAAGCGCTGGCGCTAGTTCTTTTCAGGATTAAGTCCTGCAATAGCGCCTCATGTGCGTGACACATGGGCGCTGGCGTTTTTTTATGTATGTAATAATACCTCATACGTGCATTGGCGTAAAGAAAAGGAGAGCTTTGTCATTCATACTTCAAAGAAATTTATACATTGGTGATAAGGGTGATAAAAAAAGAGACATCATCAAAGTGTTTACAATGGCAAGACGCTGAATTCAGGACACAGATTCATGAACTTAGAGGCAAGTTTGAGTAAAGTGATTCTGGCTTCGTTGACCATTTTCTTATGCATTTTCTCACGAATGCAAGCATCGGAATCCCCGCTGATGTCATCCATCCTCTGGTACGAGGATATTATCGCCCTTCTGTTGGAATACGTGATGCAAAACAGCGACAAGATCATCTCTCCACTTCTTTGAAATCAGGCTTATCAGATATACTGAATGCACCTTGTCTTCAGTATCATCAAGTGCCTCAAGAGGCGTAGCCTCATCAAGCTTAGGAAGTGATTCCCTAATTGACCCAACGACAATCTTCAAAAGAGCAGAATGGAGAGGGAGAAATCGACCGTTATAATCGTCGAAGCGACTCATCACCTCCACGCACTGGGCATCAGTAAACTCTTGGCCCTGGCAGCGGCCTTGGATACGAATCTCTTCAAGATCATATAGAAGAGAAGCCATAGTATCTGAAAAGAAAAACCAGTAAAGGGTTAGTAATCAAAATACACAAATCATTGTAAGAATCCAAAAGGATTCTCATTTAATGGAAAATCTCATTGAACTGTGGAGTTAGACTCCCAATATTCTCGAAAAACGAGTTCTACAGAAGATTCAAATTTGCAAGAAGAACCCTAAAAAGAAAATAAGAAAAAAGAATAAAATTCCCAAAAGAATTTCTTAAAAAGAAATTTTCTCAGAGCTAAGCTCTGTAGAACAACCTGGAATTAAATTTCTCTAATAATGGGATTAAATCCCAGAAATCCCCGTGGGAAATATACTGGAATTAAATTCCAGAGAACTCTTAAAGATCTGAGTAATAGGGTAAAACCCTAAGATCTCTAAGACCAACGGTCTACCTAAATAAAAAAATTTAAGATCTCTAAGAGATCATTTCAAGAAAAAGAGCCAAGCTTAGTTAACGGGTTAAAAATCCAAGACAAAAAGAGTCTCTTTTAAGAGAAAATGGTCATGATCCTTACAAATTTTCTTAAACAGAGTTAAACTCTAAGAGTTTCTTTGGGCAGAGATCTAAGCTCTAAGAAGAGAATTAAATTCTTAAGGAAGAAGAAAGAGGATGACGAAACAACAATTATCTTAAGGGCCAAAGACCCTATTTATAAGACATGAAGGGAAAGTTCAACTCCTCAGGAGATCGAACAGTGGAAAAGGTGACACCGTTGTACCCACGTGTATGCTACGCGAGAGTAACGGTGGAGGGCATTTGTTTTCCCAATATATTTAACCAAATAAAAGAGTAAAGCTCTGTTGAATTTAATGAGGCAGCGCCTCACGTGCTCTCCACAAGGGCACCAACGCCAGAGCCAATTGATTGATATTATTTCTTATGATTGATTCAAATGAAAAGAAAAGTGTTATCACAATCAAAGAATTTATAACCGCAATCAATAACGGTGTCGATGTAGTTTTGTTAATGAGAACAGATCGTCCACTGAGATGCAAGTATTTATTCGATCTTGCTTTAGGTGAGTCTTGATTTGAAATTGGATTTGAATTTATTTTTTGTGCTAGAATTTTACCACTATCAACAACCTTTTAGCTTAGCCCTAGATCCCCTTTTATAGATCTCAAATCAAGCTACCCACATAAGCTAGGTTGTTACAAGGAGCCTTCTAGAATAAGGTAGGTTGTTTCAAGGAGCCTTCTAGAATAAGGTTGTTACGACGAGCCTTCTAGAATAAGGTTGTTACAAGGAGCCTTCTAGAATAAGGTTGTTACGACGAGCCTTCTAGAATAAGATTGTTACAAGGAGCCTTCTAGAATAAGGTTGTTACGACAAGCCTTCTAGAATAAGGTAGGTTGTTGTAGAGAAGTTTCCAGAATAAAGTTGTTACGACGAGGCGTACTCAGCAAGCTAAGAAGTTGAGAGGAAACTTCTGGAGATTTCCCGACCCGCCAAGCCCTTGACTCGGCTGCAGATCCGCGATAACTCCGCCAGATCGGTCGCGGTTCCGCGGCCGTTTAGTGAGATCACTGTATGGTTTTTCTTGGGTGTTCTGGAGTTGGACTTGAGGTATTCTTTTGATGTCTGGAATCTTCTAATGTTTGCTTGGTTGCTGCCAGTATTTGATTCTTTGGTTTCCTGTATTATATCGGCAGTTTTCTGATTCCTGTAATTTGATCTGAGTAATCTGGCACAAGATCTGAGTAAAGAATGTGAGAGATACAAAATATTATACGTGAAATGTTTACACACAATTTCCTTCATAATGCTGGCTATAAAGTACAACACATGTTAAATGATCTTTTCCAGACAAACTGCAAATATGTGTTATATTTATACCAAACACCTTTAGATGATTAGAAAGAGTATGGAAATTGTCGTGTTGAAAGTGCAGTATTTTCGACCGAACACCAATCTTATAGGATTAAATCCTATGGTGGCGCCTCACGTGCTCCTCACACAGGTGCTAATGTGCAAAGCACAGAAGAGTTCATTATATAAGAGTTAAACTCTTAGATGACGCCGCACGTGCTTTTCACATGGGCGCCAATGTGCAAAGCATATAAGTACCCATCTTAGAAATTAAATTCTTGAGTGGCGCTAACGTGCACAACACGTGATCGCCAGCGCTCAGGTAGAATTACATTCTACAATATTCTCTGTTAAACAGAGTCATTGGATCAAAGGTCCAATGGAGATGATAAATCATCAAAATAAAAAATTAAATTCTGTTGGTAGAAAACATTTTCCAAATCTTTCTAAAATAAGAAAGATACTTTTAGTTGGATCAAAGATCCAATTATAGAATATTCCCTCAATCTTTCTAAATAAGAAAGATCGCTCTCTGTAAAACAGAGAACTATTGGATTAAAAATCCAATTTTACAGAATAAATTATGTATAGGGGGAAATATTTCCCCAATCTCGTTAAAAACAAAAATCATATTCTGTAAAAACAGAAGTTCTTGGATCAAAGATCCAATGGTGGGTAAAATTCCCCAACTCAATTTTGAGTATAATTAAATTAATTGGAATCTCTCAATGAGAGATTTTCTCAGAATTAAGTAACAAACTTGCCTCCACTATATAAAGGACCCGAGACTTCAAATCTCAGATAGAAAAAAAACCCATAAGCTTCTCAAAAATATAGAAAGCTTCCAAAAACAATAGAGAATTCGACCCTCAGAGAGGAAGACTTCCGTTTCAAAAGAAATCTAGGAAAAAGAAATTCATATATCAAAATATCTCTTTTTACCTATTTTAAGGGTTTGACCCTTCTAAAAGAACTTAGTTCTTTCTCTGGATCAGAGATCCACAAGACAAGTCTCTCAAAAGTTGAGAATTTAATTCTCATCGGGAGGATCTTGTTCTTGAGAATCAATGCTTCAGAAAAGAATTAGGTCCAAAAGAAAAACAAAAGGAAAAAGAACCTATAAAAGAACTTAGTTCTTAAAGAAAAACCTGATCCCAGATCTTCAAAAAACGAATATCTTGGTAATCATTAATGGTCAAAATGCCATTAACAGATATTTAATCTCTAAAAAAGGAAAAAAGACTAGTGCCTCACGTTATTCTCACGTAGGCGCCCCTTATAACAGCGCATGCAAAACAGAAGGCCAGCACCTCACGTGAAACACACGTGGGCGCTGAATAAAAGTGCTCAGCACTCCTTATGCAGCCGAAGACAACTAAGTGCTTAGTACTAATTGGGCTACGCCTAGCGCCGCACGTGCTCCTTATGTCGGCACCATACAAAAAGCGCTGAGCACTTCATATATAGCCAAAACGGCTGAGTTCTTAGCACCGATGGGGCAGCGCCCAGCACCGCACGTGATGCCATATAAAAAGTGCTTAGCACTTCACCTTTATTCAAAATGACTAAAAGTGTTCAACATTTATTGGGCAACGCCCATGACTGAATGCTTCACATGACATACATGTGAGCGTTAGAGCTCAAATAAGTGCTTAGCGCTTTTACATGAAAAGAAAATGGCTGAACAAACAGAGCCCAAATAAGTGCTTAGCACTTTTGAATAAAAAAAATGGCTATGTAAACTTAGCCCAAATTGGCCAAGCCTCTGAAATTTTCTTGCAGCTGAACCTAAATGCTCTTTTGCTGGATCTTAAATAAAAATGATCCTTGAAATTTTGCTAAGTTGATCTTAGTCTTAAATTAGACTAACGCATCCATAGTAAGAAAAAATTGAGCCCAAATGCTCACACATTTAAGTTGATCTTAATCTCAAACCAGATTAATGGTCCTTAAATAAATCAAAGCCTAAATCTAAAATATACGGATTTGGACTGATCCGCGCCTTACGAGAAATGACATAAACTAGTTTCCATATACGATCCATGGGCAACCTAAACAAACAAAAACACATACGACACGAACTGAACTGTCAGAGCAGGAGAAAGTGGTTATCGCAATGCGGTAACGTAATTAACTGCAGGAGATTGCGCCTGCAGGGAAGAGCGTCCCCACAATCAAAAACCCTTCATTAAATGAGGAGGAATCTGATAAAGTCTGCTATAATGGTCGCATCTGTCCAAACCTCCGATATATGTGCCATAAATCAACTTAGTATCTTCGGAGAGGTGGACGGATAAATCCAAATAGTATCTGCCCCCAAATTCAGGTCAGACGTCCCAATGTCTCGGTCCGGCCTTTCGGCGGTGAACACCTATATATGTTCTTAAATTATAATTAATACATTTAATAATTACTAACAATAGGAAAAATGAGCGTAAAAATGTGCAATAAATATGACTGATCAAATACCCCCAAACTCATCTTTTGATCGTCCTGAGCAAACTTGTTTATTTTAAAACAAAAAGAAAAACCTACCACACTCTCGTAGGCAACATGATTGTACTTAGCTCGTGAAACAAGCCTTTAAATCTTTATGTGTCCTTACTAGGAGAAGTGTTATCTCCTGAGGGTTTTCAGCTGATTGCACCCACAAAATCCTTAAATTTAGAAAATAAAGGAAAAAAATAAGAAAACGAAAAATACATTAAAAGATAAGAATATATAAAAGAAAACCTTGAAAATAAGAGTTTCGAACTACACTACCTTTTTAGTTGTCATGAGCTCTATCTTAATGGTCTTGAAAAGATGCCGGAAATCACATCCTCTCTCAATAAAATATTGTCTTTAATCATCTTCCTTTTTCTCCAAACATCGATCATATACCCTTACGTGTGTGGAAAAGTCATCCATACACTTGGAGAATTCATTTCAAGCTATCATACCCTTTGTCCATATTGCTTAGTACATTTTAGTCGGTGATATTTTAGATGGATTTGTTCACACATTTTTCATGCTACCGTTAATACTTCTTTATGCACTAACCAACTGATTACCGAATGTGCTCACTTATTAAAGCGTAATTAGCAATATTATAATCTTCCAACACCTAAGACTTAACAGTGATCCCCAAACCAGTTAGTCTAAAGCACTAGGTAATAAAGCATCCTTACTGTATTTTTTTTATATGCTGCCTTAAGTAATTGCAAAACCAGTGTTCGTTTTTTTAATTTTATTTTATGCGTCATTTATATTTTTTCATACTAAGCTTTCCAGACAAGAGTATTTCAAGATATCCTGTACTATCTCAAGCTTCAAGATTTGTATACGTGCATGTAGTAAGGTATCAATATTTAGAAGTTTGGACTCAAGAATAGAGACTATCCTTCCGACTTATTTCTATCCGCAGATTAGTGACTCTTTCATCTTACTAACCCTTGGGACAACAACTCATGACCACGTATTACTAGTTTTGTTCTAAAACATCTAAGTTTCATGCCTTTCTTAAGTCTCTTCCTCTCTTGTATATGTATTTTTCACCTTTTAATTTTCATTTTCAAAATCTTCTAGTTTTTTTGGATGCATATGATGCATGGATACATACAAACCTTCCATACAAGCCATCACATCAAACTTGTTTGCAGCAGTGTCCTCACTGATATCGACTTTTAAGCTTAAACTTAAAGACTAGGAGAAAAGGTTCTCAAAGATTTGTAAATGGGACAAGAGTTAATAACAGTGAAATCCTCCCCTAAACTTGTTCTTGGTTCACAATCGTGTAAAAATTTCTTTCCTGTCAAGAGCTATTTAAAAATATTTTTTCTTCCCCCCTAAACTTGAGTAAAATAGTGTTTTCATTATTAAGCAATGAAATTCAACATAAGAGGAGGAAAATATTATCGGTCTACACAAAGTTTTATAAAGACCAAAAGTTAAAACCAACCATTCAAATATTTTATCATAATGAGACCATGGTTGGTATAAGAATGCGTGGAGGAAAGATAATAAGTGTAATTGAAGAATGGATTTGCATTTCTGTCGGTGAATACAAAAAGATGAGTGTGACTGAAAGAAGAAAGGCACACGAGATCATATGGAAGAGTGATGGAAAAATGTGGGAAATGGAGAAGACAACGAATCAATTACGTATTGTGATAAGAAAGAATGATAGCTAATGGCTCTCCGCCTTGGTTGGTATAGGCGAAAGAAACAGTGGGAATGAAAACGAGAGGAAGTAAGAGAAGGAATGAGTGGAAGAATTGTGAAATGATGAAAGAATGGTGGATCTATTTCTTTAGCTGGAATGGGAGGCACATGAAATGCCGGTGTTTACACCGGTTTAAATTTCATTTACAGATATGTGTGACAGCAGGCTCATTCATATACACGTGTGGAGGGTTAGTGCATGACAAGAGCACATCAATGGCATTTGCGCTTAGAAAAAATCCCTAAAGGTAAAGTGCATGTGCGCACATGTATGTTGCACGTATATTTCAACAATACGATCAGAGGAAGAAAATGTGTTGGAATTGAAGCACTCAGTGGTCAACGACAAAGGGAAAGCATTTAAATAAACATTTTATGCTACAGGAAATAGATCACCAAACACGAGATCAAAAGTACAAGGGTTTACAAAACTATGAATAAAGTTTTCTAAAACTCTCTCTGCCTGCTCCACCATGTCAAAGAGGCTATCTTTGTGAAGAGTTTCTCCCCATCGTTTAGTGCCATACCCATCGGCGAAGGCAGACATGATGGCACACTGAACCCGTATCTGGCTCAGCAGCTGAACAGAATGATCCCTTAGAGGCTTGGTAATCAAAAGTGCCTCATGAAAGCATTCGATCTTGTCCTCCACTGCATCGAACATCGCCGGAGTCATCTCCACTGGATGAGGGGGGATGTCAGCAAGCACGGACAAGAAGATCATCCGGAGCCAAATGGAGCCGATAGGGAGAGAAGATTCTCTACGAGTCGAGAGCTCGTGCAGCGCCGTATCACATTGGTCATCCATGAAAGCGGGATTCACCAAGCATGCAACAAAGAGAGGAACAATTTCCTCAATAAGCACCTCCCATGGCTGTCGATTAGCATGCGGACGATTGTAAGCCATGACTCTTCTCTGTTAAAATGATTCTCTGAAAGTGAGAGAGAGAAAATGAGCATTGCTTAGATTATAAAGGGAGGCATTTAAGTCTCGGCACAGAAAATGTTGTGCATGGTGAAACTATTTCCAAACTTTGACAAAAGAAGGCATTAGAAAAGAAAGTTTGGCTCAGGAAAAGTATAGAAAGAAGGTGAAAAGAAACCTTCATTAATAAGGCAACGCCTCACGTGCTCTCCACGAGAGCACCAGCGCCAGAGCCAACCTTATAAGATTAAATCCTATAGTGGCGCCTCACGTGCTCCTCACCCGGACGCCAATGTGCAAAGCACAGAAGAATTCATTACATAAGAGTTAAACTCTTAGATGACGCCGAACGTACTCCTCACCTGTGCGCCAATGTGTAAAGTACAGAAGAATTCATTACATAAGAGTTAAACTCTTAGATGGCGCCGCACCTGCTCTTCACGCGAGCGCCAATGTGGAAAGCACAGGAATACCCATTTTAGGAATTAAATTCTTAAGTGGAGTCCACGTGCATAACAAGTGAGCGCCAGCGCCCAGGTAGAATTAGATTCTATAATATTCTCTGTTAAATAGAGCCGTTGGATCAAAAATCCAACGGAGATGATAAATCATCAAAATACAGAATTAAATTTTGTTGGGAGAAAACATTTCCCAAATCTTTCTAAAATAAGAAAGATACTTTCGGTTGGATCAAAGATCCAATTATAAAGTAAAATTCTATTTCGGAATATATTCTCTCAATCTTTCTAAATAAGAAAAACTGCTTTCTATAAAACAGAGAACCATTGGATTTTTTAATCCAATGGTGATTAAAAATCGCCATTTTACAGAATAAATTCCGTATAGGAGAAAATATTTTCCCAAAAACAAAAATTATATTCTGTAAAAACAGAAGTTCTTGGATCAAAGATCCAATGGTGGTTAAAATTCCCCAAATCAATTTTGAGTCCAATTAAATCAATTGGAATCTCTCAATGAAAGATTTTCTCAGAATTAAGCAACAAACTTGCCTCCACTATATAAAGGACCCGAGACTTCAAGTCTCATATAGAAAAACCTCCCATAAGCTTATGAAAAATATAGAAAGCTTCCAAAAACAATAGAGAATTCAACTCTTAGAGAGGAAGACTTCCCTTTCAAAAGAAAGCTAGATAAAAGAAATTCAGATATCAAAATATCTCTTTTTACCTATTTTAAGGATTTAACCTTTCTAAAAGAACTTAGTTCTTTCTATGGATCAGAAATCCACAAGACAAGTCTCACACAAGTTGAGAATTTAATTCTCATCAGGAGAATCTTGTTCTTGAGAATCAAAAATTCAGAAAAGAATTAGGTCCAAAAGAAAAACAAAAGGAAAAAGAACCTATAAAAGAACTTAGTTCTTAAAGAAAAACCTGATCCCAGATCTTCAAAAAAATGAAGATCTTGATGATCATTAATGGTCAAAATGCTATTAACAGAGATTTAATCTCTAAAAAGGGAAAAAAAAAACTAGCGTCTCACGTGCTCCTCACGTGGGCGCCCCTTTTTAACAGCGCCTAGCGCCTCACGTGGAAAATACACGGGCGTCCAAAACAGAAGGCCAGCGCCTCACATGAAACATACATGGGCACTGAATAAAAGTGCTCAGCACTCCATATGCGGCCGAAAACAGCTAAGTGCTTAGCACTAATTGGGCAGCGCCCAGCGCCACACGTGCTCCTCACGTGGACGCCATACAAAAGTGTTGAGCACTCCATATATAGCCAAAACGGTTGAGTGCTTAACACTTATTGGGCAGCGCCCAGCGCCGCACGTGCACCTTACGTGGACGCCATATAAAAAGTGCTTAGCACTTCACATTTAGTCAAAATGACTAAAAGTGTTCAACATTTATTGGGCAGCGCCCATGACTGAATGCTTCATATGACATATATGTGAGCATCAGAGCTCAAATAGGTGCTTAGCACTTTTACATGAAAAGAAAATGGCTGAACAAACAGAGCCCAAATAAGTGCTTAGCACTTTTGAATAAAAAAAAAAGGCTAAGTAGACTTAGCCCAAATTGGCTAAGTCTTTAAAATTTTCTTGCAGCTGAGCCCAAATGCTTTTTTGCTGGATCTTAAATAAAAATGATCCTTGAAATTTTGCTAAGTTGATCTTAGTTTGAAATTAGACCAATGCATCCTTAGCAAGAACAAATTGAGACCAAATGCTCACACATTTAAGTTGATCTTAATCTCAAACCAGATTAACGGTCCTTAAATAAACCTAAGTCTAAATCTAAAACATACAGATTTGGACTGATTCGCGCCCTATGGACGACGACATAAACTAGTCTCCGTATACAATCCACGGGCAACCGAAACAAACAAAAACACACACGGCACGAAGTGAAATGTCGGAGCAGGAGAAAGTGGTTATCGTAATGCGGTAATGTAATTAACTACAGGGGCTTGCACCTGCAGAGAAGAATGTCCCCACAATCAAAAACCCCTCATAAAATGAGGGAGATTCTGATAAAGTCTGTTACAACAGTCGCGTCTGTCCAAACCTCCGATATATGGTGCCATAAATCAACTTAGTATCTTCAGAGACTTGGATGGATAAATATAAATAGCATCTACCCCCAAATTCAGGCCAGTCGTCCCAACGACTCAGTCTGGTCTTTCGGCGGTGAACAGCCGGCGGTGCTTGATTCATCATTGCGTCTAATTCGTCGAGAAACATGATTTCGTCAAAGAAAATATCTTCGAATTGATCATTATAGAAGTCCATGTACCTATCATTTTGATCGCCTCATCGGAAATAAAGAAACCAGAATCGATATCCATATCAATCAAAAAATTAGACTCACTAGAGAGTGAAAAGTTCAAAGTCAAATTGTTCTAGTTCAAGGTTCAAAGAACTCGACACATCCGGAGTTGTGGGTTCCAGAAAATCAGAATGTGGGTTCTTGGAAATCTCGCTCTTAAAAGACACATTCTTGTCTTCTAGATTATCAAAATAATTTTCAGACTCTCCATCATCGATCTCATCAATGGAACAGACTTCAAGAAAGTGAGCAGTCAGCTCTGAAGGTTGATACCCCAACTTAAAAATGTTGAGATTAATTGTTCTCTTTCCAAAAGACAAGGACATAGAGCTATCATGATAATTAATCATCGCATTGGAAGTGCAAGAAATGGTCGACTGAGGATTACCGGAATTTGATTCTAGGTATTTGTTGCAGGCTTTGTGTCTAAAACAATGAAATCAACAGGGAAAATAAATTCCCCGATTTTTATCAACACGCCCTCTAACATTCCTTTAGGATGGGTGGTTGATCGATCGGCCATTTGAAGTGTACAGCTTGAAGGTTTCAACTCCCCTATACCAAGTTGCTCATACACAGTTAGGAAGTAAGTTCACATTAGCGCTGAGGTCCAAGAGAGTGCGATAGATGTTCTTGTCCCCAATTGTAATCGAAATTATAGGACACCTGGGGTCCTTACATTTGGTGGGTAGGGAACTAGAAAATTCATCGATCACATTGCTCGCTAAGAAAACCTTCTTGGGCAATTTTTTCTTCCTCTTCTTGGTGCACAAGTGTTTAAGAACTTTCGCATACGATGGGAGTTGTTGGATAGTATCTAAGAGAGGAATATTGATGTTGACTTGCTTAAACAACTCCACAATCTTCTCTATTTATGGACTTGGTTTGTTGGGCCTGAACCGATTTGGAAAATATGCTTTAATTAAAGAGGTTGAGTCCAACATTTGTGGAGGTGGAATGGATCACAAAATTGGTGTTTGAGTGGAGTGAGAAGGTGATCCATTAGAAGGAGAACTAGAGTCCGATGGAGAATGGAGAATGGGATCCGAAGAAGAAATTCCAATAGAAGAGGCAGGAGAAGACGAAGAGGAAGAAGCCACCGGGGTTTCATCACTGACGTAGTCTGGTTCGCCAACCTTGTTGTTCAGCATTTTTCCGGATCTCAATGTTGTCACAGCACTCACATTAGGATTTAACTGTTCATGAATGACATTTGCATGGTGTAAGTAGTTGGGATTTGGTACAGATTGAGATGGAAGATTCCATTTCTCTCTTTCACTCATCGCCGCATTCAACTGTGCAATTTGTACTTCGATATATTTGATACTTTCACCGTGGGAAGCAGTGTGTTGCACAAAATACTAAATAGAAGAGGTAAAACTCGCAAAAGTTTGAGCGGATTGTTTAATGAAGGATTCTAAGTTTCTTTCGAGTGTAGAGACTTTATAGGTACCGACAGGAGCAAAATTGTTGGCCAGATTTTGGAATTGTTGTAGTTGAAGGGGCTGCTGAAATTGTTGTCGTGGTTGTTGTTGTTGTTGAGGCCTTTAATAGTTGTTTAGATTTTGGAACTAATTTTGGTTTTGGTTCCAAACAAAATTAGGATGATTCCTCCATCCCGGATTATATATGGAAGAATAAGGATCATTTCTATGTTGTTGCTAAAAAACAACATTAGTTTGTTCTTGACCTTGAAATGGGGATTCAAAGGACACTCTTCAGTCAAATGTGATGGGTAAAAATAACAACCACACACAGTTTTTGGGAGAGAGACTGGATTTAGGGAGGGTGAAGAGAATTTGCTTTCAATAGCTTCGAACTTCTTTTACATTGCGGCCATTTCGGCTTTCATTGCGATGGAAGTATCGAGCTGATGGACACCTGCCCTAGATGAAGATGAAGACGTTGATCTTGTACTCTCCCACTTTAGGGTTTGCTCGGCGAGATCTTCGAGAAATTGCCACGCCTCCTCGTCGGATTTAGACATAAAATGACATTGACAAATGGTTTCTAACATTTGTTTTGTCGCCGAATTAACTCGCTCGTACATAATTTTGTCATTTTTCAAATCCGTGATGAGGGCATTGGACAAGGAGATCTTTGAACCTTTCAAAACGTTTCCAAAAGGGTTGAAGCTGGGCAAACTGGTTTATCTCATTCCTAATTTGGCCAGTTTTATGATTAGGATAGAATTTTTTAAAGAATGCCTTAACAAATTCATCCCAACTGTTGATGGAATGTGAGGAGGTGCTATAAAGCCATTTCTCCGCAAGATCGCACAAGGTAAAAGGGAGTATACGTAATCTCATAGCATCCTCCGACAGTTGGGTGGTGCTCATCATTACACATACTTTTTAAAATTTAGTTATAAAAATGTAGGCATCCTCGGATTCAAGACCGTGAAATTTGGACAACAAATTGATGAAGTGGGCTTTAATTTCGAAATTATCCCCATTGGCTGGTGGAAAAGACAGACACGTAAGAAGTGGTCCGCGAGTAGGGTAGTATTGATCTTGAAGCGCGATGCGTGGTGGCATTTGTATAGGAGGTGGTGGATTATGCGCACCAAGAGATGGTGGTATCGTAATATTAGGAAGGGTGGGGTTGTTGATGCTCGGTGGAGGTCCGTCCATCTTAGGAGACGTGGTAAGTGAAGGAGATTGTGAAGGTGAGGAAGTATCAATTTCGGAGTCGATAGCGAATACACGGACTAAACGGCCGGTAGAATCTCGTGTCCAGCCGAACATACACTAAGCGAGTTTAGTGTACATGGCAGCGTGTGAGAAAGTGGGGAGAAAGACTTCTAGAATGCCTTTTTTTTGCAAAATAACGGACGCAAGACTTGACTCAACCAATCACAAAAAGATGCATAAATAGTCTCTAGAGCTAGGGTCATCTAGGTTAAATCACTATACCGCTCCTAAACTTTCAAAGGACAAGACATAGGATAAATCCTCTATCACCTCTTTATCTCTCTTGCAGTCAGGTAATTGCTAAATAAGTAGGAGGTATCCGCTATAAGAATCACCGAAATAGCGGTCCTAATTAAATAAAGCACTTGCCTTAAACACACTTGCCTTAAATTCTACAAGAAAGATGTGGATAAGTAACAGATTACCCACGACCCTCCTCTATCCTAATTGAGCGTGATTGCCCTTAGTATGTTGGTGTAACAACTCCAATTTCAATGTACATAAAATATGTTTAAAATTTAATGTACAAATAGAGTATTTGCAATCCTGTGTACACTGTAAGTATTTGTTTTACTTTTGAACAACAAGAAAACACTTGTAGCTCATTGGTAAATCCTTGCACCACTATGATGTAGCCCCTGTGTTCGAATCCCCCCAGCCACATTATACTTTTATTAAATTTTCTTTTAATCTTTTAAAACCCCAAGGGTTTACACGTGAACTACACGTAAGATGAAGAGTTATAGAGTAATCAAACATGTGCTCTAAAGAAAACCGAGCGACACCAACACGTGGCACCAATCCAAGCCCATTCCACCGGACTTGGACCGACGACACATGAGTTGGAGACCGACACCGCCGGGCCCCCCATAGGGGATGCTCCCCATCTTTTCACCTGAGCACCCCTTGGCCTACCCCACTTCTCTCATGTTGTTTATTTTCTCTGCATTCATCCAGAGAATATTAAATAACCTTTAATCCAATTTTTAATACATATTTTTGATGTATTCTTTAACCCTCTAAACCCTAATTTTCGCTATAAATACCTCCTCACTCAGAATTTCATTACAAAAACTCTCAAAAATTCTCAAGACTCAAGTTATGCAAGTGGAGTTAGCAAAGGGTGAAGTTCCGACGAAGTTCCGAGGAGATTCCGGCGACGAAACGACGCCCCAACACTTTTCCTAGCTAACCCTTCTCCCCTCTAACCTTGTAGCCAGTAAGACCCCTCTTCCCCTCTCTTTTTCTATTCTAAAAACTTTCATTTTTAAAACTCGACGAAAGCAGAGTTAATCCGACTTCCGTTTCGTTTTTCTTTAAAAATTCTAACTTTTCTTAAACAATAAAATACCATACTCTCATATAATATTTAACAAACATTAATAAACACATTAAAACAATTTTTATATCAAAAGAATCTTTTATGTAACGTTTATAGTATTTTTACGGTAAAATACCATACACTTTACTTTTGACACAAATCAACATAATACTTGAATTATCTTTAGAAAACTCATGAGGTAAGGGCCTATCTCATCACAACACACATATTGGACATAGCACGATTTACTTTTTGGCAATGTTTTTGGGAATATCACGAGTTACAATAAAATACCCTAAACTATTACAAAACCGTTTTCTTTAAAAAGAGCATTCATTAATTCCTTGCAATTACGCCTCTATAACCCATTTTGGGGAACCCCGATCGGGATGGTGCGGATTATCGCATGTCCTCGGGCCTAGTAGAGCGAGATGCAGACCTCCGCAAGGAGCATTCGATCTCGATAGAAATTTTAATGCTATTTTTAAGAAATTGATATTTCTAGAAAATAAATAAAATTTATTTTTAAATATATAAATGAGTATTATCAAAAGATATATTTTAAATATATTTTACAAATATTCCAAGTTTTCTAAATCAAAGAAACCACTATTACAGAAAAATACCATTTCAATTCAATGCTAATTCCAATATTTTATTAAAATACTATATACAATGAAAACTAGGTTCTACTCATTAGAAAGATCACTTTTATAAAATATACATCTATAAAAAACCCAAATATGATAATTAAATACTTGAGGTGTATTTTGAATATGTATCAAAACTATTTTTACATAAAACCCGCTCAAGTTATACTAAATTACAATAAGGACCCTGGTAAATATAGGTTTATACGGGACCAATTCTCTTGAGCCTCAGAGAGCCGGAGAATGTGGGTTCTTGCCTATCTAAGGTAGACAATATAACAAACGGTGTTATCAATACGGTAATTGTCTTGGAAAAAGACAAATCCTGCAGTCCATATGCAGCAGTTACCAATAACATTAAAACTAATTCAGGACTTCAAGTTCTTTTCAAAGTGTCTGACTCAGACTGAGTCTCAATCTAATCAATCTGACTTGAATATGATTCAAGTATAAACTAAAATACAACATGAATCTATGAATCCGTCTATTCAATCTATATCAATCTATATTGACTGAACCGAACTATGGATATACTCCGTCTACATGACTATCTATTTATATCCATTCCATTTACTGATATTATGGTTTCGGCTAGTCATCCATTTATATAACAAAACAATCAATAAAAAAGACATCGCGGGGGTTTATAAGGGATAGATTGGTACGAAATGTGTTAGAAGTGGCAGGAGACTGTAACCTTAATACACCTAACCTGAATACCCATTGCCGTTGTACCATGACTGAACGGTTCCTTGTGCTCCGTATACCTTAGTCTCCGAAATAGTGGGACTCCTTTCGTATACACTGGCATATTCTGTACCTAGCTACAAACAACCGCATTAATAATATAATCAAACATTACTAGTCTTATTCTCTTTCTGTCTATTCTATCCCTACTTATCTTTGGGACTTACCGAGCGATTGTTAGCTGACAACATTCCTTTTCTTCTTTCTTTGGTATTTTCAGGTAATTTGGACGCACTATAGACCGAGCCCAGTACTGAGGACTTGGAGCTGTTTGCTATCGACCCAAAGCTGTAAGTACTTGTACATACTTTTAATTTCAGTTATGCCATTGTTTAGGCATTGCTTTCTATTTATGTATTTACATTCCAGTTGTACATGTAAAAGAATGTTTAATAAATAAAGTTGTTGTTCATTTATATACCTGTCTCTTGTGTACTTTTACTTTATATTGCTTAGATACGCTTAGCGTGTTTACTTCTGAGTAAATACGTCGCGTGACCCGTCGTGTCTCCTTGCCGTACACGGGAAGCGGGGCATGATAGGTTTTGTTGGCGGCCCATGCAGGTCAGCTCTGTATGGACATGCAGGTCAGTTCTGCATGGACATGCGAATCAATTCTGCATGAAGTCCTAAGCAATATAACACAAGAATCAGCAACTAAAAATATTCTTTACATTTTATATTTCTTGAATCTTACAATTTCATATACATTGAATCTGTCCTAACCCAAATTTTTATTTCAAGGTTATGGATTCTACAAACAACATCAGCACCAATTTCAACAACACACCACCACCTTTACCGCTTACGCCTACCATCGCTGCTCCGATCAATAAGTAGACGGTACTGCTTGAGGCGATCCGCAGCCTCCTGGAAAGACAGCAGCATCAGACTGCTATTCTGATGAACCGCCCAGAAGCGGAAGCACCTGGGGTAAAGCAATTCCGGGCTTTGCACCCAAAACAGTTTTCGGGAAAAGAGAGCCCTCTGGAAGCTGAAGAATGGGCTCAGAGCATTGAGGATGATCTGTTAGCAGCACATGTGCCAGAGATCTCTTGGGTTCGAGTTGCAAAGCTGCAACTCACTGACAATGCTCGACTTTAGTGGAAGGCGGAAGAAAGCCGTCTTGACCAACCTATCGAATGGAGTACTTTTTGCGACATGTTCGACGCGAAATACTTCCCAGAGACTGCCCGATTTGACATGGAGCGGCAATTCATTCACCTACAACAGGGTTCTATGTAGACCAAATCAGTGGATGAATATGATGCTGAGTTTAACATGCTCAGTAGGTAAGATATGTCTCAATATTCGATTTTCAAATATCACATACTACACAGCTAACACAAGACCTTAATAGGTTCGCGGCACATTTGATACCAACTGCTGAGATCAGATCTAGAAGATTTCAGTAAGGGTTAGATTCGGAAATCCAAGCTGCTTTAGCTACAGAAGATTTCCCAACCCACGAGTTAGCCTTGAAAGCTGCCCGCCTATACGAGGCGGTGGTGAAGATGAGGGGTAGACCTCAATCTGCCGGAATTAAGCGCCCTGCCACTCAGATGGCAGGAGGAGCCTCTTCAAGGCCATAATTTATGCCCAGGAGACCAGGAGTACCGAACAACCGGCCCAACCCAGCCTTTTGTACCTACTGCAGGAGAGATGGACATTTGGCGAAAGACTATCGGCGTGAAAATCGCCTTTACATAGTCTGTGGCTCAGCTACTCATGATATTGGGTCTTGTCCTCGTAGACACAACCCAAATGCTACACCCAGGCTAGCAATCACTTATCAACAGCGCCCAGTCATCCAGGCACCTGCTCCACAACTAGCTCTCCCTGCTCCACCTCCTCATGGACCGATTGCACCTCCTCCTCGTCAGTTCCATCATGCTCAACGGAACGTACCTCAAGTATAAAGGAACGAACACAGGAATGCTCCTCTAGCAAGGAGGAATGTATCGAGCCGACAGGCTTTCACAATGACTGTGGAAGAAGCTGAAGCCACCGGCTAAGTCATCACTGGTAAACTTATCATTATTATAAATAAATGTCATCTTCTCTAAAAGGCGGGACCTGGGGATCAATTTCCTTTCAAACTCTCTTTCAGTCTATATACATACCTATATATCTTTTTCTTATGCCTAAACCTATCCCACATAACTTAGGTACAATCTTAGTAGCCTCACTCCCTGCACTAGCACTCTTCGATACTGGAGCATCTCATTGCTTTATGTCGCAACGGTTTGTCCGAACTCATGTGATTCCGGTCAAACCTCTCGTATCCATTTGGAATGCCAGTTCAGGGAACGACGTTCTAAAGGCAACAACGGGATACGACCTGTGTCCGGTGTTCGTCTGCAGCAGAGAATTCTATGCCGACTTCAAGGTGCTGGACATACCGAATATTGATGTCGTTTTGGGTATGGATTGGCTCGGAACTTTTTACGCTACCATAGACTGTCGTCAAAAGAGGGTAGTGTTCGAGATTCCAGAACATCCGGTCTTTTATTTCAAAAGTGGAGACCGAACCCTGGAGCCAAGCACATACAAGGAAAAATCGAAGAAGGCAGTGATTGAAGCACTTCAAGCGGAGGAAGGATCGAATCCAGAGGTAGTTCGAGAGTTCGATGATAAATTTCCTGAAGACATGTCAGGTTTGCCTCCCGATCGATCTCTTGAATTTAGCATTGATTTAGTACCTGGAGCACAACCAATGATCAAAGCACCGTATCGGTTAAGTCCTGAAGGTTTGAAGAAAGTTCGAACTCAGTTGGACGAATTATTGGCGAAAGGATGAATTCGTCCCAGCACTTCAAGTTGGGGATCACCAGTTCTACTTGTGAAGAAGAAAGAAGATTCATATCGAATGTGCATTGATTATAGAGTCCTGAACGATGTAACTATAAAGAACAAGTATCCACTCCCGCGCATCGACGACCTGTTCGATCAACTAAGTAGATCTTGCATTTTCTCCAAGTTAGATCTTCGTTCGGGTTATCATCAGGTGAAGGTCAAAGAATCTGATATCCATAAAACGACATTCAGAACTCGCTATGGACATTACAAATTTCTTGTGATGCCATTTGGAGTGACCAATGCACCAGCTATATTCATGAACCTAATGAATCAAGTTTTCCAAGAGTACCTAGAAAGGTTTGTTGTCATCTTCATCGACAACATCTTAGTGTATTCTAAGAGTCGGAAAGAACATGCCGAGCACCTACGAATTGTCTTGGAGGCTCTACTACTGCATCAACTCTATGCCAAGTACAGCAAGTGCGAGTTTTGGCTAGATCAAGTCGGTTTTCTCGGACATATTGTATCAGACGATGGAATTTCTGTAGATCCAGCTAAGATATCAGCAATAAGCGAATGGCCGACACCGAAGTCAGTGAAGGACATTCTTTCTTAGGTATAGCAGGATATTACAGAAGGTTAATTGAAGGATTTTCGAAGATTGCAACACCTCTGACCAAGCTCACACGTAAAGATGAAGAATTAGTATGGTCAGAAGTATGCGAACGAGCAGGATATTACAGAAGGTTAATTGAAGGATTTTCGAAGATTGCAACACCCCTGACCAAGCTCACACGTAAAGATGAAGAATTAGTGTGGTCAGAAGTATGCGAACGAGCTTTTGTAGAACTCAAGTCAAGATTGACATCAGCACCGATTCTCGTTATACCGGACCAATCTGAAGGTTTCGAAGTGCATTACGATGCATCCGGTAAGGGATTATGATGTGCTCTACATCAGCGCGGTAAAGTTGTAGCTTATGCATTAAGACAGCTAAAGATTCATGAGCGCAACTATCTGACACATGATTTGGAGTTGGCGGCCGTTATCTTTGCTCTCAAAATTTGGCGTCATTATCTTCTTGGTGAATGAGTGGACATATACACAGACCACAAAAGTCTAAAATTTGTGTTTACTCAGAAAGAGTTGAATATGCATCAGAGAAGATGGTTAGAACTCATGGCGGACTTCGACATCAACCTACATTATCATCCAGTGAAGGTGAATGTAGTAGCTAATGCCCTTAGTCGTCAACCTTTAGTATTGAATCTCACCGCATAGTGGAAGCTTCAACAAGATTTACATCAAATGGAGATTGAAGTAGTCATGCCAGGTAACGCTTCAAGTTTGATGAACTTACAAGTTCAATCTACCATTGTCAATCAGATCAAAGCAGCTCAAGCAAGTGATGCTAGGTTGCAAAAGATCAGAGAACAAGTAGAAAGTAGACTTCGAACAGACTTCATCATCCATGAAAACGGATCTTTGAGATACGGTAGTAGACTGTGTGTGCCAAAAGGTTTTGTGCGAGAAGAGTTGATGAAAGAAGCCCACAGCTCTCCATATTCAGTACACTCTGGAGGTATAAAGATGTACAAAGATCTGCGTCAAAATTACTGGTGGCATGGAATGAAGCGTGAAGTAGCCAGAAGCGTCGCTAAATTCTTGGTGTGTCAGCAAGTAAAGGCTAAACATCACAGGACTGCTGGTTTACTTCAACCGTTACCTATCTCAGAATGTAAGTGGCCACACATCACAATAGATTTCGTGACTGCACTTCCTCACAGCATGAAAGGTAACGATGCGGTATGGGTTACTGTGGATCAACTCACAAAGTCGGCTCACTTTATTTCCTTTCGAGTTGGCCAATCTACTGAGACACTAGCAAAGAAGTACATGGAGGTAAGAATCTAAGTAAGATTTAAAATCTTCAATATGTACTATCTCTGATACCCATGAACTCATGCAGGAAATCGTGAGATTACATGGAGTACTGGTTTGCATTGTCTCCGATCATGACACTAGATTTCAATCGCAATTTTAGCAAATTCTGCAAGCTAGCTTGGGAACAAGTCTGAACTTTAGCACAGCTTATCATCCAAAAACAGAAGGTCATTCTGAGTGAACAATTCAGATCTTGGAAAATATGCTAAGAGCGTATATGCTAGACTTCGGAGGATCGTGGGAAGATCACCTACATCTTGTGGAGTTTTCATACAACAACAGCTACCATGCAAGTACAGGAATGCCACCTTTTGCAGCGCTATATGGAAGTAAGCGTCCATCGTCATTAAGTTGGGACGACATCAGAGATAGAGAACTCCTTGGACCTGAGATGATAGTTGCAATTGTCGATGTGGTTCGTATTATCAGGAAAAGAATGCGCATAGCTCAAGATGACAGAAGCACTGGGCTGATGCAAAGCGCCGTCACTTGGAGTTCCAATCGGGAGAACATGTATTTCTGAAGATATCATTGAACCGTGGAGTGGCATATCTCTTGGCACTTCCACCTTCATTGAAAGGAGTGCACAATGTGTTCCATATATCCCAACTCAGAAGGTATGTGAGTGACCCTAGCCATATTCTTGATCACTCCGAGCTCACTGTACAACCAGATTTATCCTGTAAGAAATAACCTGTTGAGATTCTGGATAGAAAGGTGAAGTAACTTCGGAACAAGGAATTCAAGTTGGTTCGAGTGATGTGGAGAAAAGATTCATCAGGAGAATCGACATGGGAACGTAAGGACGACATGCGTGCAAGATACCCTCATTTATTTGTAAACTAGTCCTTAAATTAATTGTAAACTTCGAGGACGAAATTTTTGTAAGGAGGGTAGGTTGTAACAATTCCAATTTCAATGTACAGAAAAATTGTTTAAAAGTTAATGTACAAATGGAGTATTTGCAATCCTGTGTACACTATAAGTATTTTTTTTACTTTTGAACAGCAAGAAAACACTTGTAGCTCATTGGTAAAGCCTTGCACTGCTGTGACGTAGCCCATGTGTTCGAATCCCCCCAGCCACATTATACTTTTATTAAATTTTCTTTTAATCTTTCAGAAGCCCAAGGGTTTACACGTGCACTACACGTAAGATGAAGAGTTACAGAGTAATCAAACATGTGCACTGAAGAAAACCAAGCGACACCAACACGCGGCACCAATCCAAGCCCATTCCACCGGACTTGGACCGGCGACATATGCATTGGAGACCGGCACCGCCGGGCCCCCCGTAGGGGATTCTCCCCATCTCTTCACCCAAGCACCCTTTGGCCTACCCCGCTTCTCTCATTTTATTTATTTTCTCTGCATTCATCTAGAGAATATTAAATCACCTTTAATCCAATTTTTAATGTATTCTTTAACCCTCTAAACCCTAATTTTCCTTATAAATACCACACTCCATTTCACCTCTCCTCACTCAGAATTTCATTACAAAAACTCTAAAAAATTCTCAAGTCTCAAGTTGTGCAAGTGGAGTTAGCAAAGGACGAAGTTCCGAGGAGATTCCGGCGACGAAACGACGCCCCGACACTTTACCTAGCTCCCTTCTTCTCCCCTCTAACCTTGTAGCCAGTAAGTCCCCTCTCCCCATCTCTTTTTCTATTCTAAAAACTTTCATTTTTAAAACTCGACAAAAGCGGAGTTAATCCGACTTCCGTTTTGTTTTTCTTTAAAAATTCTAACTTTTCTTAAACAATAAAATATCATACTCTCATATAACATTTAACAAACATTAATAAACACATCAAAACAAGTTCCATATCAAAATAATCTTTTATGCAACTTTTATCGTATTTTTACGGTAAAATACCATATATTTTACTTTCGACGCAAATCAACATAATAATTGTATTACCTTAAGAAAACTCAGGAAGTAAGGACCTACATCATCACAATACATATATTGGACATAAAACGATTTACTTTTTGGCAATATTTTTGGGAATATCACGAGTTACAATAAAATACCCTAAACTATTACAAAACCGTTTTTTTAAAAGAGTATTCATCAATTTCTTGCAATTACGCCTCTACAACCCATTTTTGGGAACCCCGATCTGGATGGTGCGGGTTATCACATGTCCTCGGACCTAGTAGAGCGAGATGCAGACCTCCACAAGGAGCATTTGATCTCGATGAAAATTTTAATGCTATTTTAAAGAAAATGAGATTTCTAGAAAATAAATAAAATTTATTTTTAAATATATAAATATATATATGAGTATTATCAAAAGATCTATTTTAAATATATTATACAAATATTCTAAGTTTTCTAAATCCAAGGAATCACCATTACAGAAAAATACCATTTCAATTCAATGCAAATTCCAATATTTCATTAAAATACCATATACGATGAAAACTAAGTTCTACTCATTAGAAAGTTCACTTTTATAAAATATACATCTATTAAAACTCTAAAGACGATAATTAAATACTTGAGGTGTATTTTGAATATGTATCAAAACTATTTTTACATAAAATCCCTCAAGTTCTACTAAATTACAATAAGGACCCTAGTAAATATTGGTTTAAGCGGGACCAATTCTCTTGAGCCTCGGGGAGCCGGAGAATATGGGTGCTTGCCTATCTAAGGTAGACAATATAACAAACGGTGTTATCAATACGGTAATTGTCTTGGAAAAAGACACAAATGCTGCCGTGCCTATGCAGCAGTTACCGATAATATCAAAACTAATTCAGGACTTCAAGTTCTTTTCAAAGTGTCTGACTCAGACTGAGTCTTAATCTAATCAATCTGACTTGAATATGATTCACGTATAAACTACAATACAACATGAATCCATGAATCCGTCTATTCAATCTATATTAATATATATTGACTGAACCGAACCATGAATATACTCCGTCTACATGACTATCCATTTATATCCATTCTATTTACTAATATCATGGTTTCGGCAAGTCATCCATCTATAAAACAAAACAATACAATCAATACAAAAAACATCGTGGGATTTATAAAAGGGTAGATTGGTACGAAATGTGTTAGAAGTGGCACGAGACTGTAACCTTAATACAACTAACCTGAATATCCATTGCCGTTATACCATGGCTGAACAGTTTCTTGTTCTCCGTATACCTTAGTCTCCGGAATAGTGGGACTCCTCTCGTATACACTGGCATATTTTGTACCAAGTTACAAACAATAGCGTTAATAATATAATCAAACATTACTAGTCTTATTCTCTTTCTGTCTATTCTATCCCTACTCATCTTTAGGACTTACCGAGCGATTGTTAGCTGACGACATTCCTTTTCTTATTTATTTGGAATGTTGTCAGGTGATTTGGGCGCACTAGAAACCGAGCCCTGTACTGAAGACTTGGAGCAGTTTGCTATCGACCCAGAGCTGTAGGCACTTGTATATACTTTTCATTTCACTTATGCCATTGTTTAGGCATTGCTTTCTATTCATGTATTTACATTCCAGTTGTACCTGTAAAAGAATGTTTAATAAATAAAGTTATCGTTCATTTATATACCTGTCTATTGTGTACTTTTACTTTATATTGCTTAGATACGTTTAGCGTGTTTACTTCTGAGTAAATACGTCGTGTGACCCGTAGCGTCTCCTTGTCGTATACCGGGACGCGGGGCGTGACAGTTGGTCTAGATATTTTTTATTAATGTAGGGTGTTGCATATGCTTGTTTGTAATTTTTGGAGCTTAGGAGAGATAATGAACTCCCCACTTAATCTAAAATTAGGTTTCTTGCCTCTTAATATTCGTTTAAATAATGCAAAATAAAAACACACAAAAAATCTAAAACATGTAAACAGATATTTTTTATTTGTGGCGCTGTTTGTAAAGAATGCTGCAGGTAGAAATAGTTTATTGAAGCTTCAGAGAAGGTGAAAAGAAGAAAGAAAGATACTAGAAAAGTTTGGAGAGGAGGGTCCACCAAATCGCCGTGCTTCCGCCACCAAATGCTCTTTTCCGCCACGATTCCACGGTCTACTTTGAGCCGAATTGCCCAATTCTTTGGCACTTACCTCATTATCCTCTGTTCTCCTGGTTCAAACAATTATATTTACCGTAGGTTCACCTAGATACTCCAAATTTCCTGCATAACTCGAACAAATATCATAAATCTTATCAAGACGCGGTTTAATTTTTTTTATATGAAATCAACCCGAATTATAAGAAAAATAATACTGCCGTCTCTCTAGTAACGGCGCCATTTGATTGAAATGAAAAATATTTTTTTTAGTGTTTTCTAATTACCGCAATCAATAACGGTGTCGCAAATAGCTAGCCGATAGTGAGTACGGGTCGTCTAAAGGGAGATGGTAAATTACTAATCTTGTTTTAGACTAATTAATTGAAAAGGGTTTGATTTGTTGTTTTTATTCTAAAAGAGATTTGAAAATATTAATATTAAAAGAACTCATTAGGGTTTTCGGATTTGGGTTGTTTAAGCGATGTATTAAAAATATTTTAGCTTTACCCACTTGTTGAATTGATGTGAGAATAATAGCAAACAATAGGGATTAGGGGTACTAGAGAGTCCCTTCATTAACCCTTGTCCTTCCATTAATTACAATTATCTCAAGTCTCTAGAAAAGTTCCCACAACTTGTCTTGAAAGTTGGGTCACAACTATCATGGAAGGATAGAGCATCAAAAGAGAGAGAGATGTGCTTTATCTTTGAAAAAAATTTAGATTCATATGTTGGATAAAAGGAAAGTGTAAGGGATTTTTCCATCACTCAAACTCCTCTTTTCTTAACTCTAACGAGCGAAAAAATTACTCACCCATTAAAATCATTACAACAAATAAGAAGAGAGAGAAAACGAAGAATGATAATTATGCTAACTATTAGAGCCCTCATGATAGCGAGGAGCATCTATCGAGTATCATTGCATATAAATAATTAGAAAGAAGAAAGAAGAAAAAGAAAGCAAGAAAGAAAACATGAAAACAATCATCTACCTAATAAAATAAAAGTGCGATAATAAAATTGCAAGAGAATTAAAGAGATAAGAAATCAACTAAACTTCCTTTTATTAATAACTCCAAACTTGCTACATAATACTAATGGCTAAAAGAAGAGATACAAGAATACAGAAAAACCTTAGATGTCTTTTCTTCATTGCTGCTCAGTCCTTTATATAGGCTCTGGAACTTAAAACCCTAGATGTCATCTCGACTCATATGAAATGACGATCATGCCCATGAAAAATTTGATCAAATGGCCATGATCGGCCACTGATCTGCCGCCAATTTCATTATTCGGCCGATGATCTGCTGCCTTTTGTTGGGATCCCGTCTCCATTTTTTTCCCTCTTTCTTCTCGTGATTTTAGGAACTCTTTCTGACGATAAAATCTTGAAAATATTGTCTTCTTTTTTAAGTTGAAAGAATCTTCGATTTGCTTCTAAATTTGGGAGATTTGATTTGCTAATTTGATTTGATTTGGATCTATTATTCATGTTTGTAGTCTTGAACTGATTTGTTACTTTAATACCTGCACAATATCTCAAATCAAATTATTAGTAGCATTTATTTTGTTTGAAAAAATATTCCAACAATTTATTCACAAATAAATTACTTAATGATTAAGAAACTCATGGATATTTATTTGAATGAGATTGTAGAGTGTTTTTTGTCTCCCCATTGAGATGGGAATGCGCGCGCGCTTGTCAGGCGCATTACAGATTCCCCCTGCCTAGGGTAGGCTGGGGTTTATTGATTGTGGGGATCCAAATCTCCGGCAACTGCGGACTAAGCTGCCGTTAATTACCTGTCGCCTTTGGAGCGAGAGAACCTCCGATTGATGGGTCAAACAGGTTATGCGAACTCAATGTGCAGTATACGTGTGTTGTGTTTTGAAAGGGGTTTTGGATACATCGGGGGCTTCGCAGAGTTTTTACGGGGGACAGTGTTGTAGAGTATGTGTGTGTATATGTGTGTGTGTGTGTTTATATATATATATATACACACACATACATACATACATGTAAAAGAGGGAAAGGGCATCCAAAGGATGCGTGGGAAGAAGCGCTAGCGCCTCACGTGCACGGCACGCAGGCGCTTGGGCACTCGCGCTATCGCCTTGGGCGCCAGGGCGCTAGCGCTTTGGGTGCAAGCGCCTCACGTGTCGGGCACGTGGGCGCTAGGGCGCTATCACCTCACGTGCTAGGCACGTGGGCGCTCGAGCGCCAGCGCTTTAGGCGCTCGGGCGCTCGCGCTTTGGGCACTTGGGCACTAGCGCCATACGTGCCAGGCACGCGGGCGCTTTGGGCGCTAGCGCCACACGTGCCAGGCAAGTGGGCGCTCGGGCGCTAACGCTTTGGGCGCTAGCGCCTCACGTGCCAGGCACGTGGACGCCCGGGCGCTCGCGCTTTGGGCGCTAGAGCGGCAAAAGGGACTTGGTCCCTACAATGGGAGTTGTACTGCTAGAAAAAAATACTTATTATTTTGCGCGTGCGCGCACGCGCATGTGTGTATTTGGAGTTAAACTCCTAGGATATTTTGAAGCTAATGAAGGGGCTTCTCCCCTTGAGCCCTGGATCTTCCCTAAAGTGGGGTCTTTGGAGATGGGTCTCCTTCTTCCTCCTTTGTTGGCCGGCTCATGGATAACAAGAGAGGTGAGATTTTAAAAATCTCTTCTTTTTAAGATCTGATAGAAGATCCAAGCTCCCCTTTGTGGGTTTTGTGGTGAAAAACTATTTAGTTTTTGAAAAGGAAGAGTAAAACTCTTGATTTAATTCAAAAGAAAGAAGAAGGTTTTAGAACCTTGAGGAAGGAGAAGATCACAGATCTTGATTCTTTTTTTTTGAGAGAGAAAAAGTTGTTGAGATATTTTCATTATCTTTGCCTTTATAGGCTATACACTTTACATATAGCCCCTTGGGCTTTACAAAAATGGCATTTTGCCTATCCCATGCCTCATGTGCTATTTCTTTTTGGACATAAACCATGGGCTTTAAAAAAATTTGGCTTTATGCCCGTTTTCCTTATATTTATTCATAGAAAAAAAGGAAATACACCAAAAAATTATTTATTATAAAATATTTATCTTGGCATGGGGGGGAGGCCGGCCGCTCCATGTTCGGGCTCGACCCAGGCATTGGCCCACTTGACCTGGGCTTAGGCCCACTTGGCTTGGGGTTGACTTTGATTTTGACTTGGTCAACCGGGGTGTAAATTTGGACCCTAACAAATTGCCCCCCATCAATAAGTGTACACCATATATGTGGGTTGTGTGCACGAAATTGATGGATCTTCTTTCGCGTGGAGGTCGATTTGATCTGGTTCCTGTTTTAATGACGTGGAGGTCGATGCTGCCATTTTAGCGACTTGGACGGTCAGCGCTGCCTTTTTTGTGACTTGGACGGTCGGTGCTGCCATTTTCACGACTTGGACGGTTGCTTCTGCCATTTTAGCGACTTGGAAGGTCGGTGCTGCCCATTTTGCGACTTGGACGGTCGGTACTGCCCTTTTTGCGACGTGGACGGTGGGTGCTGCCCTTTTAGCGACGTGGACGGTCGGGGCTGCCCTTTTAGCGACTTGGACGGTCGGTGCTGCCATTTTAGCGACGTGGACGGTCGGTGCTGCCATTTTCACGACTTGGACGGTCGATTCTGCCATTTTAGCGACTTGGACGGTCGGTGCTTCCCTTTTAGCGACGTGGACGGTCGGTGCTGCCATTTTAGCGACGTGGATGGTCGGTTCTTCCCTTTTTGCGACTTGGACGGTCGGTGCTGCCCTTTTAGCAACGTGGACGGTCGGTGCTGCCCTTTTTGCGACTTGGACGGTCGGTGCTGCCCTTTTAGCGATTTGGACGGTCGGTGCTGCCATTTTAGAAGACGTGGACGGTCGGTTCTTCCCTTATTGCGACTTGGAAGGTCGGTGCTGCCCTTTTAGCGACTTGGACGGTCGGCTCTGCCCTTTTAGCGACTTGGACGGTCGGTGCGGCCCTTTTAGCGACTTGGACGGTCGGCTTTGCCCTTTTAGCAACTTAGACGGTCGGTGCTGCCCTTTTAGCGACTTGGACGGTCGGAGACTTGATTTGACTTGTTCCGCTTCTTGCGGTGTCAGGGATGAAGTTGACTTGTTTCCGAGGTGGAGCTTGATTCTGCCAGGGAGGTCATTGGTTGTTTTGCTGATTTGATGTGATTTAGGTTGACATCAGCACCGCTGCACTGGACTATGGTACCAGGAGCGAATCATCATCTTCCATGACTGGAGATTTCCCTCGTTCCCAGTTTAACGACTTAGGGGTCATATGTTCCCAGTTTAACGACTTAGAAGTCATCTGTCCCCAGTTTAAAGACTTAGGGGTCTATTGGATTGGAGTTTGGTATTTTGGGGTTAGGGTAGGCATCAGCGTTGCTAACACTGAAGCACATGTGCCAGGAGCAATTCATCATTTGCCTTTTCCTGTTGGGAAGAGATGACTTAGGAGACAGGTTTAGGTCCCTATCACCTAAGGCTTTTCAATTTTATGAGTCGTAAGGGTCCCATAAAAGCATTTTCTCACTACGAGTCGAAAGGATATCGTAGGTAACCTTTTTCCTTAGGAGTTGTGGGGACTCCCAAATGTCCTTTTCCTTTGTGGATCATAAAGATCACACGAAGGTGTTTTCTTACGAGTCGTGAGGATCCCGTAAGTTTGTTCTCCTTATGTATCGTGAGGACACATAAGTGGGTCTTCCCAAATGGAGCACAATCCCGAGGGCGGAGACCAACCGCGTAACTAGTGATTGCGGTAGGGCATGGGTATGCTGAGAATTATTTGAGCCCGTAGATTGTATACGGTAGTCAACTTGGGGACCAACCGCAGGGCTGGAAGAATTTTGGGAGATTGGATTTTGGTTGGCGTCTGCATCGCTGCACTTGAATGTGATATCAGGAGAGACCCATCATTCGCCGTTTGGAGACTTGGAATTTGGATCTTGTTTGGCATCAGCATTGCTGCACTGGAATAATACCAGGAGCAACTCATCATTTGCCTCGGGAGGACTTGGGATTTGGGTTTTTGGTCGGCATCAGAACCGCTAACACTGAAGCGAAATGCCAGGAGCGACTCATCATTTGCCGTTGCCCGTTGTAGAGCGATGGCTTAGGAGACAGGTTTAGATCCCTATCACCTAAGGCTTTTCAATTTTATGAGCCGTAAGGGTATCATAAAAGCATTTTCTCCCTACGAGTCGAGAGGATCTCGCAGGTGTATGTTCTCCTTAGGAATCGTATGGATTCCTAAGTATGTTGCTCCTTTGTGAGTCGTAAGGATCTCACGCAGGGATTTTCTCCTCACAAAGTCGAGAGGACTTTGCGAGTGTATTTTATCTCTTTTCACGAGTTTGTGCCCTTTCGGGTTTTCACAAATTCGCCGGCAGTCCTGCTGTTTTTACTCACAGAGCCCTTTCGGGTTTTCATCCGTGCCCGTTTTGCTTGTGGACATACCTTTTTTTTGTCGCTGGTGGGACTTTAAAAGCAGTCCCACCGGTAGGACTTGGGAGAGATAGGGGTCGTTTACGCCCGTGGATTGTATACGGTTTTACAGGATGTATGATCTAGACCGTAGGGCTGGTGTGCTCAATTCGCCTGCGACTTAGAGCATTCACGCGTAGTATTTCTTAAGATATCGGCCATTGATGGGTGGCATGGGCCTTTCTCCCTCGGCACTTATTAGTTGGTAGTATCCTCCGTCGAACACTTTCTCGATAACGTATGGTCCTTCCTAGTTTGGCTCGAATTTTCCCTTAGTATGTCGATTGGGGATGATCAGTCTCTTGAGGACCAACACCAATTCGCCTTTCTTGAAAGCACGGAGACGAGTCATCTTGTCATAGGCCCGTGACATTTGGGCTCAGTACAGCTCCATATTTTGCTCCTCTTTTCTTCGAGGGCGTCGAGCTCTTCAAGCCGAAGGAGCACATTTTCCTCCTCCATTAAATCGTGCTGAACAGCCATTCTTAAGCTTGGAACTTCGACCTCAAGGGGGAGGACCGCCTCCACTCCGAAGAGTAATGAGTACGGAGTCGACTGAGTTGGAGTACGGTGTGTGGTACGATATGCCCACAACACCTCGTGAAGTTTGAGATTCCAGTCTCTCTTGTTGGCTGAAGCATTTTTCCTCAGGAGCTTGCATAGAGTCTTATTGAAGGCATCGGCTAGCCCATTGGCTCTTGTATTATAGATGGAGGAATATCTCCAGTCTATCTTGTGCTGAGTAGCGAACCTTGAGACTTTGATGCTCTTAAAAGAAGGCTCGTTGTCAGAAATGATTCTTCTTGGTGTACCAAAGCGGTATAGAATATTATGCTGGAAGAACATCAGAATATTTTCTGTCTTGACTTCTTTTAGCGGGACAGCTTCAGCCCATCTGGAGAAATAGTCAGTTGCGGCCAATATGAACCGATGGCCTTTGGATTACGGAGGATCAATTGGACCAACTATGTTGGTGCGCCAAACTTCGAAGGGCCATGACGCCACCGTAGGATGCAGCGGATTGGGATGCTTGTGAATGAAATCACCGTGAATTTGGCAGATATGACACTTCTTTGCATGCTCTTTACAATCCCTTATCATGGTAGGCCAGTAATATCCAAGCCGTTTAATTTGAAGCCGCATTTTGGGGCCGGATTGGTGAGCTCCGCATACGCCTAAGTGAACTTCTTTCATGACTTTCTGGGCTTCGGCCGATGACAGACATCTGAGCTAGAGTTGGTCATATGATCTGCGATATAGCGTGTTATTTACAAATACGTATCGAAGAGCCCTCTTCTTCAACTGAATCCTCGCAGATTTTTCTTCGGGCAGCTTGTCATATCGGAGGTACTTTATGAAGGGTTCTCTCCAATCGGGCTCGTCTTGAATGATCGAAGCTTCTTCGGCAGGATTGTTCTCTTGTTCTATGATTTCTTCTTTACGCAAAGAGACTGGAGGCAGAATTTGCCGGCTTCTGACTGTGATTAGAATTTTGTCCATATCAGGATCAGCTAGCTCCTTAGCTAGGCGAGTGAGTATGTCGGCTTTTCCATTCAACACTCTAGGGACTCTCATTAGTTCAATGTGAGTGAACCATTTTATAAGTTCCACCGCTCAGCTTCTATATCGAGCTAACTCAGGTTTGTATATCTTATAGTTGACGCTTACTTGGTTGACGACAAGCTGGGAGTCACCGTAAACCCGTAGCCGAAGGATTTCCATTTCTATGGCAAGCTCCAGACCAGCTATCAGAACTTCATACTCAGCCTCGTTGTTTGTGCGAGGCTCGGTGAGAGCAAAAGAATGCCGTAGGGTTCCCATCGATGGCATGATGAACACCAATACTATCCCTGCTTTTATCTCTGGGACGCTTGATTTGCCGGAAGTCCTTATTGATGAGGCTCCATCGAAGTAGAGTTCCCAACATGGCTCGCTATCCTTGAGGTGCAATATTTGTTCATCGGGTAATTCACAATTAAGCGGTGACCCCTCTGATACGGGATGAGCAGCAAGAAAGTCTGTGAGAGCTTGCCCTTTTACTGATTTCTGAGGAGTATAAACTTTGTCAAACTCAAGCAGCATGACAGCCCATCTTGACATTCTACCGGCTAGGCTTGCTTTGGTAATTAAGTGCTTAAGCGGGTCGACCCTAGAGATCAGCATAACCCGATGAGTGAGCAGATAGTGCCTCAGCTTCTTCATAGTGAATATCAGAGCAAGGCATTGTTTTTCGATCAGGGAATAGTTGTGTTCCTCCTCGACTAAAGTTCGACTGAGATAGTAGAGGGCATTCTCTTTTCCCTCCTCGTTGTTTTGGGCAAGGAGCGCACCGAGTGACTCATCTAGCGCGGTAGTGTAGAGAATCGGTGGTTTATTTGGAATGGGAGCGGCCGGCACTGGAGGGTGCAACAAGTAGTGTTTGATGCTTTCGAACGCTTCTTGACATTCGGCATCCCAGACAAAAGGAGATCCTTTCTTCATGTGCTTTGAGAAGGGCCTGCATCTCCCCGATAAATTTAAGATAAACCTTCGTATATAAGCAAGCTTGCCTTGAAAAGATCTTAGCTGCGTCAGATTCTTCTGAGGGGGCATCTCCATGATGGCCTTTATCTTGGATGGGTCAACTTCAATCCGTCGATGTCGGACTATGAAGCCCAGGAATTTTCCCGATGACACGCCAAAAGCACACTTCAGAGGATTCATTTTCAGATCATACTTCCTCAGTCTGGTGAGAACAGTCCTAAGATCTTGGATGTGATCAGCCTTGGCTTTAGTCTTGACGACCAGATCATCAACATAACATTCGACGACCTTATGAATTAGGTCATCAAAGATATTGGTCATTGCCCATTGATATGTAGCACCCGTGTTCGTCAGTCCGAACGGCATCACTTTGTAGCAGTATATTCCGATCGGGGTTCGAAATGCTGTGTGCTTCTCATCCTCAAGCGACATCTTGATTTGATTATACCCAGACGAGCCATCCATAAAGGTGAACAGTTCGTAATTTGAGGTGTCATCGACCATCATTTCCATGACCGGTAGCGGGAAGTCATCTTTAGGACATGCCTTGTTGAGGTCCCTAAAATTGACACAAACTCGAATCTGCCCATTTTTCTTCTTCACTGGGACTATGCATGCGATCCAGTCCGCATATTTCTCTTCCCTGATGAAGCCAGCATCGATGAGCTTCTTGGTTTCCTCGATGACCTTTTCTTCTAGTTCCCTTCTCATTCTTCGATGAGCTTGTTTGACTTAATTAGCATCAGGAAATATAGCCAGTTTATGCACGGCCACTTTAGGGGAAAGGCCAGGCATTTCTTTGTATGTCCACGCAAAGCAGTCGACGAACTCATGCAGCAGGGCAATTATCTGCTTTTTCATTTCCTCTGACAAGAGTGAGCTGATATAGGTCGGCCTTGGATTATCGGGCGTTCCTAAGTAAATCTCGGTTAGCTCGTCAAAGGTTGCTTGTTCCCCATCTTTGAGCTCTTGAGGAGCTTCTTCTGGCTCGGCTATCTCGTCATCATCATTTGATCTTTCACTGGCTATACCAACATGGATCATGTAGAATGCTTTGGAATCAGGTTGAATGAAGCCTATGCTCCGTCTATCTGGAATTCGTCCATCGATGAATGCTCGGACCTGGGGCAGATTCCATAGCCCTTCATAAAACTTTTGGACTCCGTTTGATATAACCGGCATCCGCACCTTTTGAAATATTCCCGCATCTCGGGTGCATAGTATCTGGTATTGAGGACGACCCGTATGCCTCTCTCATAGGGAAGGCACGCGACAGACAAATCGTCCGGGTGCACAACGGGGTTTGACCGATAAAACAGGATGCCCTTCTGTCCACTTTTCCTCCCAGGAACGTAGAAAGTTTTCAGCTGGTCCACGGTAGATACTGAAAATGCATCGAGCTCTTTGCAGATCCGTTTCGGCACCCTTGTGATGGCCAGGGACCCTTCTGCAATTTCGAAGGTCTCTCGTAGTTTCGCTTGCTGCATGGGGGTCCAATCTGCACAGTTGTTGCACGGCAGGTCCTCTTCCTCTGACTCTTCAGTGTCGCTGCCAAGATGAGGGTGGAATTTGCTGCTAGATGGGCTTTCAGTATCGGATTCGTCCGTATCGATATACCAAAACGAGGGCGAGTTTTACGGAAGGACGGACTTCCAGCGTCGGACTCATCAGTATCGCTACCGAAACGCAGGCGCACTTGGGCATTTTTAATTTTGAAAGTGACAGCCGGCTCAGATTTTCTTTTGAGTCTTGGGATCGTTCTATCCTCAGTCAGTCGTGGCTTAGCATTTTGGTGGTTCATGAAGTACCGAGAATCTTCATATCGGACTTCATGCACACCGAACGGCTGGATGTCTCCGTCAATGCGTTTTTCTTCGCCATTTTTAGTATAGTTCATGCATTGATGGAGAGTTGACGGAATGATGTCATAATCATGGAGCCACGACTGTCCCAAGAGAACTTTATAAGACGTGTCAGCGTCGATCACATATATCTTAGCTTCAGTTTGCAGATCCCCAAATTTGATTGTCAAAGCTATAGACCCCAGAACTTGCTGGCAGTTTTGATTGAAGCCTTGAATGATAATCTTTTCCCTTGACAGGTGTCGGACGTCCATTGACAAACTCTTCACAGTCCGCAGGTTCATAATGTTCACCGAGGATCCCGGATCAATCAATATGCGATTAATCCGATCTCCATCGATATACCCGGTCACGTAAGGTCGACGATTATGCTAAGCCGTTCCCAGTAGTAAGTCTTCATCCTTAAACGTGATTGTGGCGGCATGTAGAGCGTACCGAGCTTCTTTCATATTAATTTCTGCAAAGCGAGCTTGATACCGCTCGGAGTTTTGTAGAGCGTGAATGAGAACATCTCTAAACACTTTAGATAGGACCAAGGCATCGTAGATGCTCAGGAGAGACGGGAGCTTTCGGAGATGAGCCAAAACATTGTAGTCCACTGAAGAAGGACTTGAGTTTTAATTAGCCAGCTCTCTGCCATCTTCCTCATTAGCCACCTGTTTTTCTTTTCCTTTTGGGGCGTTTCCCTGATTTGGCGGTAGAGCCCTACCGCTTCTAAGCTGGATTTGGTTGGCCTTTGTGGCGAGCTCCTCGTCCTCTTCGGGAAAACAGAGCTCCTCCTCAGATTCGCTGCCAAGATGGATGGCGTAGCAGGTCACTATAGGGATCTCTTCATTGGAGTCTTCTTCTATCTCCTCCAGAATTTCAGACGCTTCTATAGGGAGGAACTCCTTCAATTGAATCAGAGTTCTTTCCTGCTGTTCATAGTCTTCGAGGGAATCGATATATTTTTGAATGGTCGATCTCCCTACAGACCCTTTTTCACGTCGAGCTGCACTTTTCTTCTTCTTGAGCTTTTTGGATTTTGAGCCTGATTGGGCCGAATTGGCAGCTGGAATGGTGGGCTTCTTCTGCCCTTCCCATTCCGTCCTGGACTCATTCTGAAGTAGCTTTATCATCTTCTTCGTCTTATTAGATATGTGCTTACTCCAAGGAGGCTGCGATGAGTCGGTTTCATTTCTCAGGGCAGCGGGTTCGCCTGTCTTCTCCCAAAAGGCTTCAGCTACTGTCTGTATAAAGTTGGTGGTTGCAACTTGATTGTTCGCCAACACACTTTTGGACAGCTCGATCTCTCCAGCCTTGTACTGCTTCTCAATCCAGTCTTTGAAGATATTGCAATCCTCGATCGCATGGCTCACTACTCGGTAGTACGGGCAATACAGGGGATTGTCGGTCATTTTTTCTTCTTGAGGTCTTTTCGACTCCGGCAATTGTAGACCGTTGTTCAAGGCATCTTTAAATATCTTGCGGACCTTGTCCCTTATGAAAAAGTAAACCTTGTTCTTTTTCTCCTCTAGGGAAGGCCCTTCTCCTCCTAGCAATGGCTTTCGAGATCGGTTAGTTTTGGAATCGCCTGCCCTTCGCTTGTCTTCATTGTCGGACGCATTGAAGACATTGGTACTGCTAGAACTCCCACTTCTACGGTTGTCGTCCCGCTTTCTTTTCCAAGTCTTGTCTCTCTGAGAGTCCGGGGTAGACTCTTGCTTCGAGCGTTCCAGCATTTGGACTTTCTTGGTTAACCCTTGAAACGTCTTGAGGCCTGCTGTACACAAGAATGGGACCATCCAATTGCTGAGGTTCCCAATGAGAAGGCTGACGGACCGGTCCTGCTCCAGCGGCGGTTCGCACTTGACTATGAGATTACGCCATTGGGCGATAAAGTCGGTGTTGCTTTCATTCTTCCCCGGCTTGGACCTCACAAGGTCAGCAATGGAGATTTTATCACTGACACTCATGAACCTTTGCCGAAACAGAGACTCTATTTGGGAAAAGGTAATAACGGACCCGTCTGGTACGCTCGCGTACCAGTCGAAAGCGACACCGGTCAGTCTGTTGACAAACTGACGAAGAAGGAGCGCATCATTGCTCCCTGTATTTCCGCACGATGCTTTAAAGTAGGCGACGTGTTGATTTGCATTTCCCGTCCCGTCAAATCTTCCGAACTTAGGAATGACGTAGCCGTCAGGAACTCGATCAGATCGTACTGTGCGGGATATGGCCGTCCACTACTGCCAATTTCTTTCTGAGCTTCAGCTTCGGCCACCAATGTTTTAACCTTGCTGGTGACCAAATCCATTACCCGGTCTTGTGTTAGCGGGATTGTGTTATCTGGGCCAAGGCGTCCTCAGAAGCAGAATGTGGCCGGCTTTCGTGCGGCTCGACCTGTTGGTTTGTAGTAGCGCCTCTAGTAAGGTTGAAACATCATAAAGTAGTGAGCTTTTAAATTCTAAAGGGCTATCACAAGCGAACAACGAATCATAACTAGAGATTAAGGTAAAATCAACATAATAAGAAGTCTAAGCTAAAGGAATAGGAAATACAACCTTTGTAGCCAACTCCTTCGGTCTTTAGGACTCCTACGGCTTTGCACGAAGCTTGGAACAACTTCTCTCAAGGTCCTTCGTCGTCTACGATGATCCACCCGGAGATTCCTAGATCAAGCTCTTAGCTTCACAAAATGAAGCAATCACTCTACACTAAAGGGCTAGGGTAGTGTAGAATGGTTGTGTGGTTTGTAAACTCACTTAAAAACCCTTTCTTTTTAAGTTCCTCACTTAAAAAAAACTCAAGAGAGCTTGGAGAAGGAAGAAGGTGAAGATGGCAAAAGCTTTTGTGAATATAATGAAAACTTATTTTCAATAAATGAAAAGAAAAAATTATATATGAGACACTATAAAATATAAACATGGTTGGCTAAATATCTAGATATTATTTGGATGGGTTAAAGAACCAAGGAAATATAACCATAGTTAAAGTCAATGGTCAAAGAAGAAGTGTGTAGAAAAATGAGTCATTATAGCTAATTTCCTTTTCTTTAAATCATTAACAAAATCTAGATATTTATCAACCATGTAAGTCTTGCATTGCCATCTCCTTTGTATCATCAACCATGACACATGTGTATGTGTGTATGTGTGCATGCACATCATCATGTGTATGTGTGAACATACATGCATACATCCAAAAGAAAAAGGGTTAATTAAAAGTGAGCTAAAAGATAATATTAAATCAACACTTGATTTAATAAATCGGTCATATCAAATACGGCCCAATCAATATTGAACGCCCGATTAAAATACGATATCACATATTCGTATTTAATCGAGCTCCTGCGCATATCACATATGCACACCACATTATTTCGCCTGAGCTAGAAAAATCCTGTGTGGGACTCTAAGACTCGTCAATACGCCGACAGTAGGTGATGATCATATCAAAACACCTACAAACCACAAGCGGTCAGCTAAATGTAACGGCCACCCGGGTATTGAGCGATCAGAAGAAAAACAAGAGAACCCGTCAAAACTCCTATCGAGCTATTGGCAACACTTACCGTACAGTCCGGTCTCTTCGTATGATATACTGCATATCAAGTCTAGGGACGGAATCGTCGAGCCCTAATAACTCAATAAATCATGTCGATATGGTCTATGACCGGTCGAGAAACTACTGATAACATTTATCAGTAAATCTCATCAGCCCTGGCCAAGGACTTCAAGTCAGAGCCAATCGCACATTGCACAACATCAACTCCCAATACCGGGAGAGACGAAATCCTTCCTATCGCTCACTGTCTCCATGTGTCTCGGGACTATACCCAATAGCCATCTGTTTGCACGACTCAGCAGAGCCGTGGTAGGGTGGAAATCAAAGTACAGTTGGAGAACACACAAGACTCTATGACGATCTCGGGTCTACAGACTAACCTGTACCAGTGTCACCAGAGAACTGCTATCCGACGATAGATATAATACCATATAGGAATTCTCTGTGAGTCCGTTCAGTGTACCCAGTCTCCACTGAGCACCCGTATACAATCTTCGATGTCACAACACCAATGGATATGATATCATCCATCGCCCATCATATAGGTCAAGAAACGTACACGCTAGTCTACTCTGGAATATCGATGCTCTGTCTCTATATACCTACGACTAAGAACATTCAAGGATATGCTTATAGACTACACATGCCCCACTAGTATGATCTTCATCATAGCTATGGAAGTTAAGCATATATCCTCAGGGCTTTATCAACATGTATCAAATGAACAGTATCAAGTAAACATGTCAGATAAAGTAAAACCAGATAGCATACTATCATGTCGAGCAAGAAAGTCATATATCAAATATACATATATACATGTCCAAGCATCCATTATACATATAATGGCCTCTAGGGCATACATATATCCAACAATCTCCCACTTGCACTAAGGCCAATTATTGGCGTATCTCATACCCAACATCTCAAAAAGTCGCTCATGTTGCGGATGCGGAAGGGCCTTGGTGAGTGGATCCGCGGTGTTATCCTTTGTATCTACTCTCCGAATCTCGATCTCTTGGCGATCAACTATCTCCCGGATCAAATGATATCGCCTGAGAATGTGTCTGGAATTTTGATGGGATCTGGGTTCTTTGTCCAACGCCATAGCTCCATTATTATCACAATACAATGGTATTGGATTAATAATGGTTGGAACTACTCCTAGCTCCGCAACGAACTTCCTCATCCAGACGGCTTCCTTGGCAACATCATTTGCAGCAATATACTCAGCTTCCATCGTGGAGTCTGTAACGGTATCATGTTTAGAACTCTTCTAACATACCGCCCCTCCATTGAGGGTAAATACAAACCCTGAGATAGATTTACTGTCATCCTTATCACTTTAGAAGCTGGAATCGGTAAAGGCCTCCATTTGGAGATCCCCATTACCATACACCAAGAATATTTCTTTAGTCCTTCGCAAGTACTTAAGAATGTTCTTCACGGCTATCCAATGTTGCTCCCCTGGGTTGGATTGATACCTGCTCACTACAGCTAGTGCATAATCTACATCAGGGCGAGTACATATCATCGCATACATTATAGATCCTGCAGCTGAAGCGTAGGGTATAATGCTCATGCGAGCTCTCTCTTCATCAGTCTTCGGACAGAAGTCCTTGGAGAAAGTGATTACATGGCAAGCGGGCAAGGGAATTTTCCATACTAAACCTTTTTAGGATGGTATCAATGTACTTTGATTGGGACAATCCCAATAATCTCTTGGATCTATCTCTATACATCCTTATACCCAAAATGCACGAGGCATCACCCAGGTCCTTCATGGAGAACCTTTGTGATAAAAATAATTTGACCAATTGTAGCATATGAATGTCATTTCCTATCAGGAGAATGCCATCTACGTACAATATGAGGAAAGTGATAGTACTCCCTACAATCTTCTTATAAATGCATGGTTCATCTATATTTTTGATAAAATCAAACTCTTTGATTGTATCATCAAAACAGATGCTCCAGCTCCGAGATGCCTGCTTTAACCCATAAATGGATTTAAGCAACCTACACTCTTTTTCGCTGCTCCCACTGTTTGTGAAGCCCTCTGCCTGATCCATAAAAACGCACTCTTCTGAATCACCATTTCGAAATGCAATCTTAACGTCCATCTGCCAGATTTCATAGTCGTAGTGAGCATAAATAGCAAGTAGGATCCGAATGGATTTAAGTATTGCTACTGGAGAGAAAGTTTCATCATAGTCCAGTCCTGGTCTTTGACAAAAACCTTTCGCTACAAGCCTTGCTTATAGGTCTCTACCTGTCCATCTACACCAATCTTTTTCTTAAGGATCCATTTGCGCCCTACAGGTTTTATCCCAGGAGGTGCAACGTCCAAATTCCATACTTTGTTGGTGTACATGGACTCCATTTCAGATCTTATGGCATCCAGCCACTTCACCGAGTCTCCACTCGTGATAGCTTGCTAAAAACTAGTAGGGTCATCATCATCCATGATGCAATCTTCTCTATCACCATCAATGAGAAACCCATAGTATCTCTCCGGCGGGCGAGAAGTTCTATTAGATCTTCCGGAGCGGCTGAGGTTCTTGAAGTTCTACTGCAACATCAGTTTCAACCAATTCGTCCTGAGTAATTTATGTCTCTAGAACCTCTTCTAGTTCTACCGCATTGCCATCAGTATTATTTGTAAAAATTTCATTTCAAAAAATGTGGCATGTTGAGAAACAAACACCTTTTGTTCCTCCTTGTGGTAGAATAGATATCCATATGAATGTTTTGGATATCCCAAAAATATACACATGACCGATCGTGTCTCGAGTTTATCCGGATTCTGCTTTTTGACATAAGCCGGACAACCCCATATCTTAACTCTTTTAAGAGATGGTCTCTTTCCACACCACATCTCATATGGAGTGGTAGACACGGTCTTTGATGGAACCCTGTTCAATAGATAAATTGTTGTCTCTAATGCATGTCCCCAAAAGGAAAGTGGTAACTCAGCATCACTCATTATGGACTGTACCATATCTAATAGGGTACAATTCCTCCGTTCTGACACACCGTTGTGCTGTGGTGTGTACAGAGGAGTGAGCTGAGAGAGAATCCCATTCTCTTTTAAGAAATCTGAAAACTCAGTGCTTAAATACTCTCCACCTCGATCTGATCGAAGTTTCTTGATACTCGAGCCAGTTTGTTTTTCTACTTCAAGTTTGTACTCCTTGAATTTCTCGAAGGCTTCGGATTTATGCTTCAATAAAAACATGTGTCCGAATCTTGAGAAATCATCAGTAAAAGTGACGAAGTATGAAAAACCGCCTCTAGCATGTGTAGACATTGGTCCGCATACATCACTATGTATGAGGCTTAAGAGTTCTGTAGCTCTCTCTCCATGTCCTATAAACGGAGTTTTGGTCATTTTACCTTTGATACAAGACTGACAAGTCGCAAAAGATTTATATTCAAAAGGTTTTAAATATCCATTTTTATGTAGCTTGTTTAGTCTTGTTTCATTAATATGACCAAGTCTACAATGCCAAAGAAAAGATTCATTTGTATCTGAAATCTTTCTTTTATTTGTATGTTGTATATTAAAAACCGTGTGTTGGTTTAGGACGTAAATTCCGTTACTTAGTGTACCATACCCAATCAACTATTGATTCAAGTTAATGTTCATAACATTATTTTGCAACACAAAATGATATCCTTCTTTGTCCAACAAAGATACAGATATTATATTACATAGCATACCAGGTACAAAATAACAAGGGTTCAAAACCAAAATACATCCTGAAAGCAACCCCAGATGATACTCTCCTACGGATACAACATGTACATTGGAACCATTTCCAACCCGTAGAGTGTGGTCCCCAGTATTCAAACCTCTACTGTTTCTCAATCCCTGCATACAATTACAGATGTGAGAACCAGAACCGGTATCTAATACCCAAAATGTAGTTTAATGAAAAATAATTTTCAGTTACAAACACACCTGAAGCGGAAGCATCAACATGCTTCTTCTTCTTGAGATCTGCAAGGTACAAAGCACAATTGCGTTTCCAGTGTCCTGACTTGTGGCAGTAAAACAATTCTCCTTTTCCACTTCCCGCGGTCCTAGACTTGTTTTTCCCCTTCGCCTTTTCAACTCCACCTCTCGGCTTGGTGGGATTCTTCTTCTTCTTTCCCCTGGCCTTGGCTTTCGGGACTGAAGAGGAAGATGGCCCATAAAGCAGAGCGGGAGTTTTCGCTATCTTAAGCGTGCTCTCTGCATTTCTGAACATAATGAGAAGTTCAGGCAATGATTTCTCCAAATCGTTAATATTGAAATTCACAATGAACGGAGCAAAGGCGGGGGAGAGAGACTGTAGAACAATATCTGTATATTGCTCATTATCCATAGTCCATCCCAGTTCCTCAAGTTCTTCTATAAGACCAATCATCTTCAGAACATGGTCTCCTATTGATACACCGGGGGCCAACCGCATCTGAAATAGCTTTCGAGATGCGCCGTATCGTAAAGTACGAGATTGCTCTTCATACAACTCCTTTGTATGAAGAAAGATGGATTGTTCATCCATCTTCTCGTGCTGTTTCTGATGGATACTATCCATAGAAGCAAGCGCGAGGCACGTGGCCGTGTTGCAATCAATATCCCATGTTTTTCGGATCTCCTTATCCGAAACAGATGATTCAGGTCCAGAGACGGGTGGGGCTTTGGTAGTGAAGACATATGATATTTTATCATATGTGAGTGCAATGTTCAAGTTCCTCAACCATTCTTTATAATTTGGTCCAGTCAGTTTGTTTTTCTCTTAAAGAAGCTTAAGTCTCGTCATCGGTATCTGCCATTAGGAGAGAGAAAAGAATACACTCAGCGAAATACTCTTGCAAAGATCAGATTGGTTATTATCTTATCTAATCGATGTCTCCCGCTGCTTTTATCAAATTTTCTTTCAAACCTGAAAAGAAAACTAGCCAGGATTAATTACATTCTACAGTTTCGCTAACCGGTCAGCCAGGCCAGTGTCGGTACTTTGAGGGAGGTTCCCCGTGCTTGTGCACGGACCTAATTAAAATAAACCTCGTTTTTCCCAGAGGTCAAACCCCGTTAACACCTTTCTAGACACCTACTGGATTAGCTAATTGTAAAGTGTAAAACTCTCCTGGGAGTAACTCTTACTCACAGTGGGATCGGGATCCAACTATCATATAGATAGTATGCAATCTCATTGCAAATTTCAACACTTAAAATTCCCGATACAGTTTTTACCCCTAGATGCTTATGACCTTGGCTATGGTCAACATATCATAAGAACTAGTCAAGTTCTACCCGTCATTTCGTGATTAACTAGACCTACCCATATGACCCTTGACTACGATCAACATAATCACATGAATGTCCTAACTTATCGCATCATATACTTTGTAGAAAGACATCACTTAGTTACCGTACACTACGCCTTGACTATAATCAACATACGTAGCACGAATACTAAGTACTCTGCTTCCTAAAATGACGGAGGGCTGCGGATGGTTTTTATGAAAACTTTTAACGCTTTGAACTTGATTTCGTTGTAGAATCTAAATAATTTTTAGAAAAGGAGTGGCTTAAGCTCCCCATCTTTTAAAACTTTCTTTTTCATAAAAAGGAGCCGAGTGGGTTTCAAATCCGATTCTACAACATCATTAGGTTTCTTTTCTTTTACATTAATCTCATTAATGTATTCCCATCATTTAAGTTCCTAAGCCATTACAGAAAAAAACGAAAAACAGTATTACATATCACATATATAACAATATCACATTCGTCTCAGATATTAAGCAATCACATCACAGAATAATCAGCAGCAGAAACACATATATGAAAATATAGGATATACTAGGAACTCCGTATTTTATATTTAGCCTACGATAGAAAATACGGATTCCACGGTCGTGATGAATAACCAAGCCCGCACCCTTAGACCCCTACGAGAGCGGCAAGTGGCCCTTCCAATTCTGGAGTTTAGGAGACCCGGTCTCGACTCCTAGAGATGGCCTCCCACTGAACTCCAGAACCCGGTCACTCATGCTCCCCTCCTTAGGTCTATCCTAATGCGGAAAAGTAAAATATACATCAATGGAGACATCATCCTCAACCCGGATGTACCCCAATAAAAGAATAATATATACAATGAATTTTACATGAATGAAAAGATAAACTCTCGTCTCACATAAAAACCCGGCCATTCAATCACGACGATCCTATACATCATATCACATCAACAATTGAAAAGCATAGACGATATTAAAATATATCAATCAACACATCAACATACCCACTGTTGCAATAGATCTCAACACTTGAACCTGCATAAAAATTCCCAGAGAGCATATATGGTACCTACGGATCAACGCAAGAGCGCACGGTCCAAGCCTCACCAACGGCGCCGCGGAACCGCCGCAAATACACCTATTTGGCTGCGGTTCCGCGGTCGTTATGTCGAGTTAGGCGCTCGTTTTTCTTGGGGATCCATAGAAAACCCTGCTCTATTTTCTGCATATTTTTAATTACAAAAATTCTAACTTTTGAAAAAATTTCCAGTGAGCATGTAAAAATATCATTTTTCATGTTCGATTGAGTTTTTAAACGTCGTCCGGTTTACCCTAAAGCTCTAGCTAGGATCTGATACCATGCTGGTTTGTAGTAGCGCCTCTAGTAAGGTTGCAACATCATAAAGTAGTGAGCTTTTAAATTCTAAAGGGCTATTACAAACGAATTACGAATCGTAACTAGAGATTAGGGTAAAATCAACATAATAAGAAGTCTAAGCTAAAGGAAAAGGAAATACAACCTTTGTAGCCAACTCCTTCGGTCTTTAGGACTCCTACGGCTTTGCACGAAGCTTGGAACGACTCCTCTCAAGGTCCTTCGTCGTCTACGATGATCCACCCGGAGATTCCTAGATCAATAGCTTCACAAAATGAAGCAATCACTCTATACTAAAGGGCTAGGATAGTGTAGAATGGTTGTGTGGTTTGTAAACTCACTTAAAAACCCTTTTTTTTAAGTTCCCCACTCAAAACAAAACTCAAGAAACTTGGTGAAGGAAGAAGGTGAAAATGGCAAAAGCTTTTTTGAATATAATGAAAACTTATTTTCAATAAATGAAAAGAAAAAATTATATATGAGACACTCTAAAATATAAACATGGTTGGCTAAATATCTAGATATTATTTGGATGGGTTAAAGAACAAACGAAATATAACCATTGTTAAAGTCAATGGTCAAAGAAGAAGTGTGTAGAAAAATGAGTCATTATAGCTAATTTCCTTTTCTTTAAATCATTAACAAAATCTAGATATTTATCAACCATGTAAGTCTTGCATTGCCATCTCCTTTGTATCATCAACCATGACACATATGTATGTGTGTATGTGTGCATGCACATCATCATGTTTATGTGTAAACATACATGCATACATCCAAAAGAAAAAGGGTTAATTAAAAGTGAGCTAAAAGATAATATTAAATCAACACTTGATTTAATAAATCGGTCATATCAAATACGGCCCAACCAATATTGAACGCCCGATTAAAATACGGTATCACATATTCGTATTTAATCGAGCTCCTGGCATATCATATATGCACACCACGTCATTTCGCCCGAGCTAGAAAAATCCTGTGTGGGACTCTAAAACTCGTCAATACGCCGGCAGTAGGTGTTGACCATATCAAAACACCTACAAGACGCAAGCGGTCAGCTAAACGTAACAGCCACCCGGGTATTGAGCGATCATAAGAAAAACAAGCGAACCCGTCAAAACTCCTGTCGAGCCATTGGCAACACTTACCGTACAGTCCGGTCTCCTCGTCTGATATGCTGCATATCAAGTCTAGGGATGGAATCGTCGAGCCCTAATAACTCAATAAATCATGTCGATATAGTCTATGACTGGTCGAGAAACTACTGATAACACTTATCAGTAAATCTCATCAGCCCTGGCCAGGGACTTCAAGTCAGAGCCAATCGCATATTGCACAATATCAACTCCCAATACCGAGAGAGACATAACCCTTCCTATCACTCACTGTCTCCATGTGTCTCGGGACTATACCCAATAGCCACCTATTTGCACGACACAGCAGAGCCGTGGTAGGGTGGAAATCAAAGCACAGTTGGAGAACACACAAGACACTATGATGATCTCGGGTCTACAGACTAACCTGTACCAGTGTCACCAGAGAACTGCTATCCGACGATAGATATAATACCATATAAGAATTCTCTGTGAGTCCGTTCAGTGTACCCAGTCTCCACTGAGCACCCGTATATAATCTTCGATGTCACAACACCAATGGATATAGGATCATCCATCGCCCATCATATAGGTCAAGAAACGTACACGCTGGTCTACTCTGGAATATCGATGCTCTATCTCGATATACCTACGACTAGGAACATTCAAGGATATTCTTATAGACTACACATGCCCCACTAGTATGATCTTCATCATAGCCATGGAAGTTAAGCATATATCCTCAGGGCTTTATCAACATGTATCAAATGAACAGTATCAAGTAAACATGTCAGATAAAGTAAAACCAGATAGCATACTATCATGTCGAGCAAGAAAGTCATATATCAAATATACATATATACATGTCCAAGCATCCACTATACATATAATGGCCTCTAGGGCATACATATATCCAACACGACCAATCTTAGACCCAAAGGGACAGGCATCGTCCGCTTTGGATTGTCATCATCCGGCTCATGGGTAGCGACTTATGCTTGATTAGGAGGCGCTCGAGCAATTTGAGCCGTAAGCTGCATCACAACGTTCGTTAGGTCGTCAATTTTCGAATAGAGCTTGGCCATCTCTTTATCTTTTCTCCTGAGCTGTTTTCGAAGCTCTTGAAGCAGCTCTTGCTCCGCGGTCCTGGGGCGGAAAGTCGGCTCTTCCTCGCGTCCGAGCTTGACTCTGCATGGACTGAGGGTTCTTTCTGTCTATCATCCTCATCGAGAGGGTTTTCATCATCCAGCGGAGGCGACTGCTCTTGGGAAGCGGCAACCACATTCAAGCCAGATTAGGCTTGGGATGTGGTGGCCCCATCCTTGCCTTTACTGCGAAGGTTGTCACTGGGGAACCCGCCCGCCATATAGACCGTATGGATAATATATCCATCCGTCTTTTTGTTATCGGCGGCTGATTTCACGGATCGCTGTCTTGACCCCCCTGTTTCGGTAACGAGCGGTCGATTGAAAGTGGCTGGCTTGGCCGGATTCTTGAATGGTGCTGACGCTTCCTTTTTGGTTTTGCCCCACTGTTTTCGCACGGCACAGAGCGCCTGATAGACTCTTGAAGAGACAGTGTCATTCTTTTTCTGTTGGGGCCGGGACACATCTCTTCGTAGCAACGTTTGGACCGTCGTCTTCTTGATTCTAGCGGTCATAGCATTTTTCTGAACCCACTTCAGAGGTTCGAAGGAATTGCTGATTTTTACAGCCGACTCAGTCGTCGTCGCGGAGTAACCCTGCTCTTGGAACCTCACAAGATTCCACATGGCCGAAGTCCTGGTCCTCTTATTGGCTCGATACCTGAGTCGCTTTTGCTTTAACTTTTCTGTTTTAAGTACTTGGCAGACTTCGGCTCTTCCGGAAGACGCCGTAGACCAAGTGATAGAAAGACCAGAGAAGACGCCCGATCGTGCATTTGTTGGAGTTATCGTCTGTGCTCGTCTGCAACGTTTGATGTTGCCCTTTGTACCGGAAGTCTTGCCCCCAGCTGGAGCACCAGAGAGTCGTTCAGACACCATCTTAAGTTTCGGTTGTGGTGCCTTAGCGATCACAATATTCGGCCTCTTGCCTTTTGAGACCGGCTTGGCCACCTGTTTTGCCGGTATTTCTACTAGATGAGCGCTTCCGGCGGGGTAGATGATGACGGAACCAAACTGGCGAGGCAGTTCCTCCCACTGTCGACTGAGGCTTGCAGGGAGAACCACACTAGTATTGATCTTGACCATGTACGGAATCGGGGTCGCAGCAGAGGCTGGATCCATCTTAGGAGACATTGTCGTTGAAAGTTGATTGCTGGACGGAAAAAAAACATTATTTCAGTACAAACATCGGCATATATGTTAAATGAGTTCGCATGAACACTTGACCCGAGATATGGGAGGAGAGAAAGGTCCCACCGGGCGTGCCAGAATCTGTAGGGTGTTTTTCGTCACCCCATTGAGATGGAAATGCGCGCGCTTGTCAGGCGCATTATAGATTCCCCCTGTCTAGAGTAGGCTGGGGTTTATTGATTGTGGGGATCCAAATCTCCGGCAGCCGCGGACTAAGCTGCCATTAATTACCCCTCGCCTTTGGAGCAAGAGAACTTCCGATTGATGGGTTAAACGGGTCATGCGAACTCAATATGCAGTGTACGTGTGTTGTATTTTGAAAGGGGTTTTGGATACATCGGGGGCCCCGCAGAGTTTTTACGGGGGACAATGTTGTAGAGTATGTGTGTGTATATATATATATATACATATATATATATACATGTAAAAGAGGGAAAGGGCATCCAAAGGATGCGTGGGAAGAAGCGCCAGCGCCTCACATGCGCGGCACGCCAGCACTTAGGCGCTCGGGTGCTGGCGCTATCGCCTTGGGCATCAGGGCGCTGGCGCTTTGGGCGCTGGCGCCTCACGTGCCGAGCATGTGGGCGCTTTGGGTGCTGGCGCCTCACGTGCCGAGCATGTGGGCGCTTGGGCGCTCAGGCGCTTGGGCGCTCAGGCGCTAGCGCCTCACGTGCTAGGCACGTGGGCGCTCGTGCGCTAGCGCTTTGGGCGCTAGCGACGCACGTGCCAAGCACGTGGGCGCTCGGGCGCTCGCGCTATAGGCGCTTTGGGTAGTAGCGCCACACGTGCCAGGCACGCGGGCGCTCGAGCGCTAGCGCTTTGGACGCTAGCGCCACACGTGCCAGGTACGCGGGCGCTCGAGCGCTAGCGCTTTGGCCGCTAGCGCCACACGTGCCAGGCAAGTGGGCGCTCGGGCGTGTTCCCCGCCGAAACATGGAGACGCAACCGCGTAGGTTCGTCTTGCCTGAATTTCGTGGCATATGCTAATTGGTGCTATCCGTCCACCTCTCCGAAGATGCCAAGTTGATTTATGACACCGTATATCGAATGTTTAAACGGATGCGGCCAATGTAGCAGACTTTGTCAGATTCCCCCTCATTCGAGGGGTTTTGATTGTGGGGACACTCTTCCCTGCAAGCGCAAGCCCCTGCAGTTAATTACGCTACCGCATTGCGGTAACAACTTTCCCCTTCTCCAGATGGTCACTTCGTGTCGTGTGTTTTTTTTTTGTTTTTGGTTGTCCGTGGATTGTATACGGAGACTAATTTATGTTGTTGCCCGTAGGGCATGGATTAGTCCAAATCCGTATCTTCTTAGATTTGGGTTTGGAGGTTGGGTTTAAGGATACGTTAGCCTCATTTGGGACTAAGATCAACTTAAACGTTAGTTAAGGATACGTTAGTCTCATTTTAGACTAAGATCAACTTAACAGGATTGTTTAGATCCAACAAGAGAGCATTTGAACTCTGTTGTTTAGTTTAGGGACATTGCGATCGATTACCATTTTAAGGACATGGTGGTCCAAGGTTAAGGACATCATAGTCCGTGAGTTTAAAGACCCCATAGTCCAAGGTTAAGGACATCGTAGTCCATGGGTTTAAGGACCCCATAGTCCGGGTTAAGGACAACGTAGTCCGTGAGTTTAAGGACCCCACAGTCCAGGTTAAGGACATCGTAGTCCGTGAGTTTAAGGACCCTACAGTCCGGGTTAAGGACATCGTAGTCCGTGAGTTTAAAGACCCCACAGTCCAAGGTTAAGGACATCGTAGTCCGTGAGTTTAAGGACCCCACAGTCCAGTTTAAAGACGTCATAGTCTGTGGAATGTATGGTTGTCGGGACCCGTCACCTCTCTGAAGACGTTGAAGGATTACAACGACATATATCAGAGGGGTTCAGAGATGTACCCTTGAACCAATGTTGGTTGGAAGATCTGTAGTCCAATTTGGGACTAAGGTCTGTTAAAAGTTCTATGAGCATATGGGCTCAGTTGATATGAGTTGAGGACTTATGGCCAATCTTAGGCTAAGTCCAATAAATGTTTAACATTTTATTTTGGCTGTTGAGCTTTTATTTGGGCTTGGCCCTTTTAATAATCTTGACAAAATTTTTGTCTTGTATTGAATGCAGAGCGTTCATCAGAGCTCTGGGCTTTATTAAAGAACAATTTATGTTTTGACAGCGCGACACGTTGCGCGCCAGGTGCTTTGCGCAAGTTAAAGAGCGCAGTGCGCTTCTGTCAAGTAGCGCACACGTGGGGGACACGTGACGCGCTTGGCGCTAAGCGCCAGATGATGGGCGCATTGCGCCAGTTTATGAGCGCTAAGCACTAATTTATGAGCGCATTGCGCTAGTTTAGTGGCGCACAGGTGAGTGACATGTGGCGCGCTTGGCGCTGAGCGTCAGCCCATGAGCGCAGTGCGCTATTTTAGAAGCGCAAAGCGCAAGTTGCATACGTGGTTGACATGTGGCATATTTTGGCACTGGGCGCCGGTCCAAGGAGCGCAGAAGCGCAGTTCAAGAGTGCAAGGCACTTTTCAATAGCGCAAGGCGCATTTGATCAAATTTATGATCTGTGAACAAATTTATGTTCTTTTTAAAGGAGGCTTTGCCTCAAGATTCAAGAACAACAGTTCTTATTTTTGAAAGGGCTTTGCCTTTGTAGATCAACGATCTGTGAGTGAAGTAAATAATTCTTTTGTTTTTATGATGAGGTCTTTTGATCTCTTTTTATAAAAGACCTTGGTCTTTTGTAGATTTATGATCTTTTAAGAAGATAATTCTTCTGTTTTAATGAGATAATTTCATCTTTTTGTTCAAGAATCATTCTTTTTACCTTGAAGAAATGATCTTCTTTCAAGAGCTTGCTCTCTTTCTTTTTGAGTTTTCTCAAAGTTTGTAGGGGGGTTTCTCTATATTAGACTTGAAGTCTTGTGGCCTTTATATAGGGTAAATTGATTTGTTAAATTGGTTAAAGAGATTTTTCTCTGATTGATTTGGGGATATTTCCCCACCGTTGGATCTTTGATCCTAGAGCTTCTGTTTTACAGAAGGCAATCTTCTTGTTTTTAACAAGATTGGAAAATCTTTCCATAACAGAATTTTAATTCTGATTAATTAATGATTTATCATTATTATTAGATCTTTTGATCTAACGGTGGGGAATTTTATAATTCCAGCGCTGGCGCACCCGTGCTTTGCACGTGGTGCGCTGCTCAGAGCGCAGCGCACTTTGCGCTAGCGCACCTGTGTTTGACATGTGGTGCGCTGCTTAGAGCGCAGCGTAGCCTGCGCTAGCACACCCGTGTTTGACATGTGGCGTGCAACACGCCTAGCGCTGGATCTGAAGCGTTGCTTCAAAATGTTTTAACTCTTGGCTTTGAGGCATTTGTTACATTTTTTGCATGTAGAGTTTTTCCCTTCATTTTTTATTTTATTATTATTTTTTATAAGGGAGTAGGTTGTGAGCCAAAATTTTGGCGGGAACAAATGCCCCCCACTACTTTGCCTGCGTAAGTATGTACGTGGGTGAAGTAGTGCAGAGTTATGCATGGCCACAGAATTGAGGGCTTAGGAGACAAGTTTAGGGTCCTTGTAGCCTAAGACTTTCTCCGTCTTCATGAGTCGTAAGGGTCTCAAGAAGGTTTTTCTCCCTAAGAGTCGAGAGGATCTCGTAGGTGCAAATTCTCCCTAGAAATCGTGAGGATTTCTAAGTGTTCATTACCTCCGTGAGTCGTAAGGATCTCACTCGGGTATTTTTCCTTATGAATCGTGAGGATCCGTAAGTAGCTTCTTCACTTCAGTGGTGAATGTGGCTTTGGAAAATGTGGCCCATAGATGGTAGATGACATTTCATCATGAATTCTTTATAAGGTAGCGATGGCTTAGGAGACAGGTTCAGATCTGCCGCTAAGGCTTTCCGACTTTATGAGCCGTGAGGGTCTCATAAAGACTTTTCTCCCAACGAGTCGAGAGGATCTCGTAGGTGTATTTTCTCCTTAAGAATCGTGAGGATTCCTAAGTGCGTTTTCTCTTGAGAGTCGTAAGGATCTCACAAGAGAATTTTCCCTCTTACAAGTCAAGAGGACACGTAAGTGGTTGTTTCCCTCCTTGTCAAGATTCGACTTTGGAGAGTGTGGCCCGTGAATAGTATGCTAGAGTCCATTTTGGACCGACTTGCAGGTCCCCAGTGCTTAGGAAATCGGTTCTTATCCCCATTGCCTAAGACTTTTCCCTACGAGTCGAGACGAATCGAGAAATTCTCGCAAAGACACTAATTTCCTCACAAGTCGAGACGAATCGAGCAGTTCTCGCAGGAATTACCTAACGTCACAGTTAACCTCTGCTCTTTACGACAGAGGTCCATTAGGGTCTGTGGTACTAGGGTTTTGTCCGTCGTACCGTCGCGTTGGCTGATGTATTCCTCGATAGGCAATGTTGCTGTTCGAGTAGCCTTGCGATTGTCATGTCTCTGATCCCTTCGGGGGCTGGACAAGACGTCTTAAAGCAATCCTCCTAGGTAGTTTGAGCTTCAGAAGAGCAAGCGTTAGGAATTTTTCCATGCCACTTTTTACTTGAGGTTATGCTCATTTTGGAGAGCCCCGATGAGTCATAACCACTCCACGCTGGGGTGGGATGATCTCCGATAGTCTTTCAGGTTTTATATGAGTTGCCGTCAAGACCCTGAAGCTAGGAATTTGGCTTTCGCTTCGTTTGCTGGGATTGCGTCTGCTGTATCGAGACGAATGTCACGGTTGTCTCTAGATTGCTGGTGAACCGCCGAGGTTTGGAACTAGGGATTTTGCCGTGGCTCCGTTGTTTGATTGTCGTGTCTGAATCCTGTTGGAGGAAGAACGCTATAGTGACATCTCATCTGCTGTATCAAGACGAACGTCGAGGTGGTGACCACTCCGCGCTGGTATGAGATGATCTCCGATGGTTTTTCAGGTTTTATATGAGTTGCCGTCAAGACCCTGAAGATAGGAATTTGGCCTTCGCTTCGTTTGTTCTAGCGTGTCCGAATCCTGTTGGAGGAAGGACGCTGTGGTGACATATCGTCTGCTGTATCGAGACGAACGTCGAGGTGGTGACCACTCCGCGCTGGTGTGAGATGATCTCCGATAGTCTTTCAGGTTTTATATGAGTTGCCGTCAAGACCCTGAAGCTAGGAATTTGGCCTTCGCTTCATTTGCTTTGGCGTGTCCGAATCCTGTTGGAGTAAGGACGCTGTAGTGACATATCGTCTGCTGTATCGAGGCGAATGTCGAGGTGGTGACCATTCCGCGCTGGTGTGGGATGATCTCCGATACTCTTTCAGGTTTTATATGAGTTGCCGTCAAGACCCTGAAGTTAGGAATTTTGCCTTTGCTTCATTTTCTTTGGCGTGTTCGAATCCTGTTGGAGGAAGAACGCTGTGATGACATCTCGTCTGCTATATCGAGACGAACATCGAGGTGGTGACCACTCTGCGCTGGTATCGGATGATCTCCGATAGTCTTTCAGGTTTTATATGAGTTGCCGTCAAGACCCTGAAGCTAGGAATATTGCCTTTGCTTCGTTTGCTGGCATTGCATCTGCTGTATCGAGAAGAATGTCGCGGTTGTCTCCAGGTTGCTGGTGAACCGTCGAGGTTTGGAACTAGGGGTTTTTCCGTGGCTCCGTTGTTTGATTGTCGCGTCTAAATCCTGCTGGAGGAAGAACGCTGTGGTGATATCTCGTCTGCTGTATCGAGACGAACGTCGAGGTGGTGACCACTCCGCGCTGGCATGGGATGATCTCCGATAGTCTTTCAGGTTTTATATGAGTTGCCGTCAAGACCCTGAAGCTAGGAATTTGGCCTTCGCTTCGTTTGCTTGCATTGCGTCTGGTGCAACGAGACGAATGTTGCGGTGGAGCTGGGATTTTTCCGTCACTCCGCTTTGTTTCTACCATGAGGTCTTTCATTGACGTTGCATCTGCATCCTGCTGGACTACGAAGGAACGCCGTTGTTGAAATTGCGTCTGGTGTAACGAGACGAATGCCGAGGTGGAGCTGGGATTTTGCCGTCACTCCGCTTTGTTTCGACCGTGGGGTCTTTTATTGACGTTGCATCTGCATCCTGTTGGAGTAAGGAGAAACGCCGTTGTTGATCTCTAAGTTGTTGATGTTGACGTTGAGACCCTGAAGCTAGGGATCTTCCTCCGCTTCGTTTGTTGACATTGTGTTTGCAATATTGCGACGAATGTCGAGATTGTCTCTAGATTGTCTATGAACTGTTGAGATTCGGCTTCGCTTTGACGGAGCCTGGGGGGAAGGTATGGTTCCCTCTTTGTTTGTACCCCTGATTGTATACAGGGATCGATTTGATCTCATCTGTAGGGCAGAAAATTTCATTTTATAAATTTTTCTTTCCGCGATACTCTATCATTTCAGCTTTTATATCGTGAAAGTTGCGATTGCCCAATCATTTCGGCAATTTTTCGCGGTGCCCAATCATTTCGGCTATTTATTTTATTTTTACTCGCTACTTTTTATTGCGAGTTGCCCAATCATTTCGACTATTTTTCATGCATATATTTTTACTTGCTAATTTTGTTGCAAGTTGCCCCATCATTTCGGCTATTTCGTATGCATGTGTGGCTCTCTAGCTTCTTGCTGCAAGCTTGGAATCAGACACCGATTTCGGCATCAGCACCGCTACAACTGGGATATTACTAGGAGCGAATCATCATTTGCCTCTGTCAATGTCGAACAAAGGTGGCTTAGCGAACAGGGTTAGGATCCTGTCGACTAAGGCTTTTGACTTCATGAGCCGTAAGGGTCTCATAAAGGTATTCCTCCCTGCGAGTCGTGAGGATCTCGTAGGTGCATTTTCTCCTTAAGAATCGTGAGGATTCCTAAGTGCATGTTCTCTTATAAGTCGTAAGGATCTTACAAGAGTATTTTCTCCTTATAAGTCGAGAGGACTTACAAGGGTTGTTCACTATGTAGACATATCCCTAGTCACAGATGGGACTTTGTTAGGGAAATGTTTATTCACGCCCATGGATTGTATACAAGGGTCAGCATTGAGCCGCTTGTAGGGCAGTATTGGAGGTTGTGGTGGCCGCTTAAGAACAAGTTCAGAATCCCTGTAACTTAAGACTTTTGAATCTTATGAGCCGTGAGGGTCTCATAAAGAGGGTTCTCCTTACGAGTCGTGAGTATCTCGCAAGTGTAATTTCTCCTTAGGAATCGTAGGGATCCTTAAGTGTGATGCTCCCTTGTGGGTCGTAAGGATCTCACGCAGGTGGTTTCTCCTCACAAGGTCGAGAGGACCTTGCAAGTGTCTTTTAACGAGATTGCGCCCTTTCGGGTTTTCACAAAACTCGCCGGTAGCTCTGCTGTTTTTACTCACGGAGCCCTCTCGGGTTTTCATCCGTGCCCTCTTCGCTTATGGACATACCGTTTTTTCTTTTTCTTTCTTCTCTTTTTTTTATTCTCTTTTTTTTACTCTTCAGCCTGGGGACAGTGCGGGTTGGTAGTAGTTGAATGACATTTCGGTAATGGGTCAACGTACGATTACGCAGCTAGATTTCGCAGCAAATCTTCGCATGTTTTGTACCGGAGGTGGATTCCTTGAAGAGAGGGCTGAGGGTGATTTCTTCGTCAGAGACGCTTCCGAAGGTGATAACTTGCGATCCCTTGGTGTCGACTATATGACAGTTGCCAGCAGCTCTTTCGCACTCATCTGTCGTGCTTTTCTGTTCCCGACGAGCCTTGCACTTCACTCGTTGAACGTGTCGTCGATGGGCAACATATCCCCGCCACCAGTTTTTTAAAGGCTATGCACTTCTCGGTAGGGTGTGCAATACTCTGATGGTATAGGCAGAAGTTAGGATGTATGTCCGCTTCATCAAGACGTATATTGCCAAGGGAATTTCTTTTGAAAGAGGGCAACTTCATTCCTATTGTCAGGGCCCTAGCGAATCGTTTCCTTACTTTAAGCTTGCTTTTGCTGGCGATAGGGATGCTTTGACCTTTTTCTCCAGTCGTCGGCGTTTGGCTTTTTCGAATATATCCATTTCACGCTCTCGATTGGCTTTGCTTTTCTGACGGGCTTCGTTCAATAGCAAGTCGATCATCTCGTCGGACGCTTCCAAGGGTTTCGTCTTCGATCCTGCCCCCAGCTCTTTTGTGTTGTCTTCTATCGCCGAGTGCGTTTCTTCATTAGTTAATGTCGAATGAGAGATCATGTGGCAACTTTCCACATAGTCCTCGGATTCTTTTGACGAGTCATCCCTGTCGTTATTGTCGTCATCTCCGTTCTCAAGGATATTACTTGGAGTGTAACCGGGGTCCGCGCCTTCTGGTTGTATTCTTCCAGAGCGTCAATCTGTTTTTGCAGGTCTGTGCGCTTGTCATCAAGCTTCACGGGCTTTTGGGTCTTCTTCTTCTTCTTAGAAGACTTTAACGGTTGGGTGTGAGCGCTTTGACTATCACCACCAATTTTTGTAGTTGGGCGGTCTCAGCATTCCCTCGAAGATCTCGGGTTCCAGCGGATTTTTCTACCTGATTGCCGGGCACGTTTGGAGATCCTTCAGCATTCTTTTTGTCTTTTCCGAAAGAACAACTTCCCATGGGGCTTCCCTTATGAATGAGCACGATGCCCCCGGCACGTCCACTTTTTTAGTGGCGTGAGGTTGTGGCGGGTTCACCTTCCAGTTTTCGGATAGTGCGAACTTGCCTTGTTGGTATTGGTCCTCAATCCAGCCTTTGAAGATGAAGCAATCTTCGATTGGATGGCTTACTGCTTGGTGGTAAGGGCAGTAATTAGGATTATCGACATTACCTGGCTGCAACGGACGTTTTGGATCCGGCAAATTTATGAGCCTGTTGCGCACTGCCAGCTCGAACAGTCTCCTCGTTTTATCTTGGGGAAACGAGTAAGGACGTCATAATCCTTCCTCGAGGGATGGGCATGGACGCATATTGTTTTGGCGAACAACCGGCTTTAAGTTGCTCGGCTGTTGTTGAGTACTGGCGACAAAAGTTGCTTTACCTTTCCCTTTTTCATTTCGAGAGTCCGTCTTTGGAGGAGATGGTCTATGACCCATCTGGTCCATTTAGGCCAGCTTGTCAATCAAGGCCTGGAAAGTGGTCGGTTTGAAGAACATCATGAATTGGGAAATAGTTGTATTAGGGTCCAAAGTGCCCACGAACATGCCCACCGCCGGTGCCTCTTCGATGCGTTGTTCGCATTTCGACCACAGATTCTGCCATCGAATTACGTATTGAACCCATGTCTCTCCTGGCTTTACTCTGGCGTTAATCAATGCTGTGATTGGGGTACGTTCACTGGCGGTTGCGAACCGTTGAGTGAATAGCAACTCCGTTTCTGTAAACATTCTGACGGAGTCGTCGGGAAGCTCCGAGTACCATTCAAAAGCTGTGTCTGCTAAACTACCGACGAACTGGCGAAGTAGAAGTTTATCATCACCTCCAGTATTGCCGCAAAGAGCCCTGAACTAAGCAACATGTTGATGGGGATTGCCTGTCCCCTTGTACACATGGAATTTGGGGATCGTATATCCCAGCGGGTAACTTATTTGATCATACCAGCCTGGATATGGTCGCCCAGTTTTAACAACTTGGCCAGCCGCTTCGTTCGCTCGATGAGCTCGTATTTGTTGAGCTATATAGTTATCGAGCGTGGCTTTTGAGATGGTTTCCTCCTTGGTTGCTGACAGAGCCGGTAGAGGGTTCGATGTCTCCCTTCTGTCGTCTTCAATAATGATCAGAGAGTCTTCAGCTGGAGGATCCGGCTGTAACATCATTCCCACCATGTCTTGGAACAGAAGCGCCATTTGTTTTATATTAGTTGCTTGTTCCGAGGCCTCTCTGTCCTTCTTTTCTAGGACTCTGCGGAGGAAGTCAGCATCAGTTTCTTGTTCATGACGCTGCTTTGATGGCGCCTCCAGGCTTTCTTTTGGCTCGGTGAGTGCGGCCATTTGCGTCAGCATTTCCTGAAGCTTCTACTGCTGCTCCTGGGCTTTTGTCATGGATCAGGTGAGCGGTCGGTGACCTGTAGAAGCGCGGCTTTCCTCTTTTCCGGAAGCCATATAAACAGTATGCACGGTTATGCCCCAGACTTGGGGCGTTTGGGCTCAGCGTCTCTGTGGTCTGTCGTAGTTACAGGGGCTTTCTTTGGCCTCCTCTTTTGAGCAGTTGACGTTGAGGGGGCCATTGCAGCGGGCGCCCAGGTGGTTGTTGTTCTTTGTGGCTTGACAAAACGGTTCTCTTCCTACTGAACCTTCGCCTTTTTCTGTCGGCGAGAGTGATCTTGATCAATCACCGACTCCTGGACCTGTCGCCAGACTTTGTAGATTTTGGAGGATAGCCGCTGAGGGGGCTACTCCGGCTTTGTTTCTGTAACATTCTCCACGGGGTGAGGGGGTCTTTTCAGTATGACGGTAGGAGAGTTCCTGTGTACCTTGTTCAACTATTCAAAGTTGTTCCCGGTTGGAACAACAGCATTGACTTCCACCGTTGAGGCTGGTGGAGTTAGCCCGGAGGGGGAGTTTCCCCCAGCTTTCCTTACTCGGCGCCAGTGGCGACGTCGAGCGTGCCGAGCTGCTGGGATTGATTCAGCGATGGGGATGGTTTCGTCGTGCCCCCTGTTTTGGAGAAGGGCCGTTGCCAACGTCAGCCTCTTGAAGACTGATGATCGTTGAGTAGCAGTATCTAATCTGTCAAAGACAGACTTTGGAGCAGGGACGGGAGTAGCTTTAAGGACTTTGACTGGAGCGGGAGCCGGAATAGTCAGTCTTGAGAAGACCGACCCTTTGGCAGGAGGAGCCGCCCTGACGACTTCCGGAGCAGGGATGGCTATTTTCTTCGGAATAACCTTTTCTGGAATTGCAGGCTTCATCATGGGCCCACATGAACTTTGGCCCAATCTGGCGAAGACTGAGGCGCTGGAGCTGGACGACCCATCGAGGGGTGCCGCTGTAGTTGCAAGCCGATCAAAGACTAACTTCCTGGGAGCTTCTTGTGTTGGTATAGGAATGCTGAAGCTCGTTGGCGGGAGCATAGTCCCGAAAAACAATCCAGTGGTGGCCTGAGTGACCTGTTCCACCGGCATCATGAACAGGGAGGCCGCTTGGGGCCCGTAAGCTATGCCTCCAGATGAGGCGGAGCGTGAGTTGCAATTGCAGTTGGAACACTTCGCGCAAGTAGACGCCATTAATGTATCGTTTTCTGCGCCAAGCAAGAAACCAAATCTTATTACCTTGAACCCGAGGGCAACCATATCAAACCGCGATTCGTTCGTGAACATGACACACGAAGTGTGGAGTGGAAAAAGGAAAAGGTCCCACCGGGCGTGCCAGAATCTGTTCCTTGCCGAAACACGGAGACGCGACCACGTTGGTTCGTCTTGCCTGAATTTCGGGGCAGATGCTAATTGGTGCTATCCGTCCACCTCTCCGAAGGTGGCAAGTTGATTTATGACACCGTATATCGAAGGTTTAAACGGATGCGGCCAATTTAGCAGACTTCATCAGATTCCCCCTCATTTGAGGGGGTTTTGATTGTGGGGACGCTCTTCGCTGTAGGCGCAAGCCCCTGCAGTTAATTACGCTACCGCATTGCTGTAACAACTTTCTCCTTCTTCAGATGGTCACTTCGTGTCATGTGTGTTTGTTTTGTTTTTGGTTGCCCATGGATTGTATACGGAGACTAATTTATATTGTTGCCCGTAGGGCGTGGATTAGTCCAAATCCGTATCTTCTTAGATTTGGATTTGGGGGTTGGGTTTAAGGATACGTTCGCCTCATTTGGGACTAAGATCAACTTAAACGTTAGTTAAGGATACGTTAGTCTCATTTTAGACTAAGATCAACTTAACGGGATCGTTTAGATCCAACAAGAGAGCATTTGAACTCTGTTGTTTAGTTTAGGGACATTGCGGTCGATTACCAGTTTAAGGACATGGTGGTCCAAGGTTAAGGACATCGTAGTCCGTGAGTTTAAGGACCCCACAGTCCAGGTTAAGGACATCATAGTCCGTGAGTTTAAGGACCCCACAGTCCGAGTTAAGGACATCGTAGTCCGTGAGTTTAAGGACCCCACAGTCCGGGTTAAAGACATCATAGTCCGTGAGTTTAAGGACCCCACGGACCGGGTTAAAGACATCGTAGTCCGTGAGTTTAAGGACCCCACAGTCCAAGGTTAAGGACATCGTAGTCCGTGAGTTTAAGGACCCCACAGTCCAGTTTAAAGACGTCATAGTCTGTGGAATGTATGGTTGTCGGGACCCGTCACCTCTCTGAAGACGTTGAAGGATTACAACGACATATATCAGAGGGGTTCAGAGATGTACTCTTGAACCAATGTTGGTTAGGAGATCTGTAGTCCAATTTGGGACTAAGGTCTGCTAAAAGGTTTATGAGCATATGGGCTCAGTTGATATGAGATGAGGACTTATGGCCAATCTTGGGCTAAGTCCAATAAATGTTTATTATGGCTGTTGAGCTTTTATTTGGGCTTGGCCCTTTTAATAATCTTAACAAAAATTTTGTCTTGTATTGAATGCAGAGCATTCATCAGAGCTCTGGGCTTTATTAAAGAACAATTTATGTTCTGACAGCGCGACACGTGGCGCGCCAGGCGCTTTGCGCCAGTTAAAGAGCGCAGTGCGCTTCTATCAAGTAGCGCACACATGGGGGACACGTGTCGCGCTTGGCGCTAAGCGCTAGATGATGGGCGCATTGCGCCAGTTTATGAGCGCTAAGCACTAATTTATGAGCGCATTGCACTAGTTTAATGGCGCACAAGTGAGTGACACGTGGCGCGCTTGGCGCTGAGCGCCAGCCCATGAGCGCAGTGCGCTATTTTAGAAGCGCAAAGCGCAAGTTGCATACGTGGTTGACACGTGGCGTATTTTGGCGCTAGGCGCCGGTCTAAGGAGCGCAAAAGCGCAGTTCAAGAGTGCAAGGCACTTTTCAATAGCGCAAGGCGCATTTGATCAAATTTATGATCTGTGAACAAATTTATGTTCTTTTTAAAGGAGGCTTTGCCTCAAGATTCAAGAACAACAGTTCTTATTTTTGAAAGGGCTTTGCCTTTGTAGATCAATGATCTGTGAATGAAGTAAATACTTCTTTTGTTTTTATGATGAGATCTTTTGATCTCTTTTTATAAAATACCTTGGTCTTTTATAGATCTATGATCTTTTAAGAAGATAATTCTTCTGTTTTAATGAGATGATTTCATCTCTTTGTTCAAGAATCATTCTTTTTACCTTGAAGAAATGATCTTCTTTCAAGAGCTTGCTCTCTTTCTTTTTGAGTTTTCTCAAAATTTGTAGGGGGGTTTCTCTATATCAGACTTGAAGTCTTGGGGCCTTTATAAAGGGCAAATTGATTTGTTAAATCGGTTAAAGAGATCTTTCTCTGATTGATTTGGGGATGTTTTCCCACCGTTGGATCTTTGATCCTAGGGCTTCTGTTTTACAGAAGGCAATCTTCTTGTTTTTAACAAGATTGGAAAATCTTTCCATAACAGAATTTTAATTCTGATTAATTAATGATTTATCATTATTATTAGATCTTTTGATCTAACGGTGGGGAATTTTATAATTCCAGCGCTGGCGCACCCGTGCTTTGCACGTGGTGCGCTGCTCAGAGCGCAGCGCACTTTGCGCTAGCGCACCCGTGTTTGACACGTGGTGCGCTGCTCAGAGCACAGCGCAGCCTGCGCTAGCGCACCCGTGTTTGACACGTGGTGCGCAGCGCGCCTAGCGCTGTATCTGAAACGTTGCTTCAAAATGTTTTAACTTTTGGTTTTGAGGCATTTGTTACATTTTTTGCATGTGGAGTTTTCCCCTTCATTTTATATTATATTATTATTTTTTATAAGGGAGCAGGTTGTGAGCCAAAATTTTGGCGGGAACAGGGCGCCAGCGCTTTAGACGCTGACGCCTCACGTGCCAGGCACGTGGGCGTCCGGGCGCTCGCACTTTGGGTGCTTGGGCGGCAAAAGGGACTTGGTCCCTGCAATGAGAGTTGTGCTCCAAGAAAAAAATACTTATTATTGTGTGTGTGTGTGTGTGTGTGTATGTGAGGAGTTAAACTCCTAGGATATTTTGAAGCTGATGAAGGGGCTTTTCCCCTTGAGCCCTGGATCTTCCCCAAAGTGGGGTCTTTGGAGATGGGTCTCCTTCTTCCTCCTTTGTTGACCAGCTCTTGGATAACAAGAGGGGTGAGATTTTAAATATCTCTCCTTTTTAAGATCTGATGGAAGATCCAAGCTCCCCTTTGTGGGTTTTGTGGTGAAAAACTATTTAGTTTTTGAAAAGGAAGAGTAAAACTCTTGATTTAATTCAAAAGAAAGAAAAAGGTTTTAGAACCTTGAGGAAGGAGAAGATCACAGATCTTGATTCTTTTTTTTGGAGAGAGAAATAGTTGTTGAGAGATATTTTCATTATCTTTGCTTTTATAGGCTATACACTTTACATATAGCCCCTTGGGCTTTACAAAAATGGCATTTTGTCCATCCCATGCCTCATGTGCTATTTCTTTTTGCACATAAGCCATGGGCTTTACAAAAATTTGGCTTTATGCCCATTTTCCTTACATTTATTCATAGAAAAAAGGAAATACACCAAAAAATTATTTATTACAAAATTTTTATCTTGGCATGGGGGGGAGGTCGGCCGCTCCATGTTCGGGCTCGACCCAGAGATTGCCCACTTGACCTGGGCTTGGGCCCACTTGGCTTGGGGTTGACTTTGATTTTGACTTGGTCAACCGGGGTGTAAATTTTGACCCCAACAGAAATATGCAACCATTTAACTCCTAATTATATTAATTATAAGTTAAGAAATATATAACAAAATCTTTTTCCACATAAAGCCACATATGTTCTTAAATTATAAATAACACATTTAGTAATTACTAACAATAGGGAAATGACCGTAAAAATGTGCAATAAATATAAATGATCATTGGTGCATGGGTATGACTTTTGGTCCCTTCCGCGTTAAGTATTAACTCCATGGATTATGGCTCAAACGCCTTTGTTTTTGGGTCTCTGGCGTGTATGCCCATATTGGCGCATATGCCTTTATTAGAACATGCCTTCATTGGCGCATGGCCTTTATATCAGCGCATCTTTATGTAACGCATGCCCGTTTTCTCTTAGGTTTTTTCCATAGATATTAATCTCTTTTCTTTTGAAACTTAAGTTTCATGAGGCTTAAGTTTCTGTTAATGGCTGTTTTGGCCATGCGACATCAAGATCACAACTTTTGTGATCAGAAGTCTCCTTTTATATGGATCATATGATCTATTCTCTAGAAATTTAAATTTCTTTTATCCATCATCATCATATTTTATGTAGGGGTTTGATTCTTTCTCTCAAACCCTAAATCTTAAGATCAAAGAAATCCCTCTGATGAAAACTTAAGTTTTCTCGAGACGATGTTTGATCTAGAGATTTTCATATCATCGATAAGAACTTATGTTTTGAATATGAAGGTTAAGCTTCTCATGGATATGGTTTAAACCAATTATATCATGAAAATTAATTTCCTGTCTTACCTCAGTTTTTAGGAAAGGATAAAGAAGAAGATCGCTGAGAGCAAAGAAAACTTAAGCTTTTTTATCTCAAGTTTATGGGGAGTGTTTTCTATATGAAATTTTGACCTCTAGAGTCCTTTATATAGGGTATAAACATTGTTGGGTAAGTAGAAACAATCTCTCTTTGAGATTTCTCTGATTGATCTTAAGATCAAGCCTGGGTGCTTAAGTACCGTTGGATTATAGATCCAAGAGCTATCCGTTGATATGATTAATATCATTCTTATTTAAATAAGATATTAAATTGATTCTTTTGTTTTAAAAGAATATATGAAAATATAAATCCAAGGGTCCTTATTAACAAGATTTATATTTTTCTTTATTTAGAAAATTTTAAAAGAGTATATCTCTTATTAACAAAATTATCTTTCTGTTTTAGAATGATAGAAAATATTTTTAAATAGCTTAAGCTATATGTATTTTAAATCTTTTATTTAAATATTTTCTGGTTAACTAGATTGAAAAAATATTTGTCCAAATTTCAAAGAAGCGAGGGCCTCAAACCATTGGCACATCGCCAGAATTTGTTGGCGCATGCTTTATGGCAACGCCTATCTTTCTGGCGTATAGACTTAACTCTCATGGGTTATTTTATTAATAATATTTTTTAGAAGGGAACACTGTCAATACGCTGGCAGTAGATTAAATAGGATCATATCCGATTAAATCTGAAACACTTTCAAATTCAATCCCCTCACGGGTTAACCCACAAGCTCGTCAGCGGTACTAACTGCACGTAACGGTTACCCAGGTATGATCAGAATAAAGGCAGGTCGACGAGCAAACTTATCCAGACCCGGCAAAGTCTATAAGCAACGCATACCATACAGTTCGGTCTCTTCGTCAAAGAGTATCGCATACTGAGTCTGGAGGTGGAAACTGTCAGACCCCCAATAACCCGATAAGTCGTGCTGACATTAGACTCATAACCATCCGAGATACAACTGATAACACTTATCAGTTTATCTCAACCGTCTTGGCCATGGACTTCTGGTTATGGTTATGTCTTGCATAGCGCGGCATTGACTCCATATACTGGGAGAGACGAATCCTTTCGACCGCTCACTGCCTCCATGTGCTTCGGGACTATACCCAATAATAACCTTTTTGCACGACTCTTTAAAACCGTAGTAGGTTAGTGATCAAGTATAGTAGGAACACACACAAGACACTATGGCGAACTCAGGTCAAGAGACTACTATGTGCTATCGTCATCAGAGAACTACTATCTTATAATAGGTATAATACCATCTAAAAGTTCTCGGTGAATCCATCCAGTGTAGCTCATTCCTAATGAGCGCATGTATACAAGCTTCGGTGTCAAGCACCAATGGCTATGGGATCAACCATCGTCCCGATTGGGATCAAGAAACGTATACACTAGTCTAAACTGGAGTATCGATGCCCAATCTCAATACTTCTACGATTAGGGACATTTAAGGATGTGCTTGTAGACTACCAATGCCCCACCAGTATGATCCCTATCATTATCATGATATTCAAGTAAAGATCATATGGATTTTATCATCATGTATTAGCGATTTGTGATAACGAGTAAAACGTATACACATGAAAGATAAAGAAAAACCAAATAGCATGCTATCATCTCAAGTAAGACTGTTCTATTCATATAGATCCTCCTTCAATTACAAAAATTGTCATCCCGCAATTACAATAATTGCATTGCAAGCACTTATATCCAACAGCTTTAATATCTCATATTTATAAACTTCATATGTAAAATATATAAACGCGTAACTTATAAATACTTTAGAATTTTTCTTTGGCTTTTCATTATTTTCCATGTTATAGCATAAGAATAATCATAAAATTTTTATAGATCTCAAAATCTCTTTCTTTTTCGGTTTTTCAAGATTTTGCTTCTAAGCACACGAGAATTACGAAATATACAAAATACTATTTTTTGTTTTTTTCAAATTTTCAACATTTTGCATACTGTAGCATACGAATATGGCAAAATTTTAACAATCTCAAAATTTCTGTTTATTCCAGTTTTCCAATATTTTGTTTGCTACCACAAGAAAATCATGATATTTTCAAAAAATAAAATATTTTTTGTTTTTTGGCATTTGAAATTTTTTCATAATATAATACACGAAAATCGCAAAATTTTTTAAAAATCTCAAAACGCTTTTGTTTTCTTCCTTTTTTTCAAAATTATGCATGTTATAACATACAAAAATCATGAAATTTTCAAAAACATAATTTTTTTCTATTTTCTTTGATTTTTAATATGTTGCATACTACAGCACATGACAATCACAAAATTTATTACAATTCTGAAATTTTAGTTTTTTTTTCAAATTTACAACATTTTGTACGTCACCAAATGAAAATTTACATAAGTTTAAAAATTCTCAAATTCTTCTAATTTTTTCCATATTTCAATATTTTTGCCACACGAAACACATGAAAATCGTGAAATTGTTAAAAATCTAAAAATATTCAGTTTCTTTAATTTTTCAATATTTTGCTTGCTCACACGAAAATTATGAAATTTACAAAAATCTAAAATTTTCAGTTTTCTACTATTTTTCAATAATTTACATGTTAGCACACGAAAACAGTGAAATTTTTACAAATCTTCAAAAAAAATTACTCTTCGGTTTTTCTATATTTTCTTACCATGACACACTAAAATCGTGATACATTTAAAAATCCTAAAATTTTATGTTTCTTTTCAAATTTTTAATATTTTGCATCCTATCCAATACACAATATTCGTTAAATTTTTAAAAGCTAAAAAAATTCAAATTTTCAATGTTTTGCATTAATACACGAAAATCTCAAAATTTTTAAAATTCTCCATATTTTCTATTTTATTCGGATTTTTAATATTTTGTTTAATATAGCACGTGTAAATAATGAGCTTTTCAAATGTATCAAATTTTTTTCTTCAATTTTTCAATATTTTGCTTCTTATAATACATGAGATTTGCTAAAGTTTAAAAGTCTCAAAATTTCTAAGTTTTAATATCTCATTTTATAGAACTCAAGTGGAGCTCTCATGGCCATTTGGGAGATTAGGGTTCCTGATGCAGCCCTAGCTTATATAGAGCGGTTCGACCGTTCCAAAATAAATCGTGTCTAGTTCAACCCGAGAACTCGAACTGCCAAATCTTGTTCGATTCGTGCCTTTGACCAGCCAAATCGAAGATCGCACAAAATCGTCTGGGTTAATCAATATGCCACAGGCGTCATTGAAGTATCTCGAAATCGCAAAAATCTATCATTTAGAGCCCTGAAAACCACGGCCAAAGATTCATTACGAACTTTGGCTTTAGAATTAAGGGATAAAATCAGCTCCAGAATCAGTTAAGATTTGACAGGAAGCATCGGGAATCAATTTAGGATGCAATCCAATAATTAGTTTCGAATTTTAGCAACTTTCTATTTTAAGCAGTTTCTATTTTTAGCAATTTTTATTTTGTTAGCAAATTTGTTTTGATTTCGATTGTAAGTTTATTAAAGGACTCGTTCTAAAATTGTAAGGCGGATTTCGATTAATAAAACCCTAATTTAGCAAATTGCCATTGTTATTATTTGATTCCTTCAACCTCCTCTAAATTCAACCTAAAAGTGCAGCATCCTAAATCAGGGCTGCACCAAGTTGTATTAGAGCGCAACGTTCGAGACTCATCGACAACATCTAATGGTTGCGCGTGGAAATTGTGGGGGTCGTGGAGGACGTAGTGGTCGTGGGGATCGGAGAGATGCGATGTCAGAAGATGGAGGCATCTTCCGCGAATGTGAACTGCGGGACGTCATAGTAGATGACCTACGAAGGCAGGACGCAGAGTTGTTCAGGCAGATCAAGGCGTTGAGGATAAAACAAGCACATCCCCAGAAACGACGGGCTACCGATTTGGATCATGATGACGATTCAGGGTTCGAAGCAGGTTATCAGGCAGGGCGTGGCTTCCAAAGAGGCTATGAACAACCTTGGGATGGCGTGAAGGTGGATCTCTTTGATTATGCAGGTGGCTCCCAAACCGAAGAGTTCCTTGTTTAGCTCAACACGATGGAATACGTCATTGAATATAAAAACGTTCCCCCGGCGAAGAAGGTGAAGTTAGTTGCCATCAAGCTTAAAGGTCGGGCTTCGGTATGGTGGGAGCAAGAACGTCTCATCCGGGAAAGGCGTGGCAAGTCTAAGATCACGAGTTGGGAAAAGATGAAGGAGAAACTAAAAAAAGAGTTTCTACTATTCAACTACATCCAAACCATGTACCAGCAACTACAACAGTTGCTGCAAGGGACTCGATCTTTTGACGCCTACACAGAAGAGTTCCATCTGTTGATCGCTCGCAACGATCTAGTAAAGACCGAGGAGCAACGAGTAACCCGCTACCTTAGGGGACTTCGTCAATCGATTCAGAACGAGCTAATCCTTCATCCACTATTCAAGCTCTTCGAGGCGTGTCAACATGCCTTACTTGTCGAGAAGAAACGGTCTCGAGGCGGGGGAAGAACCCATTCCGAAGGGGATGTGAGCAACCGCTCTACAGACCCAACAACAACCATACCAACAATAGTAGGTCTGAACACGGGCTCTACAGTCGCAAAGTCCAATTTCCGTTGTTTTGATTGCGAGGAACCGAAGCATCGCGCCGCAAACTGCCCCAAACACTTAGACAAGGGCAAGCAGTTGATGGTCAGTGCTGAAGATGAGGGAGAACTTGATCAAGATCAAGTTGGCAAGGACGAAGATGAAGCCCAAGAGGAGTTCTCGTTGGACGGTGATGGGACTCACACCACCTTTGTCATCCATAGGACCCTTCTCGCACCTAGACAAGAGGAGAAAGAGGACTAGATGTGGACCAACATCTTCCATACCACATGTACCATGAAAGAGAAAGTATTCAAGGTCATCATCGATGAAGGAAGTTGCGAGAACCTCATCTCTAAGGAGGTGGTCAAGAGGCTCAGCCTAGTCACTGTTGGATATAGTGCCCTTAAGGCAATTATTGTAATTGCAAGTAGGCAATTATGATAATTGGAAGAGGACCTATACAACTAAAACAGTCTTACTCGAGATGATATTTTGCTATCTGGTTTATCTTTATCATTGTGTATATACGTTTTACTCGTTATTACGTATGGGTAATACATAAATGTATTTGCGATCATATCCATCATAAATCCCGTAGGATCATTGCTTAACTACCAGCATTATGATGGCGATCATATACATGGGAGCTGGGTGGTCTATAAGCACATCCTTAAATGTCCCTAGTCGAGGGAGTATCGAGACTGGGCATCGATACTCTGGAGTAGACTAGTGTATACTTTTCGAGACCTCGACGAGGGGCGGTGGCCGGTCTCACAAGCTATTGGTGTTGAGTCACCTAAGATAGTATACAGGTGCTCATTGGAGGTGAGTACACCAGACGGACTCGTCGAAAACTTCTAGATGGTATTATACCTATCGTCAGATGGAAGTTCTCTTATGGCATAAGTATAGGTTAGTCCTTTGACATGAGATTTTCATTTTTCTCATGTGAGTTCCCATTGTACTTAGATTACTACCCTACCACGGCTCAAAAGAGTCATGCAAACAGGTTTTAGTTGGGTACATTCCCGAGCCATATGGAGGCAGTGAACAATCGTCAGGGATTCGTCTTTCCCGGTATTGGGAGTCGATGTCGTGCTGTGTTAGGTCAGTTATCACCATAAAATCCTTGGCCAAGATGAATGAGATTTACTGATATGATATCGGTAGTTTCTCAGTGGATGGTGAGCTTCAAACCGGCATGACTATCAAGTTAGTAGAGGTCTAACGTTATCCACCCCCTAGACCTAGTATGCGATTATCTCAGACGAAGAGACCGGACTGTACGGAGATTGTCACAGACAGGCTTAGTAGGGGTACAGATGAGTTTGCTCGTCGGCCTTCCTTTTGCTCAATACTTGGGTAGTCGTTTCGTACAGCTAGTGCCGCTGACGTGCTTATGGTTAAACCCACTGCCGGCGTGTTGACGAGTCTTTAGAGTCCTACACAGAGGGTTTTCCCGGTTCAGGCGAAGTGATGTAGTGGTCGTATATTGATACGTGCAGGGTTCCGATTAGGTATGTGTGCTAGACATATGGACTTTAATCGGACGGATAATAATACTAGCCGGCTTAGGATTAAACCGGATTATTAAATCAAGTTTTGATTTAATAATTTACATATATATTTCGATATGTATATTCTAATATTATATCCATTGTATTTTTCTATCTCTTGGGTATTTTGATACGAATACGGACATGTATTTGCGGGATGCATTCTTGTATTTATACAAGAATACTTCTAGAAAGAGAACACCTCATTTCTAGGTTTTTCTTTATAAAGAAATTATGAAATGACGTGGAAAAGAGAAATGGTGGAAGGTATGGACAAATGAATTATTAATTCATTTGCATACACTATTCAAGTATGGTTGTAATTTTAAAATAAAGAAAATACCTTTAACAAAAGAAATGAAGCATGCTTAAATTTATGAAGGAGTTTATTCATTCTAGAATTTAGCTTCTCTCTCTTCCATGGCTCCTTCTTCATCATCATCTTCAACCCTCTCATTAGTTGAGAATCATGAAAATAAAGAGAAAGAAAAATACAAGAACACTCACACACATCACTAAGCATCCTAGATTATCCAGAAACATCCTCGCCCATACAAACTTCATTGGCTCAAGAAAGATAGCGAAGTGATTGTAGATTCGCGTTGCTTGGTTTCTTTCTCTATGGGGAACAAGTGCTTTGAAGAATCCTAGTGTGACGTCATGACCATAGACGCATGCCATCTACAACTCGGGTGGCCATGGAAATATGATCGGAAGACAGTGCATAATAGGCAGCAGAACATCTATACTTTTGTGAAAGATGGCCAGAAATTTGTGCTCTGGCCTATGAGAGAAAAGGCTGGGCCCAAACCCACATCGGGGGAGGGAAGCGGTCTTTTTACCATGGTAATTCTTACCAAATAGGTGTGTCTGTTCGAGGAGGAGGCACAAGAAACCGGATTTATCTATGCACTGGTGAGCGAAGAAGCCCGTGCGGAATCTGAACCCTTAGAAGTTCCCGATATGATTAAGTCATTGCTGCGGGATTACGCAGACGTATTCCCCGAAGATCTTCCCAACAATCTCCCACCGATGAGGGACATACAGCAGTGCCTCGACCTTGTTCCTTGCGCAAGCCTCCGCAACAGACCAGTATACCGTATGAATCTGAGAGAATACCATGAACTGAGAAGGCAGGTGGAGGAACTACTGGAGTGCGACCCAGCATGAGTCCTTGCGTTGTACCAGCCCTTTTAACTCCCAAAAAGGATGGATCATAGCGCATGTGCATCGATAGTCATAGCATCAACAAAATCACTGTGAAGTATCGCTTCCTGATACCGTGACTCGACGACATACTCGATCAACTTACGGGTGCCAAGGTTCTTTTCGAAGATAGACTTAAAGAGTGGGTATCAACAAATCCGCATCCGAACGGGAGACAAATAGAAGACCGCATTCAAGACGCGGGATGGGATTTACGAATGGTTGGTGATGCCATTTGTTCTATCCAATGCCCCAAGCACATTTATGAGGGTCATGAACTACCTTCTACAACCATTCTTTAGAAGGTGCGTGATTGTATACTTTGACGACATCTTTATTTATATTCTTTTTCGTGAGACTCACTTGCAGGATCTGAGAAATGTTCTCGAGGTGTTAAGACAGCAACAACTCTATGCCCATCCGAAGAAGTGCCACTTCATGGAAGATCAAGTCATGTTTTTGGGTTTCATCATCTCCAGTGAGGGGTGCGTACAGACCCATCCAAAGTACAAGTAGTTCGAGACTGTCACGCCGAGGAAAATTCATGAAGCCAAGAGTTTCCACGGCCTCGCGTCCTTCTACCGTCATTTTGTACCAAATTTCAGTGGGGTAATGGCCCAAATCATAGACTGTCTCAAGTCGTGGGTACCTTTCCATTGAAGCAACGAAGCACAGCAAGTATTCAACGCCATCAAAGAGAAACTAACTACTGCCCCTGTGCTGGCTTTGCCCGATTTTGAAAAAATATTCCAGGTGGCATGTGATGCATCAGAGGTAGGTATCGATAGCATACTCAGTCAATAAAAGCGACTAGTGTCCTTCTTTAGCGAGAAACTAAATGGTGCTATGGCCAAATACAGCAACTATGACGCCGAGTTCTATGCCATCGTCCAAGCCTTGCGACATTGGGAGCACTATTTATTGCGGCATGATTTCATTCATCATTTTGATCATGAAGCGTTCAAGTACATTAATGGGTTGCATAAGCTGAATCGTCGACATGGTTGATGGGTTGAATATATCCAACAGTTCACCTTCTCTTTGAAGCATATCGCAAGGGTCGATAATCGAGTGACTGATGCTTTAAGCAGAAGAGCGACCTTACTCTCCATAATGCAAGCTCGGGTTGTAGGGTTCGATACCTTTCATGAACTATACCTTGCGGACCCATTCTTCGGTCCTATTCACAGAACATTGAAGCAATCTCAACATGAACCTGAGCAACGTAAGACAGGAAATATGCTGATGGAAGGCTATCAGTTCGAGGACTACAACTCTGCATCCCTCTGCATCCCTGAGTGTTCGCTGCGAGAAAATATCATGGAGGAACTTCAAGACTATGGCCATTTTGGGCGCGACAAACTCCTGGCCCTTATCACTCGTAACTACTACTGACCTAACATGAAATGAAATGTGATACGTTTCGGAGTGCGCTGACATATTTGCCAAGTGTCCAAGGGGACAGCCACGAATGCGGGTTTGTACACCCCGCTCCCGGTTCCAACAGCACCATGAAAAGACGTCGGCATGGAATTTTTCCTAGGCCTATCCCGAACTCAAAGGAGCATGGACTCAGTCTGTGTCATGGTCGATCGGTTCTCTAAGATGGTGCATTTTCTAGCCTGCAATAAAACCATGGACGCATCTCGGATCGGTGACCTGTACTTCAAAGAAATCATGCACTTTCATTTGGTACTCAAATCCATCACATCGGATAGGGACACCAAGTTCATGAGCCATTTTTGGAAGACCTTATGGAGGAACCTGGACACTAAAATGTGTTTTAGCAGCGCTTATCACCACAAATAGATGGCCAAGCTGAAGTGGTCGATAGAAGCCTCTGTAATCTCCTCCGTAGCCTACTTGGAGGCAACCCAAGAAAATAGGACCTCGCTCGCACCAGCTGAGTTCGCTTACAACCGTTCTATTAACCGCACGACAAAGAGGAGTCCATTTGAGATCATGTATGGAAGTAATCTCACTGGCGTCCTCGACTTGGCGCCATTTCCCCATATAGGGCGTCCCAATGTTAAAGCTGAAGACATGACCGAGCACCTAAAAAGCATTCATGATCAAATTCGACAGCAAATTGACGCTGTCAATTCCAAATACGAAGTAGCTGCGAACAAGCATCGTTGTCGTGTGGTGCTTGAAGAAGGTGACTTTTCTTGGGCCATCCTCACCGAGGACCGCTACCCGGTATGTGAGTATAATAAATTGAGCAACAGGAAGGTGGGTCCTTATGAGATTCTCAAGAAGATAAGCGACAACACGTATCAATTAAAGTTGCCTAGTCATTTGAAGATCTTGGATATATTCAACATCAAGCACTTGATTCCATATATGGGAGGGGCGAAAGCTCTTCCGAGAAAGATGGCCCGAGCTTGAGGTTGAGCTCTTTTTATGATGGGGTGGATGATGCAGCCCTAGCCTACATGGAGCGGCTCGACCATTCTAAAACAAGTCGCGTCTAGTTCAACCCGAGAACCTGAACCGTCGAATTCTGATTCGCCCGTTTGACCAGCTAAATCAAAGATCTCGCAAAATCGTCTGGGTTAATGGATATTCCATAGGCATCATTGACATATCTCGGAATCACAAAAATCTATCGTTTAGGGCCCCGAAAACCGCGCGGTCAAAGATTCGTTAAGATCTTTGACTTTCGAATTAAGGGATAAAATCAGCTCCAGAATCAGTTAAGATTTGACAGGCAGTATCGGGAACCAATTTGCAAGCAATCCAATAATTAGTTTCAAATTTTAACAACTTTCTATTTTTAGCAATTTTTATTTTGTTAGCAAATTAGTTTTGATTTCGATTGTAAGTATATTAAAGGACTCGTTCTGAAATTGTAAGGCAGATTTCGATTAATAAAACCCTAGTTTGGCAAATTTCCATTGTTATCTTTTTATTCCTTTACCCTCCACTAAATTCAGCCTAAAAGTGCAGCATCCCAAATCAAGGCTGCACATGTTCCCTAAATCCTAATTTCACAAATCTGCATCTTTATGTCTTCGATTTCTCTCCCTTTCTTACAAATTTCTTGGTCGATTTCAAATCGCCCTCAGCTTCATGATTTCTGCTTTGATTCTGGCTCGAATTTTCTCATCTAGCAGGTTCTAATCTCGTTTTGGTCGTTGTGGCTCAATTTTTACTCAGATCTCATTCAACAAGGAAAATGGGATCTGAATCTGAAACATCCATGTTGCCTCCTATGCTAATATCTTGAAGGCTGGATCTGCTCCTGAATCATCTATAACTGCATCCTATATATGTTGCTGCTTTGAAGAGAAATTTATGTCTTCCAGATCTGCAGATTGAAGAAATTTAGGATCAAATTCTAGATTTAGAATCAAATGACTTAATTGAATCGATACATGTTGAATTTTTTGAAAATAAATTTATGCATGACAATGTTGATTCTAATTTGTATAATAAGAAAGATGCAGCAACTTCTAAGAAAATTACCAATGAGAAAAGAAGAAAAAGTAATGAAAGTATTGAACTAAGGAAAAGTTAAAGAATCAGGAAAGAAAAATCTTTTGGTCCTGATTTTATTGATTCACGTTCGATAGTCTTTTTCGTTGAAAGAGATAAAACCAAAGTGCTTAACAAAGTACCTATTCTGCTTAATATAGAAGATGGTCCTAAAATATTTAGCGAAGCAATGTCATCAAGAGATGCTGTATTTTAGAAAGAGGCTATTGATGACGAAATGGACTCAATAATGTCTAACAATACTTGGGTATTGTTTGACTTGCCTCAAAGATCTAAGTCTATAAAGTGTAAATGGGTATTTATAAGAAAACAAAATACATATGGCTCTATACAAACTTTCAAGGCAAAATTAGTGGCTAAACGATTCACACAAAAGGAGGGCATAGATTATTTTGATACTTATGCACATGTGGCTAGAATAACATCCATTAGAGTTATTACAGCTTTGGCTTCAATATATAATTTATATGTGCATCAAATGGATGTAAAAACAGCCTTTTTAAATAATGAATTAAATGAGGAGGTATACATGGAATAACCTGAAGGTTCCATACTTTCTGGAAATGAGAACAAAGTTTATAAATTAACTAAGTCGCTATATGGTTTAAAACAGGCCCTTAAACAATGGCATTGGAAATTTGATAAAGCAATAATATCAAATTGTTTTAAGCATAATAGTGCAGATAAATGTATATATTCCAAATTCAATCAGAATTATGGAGTAATTATATGTCTTTATATCGATTACATGTTAATATTTGGTACAAATATGATTGGAATAAATGAAACAAAAAAGTATTTAACTTCAGTATTCAAAATGAAAGATTTGAATGAAATAGATACTATTTTAGGAATTAAAGTGAAAAAACATAGTGAAGGGTTTGTGTTAAACCAATCTCATTATATGGAGAAATTATTAAATAAATTTCAACATCTTAATATTGAAGAAAGTGTTACTCCGTATAATCCGAGTATGAAATTAAATGAGAATTGTGACAATATGGTTATACAATTAGAATATGCTAGCGCTATTGGAAGCCTTATATATGCGATGCATTGTATAAGGCCTGATATAGCTTTTGCAGTATGTAAATTGTCACGATACACCAGTAAACCCAGTACTAATCATTGGAAGGCGATCAATAGAGTTCTTGGGTATCTAAAAAGAACAAAAGAGTTTAGTTTATTTTATTCCAATTATCTTGCAGTACTAGAAGGTTATTCGGATGCAAGTTGGATCACAAGTGCAAGTGATAATAAATCCACAACAGGTTGGGTATTTAAAATCGGAGGTGATGCCATTAGTTGGGCCACTAAGAAACAAACCTGCATCACGCATTCAACAATGAAATCTGAATTTGTCGCTTTGGCTGCTGCTGGCAAAGAGGCGGAATGGCTGAGAAATTTATTATTGGATATAGAGTTGTGGCTACAACCAATGCCATCTATTTTCTTGTATTGCGATTGTGAGGCAACTATATCTAGAGCTTATAATAATGTTTATAATGGTAAATCTAGACACATTAGTTTAAGGCATGAATATGTTCGAGATTTAATTACTAATGGAATAATTATCATTGTTTATGTGAGATCTGCAAAGAATTAGCAGATCCTTTTAGCAAGGCATTATCTAGAGATTTAGTAAAGAATACGTCGATCGGAATGGGACTTAAACATTTACAATTTGGCACCAGTAATGGTAACCCAACTTTAATTAGTAAAAACTAATTTTAATAGTTCAATGGGTAATAACAAGTTACTTTCATGTGCCTCTATTGCACTAGACGTCTCATTCTTATATAAATAAGTATCTAGTATTGTCTGTTACGATAAAGAGGATGAGCGAAAGCTCTCAATAGAGTTATTTAATTTTTAAATTTCCACAGTAACAGGGATATAATAAAGAAAACTCCACCTATATTAGCATAGAAGTGGTGCCGCTTCAACAAGAGATATGAAGTGTTCTCTTATAAATGTTTATGAAGATCATGAGTAGCACACGGCCATAATAGTGCTAAAGCGGTTATAAACCTCTTAAAAAATAAGATGAATATGTTGGCTATAGTGCCCTCAAGTCAATTATTCGATCGCAGGCATGTGATTGTAATGATTGAGGGAAGACTTATACAGGTAGAACAGTCTTACTCGAGATGATAGTATGATATTTGGTTTGTCTTTATCATCGTGTACATGCTTCAGGTGACATTACAGATCATTATTACATGTTGATAGAGCCCATAGGATTCTTTCTTGACTACCAGCACTATGATGGTGATCATATACGTGAGAGTTGGGTGGTCTATAAGAACATCCTTAAAATGTCCCTAGTCGTGGGAGTTTCGAGATTGGGCATAGATACTCCAAGAGTAGACTAGTGTATACTGATCGAGACCCCGACGAGGAGCGGTGGCCGGTCTCACAAGCCATTGGTATTAATTGGTTCACCTAAGATTTATACAGGTGCTCATTGGGTTATGAGTACACCGGACGGACTCGCCGGGAACATGCTAGATAGTATTATATCTATTGTCAGATAGCAGTTCCCTGGTGACATGTGTACAGGTTAGTCTATCGACCTGAGATCTTCATTTGTCTCGTGTGAGTTCCCACTGTGCTTTGATTACTACCCTACCACGGCTTAAAGGAGCCGTGTAAACAGGTTTTAATTGGGTATAGTCCTGAGCCACATGGAGGCAGTGAGCGGATCGTCAGGGGATTCATCTCTCCCGGTATTGGGCGTTGATGTCGCGGTGTGCCCGGGTGGCCATCACCAGAAATATTTGGCCAAGGTAGTCAAGAATTACTAATCCAGATCAGTAGTTTCTCAGGTGGTGATGGACTTCATACCGACACTAAATGTCGCGTTATTAGGGGTCTGACTTTATCCACTCCCCTAAACTCGATATGTGATACTCATAGACGAACGGACCAGACTGTATGGATATTGTCATTGTCAGTCTCAGTAGGGGTTTCAGGATGATTTTGCTTGTCGGCCCCCCTTTCGCTCAATAGCTGGGTAGCCGTTACGTACAGCTAGTATCACTGACGTGCTTGTGGTTGAACCCACTACCAGCGTATTGACGAGTCTTTAGAGTCCCACACAGAGGGTTTTCCTGCTTCGGGTGAAACGTTGTAGAGGTCGTATGGTTTTACGGCAGGGTTCGATCACATACGTGTACTTGTGCATAGATGATGTTCGGACGGATAATACTGGCGGGTTTTGGTTTAAGCCAGATTCTAGTATTATATTGTTGGATTATTTTCGTCTCATTGTATTCGTATTCTTCGGAATACGGATGCGGGTATGTATATACAGTTGAAGGGTATTCTTGTAATTTATTACAAGATTACTTTTAGAAGATTACACATCATCATGGTTTAGATCTTTTTGGATTAAAAGGTTATTGAGGTGTATGATGAGGTGTTTATTGCATTTTTGGTGGCATGGCTAATTAGTGACCCATGGTTACTATTCAAGCATGCTCAGGGTTTTTGTTTGTTGTGAGATTGTTTGTTGACTTTAGATATTTTTGTTGACTCTAGATATTTTGGTGACTTAACATATTTATTGTGATGGCTCCATTATTTCTAAGCAACACTCACAACACACAAAAACATAATCCATTATTCATTTCTTTTTTTCTCTCTTGAGTTGCTCTCAACACCTCATTCTCGTGGCATCTTCTTCTTCCTCTAGCTCCACCCAAACCCTCTCATGAGTTGAGAATCCTTGGGTGTATTAAGACAAATTAATCCTTCATCACTCTCTACTTCATCTACGGTATCTAGAATGGCAATCTTGGTGCCCTGGTTGCCTTGGATATGAGGTTGGAGCTCGTTGCATAGACTCTCGGGTGGATCATCTTCGATGGAGGGAGACCGGAGATCAAGCATGATCAAGGAAGCTCCAAGGAACTTGGGATGATGGTTGAAGACCGAAGGACACGGATCTATTCGGTATAACCATTCTAACTCCTTTGCATGTTTTGTTATCTAGGGCTTATGGGTAGATCCAGGTAATTGGTTGTGCTAGCGCCAAGTTTTATAAATTTTTGTTCCGCATTTGGTCACGGATTGATGGCCGGGACGCTGCCGTAACCCAACAGAATATTGTGTGTGTTGTATTTCAAATTCTAATAATAAAAGTTTTGGTTTAATCTGAGGACACCAATAATTTTGTTAGACGATTAATATATATACACTAATGGAAGGTTTAAATCAAGAAATACCTTTTTTTATGCATAATATTTGTCACCATAGAGATGAGGTTGCAACCAATATATTCAAACTAGTGGGGGATTGTTGGTAGTTTGAATCTATCGGTAGCATTTATATGTGGGAAATAGTCCCACATTGGATGGAGAGACGAATGTCCAAGCCTTTATAATAATTTTCAATTTTTAAGTAATATCTTGAACAAAATGGGTTATGAGCCAAATGGGCCTAATTTCTAGTGGGCTTATAATATTTATTTATTATTGTCTTTGATAGGGCATCTTGAATTTGACTTGATAACAGAATTTGCTTTTTTCGAATTTCGATTTTAAAGGTTGTCTGAAAACTGTCTACTGCGGTTTTGTTGTCTGAACAGTCACAACCGCTCAAACAGTTGTGTCTGTTCAACTCTATAAATTAAGTCTTTCTCTTCACAAATTTTGCATCTTCTTTTCATTATTTTCTAAGAGAGTTTCAGGGGCTTTGTTGTATCTTGGGGGTGATTGCCTTCTGCTATACTCCCATAGTGGGGGCAATATCACATTTCGGAAAGTGTATCATACACGCCTCAAAGGTTTTAATTCCGTCTTAACCAAACTACAAATTTAACAATCGAAAAGTGATATCCTATGAAGACAAAATTAAATTCAAGTGTCAAGGTTCATTTTTAGAACCAAGATGTTATCATACTGGATCGATTTGATATGAGCAATTACACTAGATGTAAAGACAAGATGGTGTTCTTGCTGGCCGCCTTAAAGATATTTTACGTGCTCGATCTAGACTTTCCGCTAATCCAAGATTCAACCTCAACTTCAAATGATACCGAGAGTGTCAAGACAGAGAAAAACAAGCGTGAAGAAGATGAACTGGTTTGTCGTGGGTATATTCTCAATTCCCTTACCGATTGTCTGTATAATCTTTACAGAAACATGAAGACACCAAAGGAAATCCGGAGTGCTCTTGAAACAAAGTACAAAAATGAGAAGAAAGGTACGGATAAATTTCTAGCGCTTAAATATTTTGAATTTAAGATGGCTGATGACATGCCAATCATGGATCAAGTGCATGAATTACAAATTCTCATCTCTAAATTGAGCAACTTGAAATTAAAGTCCCTGATTCGTTTCAAGTTGGAGCAACTCTATCTAAATTTTCTCCTACTTGGAATGAATACAGAAAGAAAATTCTGTACATTCCTGAAAATTTTACCATAGAGCAATTTCAGACTCATCTGGAGATTGAGGTAGAAAACCGTGCACGTGACATGATTTTTCTTAGTTCTAAATCTAACTCTAAAGTGAATCATGTCAGTAAAAATAGTCATACAAAATTTCAGAACAATTTCAAAGTCCAGAAAAAGGGAAATGATTTTAAGAAATCTAATTTTGCATAGAAGAAATGACCTTACTATAACTGTGGAAAAAAATGCGACTATATTAAAGATTACAAATTCAGAAATACCGGGAAAAAACTTGGTTTCGGATCAGAAAATAGAAACAAGGAAAATCTAATAGAAACTGAAGTCAAAAACTTTTTGTTATAATTTCTGACATGCAGATTGGCATGATTACGGAATTGTATATGGCTGCGGTAACTAGAACTGCAGATTGGTGGCTGGATTCTGAAGCAACCATTCATGTATCCAATAATAAAACAATGTTTAAAAGCTACATGGATCAGAAAGAACCTGAAGAAGTGTTGATGGGAAACCACGTTTCGGCAAAGTGCTCGGTAAAGGAAGTGTTGAATTGAAGTTTACATCTGGACATAAACTTACTCTGCTTAATGTATTTCATATTCCTGATTTGAGGAAAAATCTTGTATCTACAAATCTATTGTGCAAGAAGAGATTAAAAAATTTTCTAGAGTCTGACAAAGTTGTAATATCGAAGAACGGTATGTTTGTAGAAAAGGGATATTTCTGTGATGGCATATTCAAACTCGGTATTAATGAAATAAATTGTGTATTTGCTTATGTTGTTGAGTATTCTTTTTCTTTATGGCATGCTAGATTATGCCATTTAAATATTCGCTCTTTAAATTATATGTCTAAATATGGTTACGTTGCATGTCTAATCATAATAATAAATATGAAATTTGCGTAGAAGCAAAAATGACTAGAAATCATTTTCCTAAAATTGAAAGAGATACTAATTTATTAGAACTTGTTGATTCTGATATTTGTGAATTAAATGGTCAATTAACTAGAGGAGTAAAAAGATATTTTATAACTTTTACTGATGATCATTCTCGTTTTACATATGTATATTTATTGAGAACAAAATATAATGTATTTGAGAAATTTAAAGAGTATAAGTCTGTTGGAGAAAATCGGAAAGATAAAAAGATTAAAATCCTTAGAAGTGATAGAGGAGAAGAATATTTTTCTGATTCTTTTTCTCAATTTTGCGAAATGCATGGTATTATTCATCAAAGAACTGCACCTTATATGCCTCAACACAATAGATTAACCGAAAGAAAAAATAGGATTTTAGTTGAAATGGTAAATGCTATACTTTTAAATGCTAAATTACCTTTTAATTTTTGGGGTGAGGCTCTTTTAACAGCATGTTATATTCATAATAAAATACCATCCAAGAAAACTCATATTTCGCCATATGAAATTTGGAATAGTAGAAAACCCAATTTAAACTATATTAAAGTGTGGGGGTGCATAGCATATTATAAAATGATTGATCCATATAAATCTAAATTAGGGCCGAGAGATATTAGAAGTGTATTTGTTGGATATGCACAAAATTCTAAAGCATACCGACTTCTAAATTTAGAATCAAATGTCATAATTGAATCGATACATGTTGAATTTTTTGAAAATAAATTTATGCATGAAAATGTTGATTCTAATTTGTATAATAAGGAAGATGCAGTAACTTTTAAGAAAATTACCAATGAGAAAAGAAGAGAAAGTAATAAAAGTATTGAACCAAGGAAAAATCAAAGAATCAGAAAAGAAAAATCTTTTGGTCTTGACTTTATTGATTCACGTTCAATAGTCTTTTTCGTTGAAGGAGATAGAACCAAAATGCTTAACAAAGTACTTATTCTACTTAATATATAAGATGATCCTAAAACATTTAGCGAAGCAATAACTTCAAGAGATGCTGCATTTTGGAAAGAGGCTATTGATGACGAAATGGACTCAATAATGTCTAACAATATTTGGATATTGGTTGACTTGCCTCAAGGATCTAAGCCTATAAAGTGTAAATGGGTATTTAGAAGAAAACAAAATACAGATGGCTCTATACAAATTTTCAAAGCAAGATTAGTGGCTAAACGATTCACACAAAAGGGGGACATAGATTATTTTGATATTTATGCACATGTGGTTAGAATAACATCCATTAAAGTTCAAATAACTTTGGATTCAATATATAATTTATATGTGTATCAAATGGATGTAAAAACAGCCCTTTTGAATGGTGAATTAAATGAGGAAGCATACATGGAACAACCCAATGGTTTCATACTTTCTGAAAATGAAAACAAAATTTATAGATTAACTAAGTTGCTATATGGTTTAAAACAAGTCCCTAAACAATGGCATGAGAAATTTGATAAAGCAATAATATCAAATTGTTTTAAGTATAATAGTACGGATAAATATATATATTCCAAATTCAATCAGAATTATGGAGTAATTATATGTCTCTATGTCTATGACATGTTAATATTTGGTACAAACATGATTGGAATAAATGAAACAAAAAAGTATTTAACTTCAGTATTCAAGATGAAAGGTTTGAATGAAGTATATACTATTTTAAGAATTAAGGTGAAAAAACATAGTGAAGGGTTTGTGCTAAACCAATCTCATTATATAGAGAAATTATTAAATAAATTCCAACATCTTAATATTAAAGAAAGTGTTGCTCCGTATAATCCGAGTATGAAATTAAATGAGAATTGTGACAATGTGGTTGCACAATTAGAATATGCTAGCGCTATTGGAAGTCTTATGTATGCGATGCATTGTACAAGGCCTGATATAGCTTTTGCAGTATGCAAATTGTCACAATATACCTATAAACCCAGTAGTAATCATTGGAAGGCGATCAATAGAGTTCTTTGGTATCTGAAAAGAACAAAAGAGTTTGATTTATTTTATTCCAATTATCCTGCAGTACTAGAAGGTTATTCGGATGCAAGTTGGATCACAAGTGCAAGTGATAATAAATCCACAAGAGGTTGGGTATTTACAATCGAAGGCGATGCCATTAGTTGGGCAACTAAGAAACAAACCTGCATCACGCATTCAACAATGGAATCTGAATTTGTCGCTTTGGTTACTAACGGCAAGAAAGCGGAATGGCTGAGAAAATTATTTTTGGATATAGAGTTGTGGCCACAACCAATGCCATCTATTTTCTTACATTGCGATAATGAAGCAACTTTGTCTAGAGCTTATAATAATGTTTATAATGGTAAATCTAGACACATTAGCTTAAGGAATGAATATATTCAAGATTTAATTACTAATGGAATAATTATCATAGTTTATGTGAGATCTGCAAAGAATTTAGCAGATCCCTTTAGTAAGGCGTTATCTAAAGATTTGGTAAAGAATACGTCGATCGGAATGGGACTTAAACATTTACAATTTGGCACCAGTAATGATAACACAACTTTAATTAGTAAAAACTAATTTTAATAGTTCAATGGGTAATAACAAGTTACTGCCATGTGCCTGTATTGCACTAAACGTCTCATTCTTATATAAATAAGTATCTAGTGTTGTCTGTTACGATAAAGAGGGTGAACGAAAGCTCTCAATGGAGTTATTTAATTTTTAAATATCCACAGTAACAGATATATATTAAAGTAACTTCCACGTATATTAGCATAGAAGTGGTGCCGCTTCAACAAGAGATATGATGTGTTCTCTTGTAAATGCTTATAAAGACCAAGAGTAGCGCACGGCCATAATAGTGCTAAAGAAGTTATAAACCTCTTAAAAAATAAGATGAATATTGTGTGTGTTGTATTTCAAATTCTAATAATAAAAGTTTTGGTTTAATCCGCGGACAACAATAACTTAGTGAGACGATTGATATATATACACTAATAGAAGGTTTAAATCGAGAGATACCTTTTTATGCATAATATTTGTCACGAGAGAGATGTGATTACAACCAATATATAAAAATTAGTGGGAGGATTGTTGGTAGTTTGAATCTATTGGTAGCATTTGTATGTGGGAAATAGTCGCACATTGGATAGAGAGACGAATGTCCTAGCCTTTATAATAATTCTCAATCTTTAAGTAATATCTTGAACAAAATGGGTTATGAGCCAAGTGGGCCTAATTTCTAGTGGGTTTATAATATTTATTTATTATTGTCTTTGATAGGGCATTTAGGGTATCTTGGGTTGGACTTGATAACAGAGTTTGCCTTTTTTGAATTTCGAATTCAAAGGTTGTCTGAAAACTGTTTATTGCAGTTTTGTTGTCTAAACAGTCACAACCGTCCAAACAGTTGTGTTTGTTCAACTCTATAAATTAAGTCTTTCTCTTCACAGATTTTGTATGATCTAAGAGAGTTTCAGGGGCTTTATTGTATTTTTGGGGTAATTGCCTTCTGTTGTACTCCCATAGTGGGGGCATTATCACCTTTCGGAAAGTGTATCATACAAGCCTCAAAGATTTTAATTCTCTCTTAACCAAACTACAAATTTAACAATCGAAAGGTGATATCCTATGGAGACAGAATTAAATTCAAGTGTCAAGGTTCATTTCTACAACCATGTTATCAAATTGGATCGATTTGATGAGAGCAATTACACTAGATGGAAAGACAAGATGGTGTTCTTGCTGACTGTCTTGAAGATTTTTTACGTGCTCGATCCAGACTTGCCGCCAATTCTATATTCAACCTCAACTTCAAATGATGCTGAGAGTGTCAAGACAGAGAAAAACAAGCGTGAAGAATATGTACTGGTTTGTCGCGGGTGCATTCTCAATTCACTCACCGATCGTCTGTATGATCTTTACAGAAATATGAAGACACCAAAAGAAATCTGGAGTGCCCTTAAAACAAAGTACAAAAATGAGAAGAATGGTATGGATAAATTTCTAGCATTTAAATATTTTGAATTTAAGATGACTGATGACATGCCAATCATGGGTCAAGTGCATGAATTACAAATTCTAGTCTCTAAACTGAGCGAACTTGAAATTAAAGTCCCTGATTCATTTCAAATTGGAGCAATTCTATCTAAACTTCCTTCTATTTGGAATGAATACAGAAAGAAAATTCTGCACTCTCCTGAAAATTTTACCATAGAGCAATTTCAGACTCATCTGCAGATTGAGGCAGAGAACCGTGCACTTGACATTATTTTTCTTAGTTCTAAATCTAACTCTAAAGTGAATCATGTTAGTGAAAATGGTCATAGAAAATTTTAGAACAATTTCAAAGTCCAGAAGAAGGGAAATGATTTTAAGAAATCTAATTTTGCAAAGAAGAAATGGCCTTGCTATAACTGTGGAAAAAAATGCGACTATATTAAAGATTGCAAATTCAGAAATACCAGGAAAAAACTTAGTTTCGGATCAGAAAATAGCAACAAGACGAATTTAATAGAAAATGAAGTCAAAGAACTTGTTGTTATGGTTTCTGACATGCAGATAGGCATGATTACAGAATTGCATATGACTGCGGTAACTAGAACTGCATATTGGTGGCTGGATTCTGGCGTAACCATTCATGTATGCAATAACAAAGCAATGTTTAAAACCTACACAGATCAGAAAGAACCTGAAGAAGTGTTGATGAGAAACCACGTTTCGGTCAAAGTGTTCGGTAAATGAAGTGTTGAATTGAAGTTTACATCTGGACAGAAACTTACTTTGCGTAATGTATTTCATGTTCCTGATTTGAGGAAAAATCTTGTATCTGCAAATCTGTTGTGCAAGAAGAGATTTAAAATTGTTTTAGAGTCTGACAAAATTGTAATATCAAAGAATGGTATGTTTGTAAGAAAGGGATATTCCTGTGATGGCATATTCAAACTCAGTATTAATAAAATAAATTGTGTATTAACTTATATCGTTGAGTATTCTTCTTCTTTGTGGTGTAATGACTCTGAAATCTTTATACGGAAATTTTTCTGTTGATATACAAGAAAAAAGTATTACAGCCTGAGTTTGAGTTATAAGTCACTTTGTTAAATAAAAGCAAGATGCCACTTGTAGCTCACTGGTAAAACCTTTGCACTGCTGTGACGTAGACTGTGTGTTCGATTCCCATCAGACAAATTTTTTTTCTGAATTTTTCTTTATTAACTTTTTGGAAGCCCAAAAGATTACACGTGCAATATACGGGGAAATGAAAAGTTCAGAAAAATCAAACATGTGGAAAATGGAGTAAACACTGATTTAACCATATAACACGAATCTCGAGGCCAGAGGGCCAAGATCGACCGGCGGAAATGCCTAAATGGCCGGCGAGGACGGTTCAGATGGAGCCAATTTGATCCGTGCTTTGTACACACATCTCTTCAACTCCTCTCAACTCCTCTGCACTATTTGATTTTCCTGCAATCAAACAGAGACTCTTCAATTCACCAATTAATATCATTTTAATGCTTTTTAATCTAGAATTTTAATTCCCAAACCCTAATTCTTCACTATAAATACCACCCCATACTTTGGCTCAGCATCATTCTGAAAATTCTAACCAAAACTCTCTAAAAGGTTCCTAAGTGCAAGTGGAGTAAAGTGGAGTTAGCGGGCAAGATTCTTCCGTCGAAGATTGAAGCCGATTTTCGGAGCTCCCGTGACACCACGAAGCCTCCCTCTTCTTCCGAACTCTTTCTTTGACATATTCAAACCGTAAGTCCCTCCCAAACTCTTTTTCTCTTTATTGAAATTCAATTTTAAAATTTATATCGGTAAGTGGAGTTATTACCGATATCTTTTTTTCTAAACCATAGAAACTCCTCCTCCTTTATATTTTGATCAACCTAATTTTTACACAATACTTGCAGCCTTAAATACCAATGGTTATGATCAAGATTAACCTAGAATCTCATGTGAAATATCCATAATTAAACTTTTTCATTAAAATACCTTGAATTTTAATATCACTCTTTTCGTTTTCAATAAAACTATACATTTAGCAAAAAACTTCATGGGATAACAACCTACCCCACAAGTACACTCTTGTTTCATAGCACGATACCTATTTTGTATGAATATTTGTTATGATGAATATAATCTTTACAATAAAATACCGCATACTTTAAAACCAAGTTTCTTTTAAAGCAGTATTTCATATTCTTTTGCAATTATATATCTACAACCCTCGTTAGGGGACTCGCTAATAGATGGTGCAGATTATCGCACATCCTGTGGATAGTAGAACGAGATACAGCACTCCTCACGGAGTATTCGATCTCAAAAGGATATAAATACGGTTTTTAAGAAAAATGAATTTTCTAAATAAAACTAAACTAAATTATACAAAATTATAAATCCATATTTTCATTATATTATGAAACTATATTTCTATAAAAATTAAAGATTAAAAAATGTCAATAAAATACATCAAGTTACTAAAAAGAACTAGTTTTCAATAAAATACCATAAAGTTTCAAAAGCTAGGTATTCATCATTAAAATACCTCAATACTTAAAACACATGCTCATGAAAACCCTAAGAAATATAAAACCCCCTCGAGGTTTTACTTTTAAATATATTAAAATATTTTTCATTAAACCCCCTCGAGATATATAAAACAATATTTTAAGGACTTTAGTAAATATAGGTTTAAGCGGAATCAATTCTCTTGAGCCCCTGGGAACCGAAGAAAATGAGTGCTTGCCTACTCAGGTTAGAAAACTTAACAGGAGTTATCAATGGTAATTGTCTTAGAAAAAACACAAATCATGTCGTCCATGTGCAACAGTTGCCAATGACTCCCGAACCTAAAATTTCAAGAGTTAAATCAGTTTACAAGTGTCTGACTCGGTCTGAGTCCAACCACAAACCTGAATCCAAAATCTAACACGAATACTTGATCATGAACATGAATACTCAAATTCAAACATCAAACATGTATACTTGACTTGACTTGACCGAACCATGGTTATAACTTGACTTGAACTTGACATGACTACTTGAATACATGATTGTATCCTGAACAAGAATACTTGAATATTTTTTATCCATTGTTTCGGCAAGACTTATAAACATAATCTAAACAATACATTACGCGAGGATAAAGGGGTAGATTGGTACGGAACGTATATCGTGGCATGAGAGATCACTTAAAAGACACCTACATGAATTTGTATGCCGTTGTCCCGTGGGTTATGACTGGGTCTTATACTACATGTTATCATAGTCCACGGGGTAACATGGACTCCTTTCGTATACATGAATACCTTCTTTACCAAACTACAAAGAACCACGTTATAATAACTATTATATACCGGTAATCAGCCATATACAACTTTACCTGTTCATTTCATTTTATATACTATCTTCTCTTTCTTCTTTTGGGACTTACCGAGCGTTAGTTCGCTGACGACATTCCTTTATGTTTCTTTCTTTGGAATGTTCGTCAGGAGGACCTGACACTGAAGAGATTGAGCCGAGCCAGGAGAACTTGGACCAGCTTGCGGCACAACCTGACTATTAGTTCTTCTTGCACTTATTTTCCGTATGCCATTGTTTAGGCATTTGTTTTATATTATTGTATCTTTTCACTTCAAACAGTTGTATGTAAAGTTGAATGTAAATAAAGTTGCTGTTCATTTGATTCTCTTGTCATTCTTCTACATTTTTATATATTGCTTAATTACACTTAACGTATTTATTTCATAGTAAATACATTGCGGCCTGCCACGTCACTGTTTCCATCAACTGGAAAGCGAGTCGTGACAGGTTTTGTTGGCGGCCCATGCAGGTCGGTTCTGCATGAAGTCTTAAGCAATATATCACAAGAATTATAAGAATCAACAACTATATATTCCTTACAATTCAAATTTCTTGAATCTATCATAACCATTTCTTTTTCTATCAAGGTAATGGACTCTCCCAACAACACCAGCATGAACGTCAACGGCAATACCCCACCGCCTACTGTTTTTCATAGAAAACTGCATTTCAATACCACTCATTCATTATCTGTTTTGTTGTAGATCGGTACTATTAATCAGTGTCTGCTCAGTAATTACAGATTACAGGTATCTATGACAAAATACTGGAAACACACTCAAAATCATGGATATAACACTTGTGAGCCGACACTGCAACCGGAACTGCAAATCGATCGATATCCAAAGAGTTATTTTGCAACAAAAAATTGTGTACACAATTTTGGTCCAACACAATGCAAGTGTACACATGCTCTTTGGCACTAGGACCATGGTGGGGCTGCCCATGGCACACACAAATGATTACTTGTGCAAGTGGGTGGGTGTGTGAGTTAATGCAAAAAGTATTGATGTGATATAAAGCATCAAGTTTCCCTCCAAATTCCTGAGTACAGACCAAGTTCATGTAGACAAATCAAGCAGCACCAGTGGACTTGTAGAGAGAACACAAGACCACCACATCAACACGAGCCAAGATTCTCGGATTAAGCCCAGCGACTTGCCCAATAAAACCGGTCTCGCCGGCCCCACCATGCCTAATGAGTCCCATTTTTGTTCTGGCTCTCCCTTGCTGTCACATCAGCTCATTTTTATTACTTGTTTAATCTTATTTTGTGCCTATAAAAGGCATATCAGTGAGCAATAGAAGCTCTCTCATATTCTTTACACTAGGATAACTCTTTTTCTCTTTGTTTTCTTTTTCTTTTGTACATAGCTAGTTGCCTTGAGTTCCTTGCCTTCTCTTGATCTTGCAACCTCTTCATTGAGCTTGCAAGTTTAAATTTTGATTATTGAACTCATGGCTTGTATTGTCACTTTGAGTTAATGAAGCTTTCTTTTGTGCTCTTGGTTCTTAGTATTATTTGTCTCTTTTACTTACTTGCATTTACATTCTTTCCATTTACTTACTTGCATTTTATTTCCATGCCATTTACTTTCTTGTAATGTTGCTCTTTTCTTTTCTTTTATCTTTTCATTTGCTCTCTCTTTTATGGTTTTGATATTTGTGAATATGGTGTTGTTAGGAAAAAGATTGGTTGTATAAGTTAAGGTTTTCGTTTCTCATTTCCTTTGCCCGATATTTTCCATTGAACTCCGCCCAAACCTTACGCAAGCGCTCCATTAGACACCCTACCCTACAAAGGTATCGGTGATCCTTAACCGCGACCGGTTGCGTTCGATTTGGCCGAAGGCGAAAGCCAAGCGACAAGAACGGACGGACAAGGGTCAATAAGCCGGATTTCACTAATACCATGCTTAAATACCTTAATCCACGTTATTACCGATTGCTCTAACTTTAATAGTCAAGTTCGGGACAAAGGATTGAGTACGGAAATCCATAACTTACACTAACCTATCTAATCCTAACAACTTATACTTTGCATATATACACATAGTTTAGAATCGAACCATTCCGCCACGCGCATTAACTCGTGATAACAAGAACTTGAAAAGCTCCATCTCCCTGCAGACGACACATACTCATCGCGGTTAGCTATACGCGACGCCGTCCTGATTGCGGTTAACTTCAGAACACTAAAATACGACACGCCAAAAGCGTGTCAATCAAATGGCGCCGTTGCAGGGAAGACGGTAACGTTTTTATTTTTGTTATTTCTGGTTAATCTTTGTACATCTTGTTTATAAATCTAACACCATTCTAAAAAAATCAAAAAATCAAAAAATTTCAAAACCAAAATAAAAATTAACAAACCTAACATTTTGTTCTCTGGATTTTTGACATGCAAGCACTCTGGAACTAAACAGAAAAGTTGAACAATACCATTGAGACACTAGTGGAACACTGAGATCATTGAAGAAATTTGGAGCCTGAATTCCACAAGAAAACCGGCGACTTACCACAAATATCCGGCGCCGACGGTCTAAACATCCCTGTTTGCTCCAAAAAATTTCCCTGTGCTCCAGTGTTCTATTATTGTCCCAATTTTATTGTTTGATTTTTATAATTTTGAGTGTGCATGAGTTTGGGCATTCATATCGCTTTTTCGCACTAAAAATCCATTTTCCCGACATTTGTAGATTTGACGGATTTGCGAACTGCGATCGTATGGAGCAAAATGTACATTCAAAGTTAAGGTGATTGTGAAATACAGTGCCAAAAAATCCAGGTAGTTTGACCCGCGCAAGCGAACTTTACAAGCTATTCGGATTTAATTCAAACGAGAGTTTCTTAACCCGAAAACTTATCGGTACGTATTTTCTAACACCTTCTTTCTCAAATCCGACGCATCCAATATTCTATCTTTGCAGAATTCTTTGCAAGTTCGCTGTCAAACGCTAAAATTGACTAACCCGTATTTGTTGCAGTGCCGTGTTTAAACATAAAAATCAATTTTTTAAAAGGTTTTTTACAACCTTTTCATTGATTTGCGCATTGCATCCATTAATACGGACTTAAGGGCAAGCGAACCCCACAACATACGGTAAAGAATTTCATCACCTTTTCGGTGGCCCGCAAATCACGAAATTGAGCATAACGTTTACCCACACAAATTTTAAAAGAAACTAGACTTTAAGCCTTTAAGGACTTCGCGCTCATTAGGAGAAGTTAACTGTATTTAGAACATCGCTTAACGGTATATCGTTCACGGGGTGTCTAGGAAAGTGTTCACGGTGAAACCGCCAAAAGAGAAAGGGTTATCTAATTAAGGACCTTCGCGAAAGCGTTGGAAAAGCTCTCCTTATCTCTGCACTTACCTGGCCTCGTGATCAGTATATCTTGAGCCCGTTTCTTGACACGGGTTTACTTCGACAATCAAGTTCTTGAGCAGGTCTAGTTGACCTAGGTGAACCCTGGACCGATTAGGTATGTGGTATTTTGTGTCGTGATTATTTTTTTTTGTGTTTATATTTCATTTTTTTGTTAATAACTAACTTTAAAAATAAAATAAAATAAAATAAAAACATTCTTTTCCTCTCGTTTTCTTTTCTCCTTCTCTTCATATCATGGGTACCCCACCTAGAAAGACTCTTGCCGAACTTTAGTACACACAATCAGACATTTCTTCTTACGGTTCTTTCTTTGGTCGAACTTCGAACGATCCCTCCATGCCCAAACATTCTTTGAAAGATCGGATAGACGCGTCTAGGACAAACAACTGGACTCCGCAATCCACTTTGTATCAACCGTTTCAATCTCCTCCACCTTCTTACGTTGATACCCCTTTTGAGAGTCCTGTTATAACTCCAAAACCCAAGTCCATTGCTAACCGAATTGAACAATCCCATAACCGATCTTTCACTCCTTTCACCACTTTCAATTCTTTTGATCAACAATTCCATTCACCTTCTTATCATAATGTTGATCATATCCCTATCCAACCATTCGATTCCTATCAATTCTACCCAACTTTTGCACATTCCCTAGATATTGCTTCTGAACAGTCTTTTGGGAGTTTCCAGTATCCAAACGAGTTTGAATCTTTTACTGAAACCCCTTCACAACCCATGTCTAGTCTGGAACAGTCATTGGATGATTTTCGGGTAGCGTCATGCCAACAGATGATAGATTTGAATGCGTCCATGGCCATCCTCATACAACCAAACGAACCGGTAGCTAGTTTCCAACTAGCTCCACATTTTCCAATGTATGATGAGGCAATAGGACAAGTTGAGAATTTAAGTGATAAGAGTGGGCTGTACACCCTTCTAAATTAAACCTACCCATTACAAATTGAATTCCACAACTCCAATTTTGAAAGTCTATCGAGTTTCCTAAATTATTCACCAAATGAAGATAGAATGATTAATGAGTTGTGCGACTTTGTAGTGTTTGATGTACCCAATTGTGAAGGGACCCTGTCAAGTGAAACCATACCCAACCCCTTTGACCTCTACACCTCCATCTTAGAACCACAATTGATTGAAATCCATACTTTTGATGAGGTGTCTGAGAAATTTGATTTTCACTTGATTGAGGATATCGACACTGGGAATATTTTGGATGATGAACCTACAGCTTTGGATGAACTTTTCTCGCCAATTCATCATTTCCTTTCACTTCTGTATGGACATCATCCCGAGTCATTAACGGTTTTTCCCGAACTTCATATACGTCTTGATATTGATGATAAATGCATGGATGAGCTAATTTTTGAGGAGAATATTGAGAAATTTTTTGAGGATGAACCAGTTTTAATTGATGAGTCGGATTTTCTAATTCATCCTATCCCTTTCGTTGACTGTGTACACCTTCCTGAACCTTTAACTGATACCCTTCCTCAATCACTTCTCTCTATCCGTTGCATAGTTCCGACCTTGCAAGACACCGTATCAATTTCATTTCCTGTGTTTGGTTTACCAAGTTCGGTCTACCCATGTTTTCTTACGGATCTTGAGGGATTTGACCCCATTTCTCGACGGGTTAATAAATTAGTACAATCGCTTTTTACACATCGGTCATTACAAATTGTACTAATTTATTCACTCCATTTTCACCCTCAAGTTCGTACTCCATTTCTTTTTCCCTTCCGCCATTCATCTCCTCATGTACCGAGACCATATACCACTTCCTTACCCATACGGTCTCACGTATTCTCCATTTCTTTCCACTTCGCATTCTTTCACCAGCCCTAGCCTTATCCTGATAAATTTTTTGAATGGTTGGTGTTAACTTTTGGCCTATGTAAGGCCTTGTATAGCTTGATACTGTTATCTCCCCCTAACTTGAATTTCAACACTTAACAGTGGAAACACCGTTTCACTTAAGTTTGGGAGGATCTTTTTGTGTATATATATTTTGTTTTCTTTTTCTGTTCATAAAAAAAATATAAAATATAAAATAAAAACAGGGGAGCGCCGACAATTTTGACCCTCTTGGTGTTGCCTGACAGTGAGGGCACTGTCAAGTTTAAGTTTGGGGGTGTGCTCGGTAAGCTTTCTACCTTCGCATTCATGTGTATATTTTGCATTTGCATACTTATTTGAAAACCCACAAAAATCAAAAAAATTTACAAAAAAATATAAAAACTTTGTCGTCAAGTTAGCTAATAGGGTAACTTAGATTTTTATTCCGAAAGTTTAGTTGATACATGAGAAATAACTAAATCCTAGGCTTAGGAATTGAAAACCCTAAAAATAACCCTTCTTCTGTTTAACCTTGGTAATTATACATCCTTACATTTTTTTTAGAAGTGGGTAATTTTGAGTTCAGTACTTGAGTTAAGTCGAGATGAAGAGAAAATATTGAAAGCTTTATTGAAGAATTAGTCTGAAAAATAGTTTCTATTCTTGAATCCAAATTTAGAAAGTATATACCCTACAAACTGCACTTACATGCACCTTGAAACTTGGGATAGTAGAGGATACCTAGAAATACTCTTGCCTAAAAACCTAGTATGAAGGGAAAAACGGTATTTAAAGCTAACCACCAAAAGAGCATCATTGAAAAATATATCCGGTCTTGAAAAGAAAAATAAAAATAAAAGAAAAAATAAATAATGTCAAGACCTGGAAAATGCTATTTACGTTTTAAGCCCACACATTCAGTAATCGGCTGTTAGTACCTCAAGAAGCATTAATAGTCGCATGAAAGGTGCGTAAGCAAAACCGTCCATCATTAACGAAAAGAAGTAGTATTAGGTATTAGGGAAAGGGTACTATAACTTGAATTGAATTCTTAAGTGTATGGGTGAAATTATACACACACATAGGAGTATAAAATCGATGTTTAGAGGAAAGATAGGAATAAAGAATAAGACTTATGTTTTCTGTAAAGTTGATAAAAATCCCTGATTGGAGACCGCACTTTAGAAGGAAAACTCAAGAGATACCGAGATCTTTCTAAACTGTAAAACGTATAAGATCTAAGGTTGAATAAATTGGAGGTGTGAAACATAAGGGTTGAATATTTCTAACTTAGGATGATAGTGTTTCTAACCGAGATGCTAAACTGTAGGAGTAGAATCGACGTTAACTTGTGAAACTAACTTGACGGGATTTTGTGAGTGTAATCCGCTGAAAACCCTCAGAAGAAAACACTCCTCCTACTAGGGACACCTAGAGGTTTAACGGCTTGCTGCACGAACTCAGTGCAATCGCATTCCCTGTGAAAGTGAGGTTAGGATTTTTGTTTTGCTCGGGACGAGCAAAAAATAAGTTTGGGGTATTTGTTTATCACAGAAAACTGCATTTCAATACCACTCATTCATTATCTGTTTTGTTGTAAATCGGTACTATTAACCAGTGTCTGCTCAGTAATTATAGATTACAGGTATCCGTGACAAAATACTAGAAACACACTCAAAATCACGAATATAACGTTTGTGAGCCGACACTGCAACTGGAACTGCAAACCGATCGATATCCAAAGAGTTATTTTGCAACAAATAATTATGTACACAATTTTGGTCCAACACAATACAAGTGTACACATGCTCTTTGGCACTAGGACCATGGTGGAGCTGCCCATGGCACACACAAATGATGACTTGTGCAAGTGGGTGTGTGTATGAGTTAATGCAAAAAGTATTGATGTGATATAAAGCATCAAGTTTCCCTCCAAATTCCTGAGTGCAGACCAAGTTCATATAGAAAAATCAAGCAGCACCAGTGGACTTATCGAGAGAACACAAGACCACCACATCAACACGAGCCAAGATTCTCGGATTAAGCCTAGCGACTTGCCCAACAAAACTGGTCTCGCCGGCCCCACCATGCCCAATGAGTCCCATTTTTGTTCTGGCTCTCCCTTACTGTCACATCAGCTCATTTTTATTACTTGTTTAATCTTATTTTGTGTCTATAAAAGGCAGATCAGTGAGCAAGGGAAGCTCTCTCATATTCTTTACACTAGAACAACTCTTTTTCTCTTTGTTTTCTTTTTCTTTTGTACATAGCTAATTGCCTTGAGTTCCTTGCCTTCTCTTTGATCTTGCAACCTCTTCATTGAGCTTGCAAGTTTAAATTTTGATTATTGAACTCATGGCTTGTATTGTCACTTTGAGTTAATGAAGCTTTCTTTTGTGCTCTTGGTTCTTAGTATTATTTGTCTCTTTTATTTACTTGCATTTACATTCTTTCCATTTACTTACTTGCATTTTATTTCCATGCCATTTACTTTCTTGTAATGTTGATCTTTTATTTTCTTATCTTTTCATTTGCTCTCTCTTTTGTGATTTTGATGTTTGTGAATATGGTGTTGTTAGGAAAAAAAATGGTTGTGTAAGTTAAGGTTTTTGTTTCTCATTTTCTTTACCCGATATTTTCCATTGAACTCCGTCCAAATCTTACGCAAGCGCTCCGTTAGGCACCCTACCCTACCAAAGTATCGGTGATCCCTAACTGCGACCGGTTGCGTTTGATTTGGCCGGAGGCAAAAGCCAACCGACAAGAACGGACGGACAAGGGTCAATAAGCCGGATTTCACTAATACCGTGCTTAAATACCCTAATCCACGTTGTTACCGATTGCTCTAGCTTCAATAGTCAAGTTCGGTACAAAGGATTGAGTACAAAAATCAATAACTTACACTAACCTATCTAATCCTAACAACTTTTACTTTGCATATATACACATAGGTTAGAATCGAACCATTCCGCCACGCGCATTAACTCATGATAACAAGAACTTGAAACGCTCCGTCTCCCTGCGGACGATCCGTACTCATCGTGGCTAGCTACACGCGACACCGTCCTGATTGCGGTTAACTTCATAACACTAAAATACGACACGCCAAAAGCATGTCAATCACATGCTCTACCACCACCACCTACCGCTTCAACTCATATCAATGAGCAAACGGTACTACTTGAGGCTATCAAGAGCCTATTAGAGTGTTAGCAGCAACAGACTGCTATGCTCATGCACCGCCACGAAGCCGAGACATCCGGAGTCAAGCAATTCTGGGCACTGCACCCAAAACACTTCTCGGGGAAAGAAATCCCACTTGAGGCAGAAGAATGGGCTTAATCGATCGAAGATGATCTGGCAGCCGCTCAAGTGCCAGATATTGCCTGGGTGAGAGTTGCTAAGCTGCAACTGACAGACAATGCTAGATTCTAGTGGAAGGCTGAGGAAAGCCGACTCACACAGCCAATAGAATGGAAGACGTTTTGCGATCTGTTCGATACGAAGTTCTTCCCTGAGACTGCTCAATTCGAGATGGAACAACAGTTCATCCACCTACAACAACGTTCTATGTGGGTAAAATCGGTGGATGAATATAATGTCGAATTCATCATGCTCAGCAGGTAAAGAATTCATATCAAATATTGTTCTGTTAAAACACATCACTATCTTGACATCAACATCTTATCAGGTTCGCGGCACATTTGATCCCGACCGATGAGATTCGGGCTAGACGATTCTAACAGGGCTTAGACCCGGAGATTTAGGCGACGTTAACCACAGGTGATTACCCGACTCCTGAACTCGCCCTGAAGGCATCTCACCGTTATGAAGCTGTGGTGAAGAAGATGGGTAAGCCCCAAACAGCTGGAATCAAACGCCCTGCTGCATAGATGACAGGAGGAGCCTCTTCTAGGCCGATCTTTGCACCCAGAAGACCGAGAGGATTGTTTAACCGGTCCAGTCTAGATTTTAGTTTTTACTGCAAGAGGACTGGACACCTGGCGAAGGACTGCAGGCATGCAAATGTCCTGTGTTTAGTTTGTGGCGCTTCCACTCACGCCATAAGAGCGTGTCTATATCGTTTCAACACAACTCCAGCACCCAGACCCGCAATCACAGTTCCGCAGCGGCAAGCCATTCAGGCTCCTGCACCCCGTTTAGCTCTCCCTACACCAGCTCCACGTGGACCACCTGCATAGCCTCAACGTCAATTCCATCAGGCACAAAAACATACCTCAAGGGCAGAGAAATGTGTCCCAAGGACAGAGGAATGTGCCTCCAGCAAGGAGGAATGTACCACGACATCAGGATTTTACAATGACGGTCGAGAAGGCCGAAGCAACAGGACAAGTCATCACTGGTAATCCCCCAATCCTTTCAATTTTTCAATCCTTGTGTATCACCATACTTTTCCTATATTTAAACCCAATCTCACACAACTTAGATACTATACTAGTAGCCACCCTTCCTGCACTCGCACTTTTTGACACTGAAGCTTCACGCTGCTTCATGTCCCAACGATTCGTGAGAAAGCATGCGATTCCCGTGAAGCCACTCATTTCAAGATGGAATGTCAGTTCCGGGAATGGAGTTCTAAAAGCAACTATGGGGTTTGATCAGTGTCCAGTTGTAGTTTGCGGACGAGAATTCTAAGCGAATTTTAAAGTACTGGACATCCCAAATTTCGATGTTGTGTTGGGAATGGATTGGCTGGGAGTATTCTATGCTACTATTGACTATCGTCAAAGGAGAGTAGTATTTAAGATACCAGATCACCCAGTCTTCTATTTCAAAAGTGGAGATAGAACTTTGGAGCCAGGAAGATACCGTGCTACCCCGAAGGATGCAGAAGTGTTCTCTCTACCGGCAGAAGAAGAAAAGCCCGAAGTAGTTCGAGAGTTCAAGGATGTGTTCCCTGAAGACATATCAGGTTTGCCTCCTGATCGAGCTCTTGAGTTTAGTATTGATTTACAACCGGGACGCAACCTGTAATCAAAGCTCCATACCGGTTAAGTCCAGAAGGATTGATGGAGATCCGCATTCAGTTGGACGAACTCCTGAAGAAAGGTTGGATTCGTCCCAGTACTTCAAATTGGGGATCTCCGGTATTACTCGTGAAGAAGAAAGAAGGTTCATACAGGATGTGTATGGATTATCGAGCTCTGAATGAAGTGACGATCAAGAACAAGTATCCACTACCACGCATCGATAATTTGTTCGATCGGTTAAGTGGGTCTTGTGTATTTTCGAAACCAGATCTTCGTTCGAGTTATCATCAGGTGAAGGTCAAAGAATCCGATATTCCGAAGACGGTGTTTAGAACTCGATATGGTCTTTATGAATACCTCATAATGCCATTTGGAGTGACAAATGCACCTGCCGTCTTTATGAACCTGATGAACCAAGTTTTCCCAGAGTACTTAGACAGTTTCGTTGTTATCTTCATCGACGACATCCTGGTGTATTCAAAGGATCGGAAAGAATACGCCGAGCACTTACGGATTGCCCTAGAGACATTGCGACAACATTAGCTCTATGCCAACTACAGCAAGTGTGAATTTTGGCTAGATCAAGTCGTTTTTCTCGGACATATCGTTTTAGGCGAAGAAATCTCAGTAGATCCAGCTAAGGTGTCAGCTGTCAGTGAGTGGCCGACACCAAATACGATGAAAGATATACGAAGTTTCTTTAGATTAGCAGGATACTAGCGACAATTCATTGAAGGTTTCTCAAAGATTGCAGCACCCTTGAACAACCTCACACGTAAAGATGAAGCATTCGTGTGGTCAGAAGCATGTGAAAAATATTTTGTAGAACTCAAGTCAAGATTAACCTCTGCTCCTATCCTTGTAATACCAGATCAATCTGGAGGATTCGTTGTGCATTGTGATGCGTCTGGTAAAAGATTAGAATGTGTTCAACACCAGCATGGAAAAGTTGTAGTTTTTGCATCAAGACAACTGAAGGTACATAAGCACAACTATCCAACACATGATCTGGAGTTGGCAGCCATCATTTTCGCACTTAAGATTTGGCGCCGCTATCTTTTGGGTGAACGAGTGGATATATACACTGACCACAAGAGTCTGAAGTATGTATTTATTCAGAAGGAATTAAACATGCGGCAGAGAAGATGGCTAGAACTCATGGCGTACTTCGACATCAACCTACGGTATCATCCTGGGAAGGTGAATGTTTTTCCTGATGCACTTAGTCGTCAGCCATTAGCATTGAACCTCACCGCTCAGTGGAAGCTACAGCAAGAATTGCACGGATTGGCGACCGAAGTAGTTATGCCAGGTAAAACTTCATATTTGATGAACTTACAAGTCCAGTCCACTCTTGTCAATCAGATCAAGGCAGCTCAAGCAAATGATGCCAGGATACAAAAGATCTGAGAATAAGTAGAAAGTGGACTTCGAACTGACTTCATCATCCACGAAGATAGATCCTTACGATATGGAAGTCGATTATGTGTACCAAACGGCCCTGTTCAAGAAGAGTTGATGAAAGAAGCCCACAGCTCTCCTTATTCTGTACACGCCGGTGATACAAAGATGTACAAGGATCTATGGCAACACTACTGGTGGTATGGAATAAAGCGCGAAGTAGCAAGGAGCGTAGCCAAGTGTTTGGTGTGTCAGCAAGTGAAGGCTGAACATCACAAAACTGCTGGTCTACTTCAGCCGTTACCAATCTCAGAATGGAAATGGAAGCACATTACCATAGACTTTGTGACTACCCTTCCTCGCAGTATGAAGGGTAACGACGCAGTATAGGTTATTGTGGATTGATTCACCAAGTCGGCTCACTTTATTCCATTTCGAGTTGGCCAGTCAACCGAGACGTTAGTAAAGAAGTACAAGGATGTAAGCATAAATCTAAAGTAAGATTTAAACCTTCAAGACATACCATATTTGATACCCATGAACTCATGCAAGAGATCATGAGATTACATGGAGTACCTGTTTGCATCGTCTCCGATCGTGATACAAGATTCCGATCACAGTTTTGGCAGAGTCTGCAAGCTATCCTGGGAACGAGTCTGAATTTCAGCACGACTTATCATCCACAAACGGACGGACAGTCCGAGCGAAAAATTCAGATTCTAGAAGACATGGTAAGAGCCTGTATATTAAACTTCGGAGGTTCGTAGGAAGATCACCTACACCTTATGGAGTTTTCATACAACAACAACTATCAGGCAAGTATTGGAATGGCACCATTCGCAGTACTCTACGATCGAAGTGTCGTTCACTGCTAAGTTGGGACGACGTTGGAGATTGTGAACTCCTTGGACCAGAGATGATCATGGCAACTGTGGACGTAGTTCTCATGATCAAGGAAAGAATGCGCATAGCCCAAGACAGACAGAAGCATTGGGCAGATGTAAAGCATCAACATCTAGAGTTCCAATCTGGAGACCATGTTTTCCTAAAGATATCTCCAAACAGAGGAGTGATCCGCTTTGGCAAGAGGGGTAAGCTAAGTCCAAGATATATAGGACTGTTCGACATACTCGAACGAGTTGGAAAAGTGGCATACCGTTTAGCACTTCCACCCTCATTGGAGGGTGTGCACAACGTGTTCCACATATACCAGCTATGATGATATGTGAGCGACCCCAGCTACATACTCGATCACTTAAAGCTCACAGTACAGACTGATCTAACCTGCGAGCAACAACCAGTTGAGATCCTGGACCGAAAGGTGAAGACATTATGGAACAAGGAAGTAAACTTGGTCCGAGTTATGTGGAGAAAGGATTCACCAGGAGAATCGACATGGGAACGAGAAGAAGACATGCGTACACGATACCCTTATTTATTTGAAAATTAGTCCCTATGTAAATGTAAATTTCGAGGATGAAATTTTTAGAAGTATGGTAGAATGTAACGACTCTGAAATATTTGTACGAAAATTTTTCTGTTAATATACAAGAAAAGAGTATTACAGCCAGAGTTTGAGTTATAACTCACTTTTGTTAAATAAAATCAGGAAGTCACTTGTAGCTTACTGGTAAAACCTTTGCACTGCTGTGACGTAGCCTGTGTGTTCGATTCCCATCAGACACAATTTTTCTAGATTTTTCTTTTTTTACTTTTTGGAAGCCCAAAAGATTACACGTGCAATACACGGGGAAATGAAAAGTTCAGAAAAATCAAACATGTGGAAAATGGAGTAAACACTGATTTAATCATGTAACATGAATCTCGAGGCCAAAGGGCCAAGATCGACCGGCGGAAATGCCCAAATGGCCGGTGGGGATGGTTCAGATGAAGCCAATTAGATCCGTGCTTTATACACACCTCTTCAACTCCCCTCAACTCCTCTGCGATGTTTGATTTCCTTGCAATCAAACAGAGACCCTTCAATTCACCAATCAACATCATTTTAATACTTTTTAATCCACAATTTTAATTCACAAACCCTAATTCTCCACTATAAATACCACCCCACACTTTGGCTCGGCACCATTCTGAAAATTTAGCCAAAACTCTCTAAAAAGTTTCTAAGTGCAAGTGGAGTAAAGTGGAGTTAGCGAGCAAGCTTCTTCTGTCGAAGATCGAAGCCGATTTCCGTAGCTCCCGCGACGCCACGAAGCCTCCCTCTTCTTCCTAACTCTTTTTTTGACATATTCAAACCGTAAGTCCCTCTCAAACTCTCTTTCTTTTCACTGAAATTAAATTTTAAAACTTATATCGGTAGGTGGAGCTATTACCAATATTCTTTTTTCTAAAGCCTAGAAACTCCTTCTCCTTTATATTTTGATCAACCTAATTTTTACACAATACTTGCAGCCTTAAATACCAATGGTTAGGATCAAGATTAACCTAGAATCTCATGTGAAATATACGTAATTAAACTTTTTCATTAAAATACCTTGAATTTTAATATCACTCTTTTCGTTTTCAATAAAACAATACCTTTAGGGAAAAAACATCATGGGGTAACGACTTACCCCATAAGTACACTCTTGTTTCATAGCACGATGCATATTTTGTATGAATATTTGTTATGAAGAATATAATCTTTACAATAAAATACCAAATATTTTAAAACCGGATTTCTTTTAAAGCGGTATTTCATAATACTTTGCAATTATGCATTTACAACCCTCGTTAGGGGACCCGCTAATGGATGGTGTGGATTATCGCACATCCTGAGGATAGTAGAATGAGATGAAGCACTCATCACGGAGTATTCAATCTCGAAATGATATAAATACGGTTTTTAAGAAAAACGAATTTTCTAAATAAAACTAAATTAAAATTATACAAAATTATAAATCCATATTTTCATTATATTATGAAACTATATTTCTATAAAAATTAAAGATTAAAAAATTTCAATAAAATATATCAAGTTACTAAAAAGAACTAGTTTTCAATAAAATATCATAAACTTTCAAAAGCTAGGTTTCATCATTAAAATACTTCAATACTTAAAACACATGCTCATGAAAACCCTAAGTAATATAAAAACCCCTCGAGATTTTACTTTTAACTATATTAAAATATTTTTCATAAAAACCACTCGAGATATATAAAACAATATTTTAAGGACTTTAGTAAATATAGATTTAAGTGGGATCAATTCTCTTGAGCCCCAGGGAGTCGGAGAAAGTGTGTGCTTGCCTATTCAGGTTAGAAAACTTAACAGAGGTTATCAGTGGCAATTATCTTAGAAAAAAACATAAATCATGCCGTATATGTGCAGCAGTTGTCGATGACCCCCGAACCTAAGATTTCAAGAGTTAATCAGTTTACAAGTGTCTGACTCAGTATAAGTCCAACCTCAAACCTAAATCCAAAATCAAACATGAATACTTGATCATGAACATGAATACTCGAATTCAAATATCAAACATGTATACTTGACTTGACTTGACCGAACCATGGTTATAACTTGACTTGAACTTGACATGACTATTTGAATACATAATTATATCCTGAACATGAATACTTGAACATTTTGTATCCATGGTTTCGAAAAGACTTGTAAATATAATATACAATACATTACGCGGGGATGAAGAGGTAGATTAGTACGGAACGTATATCGTGGCACGAGAGGTCACTTAAAAGACACCTACATGAATTCTCGTGCCGTAGTCCCGTGGGTTATGACGGGGTCTTGTACTACATGTTACCATAGTCCACTGGGTAAAATGGACTCCTCTCATATACATGAATACCTTCTTTACCAAACTACAAACAACCACATTATAATAACTATCATATACCAGTAATCAGCCATATACAACTTTACCTGTTCATTTCATTTTATATACTATATTCTCTTCTTCTTTTGGGACTTACCGAGCATTAGTTCGCTGACGATATTCCTTTCTGTTTCTTTCTTTGGAATGTTCGTCAGGAGCATCAGACACTGAAAAGATTGAACCGAGCCAGGAGGATTTGGACCAGCTTGCGTCACAACCTGACTACTAGTTCTCCTTGCGCTTTTTTCTATATGTCGTTGTTTAGAAATTTACTTTATATCATTATATCTTTTCATTTTAAACAGTTGTATATAAAGTTGAATGTAAATAAAGTTGTTATTCATTCTATTCTCTTGTCATTCTTGTACATTGTTATATATTGCTTAATTACGTTTAACGTATTTATTACAGGGTATATATGTTGCGGCCTGCCACGTCACCGTTTCCGTCTGCTGGGAAGCGGGTCATGACATGTGGCATGCTAGATTATATCATTTAAATTTTCGCTCTTTAAAGTATATGTCTAAACATGGTTACGTCGAATGTCAGAATAATAATAATGATAAATGTGAAATTTGCGTAGAAACAAAAATGACTAAAAAATATTTTCCTAAAATTGAAAGAGATACTAATTTATTAAAACTTGTTCATTCTGATATTTGTGAATTAAATGGTCAATTAACTAGAGGATAAAAAAGATATTTTATAACTTTTACTGATGACCATTCTCGTTTTACATATGTATATTTATTGAGAACAAAAGATAAAGCATTTGAGAAATTTAAAGAGTATAAGTATGTTGTAGAAAATCAGAAAGATAAAAAGTTTAAAATCCTTAGAAGTGATAGAGGAGAAGAATATTTTTCTGATTCTTTTTCTCAATTTTGCGAAATGCATCGTATTATTCTTCAAAAAACTGTTATACACCTCAACACAATGGATTAGTCGAAAGAAAAAATAGGACTTAGTTGAAATGGTAAATGTTATGATTTTAATTTCTAAATTGCCTTTTAATCTTTGGGGTAACACTCTTTTAACAGCATGTTATATTCATAGTAGAATACCATCCAAGAAAACTCATATTTCGCCGTATGAAATTTGGAATGGTAGAAAACCCAATTTAAACTATATTAAAGTGTGGGAGTGCATAGCATATTATAAAGTGATTGATCCGTATAAATCTAAATTAGGGCCAATAGATATTAGAAGTGTATTTGTTGGATATGCACAAAATTCTAAAGCATATCGACTTCTAGATTTAGAATCAAACGTCATAATTGAATCGATACATGTTGATTTTTTAAAAATAAATTTATGCATGAAAATTTTGATTCTAATTTGTATAATAAGGAAGATACAGTAACTTCTAAGAAAATTACCAAAGAGAAAAGAAGAGAAAGTAATGAAAGTATTGAACCAAGGAAAAGTCAAAGAATCGGGAAAGAAAAATCTTTTGGTCTTGACTTTATTGATTCACGTTCAATAGTTTTTTTCGTTGAAGGAGATAGAACCAAAATACTTAACAAATTACATATTCTACTTAATATAGAAGATGATCCTAAAATATTTAGCTGAGCAATATCTTCAAGAGATGCTGCATTTTGGAAAGAGTCTATTGATGACGAAATGGACTCAATAATGTCTAACAATATTTGGATATTGGTTGACTTGCCTCAAGGATCTAAGCCTATAAAGTGTAAATGGGTGTTTAGAAGAAAACAAAATACAGATGGCTCTATACAAACTTTAAAGGCAAGATTAGTGGCTAAATGATTCACATAAAAGGAGGGCATAGATTATTTTGATACTTGTGCGCTTTTGGATAGAATAACATTCATTAGAGTTCTAATAACTTTGGCTTCAATATATAATTTATATGTACATCAAATGGATGTAAAAACAGCCTTTTTAAATGGTGAATTAAATGAGGAAGTATACATGGAACAATCCAAAGGTTTCTAACTTTCTAGAAATGAGAACAAAATTTGTAAATTAACTAAGTCGCTATGTGGTTTAAAATAGGCCCCTAAACAATGGCATGAGAAATTTGATAAAACAATAATATCAAATTGTTTTAAGTATAATAGTGCGGATAATGTATATATTCTAAATTCAATCAGAATTATGGAGTAATTATATGTGTTAATATTTGGTACAAACATAATTGGAATAAATGAAACAAAAAAGAATTTAACTTCAGTATTCAAAATGAAAGATTTGAATGAAGTAGATATTATTTTAGGAATTAAGGTAAAAAAAACATAGTGAAGGGTTTGTGTTAAACCAAACTCATTATATAAAAAAATTATTAAATAAATTTCAACGTCTTAATATTAAATAAAGTGTTATTCCATATGTCCGAGTATGAAATTAAATGAGAATTGTGACAATATGGTTGCACAATTAGAATACGCTAGCGCTATTGAAAGTCTTATATATGCGATGCATTGTACAAGGCCTGATATAGTTTTTGCAGTATGCAAATTGTCATGATACATCAGTAAACCCAGTACTAATCATTGGAAGGCCATCAGGAGAGTTCTTGGGTATCTAAAAAGAACAAAAGAGTTTGGTCTATTTTATTCCAATTATTCTACAGTACTAGAAGGTTATTCGGATGCAAGTTGGATTACAAGTGCAAATGATAATAAATCCACAAAAGGTTGGGTATTTTCAATCGGAGGCGATGCCATTAGTTGGGCCTTTAAGAAACAAATCTGCATCACGCATTCAATAATCGAATCTGAATTTGTCGCTTTTGCTGCTGCCGGCAAGAATGCGGAATGGCTGAGAAATTTATTATTGGATACATAGTTGTGCTCACAACCAATGCCATCTATTTTCTTGCTTTGCGATAGTGAGACAACTATATCTAGAGCTTATAATAATGTTTATAATGGTAGATTTAGACACATTAATTTAAGGCATTAAAATGTTTGAGATTTAATTACTAATGAAATAATTACCATAGTTTATGTGAAATTTGCAAAGAATTTAGCAGATCCCTTCAGCAAGGAATTATCTAGAGATTTGGTAAAGAATACGTCGATCGGAATGGGATTTAAACATTTACAATTTGGCACCAGTAATGGTAACCCAACTTTAATTAGTAAAAACTAATTTTAATAGTTCAATGGGTAATAACAAGTTACTGTCATATGCATGTATTGCACTAGATGTTTCATTCTTATATAAATAAGTATCCAGTGTTGTCCGTTACGATAAAGAGGATGAGCGAAAGCTCTCAATGGAGTTATTTAATTTTTAAATATCCACAGTAAGAGTGATATAATAAAGGAAACTCCATCTATATTAACATAGAAGTGGTGCCGTTTCAACAAGAGATATAAAGTGTTCTCTTGTAAATGCTTATGAAGACCAAAAGTAGCACACAGCCATAATAGTACTAAAGCAGTTATAAACCTCTTAGAAAATAAGATGGATATTGTGTGTGTTGTATTTCAAATTCTAATAATAAAATTTTTGGTTTTATCTGCAGACACCAATAACTTTATTAGATGATTGACACACACACACACACACACACACACACACTAATAGAAGGTTTAAATCAAGAGATAACTTTTTTATGCATAATATTTGTCACGAGAAAAATGTGGTTGCAACTAATATATACAAACTAGTGGGAGATTGTTGGTAGTTTGAATCTATTGGTAGCATTTGTATGTAGAAAATAGTCGCACATTGGATGGAGAGACGAATGTCCAAGCCTTTATAATAAATATTAATTTTTAAGTAATATCTTGAACAAGGTGGGTTATGATCCAAGTGGGCCTAATTTCTAATAGGCTTATAATATTTATTTATTATTGTCTTTGATATGGCACTTAGGGCATCTTGGGTTTGACTTGATAACAGAGTTTGCCTTTTTTGAATTTCGAACTCAAAGGTTGTCTGAAAACTGTCTACTGCAGTTTTGTTGTCTAAACAGTCACAACCGTCTAAACAGTTGTGTCTGTTCAACTCTATAAATTAAGTTTTTCTCTTCACAAATTTTGCATTTTCTTCTCATTATCTTCTAAGAGGGGTTTTGTTGTATCTTGGAGATGATTGCCTTCTGCTGTACTCCCATAGTGGGGGCAATATCACCTTTTGGAAGGTGTATCATACACGCCTCAAAGTTTTTAATTCTGTCTTAACCAAAAAACAAATTTAACATCCTCTTCTTGCTGGAATCAAATGCCCAAGCATCACTGTCACAGCCCGAAATAGCACGTGACTGGACTTGAATCATGTGAAGTCTATACGACCCCACCTAATTCAAGTAAGCCAAAAGCCCAGAAATCTAAACTATTTTAAAGAATAAGTGAAGGAAAACTTATTTTAAAGCAAGCGGTTTTAACCAATTAAATCGCATTAAACCTTTAAAAGCAACATCGTATTTTTCCGAAAATTTTGGCAGAGTCTCCTTTGTAAATACGGCCCCCAAACGGGTACAACACATGAAATACATAAATAATGAATAAAAGCATCCCCATGCGGGAGCTAGCTCTTCGCCAATTGGCGGAAACAACCACGCAAGCAATTTAATATACAACGCCGAAGGGCGAGGATCAAAACTCAGAAAAGAAACCAACATCCTCAAGAAAACCAGATAAGAACCCCAATAATACAAGCGCGCGAATCTATGGTCGAAATAATACACAGCTGGTTTTCTAAGTCTGTCAAATAATATACAAGTCTGGTTGATGGAGTTACTAGATACAACTGAAATAAATACAAATACTACGGTGGTCACGATACAAATGAACCAGCCTACCAAAGCAATCACCCGGAAGGAAGTAGTATGCCAGCAAGCCGCAAATAAACCTGTACGGCCAAACCTGCAAGAAACTGTGGCACAACAGGGGTGAGTTGCCAACTCGTGAGTAGAAAACATCACCGAGAAGAAATCGCATGTATGACTCTCTCCTAGGTCATACAATAATATTCTCATAATATATAACCTGAAGCATCTAATATGGCAAGGGAAAATATCTAAACATAAGTGTAATACCAAGTGCTCGTGTCAGTACCTCAGCTATCAACATATCACATATATGATGTATGAATGCATTAAAACAGAATATATCTTAAATGAGAAAGTTGTTTTCTTATCTCAGTGAGATTTCTGTATAAAAATCAAAGTATCATAAATGAAATCAACAGAGAATCCGTGTCAAGCATCGACACAAAATATATATCCAATATCTCAATATCTCGGGCTCCGGCAATCCGGACTGGCCCGTATCATCAAATCTCAATATCTCGGGCTCCGCATGATCAGGATCGGCCCATAACTCCGAAGGGTACCCTCCGGATATCCGTCGAGTCTCCATACAATCACCGGTCGGTAGTTGTCCCCTGCTGGGCTCAACGCCATCTGTGCGATCTTCTTGCCCTGAGGTACCGCATCGGGTCCACTATGTACCCGCAGACGGTGCATCCCCCTCCTCGAATCGGGTATGTGATACAGCTCAAGAACCGAGAAAACACATGGTGGACGCCACGCACATCATATCACGAGAAAATCGTAAATTTCTATTTTTAGAAATGATAATGAGTTTATAAATCCTTACGGTTTCTCTATATCCAGAAATCTCATGGAAAATCCGAATCATATAATCAGGAATCAATAAACAATGAATACTGGCATAAAGCCCCATAATATTGCACGACAAATGAATATACACATGCATGGGTATCTATATAAAGAATGCAATATCTAAACTAGCATAGAAATCGTATATTGGAACTATCAGCTAGCAGTTATATCCATGAATTAATATACTCTAAAGTGGACGTGACATAGCAATTACCGATGATGATGTGTGTGAGCCGGCAAGCAAGTGTTCGTAGACATACGCATCATCGGTAGTGGTGTTGGTGTCCTAACAATCGCTATCATAAGCGTTAAGGAAACACGTATAAACATGCAATGCAATGAGAATATGAATAGTAAACGCAATATTGAAGAATATACATTTTTATATATACGAGTCATACAGTGTTGACATTTGAAATAGCACGAATCGTGGTTTTTAGAAAATAGGGGCTACGGTGATTTTAAGAAAAGGTACATCCTTTGAAAAATCCGTAGTATCTCTCGGCCTGTCTTTAAAATACTCACGATTTGTTAGTTTTGGAAATAAGTATGACTCGACCCCAGTCTAACATCTACCAAGTAAACTACAGGACGAAGCTAAGAGACTAAACGAAAGGGTAAGGAAATCCACCTAAGTCCGAGTCGTTATATCTAGTAGTCGGTGATCCCGCCTCAATAGCGTCACATACAATAAAATATATAATGTGACATTCTCGAGTCAAGAGTGCGGATTATTCATTATATTTATATCTCGTACAATAAAATCTATCGTACGGCATCCCAAAATCGGGGTACGGGTCAATTATCACATTTACCTCATTATTCATATGGTATTGCTATCATAACATCATGAACTAGGGGTACTGATCTAAAGTCTAGTACATTCTAATACCATCATCATATATCCACGTGTGTATGAAAACGCATCGCCCATCGATCTGCTATAATATCATGTCGTATCTCATAACACGACCCAAATCACATAACCGATCTCACGGTATCATGCCCAATCATATCAACTCTCCTCCGAGTATAATATAATATCCTCATCACCCGTGTATACGTGTGTGTGTGTATCCACACACACACACACACACACACACACACACACACACACATATACATATATCATATACACCAAAATATATCACGTGTGTGCATGTGTGTGTGTGTGCGCACCTTACTCTAGGGTTCGCGACTAAGAAACTAACTAAAATCGCTTTCTTTAAATTACACTAAAACCAACCCATGTCACCTAAAGTCTTTCATTCTAAGTATAGATATCTCGCAACTACACATATGTATATATAATATATTTCATGACGTGGCATATCCTACGAAATTGCGGGGGTGCTATACGCCATCCACCCGACTTCCCCCATAGATACATATATCTACTCACCTGGACGTCTCGGCTAATCTGGTCCGATTTCAGCTCTGTCATCTTCGCGCCACATCCGACGTCTCTGCACCCGATCCTAAAAACATACACAAGTAAAAAAGAGAATAAATATATAATTAGTCGCGGACACAACCAATACAAGTCAACCACACGCCCTAACTAGACGTGCACGCACTTGGTGTACAAACGAGCTGCGACAACGCCACAAACCACAACTATGGTCGCAATACGTGGCAAACCCCAAACCAAAAACCCAATCGCACTAATCGCACGTTCACAACACACTAAATATATATGAAATAGGGTTTATATCATCAAAACCTTAAACTTAATTTAAAATCGATTTATTCCAAAAACCAAGTAAGCATCAATTAACCGTTTTAGTACAAAACTTGATGTTTTAACCAATCCGGTGGCCACATTGCTCAATTAATATCTCAATTAGGTCATACCAATATTAATTAGATTTTAAACTCACCTCTTTACCTTAATCACTTAAATCTAGTTTGCAAAATTATGTAATTAAGACAATTTAAAAAAATAACAATTGCAAATTAGCAACTAGCTTAGATTCTAGCATGCTTAAGATGTGAAACTACACATCACAACCAACATCAAGTGATCAAACCTTAGCTTCAATTCAAAACCCTCACTTAAATTTCCAAACTTTCAATTAAACCCACAATTTAACACCTAATTAGACTAGATTGAAGTAATTAATCGACAATTACTCAATGGGTTAGGATTTATACCTCTACATGTTTGAGACCTAGCATGCTAACATAGCCTCCAAATTGGTTCACTAGCTCCAAGATTCATGCTTGAATGGCCAAGGAATAATGGGTAAAGGTTTAGCTTTGAATTTGTGAGGTTAATTGTGGATTTTTGATCAATTTTTGTGAGATTTTGTGAAGAGAATGAGGCGGGGAAATGAAGGGGGCTGCTGCTGGAAATGGGGAGGGAAGGCTGGGCCAAGGCAAGGGAGAAGAGGAAAATGAGTGTGTGTGGGTGAGTGTAGCAAGTCAGGGAATGATCCCCCAAGTCAACAAAGCCCATACTCTTCATTCTTTAATGTTTTCTTTTCTTTTCTCAATTTTAATTAACTTGAAGTGTGAGGAATGAGTGGGCAGCCCAAGGCTTAGCCAAGTAAGGGAATGGGAGGTATGGGTGTGTGTTGCATTACCCAAGTCAAGAAAATCCCCATTTCTCAAGTCATAAGCCCACACCTCACTTCTAATTAAATTATTTTCACAATTTAAGCCTTTTTCTTTTATATTTTCTAAAACCATTTTGACAACTTCTTTTCATTTCAAAAACAACATGTTACATTTTGGCTTAATATATCATGATACACAAAACTTGTATTAACCCATTCTAATTTATAAATATCACTAATTAAATGTATTAGTGAAGGCTTAAAATAATATTTAAAATAATTAATTACGGAAAATATTTTAGTAAACTAGCAATTTTATAAGTGGCCTATTAAATACCAAATACTAGCAATTACATAACTAGAATAGGTATATTTAATTCTATATTGAAAAATAAATATATCTTGGTTTTTACGGAAAACACCAGTTATTTTATCGATTATCCGAAATTTCACCTAAACGATTTTCAAAACGTTACAATTTCCCCCCTTTAAAAAAATCCGGTCTCCGAATTTAAATTAAAACTCCCCCAAATACTAAAATATTTCGGCAAAACAATCAAGTCGTTGGGGCTCCGAAATCATCAATACTTAAAACACATCTCAGCGTAATGCATGCGCATGAAAACGAGTATATAACTCAAAATCAAAACTCCATCAAGTAGCACGCAATCATCGGAGTCATGGTGAAGATACCAATCTCAAAGTCCAATACGAAAACCAACATGATATATATCAAAACTATAGCATGAACATAGTACGCATCGTTGTAAATTCGTCAAAACATCTGAAAAGAAAATGCATTCCAACCCTCTTTCAAATCGTTGTGCGATGCGTGTATCACGGCACAAGTAGCGGACGTTCATTATAAGAAATACACACACACACACACATATACATACTTTGTTTCACATACACGTCCCGCCGTTTTGAAAATAATTTAGAAGAGTTTTCTTTGTAAAATGTTTCGTGTCATCTTGGACACATAGGAAAAATATTGAGACGGTAGCTCCTTTATGAAAATCTCTTCGATAACTATCGATGCATGCAAAAACATATTCAGGTACTGTCCTCGGACTAGTCCTACTCAGCTACTACACTAAATAGTAAATATCATAAAAATATACTGCTCAAAGGAAATCATACTCAATAGTATACGTAATAATGTCATGTGCGTTTAGTGCGCACAGAAATCGAAATCAATGAATATGCCATACATGTGCACAGAAATCAAAATCTAAGTGTAACGGGTGTGCACGAAAACACCTGTCAAGGGCAATGGGTGTGCCTGACAACAATATCGGGTGCATCTTATATGCACGAAGAATCCCAATTTGGTGCATCTGGTGTGCACCAAAATCGCATTAAGCGCGCCCAGTATGCGCAAAAATCCAACTCAAGTGCACAAGGTGCACGAAAACAAATATCGAATATCACAATTGAAATCGACGGTATACAACAAATCTCAATCCAAATCAGGTATACCGTGGTATATAATCTCACAACTACGTGCATCAGCGTGCACAAAATCGAATACAAGTACTAAAAGTGCATAAAAACTACACCGAAGGTGCTAGTCAAATCATATACATACCATAGGCATGAAATCAAAATCAAGTATCTCGAATGACATCAATCGAAGTCGAGTGCAACTGTGGTGTACAAAATCTCAATCACGCAAATAAATCACCCAAAACCGAAATCCAAAATGACGGATATGTGATATTCGAATCACCAAATCACAGATCGCAAACACTTTCGTCGATATGCCCTTCCTTCAAAGTCGAGAAGGTGTCGGTGCATCCAAAGCTAGCAAAGCAAGATATCTACTTGCCTCCTGTTCATGGTCTGGCGCCTTATGCCCTTAGGCTCTCGTCTCTCACTGCAGATTGCCAGTTACATAGCTCCTCGGCTCAACGGCCCAATATGGAATGATAACGGAAACAGTTCCGCTCTGGCACATTCTCTAAAATCTCTGGCCAACTATCATGGTCACTCATAACATGTCTCGTCGACGATGCCGAACTCTGGCCTACTGGGTGTGCATGATACGATCGATCCTGGGTCCAAATCTTCTCGTGTAGTATTTCAGAAAGATTCTGTCGGGGTTTCTCCAAATTCTCGTTTCTGCCGAACTGTCCGGAAGTTATCACCCTTTACTAAATCAATTTCTTGTTCCGGAACAGCTGCATACTCATTACAACTTCTTCAAAAGATATATCCATATTCAATGCCTCTGTATGCGTGTCACATCTCTGATGTCAACGGAGTGGAACGTCATCTCGTCAAAATCTCGTACGAACCTCTTACTCCACTTTTCTCTAATGTGACTGATTCGGACTCGTCTCTTCGTAGCTGTATGGACTGCGCTACAAACGGCTATACTCGTATCTAGAGTCTCCCTTCTGAAACTACGAACTTGACAGCTCAATATCTGGTGGTAGGTATCTGGCCAACTACGCCTTCGGGAACTCTTCAAATTCGTCAGAGAAATACTCTTCATTCGTCCGTTTTCTATCTGCTCTCAACGTGCCTGTGTGAAGTATTCTCTAGCTGAAATTAATCAATCTGATGGCCTCGCATCGGGGTATGCAAACGAACCACATGTTCTAGTCATTCATCCATGGGTGACTAGCGATATTTTATCATATCCCTAAGTATAACTCGTGTTGAAATAGCTTCAAGCATCTGGGGCGATATCTTGTTAGTTGCAGTAACAACTAGCTCATCCGTCCGCACGACAGATAATGCCTCGATCGTCAAGAATAAACGGTGCATTGACGGTCATCACATTCTGGCTAGCCTCTAGCAGTAGCCCGATCATATGGTGTGGATATCAAACGCTCGCGTCCACGAGAAAACATAGTAAAACGATATATCGAAACGCTCATGTCACCGAAAAACATCCTGGTCAGTCCTCGTCCATGACGAGCTCATGCTGACCGCAACTCTAACCGCAGCTCTCTCTGCCCGTACAACTGTGGTAAAACAAACCACAAACCGATATCGATGAGGATAGATCATAAGAACGAATAAAATACGGTGTAAAGAAATGTACATCCTAAGGCTTCTTAAGCGGAATAGCGTATCTTAAGTATGCCGCGGAACATACACACAGTACACCACTCTACTTAAGTCACCTACTCCATCAACTAAGGTCAACCTACACGACGAAAGTTCGGGTCTAATACCCCCTCGACCAAGTCTAAGTTCCGTACAGTCAAGCCTAGGTTCTGAATATATATATATATATATATATATATATATATATATATATATATATACATCCTAGACTCCGCATGGTCAAACCTAGACTCGAACCAAGGTTAAATCTAGCGCTCTAATACCAACTTTGTCACGACCCGAAATAGCACGTGACTGGCACTTGAATCATGTGAAGTCTATAGGACCACACCTAATTCAAGTAAGCCAAAAGCCCATAAATCTAAACCATTTTAAAGAAGAAGTGAAGGAAAACTTATTTTAAAGCAAGCGGTTTTAACCAATTAAATCGCATTAAACCTTTAAAAGCAACATCGTATTTTTCCGAAAATTTCGGCAGAGTCTTCTTTGTAAATACTGGCCCCCGAACGGGTACAACTCATGAAATACATAAATAATGGATAAAGGCATCCCCAAGCGGGAGCTAGCTCTTCACCAATTGGCGGAAACAACCACGCAAGCAATATAATATACAACGCCGAAGGGCGAGAATCAAAACTCAGAAAGGAAACCAATTGTAGGGTTCCTAGGCACCCTAATGAGGTCTCACAAGGCATCAACCATGCCAATTTCAAATTTAAACGGTGCCGAGAAACCCTAGAACGGATCGTTGGCTAGATTTCTAGGCGAAAAATGCAACTAGTAAACTATTTTACTAAAGGAACGGAAATACAACCTTTGTAGATCCGGTCCTCCACCTCCATGGCTCCGTGATGATGTCTCCTCGCTGTCCAAAACGGATCCCGGGCTCTAGAGTCGGCTTCATCGGAGAATAGGCGGGCTAGGTCGTCGATGTCCATGCCGAAGATGATCTACGTCGAGGCATCGCTAGATCAAGCTCCAACTTCACCAAGTCAAGAAAACTTGTGAAGAAAACACACTCTACTACTTGGCAAGAGGTAGAGGATGAAGAAATAGGAAGTGGGTTCACTTTAGAATTGGATTTCTCACACTTTTCATCAATCCACCATTGATGAAGTGAAGCTTTCTTCATTGAAGAAGATAAAGAAGAAGAAGAAAGTGTTATGATAAGTTATTTAAAAAGAAAAGAAAATGAAAACTTATCATAATGTAAACCATGGTCAAGTGTAGAGATTAAACTAGGGTTTGTGGGAATGGTTAGGGTTAAGGATGAGATAAGAATGGTTGACTTGATCAAAGCTTCAAGAAGCTTCAACATGAAACAAAATTAGCCACCATTCTTTTCTCTTTATCTTTTCCAAAAGAATAAACAAATAAATGAATAAATAAATAATGGAAATAGTAAACCCTAACCATTTCATTAACCAAGGTTTAATTCTTTACACTTAACCAAAAGGCATGTATCATCAAACATGATACAAGCAAGTGCACAAAATCATATCGCATATGCAATGCGCACACCCGAGTGAGAAAATCCATTTAAAGTGAACCGATACTAGTTAATGCAAAGTAATATATCAAATATATAATTATACATTAAATAATTAAATCAACACTTGATTCAATGATCCGGTCATGTCGCACACAACCGACTAGTATACAATGTATCGGCTTATCGAATCAATCCTTGATTCGATAACTAGGTTATATCGCATACAACCATTCGACACATTCATCGCGAGAATGGAATACGGTATCACATACACGCATTATTCTCGGTCCCGCACATATCTCATATGCGCTCCTATTTCGTTTCGCTTGAGCCAGGAAACCTCTGTGTAGGACTCTAAAGACTCGTCAATACGCCGGCAGCAGATGATGATCATATCAAACATCCACAAGCCGCAAGCGGTCTGCTAAACGTAACGGCCACCCGGGTATTGAGCGATCTGAAGATCGACGAGCAAGCCCGCTCACACTCCAGTGAATCCAACCAGTAACACTACCGTACAGTCCGGTCTGATCGTCTGATATGTCGCATATCTTGCCTAGGGGTGGTAAACGTCAGACCCCAATAGTTCGATAAGTCGTGTCGATATGAGGTCTATAACAATTCGAGAAACTACTGGTAACACTTACCAGTAAATCTCAGCAACCCTGGCCAGGGATTTCCTGTTATAGCCAATCGAACACAGCGCAATATCAACTCCCTATACCGGAAGAGACGAATCCCCTCCTATCGCTCATTGCCTCCATGTGATTCGGGACTGTACCCAAAAACCACCGTTTTGCACGCCCTCTTGGACGTGGTAAGATGGAAATCAAAGCACAGTGGGAACCACACAAGACTCTATAACGATTTCGGGTCAACAGACTACTCTGTACCAGTGTCACCAGAGAACTGCCATCTGACGTAAGGTATAATACCATCTGGGAGTTCTCGGCGAGTCCGTCCAGTGTACCCAGTCTCTACTGAGCACCCGTATATCATCTCTGATGTCAAACACCGATGGATATGGGATCATCCATCGCCCATCTGTATGGGTCGAGAAGGTATACGCTAGTCTACTCTGGTATATCGATGCCCCGTCTCGATACACCCACGACTAGGGACTTTGAAGGATGTACTTATGGACTACCATGTCCCCACTAGTATGATCCGCATCATAGTCCAGGTAGTCAAGTACAAATCCTAAGGGCTTTACCAACATGTAACAGGGAGACAATCAGTGTACACGTTAAGGTAAAGATTAACCAGATAGCATACTATCGTGTCGAGCAAGAAAGTCCTCACTATATATGTCCAAGCATCCACTACAATATACATCCTATGTATAGTAATGGCCTCTAGGGCATACATATAACTAACACCAATATCTTCAAGAAAACCAGAGAAGAACCCCAATAATACAAGCGTGCGACTCTATGGTCGAAATAATACACAACTGGTTTTCTAAGTCTGTCAAATAATATACAAGTCTGGTTGATGGAGTTACTAGATACAACTGAAATAAATACAAATACTATAGTGGTCACGATACAAGTGAACCCACCTGCCAAAGCAATCATCCGGAAGGAAGTAGTGTGCCAGCAAACCGCAACGAAACCTGTACGGCCAAACCTGTAAGAAACTGTGGCACAACGGGGGTGAGTTGCCAACTCCCGAGTAGAAAATATCACCGAGAAGAAATTACATGTATGACTCTCTCCTGGGTCATACAATAATATTCTCATAATATATAACCTGAAGCATCTAATATGGTAAGAGTAAACATCTAAACATAAGTGTAATACCAAGTGCTCGTGTCAGTGCCTCAGGTAGCAATATATCACATATATGATGTATGAATGCATGAAAACAGAATACATCTTAAATGAGAAAGTTGTTTTCTTATCTCAGTGAGATTTCTGTATAAAAATCAAAGTATCATCAATGAAATCAATAGAGAATCCGTGTCAAGCATCGACACAAAATATATATCCCAATATCTCAATATCTCGGGCTCCGGCAATCCGGACTGGCCCGTATCATCAAATCTCAATATCTCGGGCTCCGCATGATCAGGATCGACCCATAACTCCGAACGGTATCCTCCGGATATCCATCGAGTCTCCATTCAATCACCAGTCGGTAGTGCTCCCCTGCCGAGCTCAACGCCATCTGTGCGATCTTCTTGCCCCGAGGTACCGCATCGGGTCCACCATGTACCCGTAGACGGTGCATCCCCCTACTCAAATCGGGTATGTGATACAGCTCAAGAACCGAGAAAACACATGGTGGACGCCAAACACATCATATCACGAGAAAACCGCAAATTTCTATTTTTAGAAATGATAATGAGTTTATAAATCCTTGCGGTTTCTCCAAATCCAGAAATCTCATGGAAAATCCGAATCCCATAATCAGGAATCAATAAAAAGTGAATACTGGCATAAAACCCCATAATATTGTATGATAAATGAATATACACATGCATGGGTATCTAAGTAAAGAATGCAATATCTAAGCTAGCATAGAAATCGTATATTGGAACTATCAGCTAGCAGTTATATCCATGAATTAATATACTCTAAAGTGTACGTGACATAGCAATTACCGATGATGATGTGTGTGAGCCGACAAACAAGTGTTCGTAGACATACGCATCATCGGTAATGGTGTTGGTGTCCTAACAATCTCTATCATAAGAGTTAAGGAAACACGTATAAACATGCAATGCAATAAGAATATGAATAGTAAACGCAACATTGAAGAATATACATTTTTATATATACGAGTCATACAGTGTTGACATTTGAAATAGCACGAATCGTGGTTTTTAGAAAATACGGGTTACGGTGTTTCTAAGAAAAGGTACATCCTTTGAAAAATCCACAGTATCTCTCGGACTGTCTTTAAAATACTTACGATTCGTTAGTTTTGGAAATAAGTATGACTCGAGCCCAGTCTAACATCTACCAAGTAAACTACAGGACGAAGCTAAGAGACTAAACGAAAGGGTAAGGAAATCCACCTAAGTCCGAGTCGATATATCTAGTAATCGGTGATCCCGCCTCAATAGCGTCACGTACGATAAAATATATAATGTGACATTCTCGAGTCAAGAGTGCAGATCATTCATCATATTTATATCTCGTACGGTAAAATCCATCGTACGACATCTCAAAATCGGGATACGGTTCAATTATCACATTTACCTCATTATTCATATGGTATTGTTATCATAACATCATGAACTAGGGGTACTGATCTAAAGTCTAGTATATTCCAATACCATCATCATATATCCGCGTGTGTATGAAAACACATCGCCCATCGATCCGCTATAATATCATGTCGTATCTCATAACACGACCCAAATCACATAACCGATCTCACGGTATCATGCCCAATCATATCGACTCTCCTCCGAGTATAATATACTATTCTCATCACCCGTGTGTGTGTGTGTGTCTCTCTCTCTCTATATTATATATCAACACATCCACACACACACACGCATATATACATATATCATATACACCAAAAACATATCACGTGTGTGCATGTGTGTGTACTTTACTCTAGGGTCCGCGACTAAGAAACTAACTAAAATCACTTTCTTTCAATTACACTAAAACCAACCCATGTCACCTAAAGTCTTTTTTTCTAAGTATAGACATCTCGCAACTACACATATGTATATATAATATATTTCATGACGTGGCATATCCTACGAAATTGCGGGGGTGCTATACGCTATCCACCCGACTTCCCCCGTAAATATATATCTACTCACCTGGACGCCTCGGCTAATCTGGTCCGATTTCAGCTCTGTCATCTCCGCACCACATCTGACGCCTCTGCACCCGATCCTAGAAACGCACATAAGTAAAAAAGAGAATAAATATATAATTAGTCGCGGACACTACCAATAAAAGTCAACCACGCGTCCTAACTAGACGTGCACGCACTTGGTGTACAAACGCGCCGCGACAACGCCACAAACCACAACTAGGGTCGCAATACGTGGCAAACCCTAAACCAAAAACCCAATCACACTAATCACGCGTTCACAATACACTAAATATATATGAAATAAGGTTTATATCATCAAAACCTTAAACTTAATTTAAAATCGATTTATTCCAAAAACCAAATATGCATCAATTAACTGTTTTAGTACAAAACTTGATATTTCAACCAATCCGGTGGCCACATTGCTCAATTAATATCTCAATTAGGTCATACCAATATTAATTGGATTTTAAACTCACCTCTTTACCTTAATCACTTAAATCTAGTTTGCAAAATTATGTAATTAAGACAATTTAAAAAAAAATAATTGCAAATTAGCAACCAGCTTAGATTCTAGCATGTTTAAGATGTGAAACTACACATCACAACCAACATCAAGTGATCAAAGCTTAGTTTCAATTCAAAACCCTCACTTGAATTTCCAACTTTCAATTAGAGCCACAATTTAACATCTAATTAGACTATATTGAATTAATTAATCGACAATTATTCAATGGGTTAGGATTTATACCTCAACATGTTTGAGACCTAGCATGCTAATATAGCCTCCAAATTGGTTCACTAGCTCCAAGATCCATGCTTAAATGATCAAGGAATAATGGGTAAAGGTTTAGCTTTGAATTTGTGAGATTAATTATGGATTTTTGATGGATATTTGTGAGATTTTGTGAAGAGAATGAGGTGGGGAAATGAAGGGGGCTGCCGCCGGAAATAGGGAGGGAAGGCTCGGCCAAGGCAAGGGAGAAGAGGAAAATGAGTATGTGTGGGTGAGTGTAGCAAGTCAAGGAAAGACCCCCCAAGTCAACAAAACCCATACTCTTTATTTTTTAATGTTTTCTTTTCTTTTCTCAATTCTAATTAACTTGAAGTGTGAGGAATAAGTGAACAGCCCAAGGCTCGGCCAAGTAAGGGAATGGGAGGGGGTTTGGGTGTGTGTTGCATTTCGCAAGTCAAGAAAATCCCCATTCCTCAAGTCACAAGTCCACACCACACTTCTAATTAATTTATCTTCACAATTTAAGCCGTTTTCTTTCATATTTTATAAAACCATTTTGACAACTTCTTTTCATTTCAAAAACAATATGTTACATTTTGGTTTAATGTGTCATGATGCATAAAACTTGTATTAACCCATTCTAATTTGTAAATATCACTAATTAAATGTATTAGTGAAGGCTTAAAATATTATTTAAAATAATTAATTACGAAAAATATTTTAGTAAACTAGCAATTTTATAAGTGACCTATTAAATACCAAATACTAGCAATTACATAGCTAGAATAGGTATATTTAAGTCTATATTGAAAAATAAATATATCTTGATTTTTACGGAAAACATTAGTTATCTTACCGATTATCCGAAATTTCACCTAAACGATTTTCAAAACGTTACAATGACATTCCCAAATATGTTGATTTTTAATATTTTTTTCATTTTATGGACCATGCTCACCTTATTAAAATAAACTATAAATAATTAACAAAGCTTTGGAGATATGGAAATAACCTGCCCGTGCAATATTTTTGCTTTATTCTTGATAATTTATGGAATCATTAAATAAGTATTTGAAATTTATGGTGACTTATCTATAATTGTCTATCAGCGAATTTGAAATGCTCTAGCGAAATGATTCACTTAGCAGTCCAATATCATATTTTGATATTTTTCGTTTAAAATTTTCAACTAATTTTGCGATTTCTTAGGACAGGAAAATGAACATTTTAGGAGAAATGCTGGGTGTAATATGTTCTGACATGTAAGAGAAAGAGACAGAGGCTTTCAGACATCCTTTAAATAGCTTGGTGGGGTCCATATGTGCTTATATTTTTCTCTCTTATGGTCCAAGGATATATGGACGTCACACCATATAATTTTTCACATTTTAGAAGTGGGGAAGGGGGGAGAGAGGGAAGGCCTCAGGATAAAATGGAGAGGCCTAAAATAAAGTTTTTTCTCTTTTTCGTTTTTTGGGCCCCCGGGGTTTGGGTGGGGTTTTATTTTATTTTTTCTTCTTTTTCTTTTTGTCGGGGGTGTGGGGGTGCGGCAGGGGGATCACTGTTTTTCCTTCATATTTTGTTTAATGGTAAGAAACAACATATATTGAAGGAAGGGGCTCATCAGAATTTCCCACATTCCACATATTAAATAGAGGAGATACTTTAAAAGTGGTGGATTATAATTTTATATCATAATATGTGCAGGCTAGATAGGAGAATATTCCCTCGCATGGAGAGAGAGAGAGAGAGACTCTGCACGCGTGCGTGTAGCTTATGGTTAGTGATATGAAAGCTAACAAAAGGAATTTATAAAGAAATGCTAGTTCAGAAAAATTAAGTATACAATCATCAAAGTTGCTTCAAAATACTTCATGCACTTCTTTAGTAATCCGAAAGAAGAAGTTAGGCTTGCCCCAGAGCAAAATCAATTAGAGGAAACCATCTATTTGCACTTTTTTTTTTAATAAATCGACCCTATAAGGAATCTACCATGAAACAAAAATAAATCATCCGCCTGCATTATCGAAAATAACTGAAATATTTCCATAAAGAAAAGATTGATAATAAATAGGAATAAAGTTAATTAGTTCAATACAATTACAATGCACACCAAACAAAAACCTTAACATCACTCATACATTGAAAAGGAGAAACTTCACATATATGGAAGCCTGAAAGAAAAAGCAGCTTCTCAATTGGTAATGGAGGCCTCGTAAAAAAGAATAATAGAAACACAAATTGAAAGAATACAGTTGCCCCCAATGTTCAGTCCCAAAAGGGTACATAAATCATTTACATTCATCCTCCAAAGCTCTTGACGAAAAGGATGATCCGACAAAATTATACAAATGGAACCCAAAACAATGGGCTGATTAGTCAATGAGCATCTGACCTCCGTCGCTTTGGAGCTTGTTCAAATTCCTCCCCGCAAGTACCAACCCTAGAGAGTCCGATCACTGGTCGATTTTCAGATAATGGTTGGTTAAGGCCCTGTTAATGTCAATGACATGAATTTTGACATGTTAGAAATGGCTTTGGCATGTTTTAGCCATTAGTATATTTAACACAAGACACAAAGGGGGGTGGGGATCGGGATCATAGGAGATTGAAAATATCATTTTTTGGACGAGTATCTCATGCAAGGAGTTCTAGATATGGTTTGAATGCAAATGGAAAAATTAATTCTTTGTTAGATTCATAAGAAGGAATACCATTCCCCAAGGTAGATTATATTTTACATACTCATCTAAACTCGAGCCTTATATAGCCAGACATAAATTCTTGTTCTCACGTCATTTCATTTTTATATCCAGAGAGTATATTTTATGATACAGATATAGGTAGCAATTGCGACAGATTGAGACCTCACTTAGTTTAGTTTATGCTATATTAAAATATTCACTCCTTAAGCAAACATTGTCAAGTATTTACCCATAGTATGTCATCCATTTGCACTAATCGTGTTGAAAAGGACAAGAAAACCAAGAATCACAGACATCTATGCAGCATTATTTATTTCTGGTATATTTCTCTTCTCTTTTTTCCCCTGCATCCTGTACCCTAGCAAATTATAGGAAATGGGAATTGAAAGGATTTGAACTCTATATTGAAGTAGGTTTTCCACATTTTGTTGCATTTATGTTTACACGTTATATAACAAACTGAGCCTACCCTTTTATGCTTAACTAACCTTGATCAAATTGAATTATAGCTTGATGTCTACAAGGGTTATACCTTAGCAAAAGACATGGTGGTTGCAGTAGCTCTTCTCCTTGTTGCTCTCTTCCCCAAATTAATCTGCACAGAGACGTTGGCTTGAGACAGATCGATACCAGATCTCTCAAGTGCCTGATTCAGTGAATTCAATATGCTGCACGACATGAAATTGTATGAGTTTAGCATTCAAGCTTGATCTAATGATAAGGCGTACAAAGAATTTAACATAGGAATACTACCTTCTGCTTTTGAGCAAAATACTTTACCCTCTAACATTCCTAGACGCAAAAGCAACTTCATAATCATGAGAAATTCACCATTTATAAGTTAATATAACACAGATAATAATCATGAGAAATTCCTCATTTATAAGTTAATATAACACAGATTAGGTGTTTTCGATCAAAATGAACTCTCCACCATTTTTGGATGATCGGCATCGTTTATCTTGATCTCTATGCCCTAAATAATAGAAATACTAAAGATCATGTGATTACATACGCTTTGCTCTTGATTTTTCATTTTCACCTCTAAATTCATCGACAGATCGATGTAGATTATATGATATCTGGTGTACTTATATTTTAGGCGATGGATTTTATTAAGATGAATGATGTCGATCATCCAAAAAGAAGTGGAAAGTTAATTTCTCATGATGTTGCATATTTTCCTATTGATCACACGAGAGAATCTAGGATCTCATTAAGGAAAAAATAATAAATTATCAGCAATATAAGTTCTAGGACAGAAAGAGCAAAATTAAACTTTTTACTGAAGAAGCACTTACTTTTGAGAGTAGGCAGAAGATACACTAATTGTGCCTTTGTCAATGGTGAGCTCTTCTTGATCATGTGACACATCACTGCCAACGCAATAATCAGCAGGACAAGATGAGGGCCTCAACCACTGATATTGAGACTGAGACGCCATGTTATCTATATCTGAGATCAACCTCTGCTGAGGTAGGGACGCGACAGCTCCTATTTCAACAGAAGCGTATTTTGGTTTACTTGAAAAGCAAACAGGGTGTTCTATATCTTTGTATGAGACACCAGCGCTCGTTTCATTTTCTATTGGATTTTGAGCAGTTGAAAGCATTCCTGGTGCAGCCGAAGCCCTGTTGTCGTCAACAGTGTAAACGAATCCTGGAGCTTGACCATTTTTGATAATTTGAGAAGAGTCGGATGCACCATGTCCGGGAATTTGGTTGCTACTCTGTTGCAAATAAAGAAAGGTTGTTTAGTTGAATGGCTTAAACATAAACAAAGAAATATACCCTAAACATGGCATGCATCTAGCGTTAAGTTTTTTGAGTTCTTATAAGAATTAAAATTGACAGATACCCGTGCATTTTTCCAGAATGATCTAAAATAGACCTTTACCTGCCAAAAGAACCAAAGTGGAAATCAATAAAAAATATTTCTTTGCAGAAAGACATCTTACAGTGTTCTGACCAGCTCAAATATGCCTTGAAATATTGGGATGAAAATATGTGCACGTATTTAAATATTTAATAACATTCAGAGAAAAAGAGATGGCTATCCATTGAAGTATTTCTAGCAAATTTTATGGTGATCTTCAAAAAATAATAATCTACGGGTTATTCAATGGAATGAATTCTTCTTATTTATTAGGTGACAACATGATTGCAAATTTCTAGTGTTAATCTTTAAGGCCAACACCACTGAGAGATGGCTATATTTCCGCAGTCAAACATAAATAAAAGGGACGAAATTCGTTTGGCAACATAGGTTGGAGACATCTGATCAATGATGTATTTTTTATGTCTTGTCACCACAAGAAAATGGGTCTAATTTCGACGGGGATTTTTTTAAGATTTATTTCAACAACATATGCCCGTCGAAATAGGCTAAAAATAATTGAAATTTTGTTGACTTCGGCCAACAGTTATTTCGACGGCTAATTACCATCGAAAAATAGTTGACCGAAGTCAACAAAATTTTCCTCTGCCCTCCCCCCATTTCCCTTCACTAAATTCTTTTCCTCCATTTTTTTCATTTCCCTCTTACAAAATTTCGAGCTCCACTGGCTCCAATTCCCCCCTCCTCTACCCCTCTGAGCCATCCAAATAACTCCACCGGCCATCCAAAAAATCTCCACCAACCTCCAATCAGCCCTCAACCCGCCTCCTCGATCATCCAAGTCCCTTCATCGACGATCGACGATCTCCCCCGACCGCCTCCTAGCATCCTCCTCTTCGACGATCTCCCCTGGCCACCTTCTAGCCTTTTCTTCATCAAAGATCTATTCCGGCTGCCTTCTAGCCTCCTCCTCTCCAAGCACCACCGGCTTCCATCTCCGACGCCAATCGGTGAGTTGGTTTATTAATTTATTTAGCTTATTTGAAATTTTGTTAAATTTAAGTAATTTTACGGTTGGTATTAAGACTAATTTTAGGATTAGAGTTAATTTTAGAAAAAATTTAGTGTTAGGGTTAATTTTAGGTTTAGAGTTGGGATTAATTTTAGGTTTAGGGTTAATTTTATGGTTAGTGTTAAGGCTAATTTTGGGGTTAGGGTTAGCTAATTTTGGGGTTAGGGTTAATTTTTGGGTTAGTATTAAGGTTAGGGTTAATTTTGGCCTTAGGGTTAGGATTAGGGTTAGTGTTATGATTAATTTTGGGGTTAGGGTTAGGGTTAATTTTGGGGTTAGGATTAAGTTAGTTTATTCGCTGAAAATTTTAGGTTTAATGCTTGGGTTAGGTTGTTAATTTTAGTTAATTATAGTTAGGAATGTGTGTGTATTGTTGTTGTTATTGATAAAGAATGGAAGCATATGTAACTAAAAAATTGTGTGATTGTAGGGTTGATCTGGGCATGACTACTCATGTTTCTTCGTTTTCTATATACGTCAGTCTCCGGTACACAACTTTATCACTTTTAATTCTTAAGTACTAAAATTAGCCTAAATCACCATATCTAAATTAAGTACCAATTAAATATTAATTAAACCGAAAATATAGTTGCTTGACATGCCATAAACCAATTAGCTATATACATGCTTTCTTTCACGAGTTTAAAATCAATTAATCATCATTCTTTAAACAAATAGTCAATGTCAGGATCTAATGTGGATGTGTGTGTGCTGTGCTGTGTGTGTAATATATTGTTTATGGACATGTGGTTGTGTGAGAGAGTGTATGTGAGACTTACCTTTATGTAATTTTCGTTGTATGGATGTGTGTTTATTTTAATGAATGCAGATACTTCGTTAATAAGATCAATTGTTTGAGAACTTACCATTCAAACTGAAAATTCCAAAACTTTAAATAAAATAGTTAAATAACCAACGATACTGAAACGATAACCATCAAAACTAATCTAATTAAGTGCATGATACTCGATAATGAAAAAAAAGTAAACCGATATATATCATCATCGAGTATCTCACAATGAAAAAATATCGTGACTTAGAACCCGTCTATCAGTTATATGTGTACAGTTATCTTTGTGACATAAAACTACGCGCGTGTTGTCAACCTCGAACGTTAATCGTTCTTCGTTGACAACCATCTCGTAGTTTATGCGACGAGAACACTAGTCGTACTATAACCGAGATCCTGTTTTGGACATGTTAAGAATGTATAACGTATACGCTTTCCTGCATACTTATGCTTTTCATTCGTTTTGAGATGAGTTTCATTGGTGTAACATTTCGAAAATATAAAATAATATTTTTGGAAATTAAATAATAAAATAATAAATTTCACGAAAACTATTCGAGTATGAATTTGGGGTTTTCATAGAATGGTATATTATATATCAATATTTGAAAAATATTTGGATATTAATATGAATTATTAATTAAAAAGGCAATTATTGGATTTGGATATTTTATAAATAATTATGCAATTAATTATATGCAGGTTTATATTAAACTTGATTAGTGCACTATTAATCATACTTTAAGCCAAATCCATCTTTTCTATAACCATAGCTAGTGCGTCATGACATATTGTATTTTTGTTGCATGCATGGTTCCATTTTGTATTTGTTGCATTTGGGTTTTTAAAAGAAAAGAAAAATAAAATAAAAAGAAAAGAGGAGATATGAGAGGGGACAAGAAGGCATGGGCAAAAGAGATAGAGGGTTATCCTTGAACATGGCATCCTCCACCATCCTTCTTCACTTCATTTGTTTTCTTCACCTCATCATTCATCTTCTTTCTTCTTCACTTCCTCTTTCCTCCGCCTCACAACCCCATGACAAACATCTCAAAAACCTCAACAAAATCTCACCTCACCTTCACAAAAAATATGCACAACCTCATCCTACATCCCATGGTGAGCTCAAGTTTGGATTTTAAGCATTTTGAACCATCTTAGAATTTTCTTCAGTTGCTCCAAGAAATAAATCCTTCACTTTCCTTCTTGTTATCAAGTTTCTTCATCTCCTATTTGTGTTTAGAGTTCGATTAAGCTAGATTAGTGATTTTGGAAATTTCTAGGATAATTTTAGTGGATGATTTGTGTTGTAGAGATATAATTGAGGTTTAGTTAGTGACCCCAAGCCATTAGTGATGATATTCTGGACAAACTTGAGACTAGAACCCTAAAACACAAACTTAGATTTTTCTCGACATCGGTTTTTGACGATATGTGATAATCTAATAGAATCTGTTATGACCTAAGAGCTCTATAAAATAAATTCCTAACACAGAGAGGTATGCAGGCTACCGGGAATTTATCCTAGAAACCCGAGCCCCTATCTTCATATACTGGCCGCAAACTTATTCCCCCGGGCTGCAATCATATAATGGCCGCAGATTTATTCCCCCGGCATGGTCTTAGTGCTTTTGGTTGGGTTTTGGTCCATGGTTCATTTATCTGATGTATAGACCTACTCTATATGTAAAATCTCCTAATTTTTCCTGAGTTAGAATCTGGGAGTGTTTTTCCATATTGCTGATTTTGAGTTTCCGAGTTTGGAAAACTTGGTTTTGGTATTTGAGTTTGGACACGGTCGTTAGACGTTTGTACGTCAATGCAGAGGGTTATTTGGTTGTTCTTGCATACGTGGGCTATAGGTTCTAACCTATAAGCACTTCGCGTGCCGTATCGGTTTTCGGAATTGGTTTTGATATCGTTATGATGTGTATTGATTTGTAGGTACCTTTGCATGGACTTCCGAGACGACGAATGAGAACAAGAAGTTCATCGACTTCGGCTAAAATAAGGATTAGCGGGTGAGTAGATCTATATCTACGGGGATGTCGGATGGATGACGTATAGCACCCCCGCAAACATAGTAATGGGAGAACCGATATGTAGAACATATTTTGAGAAACCTATGCTTATGAACTTACGGATATGATCACAAGATTGAGTATGAGATGACATGATGAAAAAATGACATGAGTGGATATGTTGATATGAGAATGTGACGTGATATATGTATAAATAAGAACAAGAGATGATAGAATGTACGAGATCATAGATCCGTACCCTTGTTTATATGTAGGACGATAGATCCTTAATCTGTTTTGATGACACTGTACGACGGGTTATACCGTACGCGATATGATATACCGAATGATTGATCCGCATCTTTGACTCGAGAATGATGTACGATTATTATACCGTTCATGTTTATATTGTTTTATTCCTCGTGACATACGTACTACATTCCTAGCACTTACCTTATATGGCATCATCTGCTAGAACACATGCACTATTACCGATGATGCGCATATTACACATACACAGATTTGCCGGCTTACACATTCATCATCGGTAATTGCCATGCCACTTACACAGTAAAATTGTTAAATCACTGTATTACTCTTAAACTGTAAAAGCACAATCATTGCTAAGTAATTGTCACATGACATACTTACATGATAACACTTGAGATACTTATAGTACTGTTCTATGTTTGCATATACTGCACTTTATGGTTACATGCATTGAAATGCTGTTTTCATGAGATGTCTAGATTTGAGAACCGCTGATATATTTTAACAAGTCTTATGATTGTTTTAAAAAAACAGTTTCTCGTGATGTGATTTGTGGTGTCCACCATGAGTTTTCTCGGTTCTGAGCTATGAATTACCCGATTCGAGAAGTGAGGAGACATCTTCTGCGGGTACATGGTGGACCCGGTGCGGTACCCCGGGACAAGAAGATCGTATAGAAAGACGTTGAGCCCGATAGGGAAGCACTACCGACTGATGATAGTTTGGGCTCGGTGGATATCCGGAGGATACCGACCAGAGTCGTAAGATCAGATGGATATGAGTGTCGATCTGATAAGACGGAGCCCGAGATATAAAGATTTACGTGTCGATGCTTGACACTCAGGTTTCATGATGATCGATGTGTCGTTGATGGACACACGTTGAATATTCACATACATACATGTATATGATTCAGATGACTTGAAACATACACTGATACTGGCATGACATCATTATTGTACATATATGTATACATGATCACCCTGGATACCACATAGTATTATCTTTATGTTACAATATGACCTAAGGATCGCCACCCTTGTACCTATTATTTCCGTTGTATCTAGTTAAGCTCCATCAACCAGAAACCAGACTATGTATATTGGTAGACCTAGACACAGACTTGTATATCTCTTGAGACTTAGAGCAAGATGGATGTATTGTCTTTTATTTGAGCTGGACGATGTCTTCGTTTTACTTATATTCTTTCTGTGATTGATCTTCACCGTAGGGCGTCGTATATTTATGCTTTATTGTGTGGTTGTGATTCCGCCATTTGGCGAAGAGCTAGCTCCTGCTTGGGATGCCTATATTATTGCTTGTATATGGTTTTAGATCAAATTATACAAGGGAGGTGCTGCCCAAATTTCAAGAACGAAAATGTTTTCAAAGATAGTATGTAAACTGTTGCATTTTCATATGACATTACTTATACTTTTAAAAGAATGCTTGAATTCATTATGCTGATATTTCAAAAGTGCAGCTCCACTATTTTCCGCAAAAATGTTTAGATTTATGGGTTTCGGCTTACTTGAATTACGTCGGGGTCCTAGAGACCTCACGTAATTCTCATGCCGGTCACGTGCCAATTCCGGGTCGTGACAGTTGGTACCTTTCCGCTGGTTCTCCTTGTACAAATATAGTTGAGATGATCATCTCAATACTGATAGTATTGATATGTTTATCTCTTCTATTGCAGTGTACTCGGAAAATAGCAGGGAGGTGCAGCCGAAATTTTCTCAAAGCAAATGAAATCATAAGTAAACTCACCGTTGCTGGTCCCAAGCCCGGATGAGAAAGGGTGAGGGTTGTGGTAGGGTTGTGACAGCCAACGTAAAACTTTGTCACATTCTATGACATGAACCATAATAAAAAAAAATGAAATCATAAGTCCAGAAAGGGGAATGTGTTATACATTCTTAATGGAATAGATGCCTTATCCCCGACAGTCGTTATCCATTGACATCTAAGATAAAAGCGTTAATATTATTTCCAGCCATGATAAATCACTCAAATGTATTTCCGAGACATTATTGTCATTCTCTTCTTTATCTATAATCATCTCGTCTTATCTTTTTCACCGCGGTATAAAATTGTTAATATCGTGTATGATTTGAAAATATTTGTTATGATATAATAATTAATAGTGAACTATATTAGGTTTTACGTATCGAACAAGAATAGATAAGATTTGGATTAATAAGAACAAGTTTGGCCCTGAATTTAAATTCGTTGTAGCAGAGTATGCAATTCTCGTTAAGAATGGGTGGTAGTTAGATCGTCTGTCCCTGTAGGAAATGTTGTAACTGTAGAAGTGATAGCTGAGAGACAGTTCGACCGCATATACTTGCTAATGGATTCTGTGAAGTTTATACTATCCGGCATTTTCATGAAGAGACCGTGGCCTATAGAATCAGCGCACATCGTTAGTTGCCGCCTATAAGACCCCAGTAACAACCGGTTTAAATGATATGATGGATGAGTTATATGATGGTATGAATGATGATACCCCTTCGGATGATGCGGTTTCAGATTCTGAACCTGCTAATTTTTTTAAGTATATGGAGTTTACTAAGAAACCACTTTACGAAGGTGCGATAATGACGAAATTGGATTGGACGGTTCATATATTTCATCTTAAATGCAAAAGTTTATGGAGTAACAAGTCAGTCGATGACTTTCTAAAGATAGAGAAGTAGACTTACCTGAATTCCAATCTCCCTGCTAATTTTCAAGAGATGAAGATTATTGCCGACATCGGTTTCAATTATCAAAAAATCGATGCATATCCAAATGACTGCATGTTATTCACGACAGATGATGACAGGAACTTAAATAAGTATAGAACTTATGGGGAATCGAGGTGGATATTACCTAAAAGGCCTCCGAGGGACGAAGAGTCAATTCTGAATTTTTCTAAAGGACGAGAAGTCAATTCCGAAAATTCTTGTGAAGGTGTTGCGCTTTTTTCTATTAAGAAAAAACTGCTGATGTTATTTCTGTCATCTAAAACCGCCAAACATATGACATGGCATGCATATGGCCGCAGGAAGGATGGAGTCTTACGGCATCCCGCAGATGGTGAGGAGTGACAAAGATTTGAAGCTCAATTTCCAGGGTTCGCTGCGGAAGCTCGTAATGTGAGACTTAGATTATCGGCTGATGGCTTGGAACCATTTAAAAGAGGTGTATCTTACAGTGTATGGCCCGTTACACTAGTAATTTATAACCTCCTGTCATGGATGAGTATGAAACAATTTTACATCCAAATGTCTCTATTGATCCATGGAAGCAACTCTCCTAATATTGATATCGATATTTATGTGAAGCCGTTGATCGATGAGTTGAATGAGTTGTGGGAGACCAGCATCCTTACTTATGATGTCCACAGAAACGAGAGATTTACACTGCGCGTGGCGTTTCTTTGGACAATAAATGATTTTCTGGCGTATGCCATGTTGTCGGGATAGAGTACGAAAGGTCATCATGATTGCCCCTGTTGTCAAGAGAACACCGTTTATGAAACGCCAGCAAATCATATTTTCAATTACACTGGATATCGTCGTTGGCTAGATGCTGATCTTCCTTATCGACACAATAGAATCAAGCTCAATGGTGAACAGGAGAATCGACCCCCTCCTCCTGAGCCAAATGGGATAAAGGCGTTAATGGATGTAGAGCACATCAATATTGTTTTTGGTAAGAAACCTAAGCATACTATTCCGAATAAGATATTAAATAACTGAAGAAAGTATCTATATTTTATGATTTATCGTATTGGTGATTTCTTAATTTTCACCATAACTTGGACGCATGCATATCGAGAAGAATGTCTGTGAGCTCTTACTGAGTATCCCGTTGAATACCAAATTCAAGAAAAGAGACACACTGGCGATACGACAATGGTTTGTTATAAAGAATTTACGGCCAGAATTGCATCCAACTTCGAAAGGGAATGGTAAATGGGCGATTCCACCAGTAAAGCACACAATATCCGATAATGAGAAGCTGAGTTTCTTTAAGGTACTTAAACAAGTAAGGGTATTGGATGCATATTCTGTGAACATCAGTAAATGCGTAAACTTGAAAAAGAAAACTCTCGTCGGCCTGAAAAGTCGCGACTGTCATGTGATCATGCAACAATTGCTTCCCATTTCTGTTAGGGCGTTACCAGATAACGACGTATCAGTAGTCACTAATTTATGTCGTTTCTTCATAGAATTATGCTCCAAAAATTACTCGACAAATGATTTTAGAACCCTGAAGAATAAAATATCTTGCATGCTTTATAGAATGGAGATGTTTCCGCCTTCTATTTTCATCGTATTGTTGCATCTCATGATTCACCTTGCTCAAGAGGCATGTTTAGATGGTCTCATGAATTATCGGTGGATATAAATGTTCGAGAGGTGAAACTAACATAACAACTCCTTACTGTTCATAATAAATCGAATATTTATAATAAAACGAATTAAATTTGTTTGCATCCGTCAGGTTCATGTACAAAATAAAACGGTATATCCGTAACAGGAGTCGGCTTGAAGGGTCGATCGCTGAAGGTTTCTCGCAGAGAAATATATGACGTTCTGTTCTATATATCTAGAGAATGCTTCATTTAATAGGTCAAGACATAATAAGAACATGGTTGATAATAAACCTGTAATATCCGTCTTCCGGACTTAAGGAAAAGAACTAGGTAAAGTGAAGTCAGGTCACACTGCGTCTGAGCAGCTCGGCATGATTCACCGTTACATTTTATTCAACTGTTTAGATGTGAACAGTTTTATCAGGTAAGTATTTATTATTTTTTTCTTAACATAATTATAGAAAATTTTCAAGTCAAAATTAAATGTTTATTTGCGATATATGCGGCGTTTGGAATGCTCAATACCGTCCACCTACTAAACGAATGCAGCAATGGGATATCGATAAGGAGCGACATAAACACTTTCCTGCTTGGTTGAAAACACGTGTAAGTTGTAAATTATAAAAACCAAACTACAACTCATGTTGATATATATACACACGCATATAACTTAATTTGTTTTACCCTAATAGATTGAAAGAAATCTTAATGATAGACATATATTTAAGATATAAAAGCTCCACCGTATGGTCCAGATGAACAAACCGAGTACTTCTCCGGTTACGCTGTTAACGGGTTTAAATTTCACACCAGAAAAAGATATCAAAATAAAAAGTTTCAGAATTACAGCGTCATTGTCACATCCACCGTTACTGAATATTCATTTTTTAGAGATTCAAATCCAACCACGGCAAAATTGGACTATTACGGGGTGCTTAAAAAAATAATTCATGTGAGTTATCATGAACAAACGGTTGTCCTGTTCAAGTGTCTATGGTACGATATCCATTATGAATATACTGGGTTCAAAGTTGAAAATGTCTTACTTTTACCCAACCCATCGAAACTCGCTTTTGGTGAAGAGCCTTATATCCTCGCCAGCCAAGCCCGTCAATACTTTTATGTCGCAGACCCTAGTAATGCCCAGTGGAATGTTGCTGTTGTAACGAATTCACAAGACTATTACAACATGGGTGAAAGTGATATAAACGAGATTAGTTGTCTTACAATCCCGGTTATACAAGATGATACCATTCCTCTCGAATTCAACAACGATTTATCAAGGACAGACATAGAGCCGGAAATAGGATGTGCCATCGGCGATCGTAGAACCAAAAGTCTAATTAACATTTTAAATATCTTGATATATTAACTCTCTTGAATGATACTTATAACTTATGTAATGCGAAACTTACAATTTATTGCATCTTTATTTCCGCATATTATTTCATACATTTCATCTTTTTCCGCATATTATTTTCGCATATTATTTCCTACAGTTTGTCGAATATATATCATATATCATTTCCTTCAATTTCGAAATCTAATGTACAGAGATTTTACAGTTAATTTATATACAAGGTTATATAAGCTGGTTATATATATTCTGTTCTTGGTAATTATCTTGTGCCAGAATTCTAATGTCCTACATTTCATCTTTTCCCCCGCATATTATTTTCACCATTTATTGCTTATGTATGATTTTCTTTTCAACAATAATTTTTACTATTATTTTTTATCTAACATACTAAACTATATTCCGTGAAATTGTTTTAGATATGTCAGGTTCTGATAGCAGGACCGATCGGTTTACCGGAAATGATGGGCAGTCCTCTCATAAACATAAATGGACTGGAAGATGACCCATACGGGCCAGTGATATATGGAGGAGGATCCCGCATGTCCATGGCAAGCCGATTATATACCTTGCATTCACATGGGACATTATAACAGGAGCCAGCAAAGAAGTAAAGAAAATGATGTTGTCGATCGTAAACAGCGAAGACCGCATGCCTCATTTGTTGAAAGACGAAGATGACAAGTGGAAGGTCCTAAATTGGGACAGCGAAGCGTTAGGCGAAAGAAACAAGTTGCTATATGGAAGATGATGGTCATATTTTTCTATACAATTCAATACTGCACCTTTTTATATGCACACATGTACACACATACGTGTATATCACAAACACACACATGTACACACATACGTGTATATCACAAACACACACATATACACACATACATATACACACACATTTACTAAATTACTATAAAATACTCATACGATAATGAATTATCCTGTTTCGTAGGCTCGGTTCGAGTTCCGGTGGATTGGCGTAGAGGGCCTCAGAGGGTTTGCGATGAACGCGCAATTTACGATAAGATGCGTAGTCATATGGCGAAGAATTGGAAAGGCCATAAGAACAAGATTTTTAAAAAGCTTCAAAAGTGCGCTTCACCGGATGAAATGTATTCGATTAAGCCGGATCCAGATTGGTCCGACGAATACTGGCATGCTTTGGTCAACACTTCTTGTCCAGAGAGTTTATGGTATGTCTTTGATGATACATTTTTAATATTTTGTAGCAACTCAATAAACAATATCTGATATAACTGTAGGAGAAGAGCGAGGGAGACAAAGTATCACACGCTCAGCTGCACGATATTTATAGGGTTGGGAGCAAGAGTTCCCAGCAGGTTGTCATCGAACACGTAAGTATCGTATTTGATATTAATATGTACAAATTATCTTAGAAATTTATGTGTGAACTTTCTAAATATTATATACACGAAGAAAGCCATAGTGGAGAGTCTCTTATCGGATCGAAATCTACCGGACTCAATTTGTACGAGACGATGGCTCGCCTGTATCGATTGAGGCACATGGGATATATGTAAGACTCCACATATGCCGAGTTTCTTAATTATTTCAGAATAATTATTGTGTAGTTTTTAGAACAACAATAATACATTTCTTCTATAAACAAGCGGCGATGGCGGTTGAGAGAGATCGGTTGATCCAGACGATGAAGGCGGAGCAGGGACACCCGGTTGATGACACACAGAGAACATTTATCATAGATAGGGTATTCATGGCATTTAGGCCGGATCGTCACGGGAAAGTACAGTACGTGTCCTCCAAGATCATTATGCGTCAGTATAACACTTCTTTCCAGCCGACCGGGCATCCATCTCCTAGGTTTCAGCCGGCAGACGAATCGGCATCGGAGACACCGCTACAGATCGGGGCCTCTAAGAGTAGGATCCCTGTGTTTCATGGATCGCCCTAGGAGAGGACGCCAGAATATAGCGGTTCCTTATGCCGATCGACTGCCGCTCCCGCTGCCGATTTATTTGCTGGCTAGAATCTCAAGCAGAGGCTTAATCTTATCGATACGTACATCGGAGGTCAGTACCTCCGCTAAGTTCGATAACCCTTACATATATACACACTTACGCACATATCACACACACACAACCATACATACACATACACACGCACAACACGCGCGCGCACACACATACAAAAGCATATCACATGCACAAATCACATACATGTGTACACACACAAGCATACATACACAAACACAAATAGACGTGCGTGCACACACAAACATACACACACAAACAAACATGCGCGCACACAAGCATACATACACACAAACAAACAAGAGCGCGAGCGCGCGCGCGCATATTTAATTAATATAAAATATCCATACCGATTCATGTATTTTAAAGTTTTAATCGCAGGGGCTTTAAATCATAAATCCATGAGCGCCTCCTTCGTGATCGACTCTCCCTCCCCATATTCATCCTCTCTTGATTTTTTATTTCCCACTTTTGTAAATTTATGATGTTAAGATTGTAATGGAACGCGTAATATGTATTGCAATCATATTTGAATAATCGATATTTGAATGGAATGAATTTTATATTAGAATTGTTATTTGAATAGAATGGAATTGATATTAAATTGAAATAGATTGGATTTGAGAATTTCCGGGGTTTTAAAAAAAAATCCTGTAATGCCATTCTATTTCAACGGGTAGTTCCCGTCGAACCTGTCGAAATTAGTCTATTTCGACGGGACTGGCCCGTCGAAATAGAAAAAATATTTTTAAATGATTTCAGAAACCATTTTTTTAATTAAAAAACCTTATATATTTCAACATTTTATGTCTGTCAAGAAAATAGTTATTTTGACGGATATAGCCGTCAAAATAGATTAACTTATTGCGGCGCACTTTAGCCGTGGAAATAAGCCATTGCGACACAACCTATTGCGTCGGTGTTCTTTCGTGGCTATTTGAGGTGTCCGGATGAAATAGACTTATTTCGACAGTAAATACCCCTCGAAAAAACTCCTTATTTACTGCAGTGTATCAAGATGTAATATATGTTGTAGATTTAAGTAAATTCAAACAACATAATTTTATGTAGACACAGAACATAAGTGAATGGAAGGAACCATGTGAGGGAATGAAGGTGTGGTCGTATATATATTATAAATTCAAGGAACTGGCAATAAAAGTTAGATAAGATAGTGGTGTTAGACATAAAATATCAACATTTAGACAGTAGTTATTGCAAGTAATATTACATATCTTGAGATTGCAAGTACGCTAATTAAGATTGGCCACAAAATAAATCTTCGGTAAATTGAAAACCAAAGATAGTGCAAGATTGTTAACTCAAAAACCTTTCCCGGAAGGTTTGCATAATTAGAAAAACGACAACAAAATTGAGCAACAATCTCAAGGGCATGCAAGTTAAACATGCTATCAACCGGTTGAAGTCAGAGCTTTTGATGAATACCTAAAATAAGAACATCTGTTTCCTATAGTAAAAGCAATTGTATATGTTATTCCTCAATTTATATGAGGGTCAATTGTATATGTTAGTCCTCAATTTATATGAGGAGATGACCCTTATCAGAGAACAGGGGATGAAAAAGATTTATACAGTCCACCCCAAAAGTTTGGGAAAACAGCTTCTTGTTCGTGTTGTGGTAACTTTTATCTGCAATTGAACTGCATTATGAAGATTGCAGAATTTCTTGCTTCAACGGTATATATTCCAGTTAGGTAGCAGAAATACAAGCAATCATAGTACACCAACTTAGTTTTTTTCATTAGCATGTTATTATAGCATATGTGTAGTTATTTAATTCAAAAAGAACACATACGCTTTAGTTATTATAATTACACAGGTTTGGGGGGGGGGGGGGGGGAAGGAATTACCCAGGGCATTAATTTGGCATTTTCTTCACTCCAACCAGGGTATGAAGTCTCGTGCTTCTGAACCTTCTCTTTTAAAAACCGAATATATTCTATAACCTGAATATCGGGATGAAGTTAACAAGATATCACGTCACCAGCAACAAACTGATAGCTGTCTAATATAAGTTTTTTCTGTATCTACAATGTACCTCCAAAAGAAATGATGCCTTATCCCTCTTTTGATCACTATGTGGTATGATTTCTCTAAGTATCTGAAACCTGCACGAAAATATTGTGATCCATTAGGAACGTAAAAGCAGTAACAATCAAAGCAAAGAGTAATTTTGAAGTATATCTAAGAAAACGTGTGAGCTACAAGGAGATCTACTTAACTAGTCATATGGAATAAGCACAAACATCATTAAAGTTCCCTGATTATGAAAGAGTTTAAGTGGTTAAGGCAAAATAATGGTTGCCCTTCACATAATTGGAATTGCATCCTCCATTTCTCACTTTCAATTGAGAGGAAAACTATTTTAGGTAATAACATATAACCATTAGTCTATCCTTCTCCTATATTCCGTATCTTTTCTTCTATGTATTCCTCTTTTTAGTTACATTAGTAAGGAATAATGTAACTAAACATAATAAAACCACCATATTAACAAGGGAATTCAATAATATTATGACAATGCTTAGTGTGCCTGCATATAAGCAGCCAGCAAAGCATTCAAATTTGTTCTGGCATTTCCGTCAATCATTCATTTTATAGAACCTGCCTAGCTACCTCACATGTTGCTTTTTTACACGCCAAGCACCAAGCTTTGCCACAGTGAAACCCTTTGAAAAACAAATCCTTGTACTTGACAATTTAATCTTCATAACAAACCTTAATTGTTTATTAAAAGTACCAGACGGGTACTTAGTAGGACACAACATTTAAAATACCCATCTTATGAAACCTCAAGCCCGATAATGTGCGGTCGTCATCAACTGAAAGCTAAAACTCAACTTGACACAGTAATATCTCATATACTCAACATAAAACTCCAAATTTGCACATAATATTTAAACAGAAAATCAAACTGATGAACAAAACAAACTTGCCTGTTATTGATTTTGCTTCTGCGCCTCTGCTCAGTAGCAGAATGCTTCGAGCGCGACGTTGTGGCCTTCTGATCGTTCCCGGTTCCACCCTTCCCATCAACTTTTACAGTCAATTCCACTGCAAAAGCCATAACAATCCAATTCTGTAACCAATATATAATTCAAAAAAAAAAAAAAAAATATATATATATATATATATATATATATATATATATATATAAGGGATTCAAATTGAAAAACAGAAGCAACCTTTCTTCGAAGTGCCCTCTCTCTTCCCCAATTCATCGTCGTCTTCATCCTCTTCGTCGAAACCCCTACTGGATCTCGAGCCCGACTCCATGAATCGTTTCTTATCCTGGGCTTGTTGATTCCTATAATAATCCAAAAGAAAACAATAATTTGCAAAAGTTAATGACCCTCGTAAATAATAAAATTATTGCAGAAAAGCACAATAAAAGCTTGAATTTGTAAGGTTAGAACCTGGAGGAGAAGCCGGTGGTGGAGTGGGCGGCGAAATGCGCCGGCCACTGACCTGAGATATAAAGAAGACCCAAAAATAGACTTTAATTTTTAAAGTGGGATTAAAATAAAATGAAATAAAAATAAATGATTTGTGCTGAGCGGCGCAGCATGTGCGTAGGTTAAGTAGGATGCACCCTGCTCAACATATTTCTGTTTGGGGAATTTTGCATTAAACTACTAATTAAAAGGACCTTTTGTATAATTGCTGCTGACAGATGGATATGCTTATAAGATCTACTTTGTTGTTGGGGTCACATGCTACAAAGATTCTCCAATCATTTTAGGACCAAGTCTTTGCGTGATTAGCTCATTCTTATAGTAAAATCAATACCAATATGGTTTGTTATTAGCTTAAGATACATTTCTCAAGCCAAATATCCAACAATATTAACTTGAAATTTTTGATTAACCTCCTATATTACTTGCAGTGTAACGATTAGAACTTGTGATAAATACTATTTTACAACTAAAGTGGCAAGAACATCGTGTTAATGCTTCAAATGATTGTTAACTTATACTACAGTACTACTCATGCGTTGCTAAATTCTAACAAGATTTTCCTCGCATATGTTCAGTAATATTCTAATTAGTAATTACTAATTTTTTTAAAGGCCTCGTTCAGCAGCAGAGTTGCGGTATCTGAAACCACGGTTTCATGGTTAGCTAAACTTTAAAAATTGTAACCGAGTCATGTTTGGTAACTAAAATAGAGTTTTCCAAACAGTAGTTTTAAAAAATTTCAAAGACTCGAATCCTCATTTTTTAAAGACCGGAGATGCACAAAGTTTCAAGCCGTACTTTTTTCTTAAAACCTATTTTTAAATGAAACCTTTCAAGCCAGTGTTGTTAAATACTAAATGACCATAAACTTTGTGAAACCCCGTATTTCAGGAATCGCATTTTGCATACATGCAAATCACGGTTTCTTTTTAAGTTAAACAAAACCGGCTTTCGAAAATAGTTAAACAAACTGTAAGAATAAGAATAATGATTATTGGATTTGAGGTTTATATATTGGTATTTTGTTCCTTCTTTCTTTATGTGTGTGTGAGAGAAAATTAAAATGAGGTAGACCAAGCGAGATAAATGAAGCAAACTCATAAATTTAACTCACAAGAAGAAAAACGTTCATAAACAAAGAAAGAGAGAACGATGTTATAAAGAAATTTTGTCTAATAAACTCAAATTTTTCTAGATGCCTATAAATCTTTTTGCATACAAATAGTTTTCATACCAAATTTTTTTATGGCATAACAAATCAATTATTATCGATTTTTTCTTTTTTAATGTAGATTTGGACATGCAATGATAACACAACCCAACAAACAAACACAAAATCAAATAATCCCATTTAGTGGTTTGAGAGGGGGGCACGCGGGGGCAGAGAGGCTTCCTTGCCTTAAGGAAAAAAACAAATTTTTCTTGGGTTGAAAAAATGAAAGTGTGTCCTTTAGCAAAGCGTGATTATCACGTGAAACCAATGCGATAGCTACACATCCCCCACATGACCTCTCCCCGCCACTTGCAACCAACTAAATTTCCGTTTTATAAACGTAATTAAAATTTTATTACAAAAAAATTAAGCGGCAGTAACCTTACCTCTCAAGCCGTTATCCCTCGCGTCCCAGAGGGCGAACGCCATACTCGCATACGACCCGTACCCGCTATCGGGCTCGGGCTTGCTCCCCAGCGCGGGCCCGGGCCCACACGTGACGACCTCAGGTTTCACAGCTGCAGGCGAACCGCGGTCCGGCACGTGGCTGATGCTGTACGTGCCGATCCCGCCAGGGAGCACGTGCGACACGGTCGTGGGCCCCACCTGCTGGGCCTTTTCTGGCTTCTCTTCCTTCTCCTCCTCCAGTGGCTTGAGGAAGTCGTGCGTCTTCAAATAAAACCCTGCGATGATTTCTCACAATTGTTAATGTTATCAAGAATTAATGGGGATCAGCGAAGATGATAAAATTAAACTTTAAAATCAAACAGATGCTCTTCAATTCCGAAACTGGTCCTGACAACATGCAACCGTAATGGATCAGGAGGATTCTGCTGTGATCCCGCATAAAATATAGGTAACTTTCCTAAAATTCTAAATTTAGATCAAAAACAAAATCCAAAAGGAGAAGCTGCAGTTATAAAATAAGTAATGAAGAATTATGATTCACCTTGCGATGGAGGCGGCCTTGAATCTTGAAGGTTGAAAGATGAATCCTTGGTGTAAAGCGAAAGGAAATCGTGAGTTGCTTTTTTACCTGTTAATATTCGTTAATTATGATTCAAAATAACCTAAAAATTTGCAGAATCTTATTTACTTGAAAATTTTCGAATCGATACCTTGGAACTCCATCCACATGAAAGATCGATGTAATTTCTCTTTATAAGCTTCAGGTCGTTTGATTATCTCACGCAATTCGAAACGCGAACCCTAGAATTAGCCGGAATTCGATGGATCCGAGAAATTCCGAAGAATTCTTCGGAATGATGAATAATTTGCCGACGAATCAAACGACCGCGATCTCAGAAACCCTAGATTTTGGGGAGGGAGATGAAATGCAGCTAAATTCGAGGGAAATTTGGAGCTAAATTCGTGGGATCTAGTTTTATAACCGCCGAGCACAGAGGGGGGAGAGAGAGAGAAAGAGAGTAGATGATGATGGGTCTCCTTCAAGGATCTTTATAGGCCGTTTCATTCTTCTTTTTTAATTTTCTTATCATCCTTGCTCCGTTACGTCAAAACCCCGTTTTAGTTTACGGCGTTAAGGAACTGACAGCGAAAACGACGTGTTATCACGTGAGACTGCGGTTGGGAGCTGACAAAAGTTGCGAGCTGCGGATGAGAGAGGATGATTAGCCATCGCTAATCCAGATTAGAATGGGATTTGGTTGGGGGTCACGTGAGGATCCGCCAGCATGGAAGGAGTGGGGCCCACGGAGATGGTTTCTGTTACCACAGGGGAGCACATGAGCGGGGAATGCGGGCATCCCGTGGCGGGATCGATCATGTGCGGGAGATTCCATTCCCCCCACCCCCACTCATTTCCATCTCCCTTCTCCTTTCCTTTTTATTCTATTTGTTTTTCAATTTTTTTGAATTTTAATTGAAGAAAAATAGTTAGATGTTTTACAATTTACATATTAGTGTCTCTGTGTCTCCTAATAGCATTCTTCACAATCATTCTACTGATAAAACTCTTTATGAGTTGAGACCAAAGGAAGTCTTTAAGAGGACAAAAAATAGGTACGATCGAGTATTCGGTGATAATATAAATACGAATTTAGCAGGGTTCCAACGCTTTTTGCTTGGCAACAGAAATATTATAATGTAGTGGCACGCATAGATAGATCTTTCACTTCTCATTTTATTTTTGTAGCAATTTTATTAGTTTTTGAAAGTTTTCTTAGTTAGCCATATCAATATGAACTTGTAAGCAATAAGATAAATAGTGCTAGTATATGAAATATATTTTCACAATCAGAGACGGATCCAGTAAGAACCCAGAGGAGGCATATGCCTCCGCTGAAATTTTGAAGAAAAAAAAGACTACTCTTGATTATAGATTTTGTGTTAGATATTTTGAAAATATATTATATATATTTGTGGCGTAAACAAATTAACATTGGTCTTAGCTCAAGCGGCGGTGCATTTCTTTTCCCTAGAAAAGATCTTAGGATGCGCTTGATAGGAGATAATTTAGATAATAATCCTAAATTACCATGAAATATTATCATACTTGTTTAAGTGTAAACGGTATTCCCGGAAATATAGGATTACCCTGGTATATCAAATGACCTCATTTTATGGTAATTCTATTCTTCCCAAAATATATGTCTATCCTAAATTACCATGAAATATTCCCGCATAACATAAAAAGAGCCGTGATCATCCGCCACCGGTCAACGGTCGCACATACATATATTACAGGGAATGATTAAAATATACCAAGCACGTTAATGCAAGATCCCTTAGAATTAGATAACTGGTCATCCCATTTTCGGGAATGCAAGAATTCCCGGTAATATTCCATTCCATGTATCAAGCGCAAGCTTAGGTTCAATTCCTACCATCTATGTATTTACATTTTGAATTATTTTGGTTTTATATTAAAAAGGTTATGAATTTCATTAACCTTTATCTTCATATTGATAGAGTTTTTTTTACTATTTTGTAATATGCTTATTTGTACATTTTGTTACTACTTTTCAAATTATATAATAATTTTATTTTTAATTTCTTAATATAATTTTGCTTAATTTGGTACCCCTCTGACGAAAATTCATAGGTCTCGCAATGCTCATCGTAACTTTGAGGGTTGTGGTAAGAAACTAATATTTAACATGATATCAAAAAAATCCTGGATCAATTCTTGTTGGAAGTGTATTATGTGCAAATTAATTTAAAATTTGAAAAATTATGGTTTCGCAAACGCTCATATTCCAGGAGTCCTTGACATGCGGAGCCATGTGGAGCATAAAATGTATTTTCTTTAACCATCATTTGTCAAAATTTTAAAGTTACGATGTAGCGTAGCGGAAAAATCAAAATTTAACATCATTACACAATATATAAAAAAACAACCTTGAACAAAAATCTAGTCATTTGTTAAGAATTAAACGAAATCTTAAATCAATTCCGGATTCTGACATATATTCTTTGTTTTGACAATTGAATTTTTTTACTCACTACTACAATAAGGGGCTACCCCTACAGTTGAAGATATCCGTAGGGGCAACATTTTATTGCCCCTACGGATTAATTCGTAAGTTCTCATGGTTGTCTCTACGGTGCCCTACGTTTTAATTTAAAAATATCAAAACGTAATTTGTTATTTGGACATACAGAGACGCAAACGAAGGACCTACGGATTAATCCGTAGAGCCATTATTATGAGTTTTTTTATAATAAAAAAAGCCCAAAAATTTCATCTTTCTCACTACTTCCTCGCTCTCACTTCTCACGCACGGCTCGTCGCCACCGTCCGTGGCTCGTCGCCACCGTCCGTGCCTCGTCGTCCCCGACATCACCGTCGACTTCCCCGTCGACATTAAGAACTCTCTCGTCGCCGATTGCGTCGTCGACCATCTCCGGTCTCCTCCATCATCGGCCTACAGGTTAGTAAATTTCTTATTTTTACTTCTAATTATGCATTTATTTATGCTTTTGTTGATTATTGGATTGCTGCTTGGACTAGGTCTAGAGTTCAGGGTTAGGGGTCATGGTTCGGTTAGGATTAGGGTTAGGTTCGGTTTAGGGTTAGGGTTAGGGTTCGGTTCAATTAGGATTAGGGTTAATTAGTTGGAGTTAGGGTTAGGGTTAGGGTATAAGACTTGGGCTAGGGTTAGGGTTAGGGTTCAGTGTATGGTTAGGGTTAGGGATTGGTTCAGGGTTTAGGTTTCAGTGTATGGTTAGGGTTAGGGATTAGTTCAGGGTTTAGGGTTAGGGTTAGGGTTTGGTTCAGGGTTAGGGTTAGAGGCTAGGGTTAATTACATAAAATAGATATGGTTAATTAGGTTAATTAGTGAATTTGAAAGGGTTAGGGTGTTGATTAGGGTTAATTAGGTTAATTTGGGTAAATTGGGTTAAATTTGGATTAATTAGGGATAATTAGTGTTAGGGTAACGATTATGGTTAATTGGGGTTAATTACGTTAATTTGGGTTACTTAGGGTTAGGGTTTAGGGTCCACCAGTTCATTCAGTAGGATACTCGATAATAACGTAAACGTACAATTTTACCGTAAACGCAAGAAAAATTTACCCTAAACTAAAAACTTCGAACCCTTAATAATGAAATGTAAACGTAAAACCTATTCAAATTAAATGTTCAAGTTAAAACCAATATATGATACTCGATGATAATATGAAACTTTCATATTCTCATCGATACTCATATATGAAAATCAAAGCGACTTAGTCCCGTCTATCGGTTAACATACGTTCGATATTTGTCGTGACATAGAACTATATGAAGGTTGTTAAATATCGGACGGTATAGTTCGGTACTAACAACCGCCGTATAGTCTATGTGACGAGAAGATTCAATCTTATGATAACCGATAGATTTGTCCAGTGTGGACAAGTTAGGAATGTATAAAACAAACACCTGCATTCACTTGTGTTTTCATCCATTTCGAGTTATTTCGTCGGTACTTTTCCGCTGGTTCTCCGTGTACAAAGATAGTTTAGATGTTCATTTCAATGTTGTTTCACAGCTTTGAAATGATTATCTATTCTATTACAGTGTACTCGGAAAACAGCGGGAAGGTGCTGCCGAAATTTACTTGAAACGGATGAAATCACAAGCGAATGAGTATCTGATCTATACATTCTTAATGGGATAGAAGTCTTACCTCCGACAACTGAAGCACACTCATACAACACGAATACACAACAAACGCACACACAGCACATACACACTAACAACCCTACACTTAAGCGAAATCATAAATTGAAACACACATATATAGAATACAACTCATATATGGGTATCCTCAAATCTAATTTTGTTTATCGATAATTTATTCTTTTCAATGACAAACGCACACACAAACCACATACACGGATTTTTTCCTTTGTCGGTAACCATCCCGTTCTTAGATTTCTCAATATAGTCATCATAACCTATAATTTATATGTTATACAGTCTAACATAGCCCATGAGTACATCAGAGTTAAGGACTGGATGTATGTGGATTGCCAACAACGTATGCAACCTAATCAATGACCTATGTTGTTTTTTCAGAGAATTATGCGCTAAAACACTGAATGTTGTGACGCTGGAGAAACTAGAAAGTTCTATTTCGTTGATATTTTGCAAGTTTGAGTGTATTTACCCACCGTCATTCTTCGATATCATAATACACCTGACGGTTCATCTTACAACTGAGGCTAAGTTAACCAGACCGGTACAATATCGATGGATATATCCCGTCGAAAGGTATGTGGAATTTTTCGTTTCGAGCAATTTGTAAAAATTATTATTGTCCTGTATGCCCATATTTATTTATTTAACATATTTTTCTTTAGATACCTCTACACTCTAAAAAGTATATACACAATAGAAATCGACCAGAGAATTCTATCATGCAAGATTATCTTCTAGATGAAGCAACCACATTTTGTTCCCGCTATCTGGACGAGAACATTGAGACGAAACTTAACCGGCCTCGAAGAATTCAGGACGGGCCATATGGTAAAGATGATTATAAGAGAATAGACACTATATTTATCAACAAAATATATCGGTTTATCCTCTTCAATAGCGCATGTCTTGAAAAAATTAGAGAGTAAGTTTTTTTGGATTAATTGTTATATTTGTGTTTGTGTGTGTATAAAATGATATAATATTGATGTCATAATTTATTGTTGAGAACAGAATTCATTTTAACGAGATACGTGAAGGGCATCCTGATTGGAACGATGAACGATTGGAAAAATATCATCAGGATAATTTTTGCGATTGGATTGCAGACCATGTAAGTTATTCGAATAACATGTTATTGCTACCAGTTTTAATCTAAAATATATCGTTATGTATTTGTCATAAAATTTGTTTTGTTAGATCCACGATCCGAACTTATCTGTATCATTAGAGAGTGATTCAAGATGTTTAGCTCGGTTTGCTAGTATAGAGGTTGCATATTATAAAGGATTTGGTATCCTTGGATACAAATTCAAAATTAAGGACATAGAAACATCTAGAACTACTCAGAATAGTGGGATTGCGACGGTAAGATCGGATGGTGTGATTTATTATGAATACTTAAATTGTATACTTGGCATCCAATATCCCAGACGATCAAAACCGTTTTATATATTTCAGTGTACTTGGTACGATACACGAACTGACACGGATAATTAGAGAAACAATCTCGGGACTTGGAAAGATGAATATGAATTGACCAGTGTGAACACACTTCGATTTTACGGTCAAGACAATCCGTTTATCTTTCCGAACCAAGCGTTCCAAGTATAATACTCACAGTGTTTGAAGCATCCGGGATGGAGTGTCGTATGCCGTTGGAAACCCAGGGATGTTTACGATATCCCAGAATTCGAGGATATCGATGAGGATGAAGAAGAGAGAAGACTTAAAGTGCTCCGACCGTCTGTTTCAAAAGACTGGTTGTCTTCGGCTGATCATGAAGTTACTTGGGTTAGAAATGATATCGATGATGAAATTCAAGTAGATATGTCTAATGCGTCCACGAAACGAAAAAGGTTATCAGTAATATTATATTATTACTTTACATTTTACGATCTATACATATATAGCATGCATATGTAATGATTGTCTAATGCGTCCACGAACCGTTTTATCTAGATTTAATGACGATGACGGGAGTAGCGAGGGGCGGCAGAAGCTCCAGCCGCGGCACCGGCAGAGGCAGAGGCAGAGCGGTTCTGCCGCCCAGAGAGCTGCGTAGGGAGCTTCAGAGGGCCGGTCTTGCACCCCGATTGGAGACCCCTTCTGATGCCTCCTTCCATGTAGAGTTTGCCACACCTCCAGGTATATTGCATGCATATTCATTTTAAATGTAATATTATAAATATACATGCATATTTATGTCAAAATTACTTATATAGTAAATGTTTGATTGTCTAGCTGTTGGTGGTGCGTCCACATCAGGGACAGAGGCCACTCCCGCACCTCCAGGTATATTTATATATCATATAGTGCATGCATATTGATTTAGAATGCTATATCATAAATATACATACATTCTTTTTGCTCTTACGTACTTAGATAATTATTTTTTAATTGTCTAGCTATAGGTGGTGCCTCCACATCTCGGGTAGAGACCACAACCGCACCTGCGGGTATATTTATATATCCTATATTGTATACATATTGATTTAGAATGTTATATTATTAATATACACATTCTTTTTGCAATTACTTATATAGTCAATGTTTTATTGTCTAATTATAGGTGGTGCGTCCACGTCTGGTGCAGGGGTTACTCCCGTCACTTCCATACCCTCCGCTCAATCTGCAGGTTTGTATGAATAAATATAAAATATTTATTCATTTTACATATCCTTTAAAAATAAACATGAACTTCATGTAATTTTATTGATGTTTATTTTCTAGTTGGAGAGGATGCGTCCACGTCCGAGTCACCGGCTGTTTCTCACCGGAGGAACTATCGTCCCGCTCGTGCTGCTGCCCGGGCCCAGGCTCGTGCTTCTGTCGCCGGAGGTATATATCACACTTCAATTTTCGTTAAACTTTGATTTCTTAATACCACTTTGTCTTAAAATTGATTGTCTTGATATTTCTTGTAGATGCAGGGTATCCCCATCCCGAGAGGGGGACTCGAGGCCCGAATCAGTCCCACAGGCTGAGGGCCGACAGAGCTAGGGGGAGTCAGCATTCCCCCTCTTCTTAACCCCTGATTATCGCTATACCGGCGATTATGCCGATAGGTTCGACCGGTATATGGGGGATGAGAGCCGCCTTGTGAAGAAGTATCCACTTCACGTTAAGTAGGCGCGACCAGCACCGGCGCTCATTTGCCCTCTTCTGGGATCAGACTCGGGTATTAATATAAATTTTCATTTGACTTACCCAATATATTTATTATTATTTTGCAAATTAATAACATTGTTTTTTTGTATTTTCAGTTGGATTATGACTTTCAGCCTGTACCCGACCCTGATCACCCTGAGCGAGTGATCGATATTCACGCTCTGTACCATGGCCTGATGAAGAACATACAATCAAAGGTCCGATACAATAGGAACGAACTGAAGATCGACTGCTATTTCCTATGGATGGCGACCCCAGAGGCAGGGAGAGCGGCTTTCCTACATACTCCGGCCTTTGCGAGAGTCGATGTAGATACATGGTCTCTCTTGTGTCAATATTTCGACTCTCAGCGCAAACATGTTTGTATTTTAAATGTAATTCATTGTTTAGTATATAATTTATTTTTTTGTTTTGCTTAATTAGAAAACTAAATCTGAATGTGTTGTGCAGAAACAGGCCGATCAAAATAAAAAGAATGGAAAGTCAGCGAAGAGGGGCCGCCCAACTTATACAGGTAGCTCGAGGAATATTACTCGTGCCATGGAGGTATCGGTAAATTACAATAGACCTACTGTGATATAATATAATATTAAGAGTTATTTTATAATATATGTAATTTTTTTGCGAATTGCAGAGAACTCAGACCCTGGCGCAGGGTGGTACACCGAGCATGCTGACCGCATATTTTGCCGTCCACGGCACCTCGACAGATCCCGCCATGGGGAGCTTCGATTCCCCGACACCGCTACCCAGAAGTATTGTGTAAGTGTTAATATTTATTCTAATAGGTTTGAAATTTTTGTTTTGAAAAGTTCAAATTTAAATGATATACTTATATTTTACTGGTTAATGTGGGTGGTGGAGCGGGTGGTGGAGCAGGCGGAGGTATCGGGGATCGATTTTACTGGACATAACGATACGATACTGCTGACCCCAGTCCTATACACCGCACACGGAGGGCACTACGGAGGTTGGGAGAGAGTACGGGGACTGGGTCCTAACAGAGCCCATATGAGGTTGGACTCTACTCGGCGGTTACTTCCCCTACCCCACGTGAGCGACGTCTAGAGCAAGATGTTGCCATCTTGAAGACCACCGTCCAGGAGTTGAAGGAGATGATGGTATGTATACTACTTAATAGTAAAATATTATATCATATTATAGATAGTAACATATCCAATATTAGTAGCTTGAGCTTATTTGGTTGTAGACTTAACTTTGATTGATCTTAGATTGGGGTTTCGCAATAACCTGATAATCATACTAATTCGACTAATACATAGTTCTTACTCGTTTATTACACACAAAATTGAACAGACGCGACAGGGTATTTCGGCTGCGGCTCCATATGCATCTCCTTCGGCTGCGGCTCTGCAAGCTACTACCTCGGCTGCGGTTGTGCAGACCACTCCTGCAGCTCCACAGCCCGCTCAGACTCCCGCACAGTCCGCTCCTTCATTGGTCGAGTTTTTGACGACTCAGGACCGCACCAAGGAGCAGATGTGCCAGATTACGGCGATTATCAGAGGTGGAAGAGCTGGGCCGAGCTAGGGTAGCTTTTTATATATATTTTAAGTATGTATGTACTTAAATGATACATATTGTATATATTTTGGACGATATTGGTGGTGTTTGCGTGTTAACGATGATTTTGATTGATACCGTATTCTATTTGTTGATTTCTTTTATATATTATGCGTGAGATGTTGATTATGAATACTGCGGTATTTGGTTATATGATGTATATATTATTGTGCACAGGGCGAGGAAAAAACAGAAAGCCCCTTTTTAAAAAAAACCCTGATATTTTGTTCCTACGGATTAATCTGTAGGTCCATCTTTTGCCCCTACGGATTAATCCGTAGGTCTATAGTTTGCCCCTACATATTTATTCGTAGGGACAAAATATCAAGATACCTGACATTTTGCCCATATAGACTCAGTAACAGGCGTTACACTTGCCCCTACGACTATATCCATAGGCGCTTGAAGATGGACCTACGAAGAAATCCGTAGGGGCTTATGTCTGGACCTACGGCTAACTCCGAAGTTGCCCCTACGGATAGCTCCGGAGAGGCAAGTATTTTATTTTATAAACCACTAAATTAAATAAATATTTTTTCCTTACGGAATACACCTTAGGGATATGAGGCCCTACGGATTAAACCGTAGAAGCAATTAATTATCCGTAGGGGCATTGATAATCCTCAATATTGGCGACCCTTAAGATCGGTACACGTGGCGAATGACATGTCCCAGAACTCAGAAGAAAGGGCCACAAAGGCCGACCAGGCTATCCCTTTACCCGACCGGCCAGCACAAGCTAGCCCTCCTCGGGGCTCCCTGCAGATTGGCTTCCTCGGCCCCTCAGCTCGCCCTGAGCTGCCACAGGACCAAGTCTCCTCGGCCTTCTCGCTCGTCCCCGAGCCCCTTCGCCGAGGCCGTCTTCCTCGGTCCTCCGACCAGTTCCGCCGCTCACAGGCGTAACCGCCGCTCCGTGAATCTCGCCATACGCAGATTCTCTGCTAGCAACATCCCACGTTCCACGCCTTCACGATCCCCGTTCATGGGTGATCCGCTCTCTACGCGGGCATGACGTCGGGAGCGTAACTGCCGGCCAGATTCTCGCGCTTGCTGCTGCGTGCCTCCACCACCATATAAACCCCCATCATAGAGGGGTCAGGGAAGCCATTTTTTACTCCACTTAGCCGTTACGCTGCTTGGATCTAGTACTAACTTGATCGTCGGAGCGTCCTCGGTGGTATCAAACCACCCCGGGACTTCTTTGCAGGTACTTGGCGTCAAATTCCTCCAATCACCAAATCTCCTCAAAACCTATTGAGACCCACACACAACAAGGGATCCCCTCCAGAATCCACCGGGAGATCGACGGAAGACAACATCTGAAGGAGATCTGAAAAGGACCTCCGTCAGTTGGCGCCGCTGTGGGAACGCAAACTCCACAAAAACAAAGTTTCCTTCCGATCTCCATCCACATGGCAAGCGACCATCCTGAAGATTCGGGTACCAGCCGCCGCCTCCCCCTCACCGGAAGCACGGATGAACCTCCTCCGGCGACCATCATCCATGCCCTCGCCAGCCGAATAGATCGGCTACAGTCCCTTGTGGAGGCACTCGTCCGCGCCCAAACGGCCAGACCTGGGCCCCAGATCATCGCTCTTCCGCCTCCGGAATGCTCTGCCCCCGTTGGCACGGCCGACCACCGGCAGGCTGCGACTCTTGACCACGGATCTCACGGACCGATACTCCCTGAGGCCCGTTGGGCACTGATTGATTTAATTTCTTGGATTGGGATGTAAAAGTAAAAGTAAGTATCGAATCAATTGTTTCCCGATAACGGTTTCATTTGATCGATAAAAGTATCTTGTGTCGGTATTTAGAAAATTGTATAAAGAAATCACAACCAAAGAATTATATTTGACCGCAATCAACTACGGTGTCAGTTGTAGATCGTAAGTGAGTGCGGATCGTCCACAGGGATTGTGCGATTCGTTTTAATGCTTGATTTGTTTGAATTGAAAAGTTAATCGAAAAGAAAAGAAAGCATGATTCAAGATTTATCAATTGTTTCAAGTGTCACTATTCTATTCAAGAATCAAGAAAATGATAAACAATCGAGAATCGGGTTTCGATGATATTTCCAACCAAATGTCAAGAATCTAAATGAGGCTCGTAGGAATCGATCGGATCTATAGACGTGATGTAATCTCAAGATATCGTGTTCTTGTCCTTCGAAGACTTGATACTAGATCGATGATGATCGACGAGAGTTAGGGCTTTCTCGTGAAACTAGGGTTTCATCTTTTAACCCTTGTTCTTTCGTCGATATCATTCACTTTCTAGCCTCTAAAAAATTCAAGAAACGATCGTAACTCCCCAATTTCGAGCGATATCAATCAAGAAAGTATCGTCACGAAATTAGGTCGTCGATTCTTGAAATTGCTAGGGTTTACAAAACTCGTAGGACTCAAGAATCGTTTTAAGATATGTTACATCATCATTCTATTGATCGTCTCGACTCCTCGACGAGCGGAGTTTATTCACACATCATCATACAGAAAGCATTCAAGAATTGAAAAGATATCATGATGCAAGAATTTAAAGAAAAAAAGATAAAAGAATTTCACCTTTTATTTATATCAACAATTTCATTATAGTCGCTCAAGAACTACAAGAGGAAGAACTCAATTGTTGAATTGGCTTCGCTTTTCTTCGTGAGTCGTAGATCGTCTTGGACCACTTGCTCTGTTGAAGATCGGTTCCGCTCATAAAAGGTTGACGGGCTTCTTGCTTGATTTGGTACTCGGGATCTTGGCTTTTGATTGGAATTAGGGTTAGGGTTTCACACAAGTCTTCTCACTAGACTTGTGGAAGAAGATGAAGAATGAGGTAAGAGAATGGCTCTAAATTGGCTACTAAAATGAACTAATGGTAGGATCCTTTTACAAATGAGCCTAGGGTCTTATTTATAGATCTCCTAAACCCTAGGTCTAGGTTTGAATTTACAATTCCCTCCAAAAGTTTGTTGAGGCTTCTAGAAGATAGTTTGTTAGGAGTTTAGCTTAGGCTTTAAGCTAGGATTAATTAAGCTTAGAAACCCTAGTTTGCTGATCTGGCAGAAAACTCTGGAGTCTTCTGGAAACTGAAGTGTCATTCTGAGCTGTAGGCATACAGGGAAGAGTTGTGGTGCAAAGCTGAACTGGAGATGTGACATGTTGACCGCGGAACCGCGGCTCAAGCCGGCTTAGGCCGCGGTTCCGCGGCCATATTGGCTCCTTGGGGCTTCCAACTTCCTGTGTTGCTCTGGACCTCTTTTGGGGTATGTATCTGATATGTTGATTTGTGTTTTGCCTGTTGGATTGCTACCAAATCTTAAAACATGGAATTGGTGTAATGTTATCCGCTTCTTTTTGCTTTGATCCTGCAATTCCCTGCACAAATCTTGAAACAAGTGTTGCACAATATAGGGATGATACGATGCCATGAAATGCAGTCAATTTCCCTAGAAATGCCGGTTTTAAGGTCTAACACACGTAATCTGATATTTTGCGACAGTTTTGCCAATATGTGAAATATGAATGCCGAACACTTCTATATGGATGCAAATGATAGGGAAATTGCCGGTTAGAAAATGCAATATTTTCGACTAATCAAATTCCCCCAAACTTAATTTCGATCGTCTCGAGCGAACTGTTTTATTAAAAAGAGAAGGAGAAAATAAAGAAAAGAAAAACTAAATAGCACACTTTCGTAGGCAACACGATTGCACTGAGCACGTGCAACAAGCCTTTAAACCTCTAGGTGTCTCTAGTAGGAGGAGTGTTGTCTCCTGAGGGTTTTCAGCAGATTGCACCCACAAAATCCAATAATAAAAGGAAGATCATGAATATTATATTTAAAGAAAAGAATTGTAAAAGAAAAGACTTGAAAATTAGGGTTTCCAACTAAGCTAGCTTTTCGGTTGTCATGAGCCCTATCTTAATGGTAATGAAAAGATGTTAGAAATCACGTCCTCCCTCAATAAAACATCGTCTTATTCTTCATTCCTATCTTTCTTCCAAAATATCGATCATATCATCCTGCATGTGTGTAAAGACATCCCTACACCCGGAGAATTCAATTCAAGCTATCATACTCTTGCCCATCAGCCTCAGTACTTTTTAATTAATGAATATTTAGACGAGTTTGCTCACACACTTTCATGCGACCGTTAATACTTCTTGAGGTACTAACCGACCGATTACTCATGTGCTTGCTTATTTGGTGTATTTTCCTCGTCTTGCACCACCTCAGGCATAGCAGTGACTCCCAGACCAGTTGGCCTTAGGGCACTAGGTGAAGAGGCACCCTCGCTATACATTTTTATTGCCCTCGGTGATAACAAAACCAGTGTCCATTTTTCTCACCACTTTATACTTTTTATTCACTTTTTTTTCTTTTTATTTCCTTCATACATCGGCTTTAAGACAAGAGCATTTCAAGGTATCCTCTACTATCCCAGGCTTGAAGACGTGTGTAAGTGCGAATAGCAGGGTAGCCACGTTCAAAATGTTTGGCTTCCAGAATAGAACTATTTTTCAGACTTAGTTTTATCCTCAGATTAGCGACGTCCTTCATCTTACTAACCTTTGGGACAACGGCTCATAACTACTTATTAATAGTTCGTATAAGAAAACTTCTAATTTTCTTAGTTTTCTTAAATTTTTCTAATCTCATGGATGTAATTGTTCACTATCTAAACTTTTATTATCTTATTTATATACAAAAAAATGTAAATATTAAAATTATTTTTATATTTGAAAATTTTTAAATTTTTATGGGTTTTGAAATTTTTTAAATTTTTATAGATTTTTAAAGAAATATTTTGTGCTTATGCAAATGATATGCAAATGATGCAAAAATAAGCACAAACCTCCCCCAAACTTGTTTTCAACAGTGTCCTCACTGTTGCCAACAGCTATATCTACAAAACCTGTAAGTCTGGGAGGAATTATTAGTGGGGGCAAAATATATAAGTGAAGAACTTCCCCCAAACTTATTCTTTTCACTCACCTTCATTCAAAACATAATGCAGTGATATACATGATATGAAGGTGAGACGGAGGAATTTTAATCCAAATAAACTGGCTCTTGTAAGAACAAGAGCTCCTCCGTGGGGTCAGTGGAAAAATACGGTTTTAGTCTATGTCCATTCACTTTGAAAAATGTGCATTTTTTAACATTTTCTACTTCTACTGCCCCGTGCGGATATACAGACCGCACAACAAAAGGTCCCTTCCACCGAGATCGAAGCTTACCCGCGTGAAGGTGTAATCGTGAATCATAAAGAAGGACTTGTTGACCAGGTGAGAATGTTTTCCTCAAAATGTTTTTATCGTGAAAAACCTTAGTCCTATTCTTTACAATTACAACGTTATCATAAGCTTCATCGCGGAGTTCACTTAGCTCATTTAGTTGCAGCTTCCGAAAGTTGCAGGCAAGGTTGAGGTCAAAGTTTGTTTCCTTTATAGCCCACAATGCTTTATGCTCTATCTCGACGGGTAAGTGACATGCCTTCCCAAACACTATCCTATATGGAGACATCCCTAGGTCGGTTTTATATGCAGTCCTGAATGCCCAAAGAGCATCCGTCAGTTTGGTCGACCAGTCTTTTCTATTTTTAGCAACAGTCTTCTCCAGGATTAGTTTGATTTGTCTGTTTGAAATTTCAGCCTGCCTGCTCGTTTGGGGATGATAGGGTGTAGAAAGTCGGTGGTTGATTGCGTATTTCCGCATCAGAGTCTCGAAAGACCTGTTGCAGAAATATGTCCCATTATCGCTAATAATAGCGCGTGGGTGTCCAAATCGCGAAAAGATATTCTCTTTCAAGAACTTAATGACAACTTTCCTGTCATTAGTGTGACATGGAATGGCTTCTACCCACTTTGAGACGTAATCAACCGCCAGCAGTATATAGAAATTCCCAAAGGAGTTGGGAAACGGACCCATAAAATCAATGCCCCAAATATCAAATATTTCAACAACCAGAATGGGTTGCTGAGGCATTTCATTTCTCCGGGATATTCTACCCGTGTACTGACACTGTGTACAGGTTTTGCAATACTCAAATGCGTCCTTGAATAAGGTCGGCCAATAAAATCCACATTGCAAAACCTTTTCCGCTGTCTTTTTAGGACCGAAGTGACCCCCACAGGCCTGATCATGACAAAAAGAAAGAACACTCTTGAACTCTTCATTCGGGACACACCGGCGAATGATCTGATCAGGACAATATTTAAACAGATAGGGTTCATCCCAGTAAAAATGTTTTACATGGGATAGAAAACGATATTTGTCCTGTTTTAACCAATCGCTGGGTATCAGTCCCGTGGCATGATAGTTCACAATATCCCTGAACCAAGGTTCAGCGGATACGTTCAAGAGTTGTTCATCAGGGAACGAATCATTGATCGGCAGGGTCACAGGGGAAGAAATGATGCGTGAAAGATGGTCGGCTACGATGTTTTCACATCTTTTCTTATCTTTGATAACAAGATCAAATTCTTGTAACAGAAGGATCCAACATATTAGTCGACCTTTTGCATCTTTCTTCGCCAGAAGATGTTTTAAGGCGGAATGGTCAGTATACACAACTATAGGTGAGCCAATTAAGTAAGGCCTGAATTTTTCTAATGCAAATACAACCGCTAAAAGTTCTTTTTCTGTGGTTGTATAATTGATTTGAGCATCATTCAGGGTCTTACTTGCATAGTATATTACGTGTGGCATCTTTTCGATGTGCTGTCCTAAGACTGCACCTACTGCAAAATCAGATGCGTCACACATCAGCTCAAAGGGGTAGTCCCAATTAGGAGACGATAGAACGGGGGCTGAAGTGAGTGAGTGTTTAAGTGAGTCGAAAGCTGTCTCACAGTCCGAGTCAAAATGGAAGGTCGTATCCTTGGCCAGGAAAAGAGTTAAAGGTCTAGCAATTTTGCTAAAGTCCTTAATGAATCTCCTATAAAAACCCGCATGGCCAAGAAAGGATCGAATGTCCTTGACGCTTTTGGGATGAGGTAGGTTTTGAATGACATCTATCTTAGCTCTGTCAACCTCAATGCCTTTTCGTGAAATGACATGTCCAAGCACAATTCCCTCTTGGACCATGAAGTGGCATTTTTCCCAGTTCAAGGTTAAGTTCTTCTCTTTGCAACGAGTAAGAACAGCGTCAAGATTCGATAGGCAATCAAAAAAAGAATCTCCGAAAATCGAGAAGTCGTCCATAAAAATCTCCAAGAAATTCTCTACCATATCAGAGAATATCCACATCATACACCGCTGAAAGGTAGCGGGAGCATTGCATAGCCCAAAGGGCATGCGTCTATAAGCAAATGTGCCAAAAGGACAAGTAAAAGCGGTTTTATCTTGATCTTTTTTGGCTATGGGGACCTGATTGTAGCTTGAGTAACCGTCCATAAAACAATAATACTCACGTCCGGCTAAGCGTTCTAGCATCTGATCAATGAAGGTAGAGGAAAATGGTCTTTCCTCGTGGCGGCGTTGAGTTTTCTATAATCAATACATACACGCCACCCAGTTTGGGCGCGTGTCTGAATCAACTCATTCGCCTCATTGGTAACAACAGTGATGCCAGATTTCTTAGGGACGACATGTATAGGAATCACCCATTGGCTATCGGAGATTGGGTATATAATACCATTATCTAAGCATTTGACGATCTCTTTCATCACTGCTTCCTTCATGACGGGGTTCAACCGTCTCTGTGGTTCTCGGGTTGGTCTGGCATCATCCATCATATGTATATGATGTTCAACAATCAAGGGACTAATCCCTTTGATGTCCGCCATGGTCCAACCAAACGCCTCTTTGTTAGATCTCAATACCGATAAAAGTGCATTCTCTTGCTCTGATGCAAGAGAAGCGGAAATGATAACCGGTAAAGACTCATTCTCACTTAGATATGCATATTTAAGGTGAGAAGGTAAAATTTTGAGATCTAAAACTGGCGGAGAAATAATAGAAGGAGGGATCATCGAGTGATTCTCGGAGTCACACAGAAACTCATAGCCTGTGAAAGATACAGACTCGGGTGGAGTAAAGTCAGGAGTGCAGGACTCAAGTGTAGGAAAAGTGTCCTCACTAAGATCAGGTGTAAGATCAAGCAGAGATGTGGTAATGTCGTCGAGATCTAGAAAGCAAAGTTCATCAGCTCCACAACTATCGGGAGCGATCTTGTGGACAGAGCACACATCTAGAATATGAGCAGAGGGTAGTGATGGCTGACTTCCAACTTTGTAGATGTTTAGTTCAATGGTCATATTTCCAAATGATAAGTTCATTGAACCATTTCTACAGTTTATAACAGCGTTGGAAGTGGCAAGGAAAGGACGACCCAGAATCACTGGAATTTGGCCCCGGGGGTTTGCTACAGGCTGTGTGTCGAGCACAATGAAGTCTACAGGGAAAACAAATTCCCCGACCTTTATCAACACATCCTCTAGTTCACCCCTTGGTTTGGTGATTGAACGGTCTGCCATTTGGAGAGTGCAGTGAGCAGGTTTCAGCTCTCCAATCCCTAGTTGCTCATATACAGAATATGGAAGTAGGTTAACACTTGCGCCAAGGTCTAAAAGAGCACGATTTATGTTTTTACCCCCAATAGAAATCGATATCGTAGGACATCCTGGGTCCTTTCGTTTCTTTGGTAGCTGTGGGATAAAAGCAGTGCTGATATTATTAGACATGAAGACCTTCTTCGGCACTTGAGTTTTCCTCTTCCTAGTGCACAAGTCCTTAAGAATTTTCGCATAAGCGGGGACTTGCTGAATCGCATCTAGGAGAGGGATATTGATGTTAACCTGTTTGAACATTTCTATAATTTTCTCCATATGAGGACTCGTTTTGTTAACCCTTAACCGATTCGGGTAAGGTGCTTTCGCAATGAGTGCCGGGTCCATCATAGGAGAAAGAAGAGGGGGTAGACGAGATCCCAAAAGAGGAGTGGGGATCGTCTGTGGAGAACTAGAAGAGCTATATACTAAGGTGTCGAGCCTAGTGGGTAATGGAGAATAGGCTCGCGAGAAGGTGGTGTGGTAGAAGAACAAGGATCAGAAGGAGAAGTGTGTGTGTGTGGAAAGGTCTCAGCTGGGGTGTTGATTTGATTTCCAATATCATCAATTCCTTCCCCGACATGATTGTTCAGCACTCTTCCCGATCTCAACATTGTAATGGCATTTACATTGTAATGCCTAGGATTCTGTAGGGGTTGAGAGGGAAGTTTCCATTTTTCTCTCGCACTCATTTTGGCTTTAAGACATGCTATTTCAGCTTCCATCGATCTGATACTCTCAGCTTGGGACGCTGAGTTTTTCTTTATCTCACTGACGGAAGATCTAACCTCAGTCGAAACCTCTATGAAATTTGACAAAAGTGATTTCATGGTTTGAGTGAATTGAGAGAAATCGTCAGAACAGATCATAGGATTAGACTGTGTAGGAGTGTTGACCTGATTTTGGAAATTTTGTGACTGATAGGGGTGCTGAGTGATTTGAAGGGGTTGCTGTTGTGGTGGAAGAGCCCTTTGAAAATTATTTTAGCTTGGAACCGTGTTTTGAGATTGTTGTTGGTTCCAAGAAAAATTCAGGTGATTCCTCCAACCCTGATTGTACGTGGAAGAATATGGATCGTTTCGAGGTCTTTGAAATGCGGCACTAGAATGCTCGTGACCTTGAAACGCAGAGTTTAATGGACATTCTTCCGTTAAATGAGACGGATCAGAACAGCACCCACAAACAGTTTTGGGGAGCGACACTGGGTTTAGGGAGGCTGCTGCAAATTTATGTTCCATAGCGTCGAGCTTCTTTTGCATTGCTGCCATTTCAGCTCGAACACCTATGGACACATCTATTTGGTGTACGCCACCCCTATTTAATGGTTGGGTACCACTCTCCCACTGTAGTGATTTTTCAGCGAACTCTTCTAAAAACTTCCAAGCTTCCCCATCATCCTTAGTCATAAAAGTACCTTGACACATGTTTTTAAGGTTCTGTTTAGTGTTTGGGTTAATGCCCTCATATATGATTCGGCAAAGATCCCATCTCGGGATGCCGTGATGAGGACATTGAACCAATAGATCCTTGAAACATTCAAAGCATTTAGAGAATGGTTTAGTAGGGAGCTGGGCAAATTGATTCAGTTCACTACGGATTCGAGCTATCTTTTGTATTGGGTAAAATTTCTTAAGGAATGCCGCGACGAATTCTTTCCAATTCGTAATAGAGTGTGCGGTAGTGTTATATAGCCACTTCTCGGCTATATCGCACAAAGTAAATGGAAGAAGTCGTAGACGCATAGCATCCACTGAAAGTTGTGACGTACCCATCATTGCGCATACGTTTTCAAATTTGGTGATGAAAACATAAGCGTCCTCAGACTCGAGACCGTGGAATTTGGGTAGAAGATTGATATATTGGGGTTTAATTTCAAAATTATCCCCGTTGGCTGGTAGTGTGGATAAGCAGGTCGAAAGAGGATCTCGAATGGGGTAGCACCTTTCCTGGAGAGAGATGCGGAGAGGATTCTGCGCACCAACGGACGCGGCAGATTATGGTTAAAGAAGTTCGATGGATTCGGATCCATCGGTGTGGGTGTGGTAGTGGGTAAAGAAAAGGTAAATGTAGAAATATCGACTTCGGAGTCGATAAAGGGTACGCGGACTAAACGGGCACTAGAATCCCGTGTCCAGCCTATCTTGTACTAAAAAGGGTTAGTACAAGTGGCAGCGTGGCTTATAATTAAGGGTATGAATGAATGCGGTGTTTGCTTTGAAAAAGGGACGGATTTTTGAAAAAATGATACGACACAACAAATGCAACACACAAAACCCTAATTCTATGGGTCGCCTAGGTCAGATCTCTAGACCGCTCCTAACTGCCAAAAGACAAGTCGCCGGATAGAATCCTCCACCGCCTCCTTGTCCCCCTGTGGCCAAGTAAGTGCCAGGTAAGTGGGAAGGTACTCCACTACGTAAGTAGTGGGCCTAATTAATAACCACTAGCTTTCGACACACTTGCCTAGGCACCACAAGAAAACGCGGATAAGCAATGAATTACCCACGGCCTTCTTCTGTCCTAAGTGAGCGCGACGGTCCTTAGAGTCATCTCTAGATATTTTTTAGTTAATGTAGGTCAATGCGGATACAGTTTTGCGATTTTCGGGGCCTAGGAAGGGTAATGAAATCCCCACCTAATTTGGATTTGGTCTTTGCCCCTTAATGTCCGTATTAGTTATGCAAACAACCAAGAAAAAAACATGCACAAATTTAATTTGCTTTTTAGCGGCGCTGCGATTTTTGCAAAGAATTCTGCACAAAATATTAGTTGGAGCTAAAAATAGGAGAGAGAAGAAGGTAAGAAATCACCTGAAGCAAAATTTTCACAGAGAAGCCCCAAGAATGCCGCGGTTCCGCCGCATATGGGTGATATTGCCGCCCTTCTGCGGTAAAACAGTGGAAACACTGCACAAAATTTCACCAGGGAGCTTCTGTAGACTCCCTCTGCTCTCTGGTATATCCCAAAAATTATTTCACATTCACAGTAAGCTCCAGATCTCCTTGCAATAAACCACAACAAATCGTTTAGGGTTTGTGCGAATTTCGATATCAAGAAATGTAATGGAATAAATCTTTCAATTCAAACTTCAATATAAAATGAATTAGCGCGCGATCCCCGGCAACGGCGCCATTTGATTGATTTAATTTCTTGGATTGGGATGTAAAAGTAAAAGTAAGTATCGAATCAATTGTTTCCCGATAACGGTTTCATTTGATCGATAAAAGTATCTTGTGTCGGTATTTAGAAAATTGTATAAAGAAATCACAACCAAAGAATTATATTTGACCGCAATCAACTACGGCGTCAGTTGTAGATCGTAAGCGAGTGCGGATCGTCCACAGGGATTGTGCGATTCGTTTCAATGTTTGATTTGTTTGAATTGAAAAGTTAATCGAAAAGAAAAGAAAGCATGATTCAAGATTTATCAATTGTTTCAAGTGTCACTATTCTATTCAAGAATCAAGAAAATGATAAACAATCGAGAATCGGGTTTCGATGATATTTCCAACCAAATGTCAAGAATCTAAATGAGGCTCGTAGGAATCGATCGGATCTATAGACGTGATGTAATCTCAAGATATCGTGTTCTTGTCCTTCGAAGACTTGATACTAGATCGATGATGATCGACGAGAGTTAGGGCTTTCTCGTGAAACTAGGGTTTCATCTTTTAACCCTTGTTCTTTCGTCGATATCATTCACTTTCTAGCCTCTAACAAATTCAAGAAACGATCATAACTCCCCAATTTCGAGCGATATTAATCAAGAAAGTATCGTCACGAAATTAGGTCGACGATTCTTGAAATTGCTAGGGTTTACAAAACTCGTAAGACTCAAGAATCGTTTTAAGATATGCTACATCATCATTCTATTGATCGTCTCAACTCCTCGACGAGCGGAGTTTATTCACACATCATCAAACAGAAAGCATTCAAGAATTGAAAAGATATCATGATGCAAGAATTTAAAGAAAACAAGATAAAAGAATTTCACCTTTTATTTATATCAACAATTTCATTACAGTCGCTCAAGAACTATAAGAGGAAGAACTCGATTGTTGAATTGGCTTCGCTTTTCTTCGTGAGTCGTGGATCGTCTTGGACCACTTGCTCTGTTGAAGATTGGTTCCGCTCATAAAAGGTTGACGGGCTTCTTGCTTGATTTGGTACTCGGGATCTTGGCTTTTGATTGGAATTAGGGTTAAGGTTTCACACAAGTTTTCTCACTAGACTTGTGGAAGAAGATGAAGAATGAGGTAAGAGAATGGGTCTAAATTGGCTACTAAAATTAACTAATGGTGGGATCCTTTTACAAATGAGCCTAAGGTCTTATATATAGATCTCCCAAACCCTAGGTCTAGGTTTGAAATTACAATTCCCTCCAAAAGTTTGTTGAGGCTTCTAGAAGATAGTTTGTTAGGAGTTTAGCTTAGGCTTTAAGCTAGGATTAATTAAGCTTAGAAACCCTAGTTTGCTGATCTGGCAGAAGCCTCTGGAGTTTTCTGGAAACTGAAGTGTCATTCTGAGCTGTAGGCATACAGGGAAGAGTTGTGGTGCAAAGCTGAACTGGAGATGTGACATGTTAACCGCGGAACCGCGGCTCAAGCCGGCTTAGGCCGCGGTTCCGCGGCCATATTGGCTCCTTGGGGCTTCCAACTTCCTGTGTTGCTCTGGACCTCTTTTGGGGTATGTATCTGATATGTTGATTTGTGTTTTGCCTGTTGGATTGCTACCACATCTTAAAATATGGAATTGGTGTAATGTTATCCGCTTCTTTTTGCTTTGATCCTGCAATTCCCTGCACAAATCTTGAAACAAGTGTTGCACAATATAGGGATGATACGATGCCATGAAATGCAGTCAATTTCCCTAGAAATGCCGGTTTTAAGGTCTAACACATGTAATCTGATATTTTGCGATAGTTTTGCTAATATGTGAAATATGAATGCCGAACACTTCTATATGGATGCAAATGATAGGGAAATTTCCGGTTAGAAAATGCAATATTTTCGACTAATCAGGCACCTCACGGCTCCACCCCAAGGTCCGCCGCCGGAGCACCAAGCCTCGAACCTCCGCGCGACCCTTGCCCCCTGAGGAGATGTTGGTCACCTCGCCTACCCACAGGCATGACCGACACCCTCTCCCTCGGTGGGGTCGCACAGAAGGGGCTCGCCACGACGGCTCGAGAGCCACCGCCCCTAGGGATCTGAGGAACCTCATCGAAAGGAACCGGAGCTGTGCCCAGACGCAGGTCTCCTACAGCAGAGGCCAGGGATCACGAGGCGCCGAGTCCTCGGGGTACCACGGCCGACTCGACGCCCTCGAAAAGAAGATCGAGGGAATGCGCCGGGAAGGTCACCTCTCGGTTGATAGGGCCGGGTACGCCGTCGACTCGCTCACCAAACCGTTTACCGAGGAACTGCTCGCTGTCCACGTCTCCTCGCGCAACAAACCCCCGAAGGTCTCTCTGTTCGACTGGAAAACCGACCCCAAAGACCATTTGGATGCTTTCATCACGGGAATGAGCTTCCAGGACCATTCCGATGCCGCCCAGTGCAGGGCCTTCCCTGCCACCCTCATTCGTTCTAGTCGGGACTGGTTCCGAGGACTCAAGCCTCACTCAATTTTGACCTTCGACGAGCTGGCTACTCAGTTCCTTGGCCACTTCGTTGGGAACCGTCGGCAGAAGCGCACGGTCGACTACCTCTTCACAATTAAGAGCGGAGACAAGGAGACGTTCAAGGCTTACATCACCCGCTTTTACAGCGCCCTCCTTGAGGTTCCCGAGCACCGGGATGAGACCATTATCACGGCACTCAGATCTGGTCTGAGGCACAAGGAGTGGCTGCGCTCCTTTGCATTGGTACAGACTAAGACCATGGCCGAAGTCAAGGCATGGACCGAGCGTGAGGTTCATCCAGAGTCCGAGGTGAACGCGAACCTTCACTGGGCAGAACGATCCGACCAGAAGAAGAGGGCTCGGGAGGAGAGGCCGGAGCGTCAGCAGCCCTATCATCCGAAGTTCCAGGAGTACACCCCGCTCAACGTCTCCCTCACAGTGTTACTAGAGGAGGCCCAAGGCGAAGAGTTCTTCAAGTTCCCTCCAATCCCGTGTCAGGCCTCAAAGCGGACCCGGGACCCTTACTGCGCTTTCCAAAGGACGCTGGGCTACGCCACCAAGGATTGCAAGCAACTCCGGGACTATATCGAGGAGCTTATCCGATCGGGGCACTTCGCCGCCTACTTAAGGGATAAACGGCAGGCCGACCGCGAGCAGGAGCAGCGCCCTCCTCCCGCCGAGCTGACCATCGGCCAGATCATGCTTGCCTCCGCGGATGACCAGTCCAGCGCCCGGAAGGCCCTGCACCCGGCGCCAAGCACGGAGACCAGCAAGCCTCCAGGAAGCTCAGGCCATGCCGATAGGGTCATTTATTAGCCTGTACTTTTCTTTTGGGCAATGTAAACTCTCCCTAGGGCTATTGTCAATTTAATAAAGATCAACAGAATATTGCGAGGAAAGTAGAAAAGATCTTATTTATTCAAAGGGGGGGTATTATGGGCTCCTCAGCCGTACATGCGAAAAAAAATTATTATTACAACAGCGGGGGAAGGGGGTGCAGAGAGCGCTGCTCGTGATACTCGGTAAAGATCTCAGCCAGCCGAGGCCTCGCGAGATCCAACCTCTCCCCTCAGTTCCCCCCACGCGCGTTAATCCCAAGCCTCAATTCGTAGCACTCGCGGACGAGCGCCTCCGAGCGAGCCAGCCGGTTCGTGGAGATCAGGCTGAAGCGCCTCAGGGACCGCAGCTTGCCCACGGCCTCGTCATAGAGCTGCTCGGACAGGGGGTTATAAATCCCCGACGCCGCCCTCCAGATAGAGTACATCGCAGCTGCAGCAGGGAGGAGCGTCGGGGGAGCAGCTGGCCGAAGTGGTCCTCGATGCTCCCATAGACCAGCTGCACCGTGTCCTCGGTACAGTTTTGGTCATAAAGGTATACATCTTCGAAGTGGATGATGTCAGGGATGGTGAATGGGAAGTCTTGCATTCTCGATCTTCTGTTTGTGAAGGAAGGAAGGAAGGACCAGTACTCCTTCAGCCTTATATAGCCCACTGCGCCCTAACAAAGCTCAAAAGTTGCCCGCTTTTGCCCAAGAGGTCGCTGACACGCGGCAGTCGTCAAGCCTTCTCCGGTGGAATCGAGGCGATACGACCCTGGCACATCGCCTCCCCCCACGTTCGATGCGCATACTACGCACACGGTCGCCGCGACCGTTCCTGTTCCCCATACCTGCAACTGGATGGTCGAGCGAAACCTTATGAAGAGCTATCCGAGCCGCTACCCTGCACGATTATCCCTGGCCGGTATCTTCCCTACTCGCAACGCCAAGGATCAAAGCCTTCGCCAAGAGGCAGCCGCGCAGCTTCACTGCCCGGCTATCCTTAGCAGGCCTCCCACGGCCCCTCCAATGCTAAGGATCAAAGTCCTCTCTAGAGGCAGCCCAGCAGCTACCCTGCTCGACTATCCCCGGCCGGTAGCTTACCTACCCGCAACACCGGGGATCGAAGCCCTCGCCAAGAGGCAACCGCGCAGCTTCACTGCCCGATCATCCTTAGTGGGCTTCTTACAGCACCTCCAGCGCTAAGGATCAAAGTCCTCCATATAGGCAGCCGAGTAGCTTCCCTGCTCGGCTATCCCTGGCGGGCAGCTTCCCTGCCGCAGCGCCAAGGATCAAAAAGCCCTCCAAGAGGCAGTCGAGCCCGAGGATCTCTCGCTCGGCTATCGTTCAGGACAAAAGCCCTCGCCAAGAAGCACCGGGCAGTAAGCCTGCCCGGCCAAGGGTCCTTGGTAGGCTTCTTACAGCCCGTCCCGCGCTAAGGACCAAAGTCCTCCCAGAGGCGGTCGAGTCTTCGCTCGGCTATCCCCGGCCGGTAGCTTTTTACCATAACCGACAGGGATCAAAGTCCTCACCAAGAGGCACCGGGCAGCAACCCTGCCCGGTCCCCGTCCTGAAGGATCAAAAGCCCTCACAAGAGGCAACTGGGCAGCTACCCTGCCCGGTCATCTCCGGCTGGTGGCTCCCTACCCGTGACGCCAGGGGTTGAAGCCCTCACAAGAAGCACCCGACCGGCTACCCCTCTCGGTCACCCCAGGCTGGTAGTTGCCTACCCCCGATGCCAGAGATCAAAGCCCTCGCCAAGAGGCAACCGCGCAGCTTCACTGCCCGGTTGTCCTTAGCGGGCTCCTTACAGCCCCTCCGACGCTAAGGAACAAAGCCCTCCATAGAGGCAGCCGAGTAGCTTCCTTGCTCGGCTATCCCTGGCGGACAGCTTCCCTGCCGCAACGCCAGGGATCAAAGGCCCTCACCAAGAAGCAACCGTGCAGCTTCTGGGCCAGGGACGTCGAGTCTATCCAAGTTTGAGCGATCCCCCATCGACTTCGGGGCTATGGAGACGCCTCCTTCTCGGCAACGCTTGGCACGCTAGACAAGTGATCGAAACCAACTCGATGGATGATCGCTAGGCAAATAACCGACTTGACATGGAAGCCCAACAGCGCGAGAAGAAAAATTTTTACAAGCAAGCCAATGAAACCAAAGAAAAAGTTTTATTACTAAAAGGAGGTCTTTACAGAGGGTATTTTTGGCTCCCTAACCTAACAAAATGCCCGGAGGCTTACAAAGTTCCAGACGCAGCAAAATAAAAAAGAGGAGGAAGACGGGGGCTTTAGGCCTCGAGGCCAGGAGCGACCTCGGGGCCCTCAACATCCACCACGAGGAGAGCTGGGTCCTCGACGACTTCCTCGCCATTAATCTCCTGTCCCTGCCTGCTGGTGTCCGTGAAGGGGTATGGGCCCGGAGCTCTTCGTCGGCGAACCCCGGCACCCGGGCCTTAACAGCGTCGAGGGCCTCATGCCAGATGAGGGTCGTGGCGACGGCCAGGTTATCATAGTAGTCTTTCGACTTCTTGTAGCCCTCCACCACCTAAGCCGCCGAGAGGTCGGCCAACTTGGCCGCCCTCAGGTCGGCCGACTTCGCTCACTCAGCCGCCGTCCCCAGCTCCTTCCGGAAGGTTTTCACTATCTTCTTCAGGTTGCCGGCCAGCACCTGAGCGTCCTTAAGCTTGGCCTCAGCAACCGCGGCGGCCTCGCGGTGCCGGGCAACCTCTCGCTTCCCAGCCTCCACCTCGCCCTCCTAGGCGACAACCCTCGCCTTCATCGCTTCCAGCTCCCGCTTGGAGCTCTCTTCCAACGAGGCGAGCTGGCCCGCAGCTTTCATCATCGGGGTTACCACCTCGGCCTCCATGCGCAAGGCGAGGGCGACGTGCTGAAGGACCTGAAAGGCAGAAGAGAGATCAGGAAGATAAGAGAGGCAACGAATCTCAAAGAAATAATAATAATAAAAGACAAGCGCTTACCTGCATGGACTCCTGGGCGATGGACGCCAGCTGAGCCCTGAGGTCCCCCCGGGGACTCTATCCACGGCCGATGCCTCTATCTCATGTAGCAGGCTATCCGCGACGGATAGTCTCGAAAGCACGGCGAACTGGAGACCGCCTTCCTTTACCGTGATCGGCGAAGACGGTCCCTGGGAAGACCTCCTCTTGAGTGGCTTTGAGGGAGAGCCAGTCTCCTCCTCCGAGGCCGGGTCCTCCAGAATCCAAGCCCGCCTCCGACCCAATGTTCTACTGGGCCCAGGGGCGAGATCCGTCTCCGAGCACTCGCGGGGCACTACCGCCGGGGGAGAAGGAGCCGGGACAGGATGAGAACGGGAAGAGCCGGCGCCCCCAACCTTCGCAACCGGGCTCGGCTGGCGCATAGAAGCCCGGAGTGAGTCCATGTCCATAGGTCCTGCACGGAACCAAGTGTAAAAGGAGTCAGCGACACAGGTAATATACGAACCAAAAAAGAAAACCTAAACTTACCGACGAACTCAACGGGGCTGAGCCCGGCCCAACTTAGAACCTTCTCAGACAACAGCACGTCGAAACGAAGGATTGGCTCCCATGACGCCACTCTCACCGCGACGGGGTCACTGGACTGGTTCCCCGGCAAGTGCTTCTCTCTCAACCACTCTGTAGGCACGGGCCAGTCTTCGCCCTCGGGAGGGGAAACGAAGAAGAACTTCTTCTTCCAGTCGTGAATGGAAGAAGGCAAGGCCACAACCCCCGTCCCGGCGGCGCGCCTTGGTCGCTTTCTGAAAGAGAAATAAACCCACATCGGGTCGCCCGCTCGACCACCGGGGTCATTTTTGAAGACGAGGGAAGAATCAAGGAGGGAAAGGCTGAAGGGGATCGCCTGTAACTTTAGGCGGACCAGAAACCCGAGGAGAATCCTCCACGAGTTTGATACCAACTGACCGGGGGCTAACCCGAAGAAATTCAACGCTTCAATGACCTCAGGAGAGAAGGGCAGATGCATTCCACCCTAAAATGCTTCCAAATACATGGCGATCTCCCTACCCTGTACTTGGTCTGCCCTCTCTCCCTCCTTGGTCAGGCGGAGCGTATAGCGTGAAGGGATGTGGAAGTGAGCCCGAGCGTTGGCAAGCTCGTCCTCATGCCTTATCCAACACAAGGCGCTAGGGGCAACATCTACCGCCTCCTCCCTGGGGGCTGCCCCCGCCACAGGATCCCGGGAAGAGGGGCCAACCCCTGCTCCCCGGGAGGACTCAGGCTCACCTAAAGGGTCCCTAGAACCTACCTCAACGACATCTACTGACTCGACAAGAGAAGACATCTAACCTTGAGAAGAATGATTCTAGGGGAACGAAAGTGGAAGGAAGAAGACGAGCGCCGAGCAACCGAGACTTAGAACGGGAAATATGAAGGAGTAGGGGCCCTGGAACGGGCCCCACCCCTACTTATCGCCACGAGCGACCTCATCCAACGGTGCCCTTCATCTCCCCCCAAGACGCCTCCTCGCATCCAGCGGCTCCGATTACTCGTCCCCGCACTGGAACGCACCCTTTCAGGTATCGCAGGTCTGCACACGTCGCGTTAGCCAACCGACGCTCGACACATGGGCCGTCACTTCAAAGGCAAGATACACGAACCGGCGCATCCTCCTTAAATGCAGAGATCTCGCGCTGATTATCTGGCAAAAAAGACAGCTCGCGGCCCGGGGATGCGTCCCGACGAAACCTTAGGAGGGAGCTCACCCCGGGCGGCCCGGCGGTCCACTCCTGACCCGACCCGCTGGCTGGTCGGGACAAGAGTTGGGGGATAATGATAATGTTCAATATTGGCGACCCTTAAGATCAGGACACGTGGCGGATGGCACGTCCCAGAACTCAGAAGAAAGGGCCCACAAAGGCCGACCAGGCCACCCCTGTACCCGACCGACCAGCACAAGCTAGCCCTCCTCGGGGCTCCCTGCAGATTGGCCTCCTCGGCCCCTCAGCTCGCCCTGAGCTGCCACAGGACCAAGTCTCCTCGGCCTTCTCGCTCGTCCCCGAGCCCCTTGGCCGAGGCCGTCTTTCTCGGTCCTCCGACCAGTTCCGTCGCACACAGGCGTAACCGCCGCTCCGCGAATCTCGCCATGCGCGGATTCTCCGCCAGCAACATCCCACGTTCCACGCCTTCACGATCCCCGTTCATGGGCGATCCGCTCTCTACGCGGACGTGACGTCGGGAGCGTAACTGCCGGTGAGATTCTCACGCATGCTGCTGTGTGTCTCCACCGCCATATAAACCCCCATCACAGAGGGGTCAGGGAAGCCATTTTTTACTCCACTTAGCCGTTACGCTGCTTGGATCTAGTACTAACTTGATCGTCGAAGGGTCCTCGGTAGTATCAAAGCACCCCGGGATTTCTTTGCAGGTAATTGGCGTCAAACTCCTCCAATCACCAATTTCCTCAAAACCCATTGAGACTCACACACAATAGGGAATCCCCTCCAGAATCCACCGGGAGACAGCATCTGAAGGAGATCTTAAAAGGACCTCGGCATGTTCAGGACGAATACTTGCACCTGCGGCCATTGCACCTACGGAGTATTTTCGAGCCCCTATGATTATATCCGTAGGGGCAATCCTTTATTGTAGTAGTGACTTTTACCTTTGCTTTTTCTTTGAAACATTAATGAACTTTAAATTCGGATCCGGATCCTCTGCTATTTTCTTCCTTGCTTGTCAAATCGGACGGCAGAAAGCGGGGTACAACGGGGGCTCAGGGGTTTGTGGGGTCTAGGAGGTGATCGGACGGTCGCACGGGGAATACCAGGATTCTTGCCATTTCTGGGGAGCAGAGGAACCTGATCGCTGAAATTCCCCTAAGAAATTGCCATTAAATCAGCCCATAACTTTAAAGACATAGCCAGCCTAGGTGTGGACACAACTAAACTGACTTGCATGAAAAGAGATTAATTTTAATTAGCTCATGAGTAGGGAACTAATGTCACTACGCAAACAGCAATTAATTTGAGGCCCCATGGGAAACCTTGTAAGTTTTCACGTGGCTAGCCTTCGGTGCATGGAAATGACAAGAGAAGTTTGGTTGGGTAAAAAAAACTGGAGGATCTCACTTTGAACATTCAACTTTGTCACGCACATGCATGGACTTTAGTGCGGGGGAGGAGGGTCGATCGCTACAGACAAGAGTCACGTGTGTCCCTATCGCACGTGGGCTTTTTACTCACGCACCAGACCTCTAGCTAGCAGCTCACTGACACACCCTTTACTTCTTGATTCTGGCCGGGTTACTATATGTAATATAAAATCCTTCACGATAAAATAAATAAAAAGAAAAGGCCATTCCATTTCGACAAAAGACCATACCCAAGTTCAATAGCTTTGCGTCCGCTATCCCGATCATGATTTTCTTACCCCCAGAGGGAAAGGTCCTTCCCTTTTGGGCCGGTTGTGGGCGAGGAGGGATTCGAACCCCCGACACCGTGGTTCGTAGCCACGTGCTCTAATCCTCTGAGCTACAGGCCCCACCCCGTCTCCACTGGATCTGTTCCCCCCTCCCCCTCTTAAATAGCCAGCGAAATGAAATCTTGTAGTCTAGATTTGAATTCCAAACTCCTCATATGACACTCACAATATCATTAGATCCATGAGACACTCGCAGTATCGTAGGCTTGGGTTATCTTTTTTCATAAGTTAGTTGTTATGACGGTAGTTACGGGTTACAGTTTTACAAAAGAATGATTGCAACGTAGAAAATGTTGAAAAACATGAAGGTTATGGCTTGATTGACTTGTGACTTGTGAATATGGTCTTTGAATAAGTTGGAATTAAAGCCGGAATTTTTTTTCTTTGCAACCCTGCATAAATATATTATAGAAAATGTATGTGTAATTTAATATATAACGTTTTCAACTTCAACAATAACATTGTGATGACCTGTGGATTTTCATAATCCAATTATTTAATTTTGATGATTTTGTAAAATATTAATAGATATATATACACGTGTTCCCATTTCGTTTTTGCTTTTATTTAATAACAGTGCATATGAGCTTGGTCGTGTAAAATTGGATTTCCAGAAATTGCTCATGACGAGCTTCACATGAAGGAGGATATTGAGCTTAAACGGAAAATGTATCGGAGGTTGGAGGAAACGGACGAATGCAACACAAAATTCCCAATTCTAGCAAAGACCGAGATTGATGCGTGGAAATCCGAGCTTGAAGCATGTTAATTCAAGATTGAAGACACTATTGGAATTTAAGGATCGACTTAAAAACGCAGGAAAGTCGTGATTCAAGATTCAAGAGCTCGTGTCAAAAGATCGAAAATTCAAGATTCGGCAAAATATCGATTTCAACATAGGAAACCATGTAACTACTGTACGGTTATGGAAAATATTAATGCACGCATGCTTTGTCTTGCATTTCAACTTTTGGCTAAAAATTTGAGGGAATTTTCATTCAAAACGATTTTAGTTTTCATGTACAAACTTTTCTATGTTTTCCTTGTTCATACGTTTCTCCTCTATAACTTTATTCATCTGTTTGCTTTGAAAAACCAACTATTAGTTTCAAATATTTATTTTTAGCTTCAGAGCAAATGTCTGGACCTCAGAACAAACATCTGAATTTTTGATAAACGTCTATGCCAAAGTCTCTGATTGAAAATATTTTCTCTTCAGACGTTTGTCATTTGCTTCTTCAAACGTCTGTTTGTTCTCTATATTTTTTATTGCCTTGGACCTTTTTATGGAACAAACGTCTCAACCTTAAGTCGACAAACGCCTGCAGCACAAAATCTTAAAAAAATCATTTCTTCTTCAGACGTTTGTGTGGCAATGCTTTAGATGGCTGTTTTACTCTCTGTTTCTTTCTTCTCTTCTTTCAAATTTTGCGAAGAACGTCTGAAAGCTCTTAAGACAAACGTCTGAAGCTGTTTTACTGTCATGTCATTTTCTTCTTCAGACGCTTGTCCGATTGTATTTCAGACATCTGATAACGGCTATTTTTGATTAAATTGACTTATAACGGCTAGTTTTGTTTGAGTGCTATATATGGGGATTTCCTTTAGTTTTTGTTGGGCTAAGACTTCCAAAAATATTCGGAACAAGTCTAAAGTGTTTTCTCATCTCTGTGAGTGCCAAAACTTGATTTTGATTATGCATTTCCCTCACACGCTCAAAAATATCAAAGAGCTTACTCATTGAGTATTAGTTGAGCTTTGAGAAACTCTTTTGTGAGCAATTGTGATTCATTTTAACCCTCTTATTTTCTTTGTGTAAGAACTCTCGAGTGTAAGAGTGTCTTTATAAGAGAGAAGAGTGAGAAATTTTCATTTTTTTGTATGAGAATTCTTGAGTGTAAGGATACCTTTGCAAGAGAGGAGAGCTTGTAAAGTGAAAAGTTGTTCGTGTGTCTAAAAACGTGTTTGTTTACCGCCGAAAACAGAGAAGAACTGGGATAGATCGTCTTACCTGTATTTAGAGACAGATGCTACTTGGATTTATCTTTCCACCTCTCTGAAAATACCAAGTTGATTTATGGCACCATATATCGGAGGTTTGTACGGATGCGGCCGATGTAGCGAACTTCGTCAGATTCCCCTTCATTTTATGAAGGGTTTTTGATTGTGGAGACGTTCTTCCCTATAGACGCAACCTTCTACAGTTAATTACGTTACCGCATTGCGATAACCACTTTCTCCTGCTCCGGCAGTTCATTTCGTGTCGTGTGTATGTTTTGTTTTGGTTTTGGTTGCCCGTGGATCGTATACGGAGACTAATTTATGTCGTCGTCCGTAGGGCGTAGATTAGTCCAAATCCGTATATTTGAGATTTGGGTTTAGGTCAAGAATTTTGCTTGACGGGGCCTACGTTGGTAGCTCGATTTGCCAACGGGAATGAACTTAGGACGCAGATCTCACATTTGTGAGGTCCATTGGTTCAGGGGATATTTGTGTTTGATCTAAGGATCATTAGCCATATTTGAGACTAAGAATAATTTATGAGCCGTAAGTATATGCGCTCAACTGATCATTAGATCATACATGAATAGCCCATGGATTGTATATGGTAGTCATTATGGAAACAGTCCGCAGGGCAAAACATATTAGTCTAAGGATATCGCGGTCCAACATTCCCTGTTTGGGATGAATGTTTGTTTAAGGGCATTTCGGCCCATTATCGCAATGTTTGGGGGCGAAAATTAGTTTTAAGGACATTTCGGTCTATTATCGGCATTTTGGAGGCGAATATTAGTTTAGGGACATTTCGGTCCATTATCCATCTTACGCATGAAAGTCGACCTTAGCTCCACCATGAGGTTCTAGAGGTATCAAGCATGCCAAATTTTAATTTTATTAGGTGCTAAGTTAGACTAACAAGATCTTTACTAGATTATTAGAGTTTTCCTTTGAAGATGTGATGAACTAAAGAGAAGAAAAGAGCATACAACCTTTATAGTTCGAGTCATTCTCTTCAACAGCTCCGGGTTATGGTCCACGTGACTCCACTAGGCTCCTCTTCAAGATGAAAGAACCTCTTTCGTGATCTTCGCGCCAAAGACGATCCACCCGAAGTCCACAAGTTCAAGCTAATCCTTCACTAATTTCTTAGTGAAGGCAACACTCCACATCAAATTGCTAATCTAATGTGTAATGGTGAAGTAGTGGTTTAATTTGCTCACTAGGGTTTTCCCAAGTTCAATAATTCACATCACATATGAGGGTTTGAACTTGGAAGTGAGTGAAGAAAATTGTAGAGAGCAAGAGGAAGCAAGAGCTCAAGAAATGGCTAAGGCATGAAGAATAAAAATGATGAGAGTAAAACTCAAAATGGCTCTCTCTCTCTCCTCACTCATTCAAGTATGGAATAAAATTGCAATTCTAAATTGCAACTATACTTGAATAGTGAGTCAAAACTAATATACAAATAATAAAACCTATGCATTGCCCATTCCACAAATATCTCCATAATTTACACCTCATTTTTCTATTTTCTAAAAATAGAAAAAACATGCCATACTTCATATATATATATATATATATATATAAAGCAATTAGTGAGCTAAAAATATTAGTTAAGATATAATTATATCACATATAATATATATCACATTATTAAATCAACACTTGATTTAATAATCCGGTTATATCACATATAACCGACTAATATCATTAATCTGAATATCACATTATCAAATCAACACTTGATTCGATAATCCGGTTATATCACATATAATTTGGCCGACATCAGATAACTGCCAGATTATAATACGGTATCACATACTCATATTTAATCAGGCCTACGCACATATCAACATATGTTCCTTACTTCGTTTCGCTCGAACCTGGAAACTTCTGTGTGGGACTCTAAAGACTCGTTAATATGCCAACAGTAGGTGATGATCACATCAATCACCTACAAGTCGTCAGCGGTACTAGCTGGATGTAACGGCTACCCAGGTATTGAGCAATATGAAGATCAACAAGGAAGCTCATCCATACTCTCCATGGAGCCTATCAGTAACACTACCGTACAGTCCGGTCTCTTCGTCTGATATGTCGCATATCATGTCTACGAGTGGTAAACGTTAGTCCCCAGTAACGTGATAAGTCATGCCGATGTCTGGCTTATAATGGTTCGAGAAACTACTGATAACACTTATCAGTAAATCTCGGCAGCAGCCCTGGCCAAGGACTTCCAATTATAGCCAATCGAGCATAGCGCAATATCAACCCCCAATACCAGGAGAGACGAAACCCCTCCTATCGCTCATTGCCTTAATGTGACTCGGGACTGTATCCAAAATCCACCTGTTTGCACGACTCTTTTGAGCCGTGGTAGGAAGGAAATCAAAACACAGTGGGAGCCACACAAGACTCTATGACGATCTCGGGTCTACAGACTAATCTGTACCAGAGTCACCAGAGGACTGCTATCTGACGATAGGTATACTACCACATAGGAGTCCTCGGCGAGTCCTGTTCGATGTACCCATTCTCCTATGAGCACCTGTGTACAATCTTTGATGTCACACATCAATGGTTGTGGAATCAACCATCGCCCTCTAAGGGACAAGAAACGTACACACTAGTCTACATTGGTATATCGATGCTCTAGTCTCGATATTCCAACGACTAGGAACTGATTAAAGGATGTACTTATGGACCATCCTGGCCCTACTAGTATGATCTCATCATAATCCTGGTAGTCAAGTACATATCCTAAGGGTTTTATCAACATGTGAGAGCAAGACAGTAAAGAATACCAGTCAACATGTTAAGATAAAGAGTAACCAGATAGCATACTATCATATCGAGCAAAAAAGTCCTCTCTATATATGTCCAAGCATCCACTATAATATACATCACATGTACAATAATGGCCTCAAGGGCATACATATTCTTAACAATCTCCCACTTGCACTAAGGTCATGTGTTGTAGTATCTCATACCCAACATCCCAAAAAGTCTCTAAAACTGTATCTTGGGGAGGGCCTTCGTGAGTAGATCCGCTATGTTGTCCTTTGTGTGAACTCTCCTGACCTCGATCTCCCGGCGATCTACTATCTTCCTGATCAGGTGATACCGCCTCAGAATATGTCTGGATCTTTGATGGGACCTGGGTTCCTTGGCCAAAACCGACGCTCCATTGTTATCACAATACACATGTATTGGATGCTTTATGGATGGAACCACACCAAGTTCAACAATGAACTTCTTCATCTAGACAGCTTCTTTGGCAACATCGTTGGCAGCGATGTATTCAGTCTCCATCGTCGAGTCTGCTATGGTGTCTTTCTTGGAACTCTTCCAATACACCGTCCCTCCGTTGAGGGTAAAGACAAAACCCGAGACCGACTTACTGTCGTCCTTATCACTCTGGAAGCTCGAATTGGTAAAGGACTCCACCTGGAGTTCACCGTTAACATACACCAAGAACATTTCTTTTGTCTTTCTCAAGTACTTATGAATATTCTTCACAGCTGTCCAGTGATTTTCTCTAGGATCTGATTGATACCTGCTCACTACACCTAGTGAGTAAGCTACATCCGGTCTGGTACATAACATCGTATACATGATAGAGTCTACTACCGGAGCATAGGGTATCCCTTGCATGCGAGCCCTCTCCAAATCAGTTTTGGGAGACATCTCTTTGGAGAGAGTGATTTCAAAACAAGCGGGTACATTATCTCGCTTGGAATCTTCCATGCTAAACCTCTTTAGTATGTGTCTATGTACCTGGATTGGGACAATCTCAAAATCCGTTTAGATATATCTGTATAGATCTTTATCCCCAGAATGTAGGAGGCATCACCAAGATTTTTCATAGAAAACTTGAGTGATAAGAAGAGCTTGACCGAGTGTAGCATAGGAACATCGTTTCTTATCAAAAAGTATATTATCTACGTACAATACGAGGAAGACCACCTTACTCTCTGCAACCTTCTTATATATACAAGATTCATCTACATTTTTGATGAAGTCAAACTCTTTGATAGCTTCATCAAAACAGATGTTCCAACTCCACGACGCCTGCTTTAATCCATAGATGGATTTAAGCAGCTTGCACACCTTTCCGCTGCTTCCACTGTCTACGAAGCCTTCTGGCTGTGTCATGTACACGCTCTCTTCTAAATCACCAATTAGAAAAGCGGTCTTGACGTCCATCTGTCAGATTTCGTAGTCATGGTATGCAGCAATAGCAAGTAGGATCCTGATGAACTTAAGCATAGCGACATGAGAAAAGATTTCATCATAGTCAACACCAGGTCGTTGATGAAAACCTTTTGCTACAAGTCCAGTTTTGAAAGTCTCAACTTTTCCATCCACACCTATCTTCTTTTTGAAGATCCACTTGCTCCCAATGGGTTTTACCCCTTCAGGAGCAATTTCCAAAGTCCATACTTGGTTGGTGTACATGGATTCCATCTTGGATCTCATAGAATCCAGCTATTTCACAGAGTCTCCAATTGTGATGGCCTGCTCGAAACTAGTCGGGTCATCATCTTCCATGATGCAATCCTCACTCCCACCGTCTACGAGAAAACCATAGTATCTCTCATGTGGATAAGGAACCCTACTAGATCTGCGGAGTGGTTGGGGTTCGTTAGGCACTATTGGATCCTCTGGTTCCACCAAATCGTCAGTTGTAGTCTGTGCTGCTGGAACTTCTTCCAGTTCTACCTCATTGCCACTAATTTCTTTAACAAGAAATCCCTTTTCTAAAAAGGTGGCATGTCGAGAAACAAACACCTTTTGTTCCTCGGAGTGGTAGAAGATATACCCTCGCGAATGTTTGGGATATCCTATAAATTTGCACAGAAATGACCTTGCCTCGAGCTTGTCCGGATTTTGTGTTTTCACATATGCCGGACAACCCCATATCTAAATAAAATTAAGATATGGCATATTCCCATTCCATATCTCATATGGAGTGGTAGGCACTGATTTGGTCGGAACCCTATTCAATAGGTATGCAGCTGTTTCAAGCGCATAACCCTAAAAAGAGATAGGCATCTCAGCAGTACTCATCATAGAGCGCATCATATCTTATAGGGTGAGATTACTCCGCTCCGATACACCGTTGTGCTGTGGTGTATACGGAGGAGTAAACTGAGAGAGAATCCCATTCTCTTTTAGATAGTCTCAGAATTCCTCGCTTAAGTATTCTCCTCCCTGATCAGATCGTAGGATTTTAATACTTTTGCCCGTTTGGTTTTCAACTTCGTACTTATATTCCTTGAATTTCTCAAAAGCTTCAGACTTGTGTTTCAACAAGAACACATGTCCGAACCTTGAAAGATCATCGGTGAGTGTAATAAAGTACGAATAACCATTCCTAGCATGTGTAGACATAGGACCACATACATTACTATGTATCAGTCCCAAGAGTTCAGTAGCTCTTTCTTTGTGTCCAGTAAACGGAGTTTTGGTCATCTTGCCTTTGAGACATGACTGACAAGTTTCATATGATGAAAATTCGAACGAATTCAAATATCCATCTTTATACAACTTAGCCACTCTTGTCGCATTGATATGACCTAGTCTACAGTGCCAAAGGAAGGCTTCGTTCATTTCTGAACTTTTCCTCTTGTTTGTGTTTTGTATGTTAAGAACTTTACTTTGATTAAGAACATATATACCGTTATATAACGTGCCATATCCAATCAACACTTGATTCTAAAAAATGTGCATAACATTATTCTCTAATGTGAGATTATATCCTTCTTTAGTTAGCAAAGAAACTGATATAATGTTGCACATCATCTTTGGTACGTAGTAACAGTCGTTCAGAATCAATGTATTACCGGTTGGTAATAAAATGTGATAATCGCCAACTGCCTTGGCTGCAAAAATAGCACCATTCCCTACTGTTAGGGATTTATCACCCTTTCCTAGTTCTCTATCTTTGTTTAGCCCATGTAACAAATTACATACGCGGGATCCTGATCCGGTATCCAATACCCAGGACGTAAAACAAACTGAGAAACAGTTCTCGGTAACGAACACACCCGAAGAAGATGCATCAACATGCTATTTCTTCGTATGGGTGGCGCGGGAATCCTGATATGCCCCTATCCCTTGCTTAGAATTATGACAGTCATAAGATAGAGCGGGACCAACGTTCCCTAGCCCTGTATAAAAGAAGGGTTCGGTCAATACATCCATATTATTATCTTGATTAAGGCGTGACATTAGTTGCTGCCTGGAGAGAGAGAGAGAGAAGGAAACGCGTTAGCGTGCGCTCTTTGCAAGATTAGATTAGTTATTATCTTATCTAATCAGGATGGCTCCCACTATTTTTATCAAATCTTCCTTCAAACCCTAAAAGGTAAGATTAGCCGGGATTAATTACACCCTACAAGTTCACCAATCGTTCGGCCAGGCAGGTATCGGTACTCCAAGGGTGGTTCTCCGTGCTTTCGCATGGACCTAATTAAAATAAACCTCGTTTTCCTAGAGGCATAACCCCGTTGACACTTTTCTAGACACCTACTGGATTAGTTAATTATAAAGTGCAAAATTCTCCCAGGAGTAACTCTTACTCGCAGTGGGTATCGGGATCCAACTATCACATAGAAAGTATGCAATCTCATTGCAAATTTCAACACTTGAAATTCCCGATGATAGTTTTTACCCCTAGCGTCCTATGACCTTAACGGAGGCCAAACAACCCATAGGGCGCTAGTCAAGTTCAACCCGTTCATTTCTTGATTAAATTATACCCACCCGCACGACCCTTGACGGAGGCCAAACAGCGCCGTACGAATACCCTAATCCAATCGCATCACATGCTATAGATAAGTACTAATCGACTACCGCATACTATGCCTTGACAGAGGCCAAACAACCGTAGCACGAATACTAAAATAGCACTTATCTGAAATGACGGAGGGCTACGCAGGTTTTTAAGAAAAACATAAGCGTAATGAATTTGATATTGTTGTAGAATCTAGTGATTTAGAAAAGGAGTGTTTTTTAGGCTTTTGCTAGTTTCGCTAAAGAGGTCACTCCCGGTGAAGGGATTTCGGTTCTTTCCTCATCGAATGAGGTGCAGGATATTCAAGAACATCACTATGCAAAGCAAGAACTGGAGAAGCAGTCAAAAGACAAAACCGAGTGGGTTGTAGAATTTGCTAGTTTCGCTAAAGAGGTCACTCCTGTGAAAGGATCTCGGCTCTTTCCTCATCGAATGAGGTGCTGGATATTCATCAAGGAATACTACTATGCAAAGAAAAAACTAGAGCTACCCTTTTTGAAAATTTGATTTTACAACATCTTTTGGTTTCTTTCTTTTCATTAATATCATTAATGAAGTCCCATCATTTAATGTTTCCTAAACATTACTGTTCCCCGCCGACATACGGAGACGCGACAGCGTAGGTCCTTCTTACCTGAATTTCGGGGCAGATGCTAATTGGTGCTATCCGTCTACCTCTCCGAACATGCCAAGTTGATTTATGACACCGTATATCGGAGATTTAAACGAATGCAGCCGATATAGCAGACTTCATCAGATTCCCCCTCATTTGAGGGGTTTTTGATTGTGAGGACACTCTTCCCTGCAGGCGCAAGCCCCTGCAGTTAATTACGCTATCGCATCGCGGTAACCACTTTCTCCTTCTCCAGATGGTCACTTCGTGTCGTGTGTGTTTGTTGTGTTTTTTGGTTGCCCGTGGATTGTATACGGAGACTAATTTATGTTGTCGCCCGTAGGGCGTGGATTAGTTCAAATCCGTATTTTCTTAGATTTGGGTTTGGGGCTGGGTTTAAGCATACGTTAGTCTCATTTGAGACTAAGATCAACTCAAATGTTTGTTAAGGATACGTTAGTCTAATTTTAGACTGAGATCAACTTAACGGGATCATTTAGATCCAACAAGAGAGCATTTGGGCTCTATTGTTTAGTTTAGGGATATTGCGGTCGATTACCAGTTTAAGGACATGGTGGTCCAATGTTAGTTTAAGGACATCTCGGTCCAAGGTTAAGGACATCATAGTCTATGGGTTTAAAGGGACCCCAAAGTCCGAGGTTAAAGACATCATAGTCCATGAGTTTAAGGACCCCACAGTCCATGGAATGATTGGTTATCGGGACCCGTCACCTCTCTGAAGACGTTGAAGGATTACAACGGCAAATATCAAAGGAGTGAAGAGATGTACCCTTGAACCAAAGTTGATTGGGAGATCTGTAGTATAATTTGGAACTAAGATCAATTAATTAGATTATGAGCACATTGGCTCAGTTAAATATGAATTGAGGACTTATGGCCAATTTGGGCTAAGTCCAATTTAGGTTGAAATGTTGGCCCTTTGTTGGACTATTGAACATTTATCTAGGTTCAGCCCCCCATTATTTAGCAATACTAAACAGGGGTTTGGGGGCTCTGACTACATTTTGTCTTTTATTGGGCATTGACCATTCATCATGGCTCTGGAGTTTTCTTTGAATGTCATATGAAATGATCAAGTTTGAAAGAATGTAGTCGGGGTTTAATCAAAGGGTAGTCTTGACTCAGAAAGACTTAGCCAATTTGGGCTAAGACCGGTTTGAGAATAGTGTTAAACACTAACATATATTTGGCGATCACGTGTTCCCACGTGATGCACTTTAAAACAGTGTTAAACACAGGGGACAAAATGCTCAAAATAGTGTTAAACACTAAAAGTGGGGTGGTCACGTGGGGTCACGTGAGGCGCCTGAGAATTGGGCCAAACCTCCTTTATTTTGTTCTCAAAATATTCAAATAAGTGTTAAACACTTTTAGTCTTCAGGCCATCACGTATTGGCACGTGATGGGTATCCATGTATTGATTATTAAAGTGTTTATTAAGGGGTCACGTGGGGACACGTGAGGGCGCCCAAAATTGATTCTGCCTTTGGCTTTGTTCCCTTTTTTTTGAGGGTCACGTGGGAGCACGTGAGGCATTGCCTCCAAGTTTTTCTTTCTCATTTTAAGGGATCTGTTTTAGGCGTCACGTGGGGGCACGTGACCTAGACTTGTTCTTTCTTTTTTACTCATTAAGGAAAACGGTCACGTATTACCACGTGACTAAGTTCTTTACGTGCATGGAGGGTTTCAAGTCTCTTGTTTTAAGAATTAAATTCTCTGTAGGGTTAAACCCTAATTCTGTTTTAAAGAAATTAAATTCCTATGTATATGGAAGAATTAAATTCTTATGTAGGGTTAAACCCTAATTTCATTTGGAGGAATTAAATTCCTATGAATTTGGGAGAATTAAATTCTCATATAGGGTTAAACCCTAGTTTTATTTGGAAGAATTAAATTCCTATGAATTTGGTGGAATTAAATTCCTTAAATTCAAATTCTCTCTTCTAAGTTTTGGATCTGCATGGCAGAATCTCCCCGATGAGAATTAAATTCTCAACTTGTGGGGAGATCTGCTTCTGCAGATCTTCAACCAAAGGAAGAACTAAGTTCTTATTCAGAAGAGTTAAACTCTTAAATTGAGAATTAAATTCTCCTTTTGTTTTATGGAGCTTAGATCTCTTTCCCCTTTCTCACCTAGGGTTTCTTTTCTCTGAAATGAACTTCTTTTCTCTCTTGGGAATTAAATTCTCCTCTCTTTTTTCTCTCTGTTGTTGTTTTTTTCTTTCCAAAATCCAAAAGATCATTCTCTTCTCTTCTTGGCTCCTATTTATAGGAGAAAGAAAAGAATCAATTTGTTTAGTCAATCTTTCATTGAAAGATTTTGGTTGTTTCTGTAACCAACATGATCTTTTAGATCACTCAGTGAATTTTATTCACCATTGGATTTTTAATCCAAAAGATATTCTGTTTGTTATTCTTGGTGAATTTTCAGGGAAATCTTTCCTTGTATAGAATTTTTCTATAAATTAGTGATTTTTAATCACTATTGGATTTTTAATCCAACGGCGCTCCACTTTACAGAGCACAATCTCTTTTTTGTTTGGAAAGATTTAAAGAAATATTTTTCCCTTTAGGGTCTTTGATTTCCCTTAATTAGAATTTAATTATATTAGTTCAGAAGGCTTAAGAGCTTATCACGTGTTGGCACGTGATCCCACTGTTTGATCATTTCTGTAGAATTCAATTCTATTAATTAAGGAACTTAGGAACCCATCACGTGTTAACACGTGACCCCCTTGATTAACATTTTAAACAGAATTTTAATTCTGCTGTTTTAAAGAGTTAAGGAATTATCACGTGTCATCACGTGACCCTTGGTCACGTGTAGACATGTGATACCTCATTGGGATCTTTCCTTGCCATTTTATTCTGCCTTTTAATTCTTTCAGTGGGTTCTTTAAAGGTCCATCACGTGTGGGCATGTGACTCCACTAATTGCTTGCTTGATTAGAATTTTAATTCTATTATAACAGAGTCCCAGGAAACTATCACGTGTCAACACGTGACCCTTGGTCATGTGTGAGCACGTGATACCCCATTGGGGTATTTTCTGATATTTTATCAGGGAACAAATGCTCCCACAGCGTTGTTCTCATGTGTTTGCACGTGAGTGCAACGCTGTCACCTTTGAGACCGTTGGATCTGTCTAGGGAACATGGAAGATGAACTATAAATGCAGGAGTCCCTTCAGAAGCGCCTCCACTTTCCATCTTCTTCCTTGCTTGTTCTTGCCTTGAGAATTTAATTCTCTCTCTCAGAACTTAGTTCTCTGTTTCGAAATTTTCCAGAGTTTAACTCTATTAACAAAGATTCCCCTTTTCAGGCAATGATATTGAACGGCTGAAGAACTTCTTGTAGGAATTTAGATTTTAAATCCACACCAAAGGTTTTTTCCTTTAACAAGAACCCATCTTTCCAAGTTAAAATAATGTCCAATCTTTAAATAACAAACCTCTTAGGGCTTCTCTGATCTTCAGGGATCGATGGTGATACTTGTCTCTTTCATGGAATTTAATTCCATTCCAAAGAGTCTTTTAACTCTGAAAATGTTTTCTGGGAATTTAATTCCTCTGCTCAAAAGGAATTTAATTCCTCTAAAGAACTTAGTTCTTTAAAAGAAGACTTCTTGGGATTTTTCCTCCTGAGTTGTTCTTACAGAAAAAATTTTTAGTAGAGATTCTACTTGATTTTCGCAGAGTCCAAGATGGGTTTCCATTTGGGGGAATGTGTAGAGTCATTTGAAATCCACTGTTCATTTATTGAGAATCTTCCTTTTGTTCTCATAATGATTACCCTGCCTCATCATTAGTGAGCCGCCATCTTGATTTTGTGGGGCCCTTGTGTTTTGTAACCAATGGTCTCATAAAATAAGTTATTTGTCGTTTTCTTCCACTGTCTTTTTTATATACATATATATTTATAAATACATATATACGCGTGGGCTTCACTAACAGCTTCCTTTCCTTTGTTTCAGGAGTAATGGCTTTTCTCCCATACTTTCCCTTTACTCGCTCAGAGGCGGCTTTTCCTCAATCATCGTCGGACGAAGAGGTGATGGACATGATCAGGGCTCATGACCCAAATTGCACCAATCTACTTTTATGGGGGACCTGGTACAGTCATATCATCCGCGGTTGCCGCAGCTTTCTTTGCGAGATACCGACAGAGCCTACCTATCCATTTCTACCGATGGATCGTCTATGGACCGCCTTTGCTGTGGAGATGTCGAATTGGACCCCTACGGGACGGCTTGAGCCGTCTACAACTGGGATTCCGAACCACCCTGTGCCAGCTATAGACATCTTAGGGCATCGCATCTGCCAAGGTGAAGCCCAGCCATGGGGACAGATTTACAAAATAGGGCTTACCCTTCGACATCCCACGGGCTACCTTCTCTGGGCCTGTTATATCCTGTCCGCCCATCATGCGCGACTGCAGAGGGTCGGACTCTATCAGGCGGTATACGCGTCTCTCTTCCACTATCAGTCCCCCATGTCTGGTGGGTTAAGGCCTTCTTAAACCAATGGAATCTTTCCACCAACACCTTCTTTCTAGGGAAACGCGAAGTTTCAGTTTCTCTGGAAGAGTTTCGCGAGATCTCAGGGTTGCTGGTCAGGGGGACGCTCTATGAAGAACTGCTACCTCCCGATGAGTATGTCTTCGAAACTGAGCCTGCTATGCTTGATGGCCTGTCGACTGAAAATGCCATCCGCCATAAGCACCCAAGTTTAATCAAGACTCTGAGCATTTTTGAGAAGCTATTCACAGAGTCAGAGGAGCAGGGTGTCACTTTTAAAAGTTTTATCGCCTGCTTCTTTCGCGAAGACGTTCTATCAAAGACGGCTCCGAAGTTCGCAAATATCAATGACCCCTTTGGGTTCGGTTTAAAAAAGCGACCAGCTAAAGAAGAGAACTTGCCGCAGTTCTACATTCCTATCCTGTCGGCCGTATCTTTCGAGTCGATTGCAGCTCCTGGTATGGATGAGGAGACTTTCTTCGTGGGCTTCATCAGTGTTTGGCTCAGCTAGTTCGCCATTCCTATGCACCGTTGTTTTATGAGAGCCTCAGTCGTCTACCCTACCCATCGCATTGCTGAGGGGACGCGACTAGCTGTGGGCATTGCAGGGCTAGCACATCTGTATCATGGCCTAAGCGCCGCGGCCAATACCTCAAACCTAGGCGTGGATGCGGTAAATTTCTCTCTTCATTACTTTACGTCCTGGATTGAGATGCACGTGCTAGGGGCATTTGCTGCGCACCAAAGACCCAGCTTTTATGACGCTTACACTTTTCCGCGACTCATGCGGCTGGTGGATGCTTCTGCTCCTGACCCGACTCAGTCCGGAGCTATTCGTGTGCTGATTAATCCCTATGCCAATACGGGCGGGATGGTATTCAACGATCGAGTCCTCTCTGCTCTTTCAGGACCGATTCAACAGCTTTGCGACCCGTCGAAAGAGAGAGTGCCTTCTCTGAAGCCCAAGGAAGCCATGCACCTATATTCGATCAGACCGGGTTATCTGGTATTTCGTCAGAACGGTGCGACCCTTTTTATGCGGTACAACCCATACCGCTTTGCTCGGTAACTCGTATATGACCAGGGTGTCCCCTTTGAGGCATTTATAGTAGAGCCTAGCCCTTCGTCAGAAGTTGTTCGTGACGCCGCTCATCACTTCATGCGGCTGAACACCGGCTCTCGCTTCGTGATTCCTGAAGCTGATTATATTCCTCAATGTGTGGGGTCCTTCACGGGCTGGTACCTCCACCGAGTCAGTCCCATTATTGCCGAGGAGAGGAGGATGCTCCTCGGATATAGGGCTCCCACTCCGATCCAGGCCACGGGAGTTCCGCCGCGACCGCGTGCAGTGGTTCGCCCTCCCTTGAGAGATACTAGCGTCGTGCTTATTCCGGAGGCGGCGGAAGTGGATTTAACTCCCACAGCTGGTATGCCTCCGCGAACTAGAGCTCAATCAAGGGCCAATAGGGCACCAATAGCAGTATCATCAGCTGCGGCGTCAGCAATGGCAGTATCGTCGTCGGTAGCACCGCTGAGTGAGCATATTGAAGGCGAGGTGGGTCAACGCCACACTAAAGCACCGAGGGGAAAGAGGCGATCGTCTTCTGCAGTTAGTTCTGGGCCTAAGAGGCGGAGGAAGACGGTCACCAATCTGCTCGACTCTTTAGTGGAATCCGAGCCTATTCTTCAAGGTGAACCACTAGCCATGCAAGAATCAGAAGGTGGTCTACTTTTCCTGGGTTCATCTGCCGAGGAAGCTGCACAATTGGCTGAGGGTATAAGACGCTCACTGGATGAATCCGAGAATGTAAGGATCCCGAAGAGGCCTTATCCTGCCGTCATCTTTTACGAAGACCCTCCATCAATACGGCGGATATTTATAGGTCCTTTGGAAGAGGGAGGCGAGGGAGCTCTTAAACAGCTTATCTCGGCCGATACTGAAGACGCGCTTTCGTTGTGGACCGGTGGCCACGAGTCTACCCTCGAACCCCGGCGAGCATACCTCCTCAGGAAAGAGCGTCGGCTTGAACAAGCCATACTAGAAACTCTTTTGCGCATTGGTACACTTATATATCCTTTTGTAGTATTTTGCACTGCTTATATATATATACATATCCTTATCCTCGTGCAAACTTTGCAGGGACTTCGGCAATGGCGGAGGATATGAGTTCGAGTCGCGCTTTGACTGTGGACTCCGCAAATATCCCCAATGAGACACTAATTAGTGTGGAGGGGGTCGATGCAACCGTTGCTCCTGCGATGGAGCTTCCCTCGGTGATTCCCTCTCCCCCAAGTGCTTGCTCCCCCGGAAGAGGCATCTTCGTTGGCCGCCGATTCAATAGATCTTTCTGGGGACGGCCCGGAGACTAGGGAACATGTAGTCGAGGCTACCGTCCTTCCGCTGGAGCCTGCAGTGGCGGCCACTGCTCCTCGATCGGAAGTTATTATACCGGCCTACGTCCCCGATGATGTACTTGGGGGCATGGAAGAGACCGCCGAAGCTGCTATCCCTCCAGTCCAAAGCGGGAGAAGCATCGAAGGTATCCTTTTATATTTTATTTTGATAATCTCTCTATTATCTGAACCATTCTGTCTTTTCAGAATTGCGCGGGTTGGCGGCGTCTATTGCTGATCTGTCTCCCAGGAAGTCTTTTCAGCGCCGGCTGGAGATGGCCGCTCCGCAGGCGATATCTCCTCAACGCATCGTCCTCTCTTCCGGGCAAGGTTATTGTCGTTTGCCCTCTCCTCACAGCATTATTGTTATTTCATATAATGGTATTGATGTCTTCTACAGTTCTGGAAGCCGATGACGAGGTTGAGATTCTTGACGGGCCTGGGGAGCCTTCAGACCCTTCTTGCATGACGGTGGGTAAGTAAAGTCTCAACGTTGTTCCATCTGCTCTTTACTTACAAGTCTCGCTGATTGTTTATAAATCTTAACAGCTTTGCCGGTTCTTACCACGCTGGAATCTCGCATCGTCATGCCACCCGGCCCCTATGCTCTACGTGTCTCGGAACGGATGGCAAAGCTAAGCCTTTACTCCCTGTCAACCCTGATTGAAGACCTTCGTGCCGGCAGTCTGATCACGGACGAAGTGTTTGCCACTAAAGCCAACGGTTCTCTTCCCTTTCTTGCCACTTACCATAGTGAAACATTGGTGCAAGTCTGGGTTGAGTTCTGTCAGCAAGTGGAGGCTTGCTTGCATATTCTTGAATGTACACGCCTTCCTTCAGAGGTTGTGGCCGCGAAAGCGAGCTTACGAGGGCTGATTGAGCGGTGCGCCGCGAATATGATATCATGCGAGAAGAGGCTCAGTCGAAAGTTTTCGGAGAGGGAGCTGGCTTCCAAAGCACTGAGGGAGCTTCAAGCCAATCTTATGGCCAAGACCACTCGGGCATATGAACTTTGGCGGGTGCTTCAAGAGGATATCAAGGAGGTGGTAGCCATTGATAAGGCCGTCATTTTCACTCGCAAAATGGTCGAAGCTCATAAGGTTACCGAAAAAGAGCTTGAAAGTCGGCTTGCCTCATACCAGGCTCAACAGGCTCAAGCGGAGGTCCGTCTCTTAACGATAATAAATCATGAAGCCGAGGCCCAGCGGAAAAAGTATGAACTGGCAAACCTATTGAATCGTCCACCGGCTTGAAGAATTGTATATATATATATATATATGTATATATATATATATTCTTCTTTTGTACATACTCCTGAATGAGAGTATTTTTTTTATTCTTTCATAAATTGCACTTTGTATTCATTGTGATTCATGAATAAAAGACATATTTTGCTTCATGATAGCGTGTCCCTTTTAGTAAGTGCATTTTGTGGATAATCTACTTTGATTTCCATGTAGGACAGCGATGGCTTAGGAGTCAGGGTTAAGATCTGCCTCCTAAGACTTTTCAACTTTATGAGCCGTGAGGGTCTCATAAAGAATTTTCTCCCTACAGGTCGAGAGGATCCCGTAGGTGTAATTTCTCCTTAAGAATCGTGAGAATTCCTAAGTGGGTTTTCTTTTGAGAGTCGTAACGATCTCACAAAAGAGTTTTCTCCCTTACAAGTCGTGAGGACCCATAAGTGATGGATGGGGTTGACATTATCCGCATTTCATGGAGTCAGGGGTTGCTCTGGTCATTTCCCACGGGGTCAAGATTGACTTTAGCCATATTCTATGAGACCAGGATTTGCTTTGGATGCTTCCCACGGGGTCAGGATCGACATAGTTGTGTTCCGTAAGGACCAGGATCCGCTCTGGACGCTTCCCACGGGGTCAGGATTGACATAATCCGTTTTCCACGAACCAGGATTTGCTCTGGATGCTTCCCACGGGGTCAGGATTTACATAGCCGTGTTCCGCAAGGACCAGGTTCCGCTCTGGACGTTTCCCACGGGGTCAGGATTGACATAAGCCGTGTTCCATGTAACCAGGATTTGCTCTGGATGCTTCCCACGGGGTCAGGATTGACATAGCCGTGTTCCGCAAGGACCAAGATCCGCTCTGGACGCTTCTTACGGGGTCAGGATTGACATAGGCCGTGTTCCACGTGACCAGGATTTGCTCTGGATGCTTCCCACGGGGTCAGGATTGACATAGCCGTGTTCCGCAAGGACCAGGATCCGCTCTGGACGCTTCTCACGGGGTCAGGATTGACATAGACCGTGTTCCACATAACCAAGATTTGCTCTGGATGCTTTCCACGGGGTCAGGATTGACATAACCGTGTTTCGCAAGGACCAGGATCCGCTCTAGACGTTTCCCGCGGGGTCATGATTGACATAGGCCGTGTTCCACGAAACCAGGATTTGCTCTGGATGCTTCCCACGGGGTCAGGATTGACATAGCCGTGTTCCGCAAGGACCAGGATCCGCTCTGGACGTTTCCCACGGGGTCAGGATTGACATAGGCCGTGTTCTATGAAACGAGGATTTGCTCTAGATGCTTCCCACGGGGTCAGGATTGACATAGCCATGTTCCGCAACGACCAGGATCCGCACTGGATGCTTCCCACGGGGTCAGGATTGACATAAGCCGTATTCCACGAAACCAGGATTTGTTCTGGATGCTTCCCATGGGGTCAGGATTGACATAGCCGTGTTCTGCAAGGACCAGGATCCGCTCTGGACGTTTCCTATGGGGTCAGGATTGACATAAGCCGTGTTCCACGTAACCAGGATTGGTTGACTTTATCCGCATTTTACGGAGTCGGGGGTTGACTCTCGGTTGTCTGTGCATCGTCGAGTCATGGAACTGTGAACTTCGCCGCAGCTCCGATTTGTTGACGTTGTGTCTGTTGAAATGAGACGAATGTTGAGATGATCTCCAGGCTGCTTTGTGAACCGTTGAGACTTGGCTCTCTTTCGGATGGAGCCTGGTGGGAAGGTGTGGTTCCCACTTTGTTTGTGCCCCTGGATTGTATACATGGATCGATGTGATCTCACATGTAGGGCAAAAATTCATTTTATATATTTTTCTTTCCACGATGCTATATCATTTCAGCTTTTATATCGCGAAAGTTGCGATTGCCCAATCATTTCGGCTATTTTTTCACGGTGCCCAATCATTTCGGCTATTTTTTCACGGTGCCCAATCATTTCGGCTATTTATTTTATTTACTCGCTGCTTTTTATTGCGAGTTGCCCAATCATTTCGGCTATTTCGCATGCATACATTTTTACTTGCTGATTTGCATGTTGCCCCATCATTTCGGCTATTTCATATACATTTGTGGCTCACTGACTTTTCACCGCGAGTTTGAGATTTGATACTGATTTAGGCATCAGCATCGTTACAACTGGGATATTGCCAGGAGCGAATCATCATTTGCCTCTGTCGATGTCGAACAAAGGTGGCTTAGTAAACAGGGTTATGATCCTGTCGACTAAGGCTTTTAACTTTACGAGCCCTAAGGGTCTCATAAAGGTGTTTCTCCCTACGAGTCGTGAGGATCACGTAGGTGCGTTTTCTCCTCAGGAATCGTGAGGATTCCTAAGTGTGTGTTCTCTTATAAGTCATAAGGATCTTACAAGAGTATTTTCTCCTTATAAGTCGAGAGGACTTACAAGGGTTGTTCACCATGTAAACATATTCCTAGTCGCGGGTAGGACTTTGTTAGGGAAATATTTATTCGCGCCCGTGGATTGTATACAAGGGTCAATACTGAACCGCTTGTAGGGCAGCATTGGAGGTTGTGATAGCTACTTAAGAACAGGTTCAGATCCTTGTAGCTTAAGGCTTTTGAATCCTATGAGCCGTGTGGGTCTCAAAGGGGGAATTCTCCTTACGAGTCGTGAGGATCTCGTAAGTGTAATTTCTCCTTAGGAATCGTGGGGATCCCTAAGTGTGTTTCTCCCTTGTGAGTCGTAAGGATCTCACACAGGTGGTTTCTCTTCACAAGGTCGAGAGGACCTTGCATGTGTCTTTTAACGAGATTGCGCCTTTTCGGGTTTTCACAAAACTCGCCGGTAGCCCTGCTGTTTTTACTCACGGAGCCCTTTCGGGTTTTCATCCGTGCCCATTTTACTTATGGACATGCCGTTTTCTTCTCTTTTTTATTTTTATTTTTATTTTTTTTTATCAGCCTTAGGATGCTGCAGTCCGTAGTAGTTTATTGACGTCTCAGTTAACAACCAGTTTTAGGACATAGTGGTCCATTGTTAGTTTAAGGACGCTTCGGTCCAACGCCAGTTTTAGGACATAGTGGTTCATCGTTAGTTTAAGGATATTTTGGTCCGAGAAAAGGAAGCCAGCTACTACTTACAGAGTTTAGGCTTAGGAAGATAGCGAGCGGACATAGACGTCGTCATCTATCATTGACCTAGGCCGTGACTCGTCAGGCGTAATATTTCTTTAGGAAGCGACCGTTTATTGGCCTGAAAGGTCTTTCACCATGCATGTCCATGATTAGATATGCTCCACCTTGGTAAACTTTGTCTATGATATACGGGCCTTCATAGTTCGGCTCGAATTTCCCCCGCTTGGCACGATTGGGGATCATAGGCCTTTTGACCACTAGAACGAGTTCGCCTTGGCAGAATGTTCTCGGCCTAGTCAATCTCTCATATGAGCGCGTCATCTTTGCTTTATAAGCCTCCAGATTTTGCTCCACCATGAGCCTGGTTTCATCAAGGGCATCGAGCTCCTCAAGCCGAAGGTGGGCATTTTCTTCGTCTGTTAGCTCGTAGTGAACCGCCACTCGTAGAGAGGGTAACTCTATCTCAAGGGGGAGTACCGCTTCTATGCCTAATACCAATACATACGGCGTTGTGTTTGTGGCTGTTTTGAACGTAGTCCGATACGCCTAAAGAGCTTCATGCAGTCTCTCGTGCCAGTCCCTCTTATTTCGAGACGTCGTCTTTTTCACTATCTTCGTCAAGGTTTTATTAAAAGCCTCAGTTAGACCGTTAGCTCGGGGATTATAGACCGATGAACATCTCCAGTCTATGTTATGCTGTTGTGCGAAGCGGCTGATCTTGTAGCTTCTATAGGCTGCCCCGTTATCGGAGATACTCCGTCGCGGAATGCCGAACCGATAAATGACATGTGTCTTGAAGAAATGGAGGATATTCTCTGTCTTCACTTCTCTTAGCGGTATGGCTTCTGCCCACTTAGAAAAGTAATCGGTCGTCGCCAAAATGAATCAATGTTCTCTGGACGATGCTGGTTCGATGGGCCCGATCATGTCAGTTCCTCACATTTCGAACGGCCAGCTAGCCACCGTTAGGTGTAGTGGATTCGGATGCTGGTGAATAAAGTCCCCGTGAACCTGGCATGAGTGGCACTGCTTCGCGTATTCGAGGCAGACCTGGATCATCGTGGGCCAATAGTAGCCCATCCTTTTGATCTTCAGCTTCATCTTCGGGTCGGCTTGGTGAGAACCGCAGAATCCGTCGTGAGTTTCTTGGACGACTCTTTTTGCCTCTTCAGGTCCCAGGAATCTTAGCCACAGAGAATCAAATGATCTCTTATACAGAGTATCATTGACGAAGGCAAAAGATAGAGCTCGTTTCATGAGCTGATGTCTTGACGACGCATCATCAGGTGCTTGACGGGATTTTAAGTAATCTATAAAGACTTCCCTCCAATCCATAGCCTTTTCCTGGTCTTTTATTTGCAGAGCCATTTGCTCGGTCGCTCCCTTTTCTTCGGACGACTCCGGAGATATTTCTGCCGGTGCAAGAACCCGACGACTTTACACAACGATCCTCATGTCATCGAGGTTTTCGTCGGCCAGTTGTTTAGCGAGCTTGGCTAATGCATCCTCCTTGCTATTTTCCGCACACGGTATGCTTTCCAGGGCATAGGCAGGGATTTGAGTCAGCAATTGCTGCACTCTCTTGCCGTATTTCACTAACTCTGGTTTGCACGTTTGATAGTCGCCATTTACTTGACTAACAACCAGTTGGGAGTCTCCGTATATGAGGAAGTTCTCAATTCCCATGTCGACAGCGATCTCAAGACCTGCTATCAAATCTTCGTATTCGGCTTCGTTGTTCGTTCTTGGCTCTGTTAAGGAGAAGGCAAAGCGCATTATCCCTCCTTGTGGAGTCACGAAGATGAGGCCTATCCCTGATTTGATTATGGAGGTGCTTTGTTTGCGCTTCTTCATGGAAGATGCTCCGTCGAAGTAAAGTTTCCATCGGGTATCATTCTCTCTTCTCGCCCCGTCGATCGTGTTAAACGCGCACTCGTCAGGCAATTCGCAGTTCAAAGGAGAATCGGCGGGTATCGGATGTTCAGCAAGGAAGTCAGCGATGGCCTGGCCTTTTACTGCCTTGAGAGGACAATAAGTTATCGAGAATTCCATCAAGAGCAGGGCCCATTTAGCGAGCCGTTCTGTTAATATGGCCTTCGACATCAAATAATTGAGAGGATCCACTTTCGATATAAGATGGACCTCATATGCCAACGCGTAGTGTCTGAGCTTCATTATCGCGAAGATCAACGCCAGGCAGTGTTTTTCGATGGGAGAGTAATTATTTTCTGCCCCCAGAGAACTCGATTCAAATAGTAGAGGGCTCTCTCATTCCCTTGGTCGTTCTCTTGTGTCCATAATGCGCCTAGCGAACCTTCGAGGGCTGCTGTATACAGAATGAGAGGTTTTCCTTTGATTGGAGCAGTCAGCACCGGAGGATTCTGTAGGTATTGCTTGATTTTGTCTAGTGCGCTTTGGCATTTGCGATCCCAGACGAAAGAGGTTCCCTTCTTCATCAGGTGACTGTAGGGGCGGCGCTTGCCCGAAAGATTAGCTATAAATCGCCGGATATACGCGAGCTCCCCTTGGAGAGACCGTAGTTGCTTGAGAGTCCTTGGCGGTGGCATTTCCATAATCGCCTTGATCTTCGACGGGTCTATCTCGATGCCTCGGTGTCGGACGATGAATCCCAAGAACTTGCCTGAGGCCACTCCGAATGCGCATTTGAGAGAGTTCATCTTCAAGTTGTATTTCCGAAGGCGCTGAAACACGATCTTCAGATGCTCTAAATGTTCCTCGTATGATTTGCTTTTAACTACGAGGTCGTCGATATAGAATTCGACAATTTCATGTATGAGGTCATCGAAAATCTTCGTCATGGCTCTCTGATAGGTGGCACCGGCGTTCTTTAGACTGAAAGGCATCACCTTGTAGCAGAATATGCCCAAAGGGGTTCGGAAAGCGGTATGCTTCTGGTCTTCGGGATGCATCTTTATCTGATTGTATCCTGATGAGCCGTCCATGAAGGAGAAAATTTCGTGAGTGGACGTATTATCTATCATCAGCTCAGTGGCTGGAACTGAGAAGTCGTCCTTCGGGCAGGCTTTATTGAGATCCCGAAAGTCCACACATATGCGCACCGTCCTATTTTTCTTCATCACTGGGATGATGTTGCGATCCAGTCAGGATACTGAACTTCTTGGATGAAGCCGGATTCGATTAGCTTCTTGACCTCGGCGTTGATGATCATCTCAAGCTCGAGCAGCATTCTTTTCGGTGCTTGTTTGATCGTCTTGACGTCCGGAGATATTGCCAATTTGTGTATAGCAATCTTTGGATCTAGTCCTGGCATCTCAGAATAGTTCCATGCGAAGAAATCTTTATGCTGCATGAGCACGTCTTTTAGCGTAGCCACTCTTTCTTCAGACAACAGCTCACTGACGAATGTCGGTCGCGGGTCACTTTCCGTCCCCAAATCAATTTTCTTGAGCTTATCTGCAGTAGTATGTATTCCATCCTCCAGCTCTTTTCGCGCCGGTGGAAACTCTGAGATCACCTCGCCATCATCGTTTTCGAAGCACCAGGGGAGGTCACCTATATTCTCAGGCTCTTCTTCTAAAAGCGTTATCACATGGCGGGTACGAGATCGCTTCCAAGACCGATATTGATCTGGTTCCATTCTTGCTGCATACGTGGCTTTCGGTTCATGCTTCTGCGGCGGGATTACCCTCCAACTGCTGGATAGAGCGAACCTGCCGAGTTGATACTGGTCTTCAACCCAGTTCTTGAAGGTGAAGCAGTATTCGAGAGGATGCCCTATTGCTTGGTGATAAGAGCAATAGTCTGGGTGAGAGACCTTGTCTGCTTGCTCAGGATGCTTAGACTCCGGGAGTGTCATCATCCGATGTTTCATGACAAGATCGAATATCTTCTTTGTCTTGTCTCGAGGAAAAGAATATTCTTGACCCATTTTCTTTATAAGAGACGGATCCCGGCTGCTCGATTCTTGACCGCGTGGCTTCTCAGACTTGCTATGCTGCCGTCGAACGTTTTTTCTGTTCTTTGGTTTATTTTTGCCTGTGCGTCGGGTCTTTTGCATGACGGGTTGGCGACGAGGAGCATTGTCATTCTTAGCGGCCTGTTGAAGGAGGCGCTGCATCCTGGCTTTATCGTAAATGGCCATTTCGCGGTTATGGTCATCCCGGACCTTTTGACCCGCTTCCCTTATTAGCTTGTCCATCCGTTCTTCAAACGACGGACTCGGCATTTTGATGGCGGGACCTTGTTTTGGTTTAGGGTCAGCGTCTTTTAACGGAACGTCTCCTTCTTCATCGAAGTCATGTATGACATAGCTGCCATGGACTCGCTCTCGTTTCTTGGATTGAACATATCCAAGCCCGATCATTTCCATCCTCCTGTTGGGCAACTTTCACTGAGTTCCGGGGACATTCCAGATCCTGTTGTTGAACCAAGCTTGTCGAGCAGTCTGTTTGAAGGGTACACCTTGGCGTTTTAATAGCCTTTTCAAGCCTTCTGTGTAATATCTAGGCAGACGGATGGGCTGGAGCTTGTCAAATGTAGAATCGGCACCATGCCAAATTTCTTTTCCACTTTGGTCTCCGTTGATCGATAAAAGAGGATCGCCTTTTCATCTCTTCACCTGGGAGGGATGTAGAACGTCTGCAGTTCCTGCACATTATAGATATCAAGTGCGTCGAGCTCTTTGTAATGCTCTTGTGGAACCATGGCAATTTGCAAACTCCGATCATCGCTAGCGAGAGCTTGCATTGATGGACGAGTGGAAAATACAGCGTTGACCTTATCTTCCGAGTCGCTGCCGAAGATCAACATAGGGATGGACGGTCCCGGCTTGTTGTATTGGGGCGGTCCTGAATAAACTATTTCTTCCTCCTCCTCGGCATCACTCCCGAAGACCGGAATAGTGATGATAGCTTTGTTTTTCGGTTTGTGACATCTTTCCGTGTCCTCAAAATTCGGTAAGAAGTATTTTGCATCTTCACACTTTCGGACTTCATTCAAGAAGAATGGGTTCAACTCCCCCGTCACAGTGTACTCGAGACCATCTTTGAAGTACTTCATACACTGATGTTGTGTAGAAGGGATGATGTTGTACTCGTGTAACCAAGGCCTGCCAAGCAAAGCATTGTAGCATGTCTTGGCGTCAATGACATGAAACTTGATGTCTGTGACAAGCAGCCCAAAACTTAGTGTCAATATTACATACCCAAGCGTCCATGATGACTGGGAGTTAAATCTGGAGATGGTGATTTTATCACGAGCGTGGTGCTAAACGCTCATGTAGATTTCCTTCAACACTCTCACATTGAGAAGATTAATGGAGGACCCATTGTCAACCAGGATCTTGCCTATCTTGATATCATGACAGTATCCGGAGACATAGAGGGGACGGTTATGCTCGCACGTCCCGAGGAGGAGATCTTCATTGCCGAAAGTGATATCGGCCGTATGCACTTCGTCCAGCTCGTCCTTCATTTTTTCTTCGGCGAGGAAAGCTTGGAATTGCTCGAGCTTTTGCAGTGCCTTGATCAAAGAATCTCTTGCTTCTTTTGATAACAAGAGGGCATCGAGAATGCTTAGCTGCGAAGGTAGCTTCCTCAAGTGTGCCAGAACGTTGTAATCCACCTTGTTTTTCTTTGGCGGGTCCTTGGCTGTCAGCTCTTTAACGACTTGGTCATCTACGACGATATTCTCAGGGAATTGTTCTTTCCCCTTATCTTTTCTATCCGACCCACTGTTCGCAGGCCCGAGATTCTTTTCGGGTAGCGTATGATTGCGCCGTTGAATGTTCTCACAGCTCTTCGGTTCTTCCTCTTTTCCTGAGGTGGATTCTTTAAAGAGAGGGCCAAGAGTCATTTCTCCGTCAGAGTCGCTCCCGAAGATGAGAACTTGCGATCCCCCAGCGTCGACCATGTGACAGTTGCCGGTAGTTCTTTTACGCTCCTCGGTCGTATTTCTTTGCTTTCGACGAGTTTTGCGTTTCATCCGCTTGAAATGTTGCCGGTGAGCAACATATCCCTGCCACCATCTTTTAAAAGCGTTACACTCTTCGGTGGGGTGCGCAATCTTTCAATGATATAAGCAGTAGCTAGGATGTATATCCGCTTCACCAGGTGTGTTTCCTTCGGAGGGTGGCAGCTTCATTCCCATCGATATGGCTTTGGCGAACCTCTTCCTCGTCTTGAACCTGCTTTTATTTACGGCGGATGTACTTTGATCTGGTGGGAGTGTTTCAACCCTTTCGTCCAGTCGCCGGCGTTTGGCTTTTTCAAATATGGCCATCTCACGCTCTCGAGCAGCTTTGCTTTTAAGAAGAGCTTCGTCCAGGAATGCATCAATCATTTCGTCTGATGGCCCTAGAAGTTCCGGCTCAGGATCCGCCCCCAGTTTCTCTGCATAAGGAGTTTCTTCATCGTTTATTAACGAGTGGGAGATCACATGGCAGCTTACTACATAATCTTCAGGCTCATCTGACGAGTCTTCTCCGTTGTCGCCGTCGCCGTCCTCAAGGACGTGGCTGAGAAATTCTTGGAGTGTGACTGGAGTCCGCGCTTTTTGATTATATTCTTCCAACGCGTTAATCTTTTTTTGTAAGTCCGTGCGCTTGTCACCAGACTTTATGGGCTTTTTGGTCTTCTTCTTCTTCTTCGAAGACTTTGACGGCTGGGTGTGAGCGCTTTGGCTATTACCACCAATCTTTGGAGTTGGGCGCGATTTCAGCATTCCCTCGATGATCTCGGGTTCCAGTGGATTTTTCCACCTAATCGCCAGACATGTTTGGAGATCCTTCAGCATTCTTTTATTCTTAGCTGAAAGAACGACCTCCCATGAAGCTTCTTCTACAAAAGAGCATGATACCCCCGGTATGTCTGTCCTTTTGAGAGCGTGTGGCTGCGGCGGGTTTACTTTCAAATTCTCGGACAGTGCGAACTTGCCCTGTTGGTATTAATCTTCGATCCAACCTTTAAAGATGAAGCAATCTTCAATTAGATGGCCTGTCGTTTGGTGATAGGGGCAATAATTGGGATTATTAGCCTCAATGGGTTGCAATGTGCGTTTTGGATTCGGCAAATTAATGAGCCTATTGTGCACCGCAAGATTGAACAATCTCCTCGTTTTGTCCCGGGGAAATGAATAAGGGCGCTTTATTTTCTCATTATAGTATCGCCGTCTCTCGTCTAGTCGATCAGTTAGTTTTGGGCCACTGGGCTGCTGTTGAGCATTTGCGACGAAGGTCGCTTTCCCTTTGCCCTTTTCATTCCGTGGCTCTGGCTTTGAAGGAGACGGTCTATGACCCATCTGGTCCATTTGGGCCAGTTTGTCGATCAAGGCCTGGAACATGGTCGTCTTGAAGAACATCATAAATTGGGAAATAGTCGCTTGAGGGTCAAGAGTGCCTACGAACATGCCCACTGCCGGTGCTTCTTCGATGCGCTGCTCACATTTTGACCACAAATTCCGCCATCGTATTGCGTATTGAACCCATGTCTCGCTAGGTTTCACCCTGGCATTGATCAATGCCGTTATTGGGGTGAGTTCACTAGCACTCGTGAAGCGCTGCGTGAATAGAAGCTCCATTTCTACAAAAGTTTTGACGGAGTCGTTGGGAAGTTCTGAATACCACTCGAACGCCCGTCTCCGACAAGCTACTAACAAACTGGCGGAGCAGAAGTTTATCATCACCTCCGGTGTTACCGCACAAGGATCTGAATTGAGCGACGTGCTGATGCGGATTTCCCGTCCCTTTATATACATGAAATTTAGGGATCGTATATCCCAGCGGGTACCTTATTTGGTCATACCATCCTGGATAAGGTCGTCCAGTCTTAACGACTTGCCCAGCCGCTTCGTTCGCCCGGTGAGCTCGTATTTGCTGAGCGATATAGTCGTCCAAGGCGGCCTTAGAGATTGTCTCTTCTTTGGCTGCTGAAAGAGTCGAAGGGGGTTCGATGTCTCCCCTCTGTCGCCTTCAATGATAATCGGGGGGTTTTCAGCCGGAGGTTCTGGCTGTAACATCATTCCAGCCATGTCATGGAACAAAAGAGCCATTCGTTTGATGTTGGCTGCCTGTTCCGCGGCCTCTTTTTCTTTCCTCTCGAGCATTCTTCGGATGAATTCAGTATCGGTTTCTTGTTTCCGACGCTGCTCTGAGATCTCTGGATTTTCTTTTGGCCCAGTGAGTGCGGCCATTGCAGTCAGCATCTCCTGGAGTTTCTGCTGCTGTTGTTCCTGAGCCATCGTTATCGATCGGGTAAGCGGTCGATGACCCATGGAAGCACGGCTTTTCTCTTTTTCGAAAGCCATATAAACGGTATGTGTTACCATGCCCCCAGACTTGGAGCGTTTAGACTCAGCGTCTTTGCGGTTTGCCGCGGCCACAGGGGCTTTCTCCAACCTCCTTCTCTTGTGAGCGGTTGATGTTGAGGGAGCCGTTACAGCGGGCATCCAGACGGATGACATCTTCTGTGGTACCACGGGATGGCTCTTTTCTTGCTGAGCTTTAAGCTTCTTTGGCCGGCGAGATTAGTCCTGGTTAATCACCGATTCCTGGACCTGTCACCAGACTTTATAAATTTTGGAGGACAGCCGCTGAACGGGCTGCTCCGGATTCTTTTCTGTAGTAATCTCCATAGGTGGAGGAGATCTCTTTAGCATGGCAGTCGGAGAGTTCTTGTGAACCCTCCTAAGCGGTTCAAAGCTGTTCCCAGTTGAAACAGCAGCATTGATTTCCACAATGGGAGCTGGTAGAGTCAGTCCGGAAGGGGAATTGCCCCCAGCCTTCCTTACTTGGCCCCAGTGGCGACGTCGAGCGTGTCATGCGGTTAGGATTGTCTCAACTGTATGGGTGACTTCCTCATGCCCCCTGTTTTGGCGAAGGGTTGTCGTCGGCGTCAGCCTCTTAAAGACCGATGTCCATTGAGCAGCAATGTCCAATCTGTCAAAGACAGACCTCTGGGAAGGGGAAGCAGCTTTGAGGACTTCGCCTGGAGCAGGAGCCGGAATGGCCAGCTTTGTGAAGACTGACTTCTTGGCAGAAGAAGCCTCTATGATAATTTTGTCCGCTTGAACCAGGATGGCTATCCGCTTTGGGATGGCTGCTTCAGGTATCGCGGGCTTTTTGGCGTTCTGGCCCAGTCTGTTGAAGACTGAGGCAGTAAAGTTGGGCGACCCGTTGAGAGGGGCCGCAACAGTGGTAAGTCGATCAAAGACCAACTTCTTTAGGGCTTCTTGCACTAACAGCGGGGCATTGAAGCTCAACGGTAGGATCATAGTCCCAAAGAACAGCCCAGTGGTGGCCTGAGTTACTTGCTCCACCGGCATCTAGAACAGTGAAGCTGCTTGGGGCCCGTAGGTTACACCTTCAGATGAGGTGGAACGGGAGTTGCAGCTGCAGTTGGAGCAATTGGAGGCCATTTCTTTTTTTTGCGCAAGAGCAAAACCAAATTTTAGTACCTCGAACCCAAGGGCAACCATATCAAACCGCGATTCGTTCGCGAACATGACACACGAAGTGTGGAGTGGAAAGAGGAAGAGGTCCCACCGGGCATGCTAGAATCTGTTCCCCGCCGAAACACGGAGACGCGACCGCGTAGGTGACGTCTTGCCTGAATTTCGGGGCAGATACTAATTGGTGCTATCCGTCCACCTCTCCGTAAATGCCAAGTTGATTTATGACGCTATATATCGGAGGTTTAAACAGATGCAGCCGATGTTGCAGACTTCGTCAGATTCCTCCTCATTTGAGGGGTTTTTGATTGTGGGGACGCTCTTCCCTGCAGGCGCAAGCCCCTTCAGTTAATTACGCTACCGCATCGCGGTGACCACTTTCTCCTTCTCCAGATGGTTACTTCGTGTCGTGTGTGTTTGTTTTGTTTTTTGGTTGCCTGTGGATTGTATACGAAGACTAATTTATGTTGTCGCCCGTAGGGCGTGGATTAGTCTAAATCCGTATTTTCTTAGATTTGGGTTTGGGGTTGGGTTTAAGGATACGTTAGTCTCATTTGAGACTAAGATCAACTCAAACGTTTGTTAAGGATACGTTAGTATAATTTTAGACTAAGATCAACTTAACGGGATCATTTAGATCCAACAAAAGAGCATTTGGGATCTATTGTTTAGTTTAGGGATAGTGCGGTCGATTACCAGTTTAAGGACATCTCGGTAAAGGTTAAGGACATCATAGTCCATGGGTTTAAAGGGACCCCACAGTCCGAGATTAAGGACATCATAGTCTATGAGTTTAAGAACCCCACAGTCCATGGAATGATTGGTTATCGGGACCCGTCACCTCTCTGAAGACGTTGAAGGATTACAACGGCAAATATCAAAGGAGTGAAGAGATGTACCCTTAAACCAAAGTTGATTGGGAGATCTGTAGTCCAATTTGGAACTAAGATCAATTAATTAGATTATGAGCATATTGGCTCAGTTAAATCTGAATTGAGGACTTATGGCCAATTTGGGCTAAGTCCAATTAAGTTTGAAATGTTGGCCCTTTGTTGGACTATTGAACATTTGTCTGGGTTCAGCCCGCCCATTATTTACCAATGCTAAACAGGGGTTTGGGGGCTATGACAACATTTTGTCTTTTATTGGGCATTGACCATTCATCATGGCTCTGGAGTTTTCTTTGAATGTCATATGAAATGATCAAGTTTGAAAGAATGTAGTCGGGGTTTAATCAAAGGGTAGTCTTGACTCAGAAAGACTTAGCCAATTTGGGCTAAGACCGGTTTGAGAATAGTGTTAAACACTAACATTTATTTGGTGATCATGTGTTCCCACGTGATGCGCTTTAAAACAGTGTTAAACACTGGGGACAAAATGCTCAAAATAGTGTTAAACACTAAAAGTGGGGTGGTTACGTGGGGTTACGTGAGGCGCCTGAGAATTGGGCCAAACCTCCTTTATTTTGTTCTCTGAATATTCAAATAAGCATTTAACACTTTTAGTCTTCAGGCCATCACGTGTTGGCACGTGATGGGTATCCATATATTGATTATTAAAGTGTTTATTAAGGGGTCACGTGGGGACATGTGAGGGCGCCCAAAATTTATTCTGCCTTTGTCTTTGTTCCCTTTATTTTGAGGGTCACATGGGAGCATGTGAGGCATTGCCTCCATGTTTTTCTTTCTCATTTTAAGGGATCTGTTTTAGGGGTCACGTGGGGGCACGTGACCTAGTCTTATTCTTTCTTTTTTACTCATTGAGGAGAAGGGTCACGTGTTACCACGTGACCAAGTTCTTTACGTGCATGGAGGGTTTCAAGTCTCCTGTTTTAAGAATTAAATTCTCTGTAGGGTTAAACCCTAATTCTGTTTTAGAGAAATTAAATTCCTATGTATGTGGAAGAATTAAATTCTTATGTAGGGTTAAACCCTAATTTCATTTGGAGGAATTAAATTCCTATGAATTTGGGAGAATTAAATTCTCATATAGGGTTAAACCCTAGTTTTATTTGGAGGAATTAAATTCCTATGAATTTAGGGGAATTAAATTCCTTAAACTCAAATTCTCCCTTCTAAGTTTTGGATTTGTATGGAAGAATCTCCCCGATGAGAATTAAATTCTCAACTTGTGGGGAGATCTGCTTCTGCAGATCTTCAACCAAAAGAAGCACTAAGTTCTTATTCAGAAGAGTTAAACTCTTAAATTAAGAATTAAATTCTTTTTTTGTTTTATGGAGCTTAGATCTCTTTCCCTCTTTCTCACCTAGGGTTTCTTTTCTGTGAAAGGAACTTCTTATCTCTCTTGAGAATTAAATTCTCCTCTCTTTTTTCTCTCTGTTGTTGTTTTTTTTTTCCAAAATCCAAAAGATCCTTCTCTTTTCTTCTTGGCTCATATTTATAGGAGAAAGAAAAGAATCAATTTGTTTAGTCAATCTTTCATTGAAAGATTTTGGTTGTTTCTGTAACCAACATGATCTTTTAGATCACTCAGTGAATTTTATTCACCATAGGATTTTTAATCCAAAAGATATTCTGTTTTTTATTCTTGGTGAATTTTCAGAGAAATCTTTCTTTGTATAGAATATTTCTATATATTTGGTGATTTCTAATCACCATTGGATTTTTAATCCAATGGTGTCCACTTTACAGAACACAATCTCTTTTTTGTTTCGAAAGATTTAAAGAAATATTTTTCCATTTAGGGTCTTTGATTTCCCTTAATTAGAATTTAATTATATTAGTTCAGAAGGCTTAAGAGCCTATCACGTGTTGACACGTGATCCCACTGTTTGATTAATTCTGTAGAATTCAATTCTATTAATAAAGGAACTTAGGAACCCATCACGTGTTAACACGTGACCCCCTTGATCAACATTTTAAACAGAATTTAATTCTGCTGTTTTAAAGGGTTAAGGAATCATCACGTGTCATCATGTGACCCTTGGTCACGTGTAGACACGTGATGCCTCATTGGGATATTTCATTGCCATTTTATTATGCCTTTGAATTCTTTCAGTGGGTTCTTTAAAGGTCCATCACGTGTGGGCACGTGACTCCACTAATTGCTTGCTTGATTAGAATTTTAATTCTATTATAACAGAGTCCCAGGAAACCATCACGTGTCAGCACGTGACCCTTGGTCACGTGTGAGCACGTGATACCCCATTGGGGTATTTCCTGATATTTTATCAGGGAACAATTACAGAAAAATGAAACGAAAATAGAACGTATACTTATGCCATCCGCATTCGCCATGGGGCCCCATTATGCACCGTTAGGTTACTTAACTACTGGCAGAGTGGGGGATAGACTAGCGCGGGTGCAAAATAAAAGCAGCATTTATTATATATCATATATATAATATTACATTCGTCTCACCCAGTTATATGATCAACATCACAAAATCAAGCAGCAGAAGTAACATATGAAATATTGGATATATTAGGATGTCCCTGTTCTAAATTTAGCCAATAATGTAAAACACGGATTACTCAGTCGTGATGAATATCCAAACCCATATCCCTAGACCCCTACGAGAGTGGCAAGTAACCCTGCCAATTCTAGAGTTAGGAGACCCGGTCTCAACTCCTTGAGATAGTCTCCCACTGGACTCTAGAACCCGGTTGCTTGTGCTCCCCGCCTTGGGTCTATCCTAATGCGGAAAAGTAAATGATATACAACAGTGGCGACATCATCCTCAACTCGGAAGTGCCCCAATAAAAGAATATTACATACAAATTTTACATGAATGAAAATAAAAACTTTCATCTCACATAGAACCTCCCGGCTATTTTTTCACAACGATCCAATAAATCATATCAACAGCAACACATGATATCACATATCATATGTGTATCCCTAAAACTTGTTGACATATAGCAACGAGATTGGGATACCCCACATATTACACTTACAGTCGCAGAAAAGAAAACAGAAAACTACAATAATTAGAATCCGCAAAATCCTCAGACATCATAAACCCGGAATATCTCATATTTCGGATTTCATGCTTAACTTATAAACTTGCATTTTAGTCTCAAATTGAAAACTCTTTTCAATTGGTTGTCGGATAATTCAACAAGATTCCCGACTTAGTGATTGCGTACAATACGCAATTGCGATGGAGTTTTGATCCGAATCAAAACTTCGTGGCAATCGATCAATTGAGACTAAACGGCTAGCTTTATAATATACTAACTAGTTTTCATAAAACTAATTAATCCAGATTCTAATAATTGTATCACACACATCACAAAGCTTGTAAAGTAATCGCGACATTAGAATTCCACACGCAATTAGCAAACTTAACCAATTTTTCCAAGACATGAAAAATCCAGTGAGCTAAAGTTTCAAAACCGATCGTTTTAAGCTAATCCGGGAGTCGAAACGAACTCGAAACCCACCCGAATCTTCGCGGAGGAGAAGAGACAAAAATTAACTGTCGAATGGAGGGCCTGGGGGGTACCCACCCCTGGGGGCCACCATGAAGTGGCTACCCAGTTAGGGTGCTCTTGGGTCACCCATCCCCAAGGCCACCTTGTGGTGGTCTTGGGGTATGGGTCCGGCCTATGGTCCCTCACGGGGTGTCCTCGGGGTGCGCATGCTCCACCCCGCGGCTTCTCGGTTCAAACCGTGAGCTCGTGGGGTGTGTAAACAACTTAAAACATTATTTTTTGAAACTGTTTTTATCGGTAGTTTTTACGCGATAAAAACGGCGGATTTCTAATGTCGCTTCAAGTTACCCTAATGTTTTAGCTTGGCTCTGATACCTTGAAATTCAGGCATCCACCCCATCCAATGGGGTCGCCGTGGCACCTACATGTCCTTCAGCAGCTACTTTTTACGCATGCCCCCTCGCGAGGACTACACCCCACCGGAACACATTCCAGTCTCGGGACACCCTGGGGGTAAGAGCCTATACTTCGCCACACTGTCACACAGTGAGAACCCCCCATAGGTCGTCATCCAATGCCTGGTAGCTCTGATACTATGAAAGTCGACCTTAGCACCACCATAAGGTTCTAGAGGTATCAAGCATGCCAAATTTTAATTTTATTAGGTGTTAATTTAGACTAACAAGATCTTTACTAGATTATTAGAGTTTGCCTTTGATGATGTGATGAACTAAAAATAAGAAAAGAGCAAACAACCTTTGTAGTTCGAGTCCTTCTCTTCAACAGCTCCGGGTTGTGGTCCACGCGACTCCACTAGGCTCCTCTTTAAGATGAAAGAACCTCCTTCGTGATCTTCACACCAAAGACGATCCACTCGAAGTCCACAATTTCAAGCTAACCCTTCACTAATCTCATTAGTGAAGGCAGCACTCCACATCAAATTGCTAATCTAATGTATAATGGTGAAGTAGTGGTTTAATTTGCTCACTAGGTTTTCACAAGTTCAATGATTCACATCAAATGTGATGGTTTAAACTTGGAAGTGAGGTGAAGAAAATTCTAGAGAGCAAGAGGAAACAAGAACTCAAGAAATGGCTAAGGTATGAAGAATGAAAATGATGAGAGTAAAACTCAAAATGGCTTTCTCTCTCCTCACTCATTCAAGCATGGAATAAAATTGCAATTCTAAATTGCAACCATGCTTGAATAGTGAGTCAAGACTAATATACAAATAATAAAACCCATGCCTTGCCCATTCCACAAATATCTCCACGATTTACACCTCATTTTTCTATTTTCTAAAAATAGAAAAAACATGCCATGCTTCGTATAATAATATATATATATATATTTATATATATCAAATATACATTAATATATATATATATATAAATATAAATATTTATAAATAAAGCAATTAGTGAGCTAATGATATTAGTTAAGATATAATTATATCACATATAATATATATCACATTATTAAATCAACACTTGATTTAATAATCCGGTTATATCACATATAACCGACTAATATCATTGATCTAAATATCACATTATCAAATCAACACTTGATTCGATAATCCGGTTATATCACATATAACCTGACCGACATCAGATAACTGCCAGATTATAATACGGTATCACATACTCATATTTAATCAGGCCCACGTACATATCAACATATGTGCCCTACTTCGTTTCGCTCAAACCAGGAAACTTCTGTGTGGGACTTTAAACACTCGTCAATACATCAGCAGTAGGTGATGATCACATCAATCACCTACAAGCCGTCAGCGGTACTAACTGGACGTAACGGCTACCCGGGTATTGAGTGATATGAAGATCAACAAGGAAGCTCATCCATACTCTCCATGAAGCCTATCAATAACACTACCGTACAGTCTGTTCTCTTCGTCTGATATGTCGCATATCATGTCTAGAGGCGGTAAACATCAGTCCCCGGTAACGTGATAAGTCATGCCGATGTCTGGCCTATAACGGGTTGAGAAACTACTGATAACACTTATAAAAAAACTCGGCAGCAGCCCTGGCCAGGGAATTCCAGTTATAGCCAATCAAGTATAGCGCAACATCAACCCCCAATACCGGGAGAGACGAAATTCCTTCTATCGTTCATTGCCTCCATGTGACTCAGGACTGTACCCAAAATCCACTTGTTTGCATGACTCCTTTGAGCCGTGGTAGGGAGGAAATCAAAGCACAATGGGAGCCACACAAGACTCTTTGACGATCTCGGGTCTACAGACTAACCTGTACCAGTGTCACCAGAGGACTATTATCCGACGATAAGTATACTACCACATAGGAGTCCTCGGCGAGTCCTGTTCGGTGTACCCATTCTCCAATGAGCACCTGTGTAATATCTTTGATGTCACACACCAATGGTTGTGGGATCAACCATCGCCCTCTAAGGGATAAGAAACGTACACACTAGTCTACACTGGAATATCGATGCCCTGGTCTCGATATTCCCACGACTAGGAATTGATTAAAGGATGTACTTGTGGACCACCCTGGCCCCACTAGTATGATCTCATCATAATCCTGGTAGTCAAGTACATATCCTAAGGGCTTTATCAACATGTGAGAGCAAGACAGTAAAGAATACCAGTCAACATGTTAAGATAAAGAGTAACTAGATAGCATACTATCATGTTGAGCAAGAAAGTCCTCTCTATATATGTCCAAGCATCCACTATAATATACATCACATGTACAATAATGGCCTCTAAGGCATACATATTCCTAACAACGCGCACATGTATTTGTTACGTGGCGGAGTGAACGATGGTGACATGGAATGCGTCTAATTTGGGGTGTAATCCGATTTGAGGTGTGCACGTCAATTTGGAAGTACATCAACGAAAGAAGTTGTTGATTGTCGGGACCCGCCACCTCTCTGAAGACGTTGAGGAATTACAACGACGTGTATCATAGGTGTGAAGAGATGTATCCTTAAACCAAATCCCGTATTGGAGGGAAAAGATTGTGGTGGATCATCTAAGAATCGTTAGCCTTATTTGAGACTAAAATTATCTTAGGAGATATGGGATGAATATCATTTTGGATATCATCAATGAGAGATCATTAGTCATGTTTGAGACTAAGATTGGTTTGGATATCAGTTTGGATATCATGAATATAAGCTTAGCCAATTTGGGCTAAGATTGGGTTTCTGTAACACCCAGCAGTGCTAAGCACTCAGCTGCATATAGCGCTCACGTGTATATCACGTTAGGCGTTCCAATAGTGCTAAGCACTAACTTTTATGGCGCTCATGTGTATTTCACGTGAGGCGCTCCAATAGTGCTAAGCACTAACTTTTTCCGGCGCTCACGTGTGTTTCATGTGAGGTGATATGTTTTTCGAGATTTAATCTCTGTTGATGTTTTTAGAGAACTTAAATCTCTGTTAATGGTATTTTGACCATTAACGATCACAAAGATCATTATTTTGAGGATATGGGATCATGTTCTTTAAGAACTAAGTTTTTGATTTGAAGGAACTAAGTTCCTGAAGTATTATGAACTCCATGTTTTCCATGTTCATATTTTCAGAGAGGTTAAACCTCTTTTAATGGTATTTTGACCATTAAGAATCACCAAGATCACTATTTTGAGGATCTGGGATCAGGTTCTTTTAAGAACAAAGTTCTTGATTAGAAGGAACTATGTTCCCGGAGTATTATGAACTCCATGTTTAACCTTGTTCTTTTCTGAATCTTTGATTCTCAAGAACAAGATCTTCCCGATGAGAATTAAATTATCAATTTGTGGGAGACTTGTCTTGTGGATCTCAGATCTAGAGAAAGAACTAAGTTTTTTGAGAAGGGTTAAATCCTTAGATATGGTATGTTAGGTAAATGAGATATTTTGATCTCTTATTTTTTCTTTACCTAGAGATTTTTTTAGGAGAGAAATCTTCTACTTTGAGAGAATTAAATTCTCTGTTGTTTTGAGAGCTTTCTGTATTTTTACAGAAGCTTATGGGGGTTTCTTTTTTTCCTCCTCTTGTTCTTCTTTTGTATTAATCTCTTTGCTCCTATTTATAAGAGAAGAGAAAAATCAATTTGTTGAAAAAATCTCTCATTGAGAGATCATAATTGATTTCATGATAAATCAAAATGATCTCATATATCAATCGGTGAATTTTATTCACTGTTGGATTTTTAATCCAAAAGCTCTCTGTTTAATAGAGAAGATTTTTTATTTGTTTAATAAGATTAGGAAATATTTTCCTAAGATAGAATTTTATTCTGTCAAATGAATATCTTATTAGTTTAATAAGATTAGAATTTTATTCTATCATATGGATATCTTGTTAGTTTAACAAGATTAGGAATATATTTTCCTAATATAGAATTTAATTCTGTTATATGAATATCTTATTAATTTAACAAGATTAGAATTTAATTCTAAGATAGAATTTAATTCTGTCACATACAATTTTATTCTATCATATGAATATCTTGTTAGTTTAACAAGTTTAAGAATATATTTCCCTAACATAGAATTTAATTCTGTTATATGAATATCTTGTTAGTTTAACAAGATTAGGAAAATATTTTTGTAAGACAGAATTTTATTCTATCAGATGATCACCGTTGGATTTTTGATCCAAGAGTCCTCTGTTTAACAGAGAAGATCATTCTAGGTTGAGAAAAATCAGGAAAATATTTCCCATATAGAATTTAATTCTATTAGATGGTTTAATTGGTGATATTTTATCACCATTGGATTTTAAATCCAAAATTCTCTGTTAGAAAAAAATCTTTCCATATTAGAAAGATCGGAAAAAATATTTCCCAAATAGAATTTAATTCTATCATATATAATTTAATTATATCAGATAGGATCATTTTAAATTAGGGCGCTCACATGCTTTACATGTGAGCCCTGCCAAAGAATGCGGTAAGAGAACTCACGTGTTTAACACGTGACCCATAATGTGGGTTTTAGCTTATTTATTTTCAGTGATCATATGCTTTGCATATGAGCGCTCACGTATTTAACACGTGAGGCATGTTTGGCCTTTGGTTATTTATGTTCAGCGCTTATATACTTTGCATATAAGAGCTCACATGTTTAACACGTGAGGTCTATTTGGCCTTCAGTTATTATCTGCTTCCAGCACTTATATGCTTTGCATATAAGCGCTTACGTGTTAACACGTGAGGCATGTTTGGCCTTTGATTATTTATGTTCAGCGCTCATGCGCGCTCATGTGTTTAACACGTGAGGCCAGTTTGGCTTTTAGTTATTTGTTTTCAGCGCTTATATGTTTTGCATATGTCACGACCCAAATGTGTGGAACGTGACTGGCACTTAAATCACGCAACGTCTAGAGGCGTAACGTAATCTAAGTAAGCCAAAGCCCAGAAATCTAAACCGTTTAAAGAAATAGAGTGAAGAAATACTTATTTTAAAAAGGTTATTTTAACAAAATAAAGTCACATTAAACAGTTAAAAAGCATCAAGTTTTCCCGGAAATTTCGGCAGAGTTTCCTTTGTAAAAACTGATCCTAAACGGGTACAAAACATGAAAAAGTATAAACAATAATGAAAAGGCATCCCCAAGCGGGAGCTAGCTCTTCGCTGAATGGCGGAACATAACCACATGTAAGATACATCATAATAGTGTGAAGTAAGCATATAAAAACAAGAAATAAGAAAACACCATATCGGCTCGCATGAGCTCGACACCAAAAAACAAATATATAAATCTCATAAGCTCACAGTCTAAGTCACATATACATATGGTCGATACAGTGTACTAGATAAAAAATAAATATACATGGTGGGAACAAAAGAATATCCTCCCAAAAACCCACCTATGCGCAATGTCCTCTAACCGAAGCAAAAGGAAGCAGCAGAAGAAGAAGTATGCCCGCCGCTACTATGCTGACGGATCGGTCCTGTAAGATTCGGTGGCACAACGGGGGTGAGTTGCCAACTCGTGAATAGTAAGTAATATCTAATAAGGCTATCACAAGCATGCGCGCAAATGCGTCACAACCTATATACATGTTACTATGATGCGATGTATTAACATAAATGGTATATGAATGAAAGATCAAACGCGAAATCTGAATATATGTCTGGTATGAGAAAAATCTGTGCTCTTATCTTAGTAAAACTTTTGTATCATAAAGCTGGGGTATCATCAAATGAAATCGACAGAAAACCGTGCTAATATCGACACCATATATATATATATGTCAAATTTAGATAGCCGTCTCTCAAATCGGCCCTCAAATCTGTCAAATCACACGACTCCGGTAGGTATCTTTCGGATGAACGCCGGGTCAACAATCACCGGTAGGTAATGTTCCCCTGCCGGGCGCAACGCCATCTCAATACGTCCATCTTACCTCGGGGTATCTCACCGGGTCCACCATGAACCCGCAGACGGTGCATCCCCCTCCTCGAAACCGGTATATGTACATATGTGACTCAAGAATCGAGAAAAACTCATGGTGGATGATTGTGAGAGGATTTTCACGTACGTGCGTTTTTGAATCAAAGAATTAACCGCAATCAATAACGGCATCGCTTAGTAGCTAGCCGGTTGAGTACGGGTCGGTCCACAGAGAGATGGATTCCTTATCTTTGTGTTCTAACGAGTTAATCCAAAAAAATGGTGTTTTTATTTTAAGATCTAAGAGTTCATTTTTGTGATTTTAATTTAACAACTATGGCAGATAAATAAAATTAACAACTACGACAGATAAATAAAATTTATAACTAGGGCAGAAAAGAAATTTATAACTAGGGCAGAAAAGAAACTAACTAGGGCAAGATAAAAAACTTATTTCTTTATTGATGCACTCTTTGACGATTACATTGAATTGAAAATCCAAGATCTGGAATTTAAAAGAGGCATCTCTAAAGAGGCACAAAAATTATTGGACTTTTGCTCTCCTATTTATAGGTACAGGAAACCCTAGGTTATATTCTGATCCATTCATAAATTTACAAATCTACCCTAAGAAGACCCAGTCAACGCACCGTCACCTGCACCGACACGTGCATTGCACGGCCACGGTTCCGCGGCAGAAATGCCTTTTTGGCCGCAGATCCGCGGCCATTTGGTGGGCTCATGGGCCCAATTCTTTGGGGTTTCTTCAAGTTGCCTTTATATTTTATTTTCTTCACTTGGTTCTTCAGAATGTCTTCTAGTTTCTTCCAGATTTCCACAGTGCAAAATGTTGTGGACTTTTTACCGTTCGCTTCGCGTTGAAATCTTGAATCTTTGTGCTGCCTTCGTACCTTGTGCAATTGAATTGTTCATTGATCTTCACTTGTTCCTTAAACTGTAGGCGGTATTATAAAGATTCTTCTATTTGTTGGTCGTAGTCACACTTTTGTAGCGTCTTTTCACCATTTTCACTGTATTGTTCCGAGAACCTATAACCTGCAACTATTCAACAGACATGGATCAAAAGCACCAATTTATTTGCAATATGATTAAGAATGGGGAATATAATAATACAAAATTCTGATATGAACAAATATCCCCAAACTTATCTTTTGCTCGTCCCGAGCAAAGCCAGTTTATTCTCGAAAAAGACCTAACCTCACTTTCGCAGGGAAACGCGATTGCATTGAGCTCGTGCAACAAGCCGTTAAACCTCTAGGTGTCTCTAGTGGGAGGAGTGTTGTCTCCTGAGGGTTTTCAGCGGATACTACCCACAAAATCCTATCAATTTTGCCTTTTGACTTTTATTCTTCAATTCGGTGTTCTAGCAAGAAATCCTATTATCTTCAACTCAGAAATTATCAACCCATATTTTTCACGCTTCCTTATCATTTAACTTAAGATTGTATATGTTCTGTAAATTTATTTAGCTTTTAGCATCTTTTGAGTTTTCCTTCTAAGGTTTCGTCTCAACTTAGGAATTTTTATCATCTCTACTAAAGATATAAATCCTAATTTCATTTCTATCTCTCATCCAAACCCCAATCATATACTCCTATGTGTATGTATGTATCACCCCTACGCTTGGAAATTCAATTCAAGCTATCATACTCTTGTCCATTGTCCAAAGTACTTTTAGTTGGTGAATTTTAGATGAAATTGCTCACATATCCTTCATGCGACCGTTAATACTTCTTGAGGTACTAACGACCGATTACAAAATGTGATGGCGCGTTAAGGCGTAATTCATCGTCTTGTAATACCTAAGGCTTTAGAAGTGACTCCCAAACCAGTTGGTCTAAGGCACTAGGTGATAAGGCACTCGCTATATATTTTTCTATTTTTGCAGCCTTAAGTAATTACAAAACCAGTGTTCATTTTTTTTATCTCTTTATTCACACTTGTATTTTTATTTTATTTTCCTTCATACTAAGGATTTTAGACAAGAGCATTTCAAGGTCTCCTCTACTATTCCAAGTTTCAAGGTTCGTGTTTGTGCAATTTGTAGGGTATATATTTTCAGAATTTAGACTTAAGCTTAGGGATTATTTTTCAGACTTACACTTTAATAAAATTTTCAATACTCTTCCCTTATTTTGACTTAGCCCAAGAAGTGAACTCAAAATTTGCCTATTTCTAAGTAAACTACAAAGACATATATTTTCTACCGTTAAATTTTAAGAAAGGTTATTTTTAGGGTTTTTAATTTACCAAGTTTAGGATCTAGTTTTTCCTAATTAGTCAGCCGTCATTCAAACTTAAGTCAAATATGGCCAAAATTGAACTTTTCAATTTTTATAATTTTTAAAACTTTTCAATTTTTATGGATTTTAAAATAAGTATGCAAATGCAAAAATATACACATGAAGGAAGAAAGCGTACCGAGCATACCCCCAAACTTAAATGTGACAGTGTACTCACTGTCAGGCTACACCAAGAGGGTCAAAATTGTTGGCACTCCCCTGTTTATTATTTTTTTTTATATATATTTTTTTATTTAAAAGAAAAACAAAAATATATATACAAAAAGGTCCCCCCAAACTTAAGTGAGACAGTGTTTCCACTTTTTTAAGCGTTAAAGTTCAGAGTTAGGGAGGAGAAAAATCAAACTATACAAGGCCTTAGACAGGCCAAAGGTTAGCACCAACCATTCAAAAATTTTATCGTTATAATGGTAGGGTTGGTGAAAGAATGGAGTGTAGAGAAAGGAGATGAGAAGCACACGAGACCGTGTGGAGATAGAAGCAGTATACGGTCTCGGTGGAGGAGAAGAATGGCGGAAGAGAAAAATAAATGGTGGTGGTTCGACTTCTTCAAGTGGAGGTTGATTAATCACAAAATCCGTGTCATTTAGGAATGTGAGTTCGTCGGCGAAAATATCTTCGAAACTTTCATCGAAGGTTCGATTGAATGTTTCAATGTCAATAAATGTCACGCTAGAATTCAACACACATGATTTTTCAAAAATTACGGAGGTAGGAGACTCGTAAAGCTCATCTACCTTATTCTCAAAAGATTCTAAATCAAGTTGTTTTTCTAAAATTATCGAACTCAAAATATCGGATTGTGATTCATCAACACTCGGTATCATTAAAGGAAGATTAGAAGAACCAAAGAAAGTGGAAATACGAACTTGAGGGTGGGGATGGAGTGTATAAATTAGCACAATTTGTAATGACCGATGTGTAAAAAGCGATTGTGCTAATCTATCAACCCACGGAGAAATGAGATCAAATCCCTCATGATTCGTGAGCAAACATGGGTACGTCGAACTTGGTAAACCAGACATTAGAGATGAAAGCGTAACGAATTCTTACGCGGTCGGAACGATGGAAAGGATGAAGCGGAGTGATTTAGGAAGGATTACAGTTAAGGGTTCAGGAGGGTGTACACAGTCAGTGGAAGGAACAGGATGAATTGGAAAATCCGACTCATCAAACAAAACTGGTTTATTCTCAATAATTTCCTCAATATTCTCCTCAAAATTTATCTTATCCATGCCATTATCATCAAAATCAAGACGCATATGAAGTTCGGGAAAAACATTTAATGAGTCGGGATGATGAATTGGAGAGACAATTTCAATCAAATCTGCGGGTTCATCATCCAAAATATTCCCGGCGTCAATATTCTCGATCGAGTGAAAATCAATTTTTTTAGACACCTCATCAAAAGCATGGATATTTATCAATTCAGGTTCTAGAGTGGAAGTGTAGAGCTCAAAAGGATTGGTGACGATTTCACTCGAAAGGGGCTCTTCACAATCAGGTAAATCAAATACTACAAAGTCGCACAACTCATTACACGTTTTATCTTTAACTGGTGAATCATTTGGGACACTTGTTTGAAAACCGGAGTTGTGGGATTCAATTGGGGATGGGTAGGTTTGATTGGGATGTGTGTACATCTCACTCTCACCACCCAAATTCTCACTCTGTCCAACCGCCTCATCATACATTGGAAAATTTGGAGCTAGTTGGAAACTAGGTACTGGTTCACTAGGTTGTCTTGATGACTTAAGGGCGGCAATGGACGCATCCAAATTCCTCATCTGTTGGTTTGTCGCTACAATATAAGCTTCCAACGACTATTCCAGACTAGACATAGGTTGTGAAGGGGTTTCAGTAAAAGATTCAAAATTGTTTGGATTCTGGAAACTCCCAAATGGCTGTGTAGAAGCAATATCTAAGGAAGGTGCGAAAGTCGGGTAGGACTGGTAGGAATTGAATGGTTGGACAGGAGTAGGATCAACATTTGGATAAAAAGATAATTGGACTTGTTGATCCCAAGAACTAGAAGTGTTGAAAGGAGTGAAAGATCGGTTACGAGATTGTTCAATATGTTCAGCAATAGACATGCGTTTCGGAGTGACAACAAGACTTGAAGTAGGAGTATCAACGTAAGAAGGTTGTGAAGGTTGAAACGGTTGATACAAAGTGGATTGCGGAGTCCAACTATTTCTCCTAGACGCTTCTATTCGATCTTTCAAAGAAATTTTTGGTATGGAGGGGTCGTCCGTAATTCGACCAAAACAATTCGCGTAGGAAGCAAAGTTTGGTTCAGGATACCAAAGTTCGGCAAGAGTTTTGGGGGTTGGGGTACCCATGATGTGAGAAAGGAGAAGAAAAAGAATGTGATGATTTTTTTTTATTTTAATTTTTTTAAATTTTTTTATATATTTATTTTTAAAAAAAAATTGTTTTTGGAGTTTTGAAATTTTTGAAAGTGTGTTCTTTTTAGAAATAGTTTTGCAAAAATTTGTACGGAACTACGGCACACTTTCAAACAGTCACAATATAAGCATGCACAATCAAGCCAAGAATTAGGGTCTCCTAAGTCAACTAAACTGCTCATAACTATTCCAAATGGCAAGTTGTAAGATCCTCAAATCGTCTCTTCACCGTCAATTGTGGCTAGGTAAGCACAAGTAAAGAAAGGAGGGATCCGCTCACGAATCACCGTAAGACGGGCCTTTTAAAATTACCTTTCCTACTTGTCTAGCCTAGGCACCACACAGTCTGGTTTAGATAAACGACCGATACTTACAACTTTTTCTTTGTCCTATTGAGCGCGACAGTCCTTATTGGCTGAGTCTAATATTTTTTTTAATTAACTCGAGGGTTGATGCAAAATGCTTTTTGTGATTTCTAGGGTCTTAGGAAGGGTAATGAAATCCCCACCCAATCTTGATTGGTGTTATAGCCCCTTAAAAGTCCGTTTTAAATATGCAAAGCAATTAACACACCAAAAATCTAAAACACTTTCAAAAAAATTTTATTTTGCAGCGCAAAGAATCCTACACAAAAACAATTTATTAGAGAGGGAGAGATTTTGCGCAAAGAACCCTGCTGGAAAAATTTTTAGTGGAGCTCAGGGTAGGAGAGAAGAAGAAAAGAGATACTTACATAAATTTTGATTTGCTAACGTCACCCTTTGACCACGGTTCCGCGGTCAAACTGTCAATTCTGCCGCGGTTCCGCGGCGGTTTAGGTGGTTTAAATCTCCAAAAAATTTCTGTTTGTTATTTGGATTCTCCCATATTTGTTCAGATTCTCTGTTTCTTGATTTGTTCACTGGGATTTTCCAGATCTGAATCTGTCCGTCTTCTTTTCCTGCACAGTTGCACAAAAAACCTTTCAAAAAGATCAAAATGAATTTCTTTTATTTTATTATTATTTTTTTTTGTTTTAAAAATTTTCAATTTTTATAATTTTTAAATTTTTTATTTTTAACCCGAAATTACACAAAGAAAGAGACCATTGTCTCTCCGGCAACGACGCCATTTGATTGTGAGAGGATTTCGCGTACGTGCATTTTTGAATCAAAGAATTAACCGCAATCAATAACGGCGTTGCTTGGTGGCTAGCCGGTTGAGTACGGGTCGGTCCACAAGGAGATGGATTCCTTATCTTTGTGTTCTAACGAGTTAATCCAAAAAAATGGTGTTTTTATTTTAAGATCTAAGAGTTCATTTTTGTGATTTTAATTTAACAACTACGGCAGATAAATAAAATTAACAACTACGGCAGATAAATAAAATTTATAACTAGGGCAGAAAAGAAATTTATAATTAGGGCAGAAAAGAAATTAACTAGGACAAGATAAAAAACTTACTTCTTTATTGATGCACTCTTTGACGATTACATTGAATTGAAAATCTAAGATCTGGAATTTAAAAGAGGCATCTTTAAAGAGGAACCCAAAAAGAGGCACAAGAATTATTGGCATTTTGCTCTCCTATTTATAGGTACAGAAAACCCTAGGTTACATTCTGATCCATTCATAAATTTACAAATCCACCCTAAGAAGACCCGGTCAACGCACCGTCACCTGCACCGACACGTGCATTGCACGGCCGCGGTTCAGCGGTAGAAAGGCCTTTTTGGCCGTGGATCCGCGGCCATTTGGTGGGCTCATGGGCCCAATTCTTTAGGGTTTCTTCAAGTTGCCTTTATATTTTATTTTCTTCACTTGGTTCTTCAGAATGTCTTCTAGTTTCTTCCAGATTTCCACAGTGCAGAATGTTGTGGACTTTTTACCGTTCGCTTCGCGTTGAAGTCTTGAATCTTTATCCTGCCATCGTAACTTGTGCAATTGAACTGTTCATTGATCTTCACTTGTTCCTTAAACTGTAGGCGGCATTATAAATATTCTTCTATTTGTTGGTCGTAATCACACTTTTGTAGCGTCTTTTAACCATTTTCACTGTATTGTTCCAAGAACCTGTAACCTGCAACTATTCAACAGACATGGATCAAAAGCACCTATTAATTTGCAATATGATTAAGAATGGGGAATATAATAATACAAAATTCTAATATGAACAGTGGACGCCACACACATCATATCATGAGAAAACCGCACTTTATTGTTGAAATCTTTATAAGTTTATGAAATTCCTTTGCGGTTTCTCCAAATCCAGAAATATCGTGAATACGGAAATATCCAAGACAATCACAATATATAAATATGTGGATAATTATGAATGTCCATGATATTAACATGATGCAATGCGATGTCTGTTTGGAAAACTACATATGAATGATGATACAATAAGGTATATAACTAGGAAACTGCATATCCATCCTGATGCAATGAAATATACGACTAGAAGACTACATTTCATATATGATGAAAATGCACATATACCAATTATTAAGCAAATTCTAAGGTGTATCGTGACATAGCAATTATCAATGGCGTGTGTGTCTGCATAAGATAGTGCACGTGCGGCATGAACCATTGGTAATAGTGCAAGTATCCTGGGTAATAACATCAATATATATGGAGATGCAATGCTACATAAATATGACATACGCATGTGAACACAAGAATAATAACTAAATCCTAACTATTGGGCGCTTTATGCCATCCAAGTGATTTCCCCGTAGATGTATACATCTACTCACCGGAACAGCTCGGCTAGTCGAATCTGATCATTGCCTTGCCTTTCCTTGCCGCGTCCAACGTCTCTGCGACCGATCCTATAGTTGCACAAATAATAAATATAAGGTTAGACATTTAAATAGACACGGACACAAAATGATACAAAGCAACTAACGCGCACTAGTTAGACGCGTATGCACTTGGTGCACAAAACGCGCGTGCGACATCGCCACAAACCACAACTAGGGGTTGCTATACATACCAAACACCAAACCTGGAATCTAATCATACTAATCGCACATTGACACAACGCTAGCAATGGGGAAAAGGTTGTAGGTCAAGCACAACCAAAACTTAACTAATACCGTTAACTTTTAAAAACCTAGTAAGCAAAATTAAGCTATTTTAATGCAAAACTGGGTGGATTAGTAAGTCTAGTAGCCATAATCACACTTAAACATCCTAATTAAGTCATACAAACATAAATTAAACTAAAACCTCTCTTAAGCACACTAAACATGCAATTAAGTTGCATAAACACCTAATTAAGATAATTAAAAGCAATATTTGTAAAGTAACAACTAGATTAGATTTATAAAGCTGTTAGATATTAAACTACACTTAGCTACCCTAATTAGTGATAACAATCTTAATTTAACCCAAACTCTTCTCATTAAAATTCTAATCTTGCATTAAAATTATATTAACACCTAATAAAAATTAGATTGAAACAAGGATTTGCAAAACAAAACTAGGATTGGATTTTTATACCTCAAAAAGATTTTGAAAATATTTCACTTGCTAGTTTTTGCCACCCAAAATGCAAGCTTGCCTCAAGAACCAAGCTTAGTTTAGAAAAGGAAATTTTTGTGATGTTTTAGCTATAAATTAGTGTTGGTTTTTTGTGGATTTTTTAGTGCGTTGAGGTATTTTAGCAAGTAAAGAAGATGAAGGAGGGGGGAGGAAGCTGCAGCCGAGCCTAATGAGGGAGAGGAGAGAGTGAAAGCAAACACAACAACATGTTCACCTTACCTCATTAATGCACCATACTTCTTTTCTTTTCTCATTTTATTATTCATTTAATTTTATATTAATGTTTTTTTGGGAAATTTCTTGAACCATGGTCAAACATTTTGTTAAAACATCATGTTACATTTTGTGTTTAGTTGTGTCGTGGTGCACAAACATGTATTAACCCATACTAATTTGTAATTAAAACTAATTTCGTGTGTGATTGATTAAAATAATAATTAAAAATAAATAAATAAATAAGGAAAATAATTAAGTAAACTAGCAATTAAATAAGTAAACAGTTAAACACTCATACATAAGCAATTACATAATTAAAATAGGTAAAATTATGTCCATGTTGAAAAATAATTATAACTAGGTTTTACGGAAAACGCGTGTTGTATTACTAATTATCAAATAATTAACCTAAATGATTTTTAAAGCGTTACAATCTCCCCCCTTAAAGAAATTCGGTCCCCGAATTTAAAAAAATCTAGCTACGCATACCTTCGAAAAGATGGGGAAACTTCTTCCGCATCTCGTCTTCGGTTTCTCAGGTGGCCTCTTCGCTGTTCGGGCTACGCCAAAGAACCTTTACGGACGGTATGACCTTGGACCTCAGTTTGTTCACCTGCCGATCTAGAATGACTACCGACTGCTCGGTGAAAGAAAGATCGCGCTCCAGCTGGATCGTCTGATGCTGTATTTCGTGAGAGGGGTCATGAAGGTATTTGCGGAGTATCGATACATGAAACATGGGTGAACATCTGGGAAGCTGGGTGGAAGAGACAAACAATAAGCAACTGCACCGACTCGCTCAAGAGTCTCGAAGGGACCTACGTATCTGGGTTTAAGCTTTTCTTTCTTCCCGAACCTTATCACGCCCTTCATCGGCGAAACCCGCAAGAAAACATGATCACCAACGGCAAACTCAAGTCTACGACGACGTCTATCAGCATAAGATTCTGCCTGCTCTGGGCCGCTCTCATCCTGTCCCGAATCAACTGGATCTTTTCTTTCGTCTCCTGCACAAGCCGCGGTCCCAAAACACTGCTCTCACTGAGCTCTATCCAATAAACTGGTGATCGACATCTCCTCCCATACAATGCCTCGAAGGGTGCCATCTGGATCGTCTCTTGGAAGTTGTTATTGTAGGAGAACTCTATCAAGGGCAAGTGACGATCCTAACTGCCACCGAAATCTAGAACGCAGCTCGGAGCATGTCCTCAAGAGTCTGTATGGTCCGCTTTAACTAACCATCAGTATGCGGATGGAAAGCTGTACTGAAACTCAATTGGGTGCCCAAAGCCTCCTGATGTTTCTGCCATAGTCGGCTGAGGGTGCTTCTGTCTGACACAATGCAAGTCGGAACGCCGTATAGTCGCACAATCTCATCAACATATATCTGAGTATACTGAGCGAATCCGAAAGTGGTCTTTACTGGCAGAAAGTGAGCCGCTTTCATCAATCGGTCTACGATCACCCAAATAGAGTCATACCCTCGACTGGTCCTAGGTAGACCTATAATAAAATCCATAGAGATCTGCTCCCACTTCCACTCCGGAATGGGCAAAGGCTATAACTCTCCTGCCGGCCTCTGATGCTCGGCCTTGACTTGCTGGAAAGTCAGACATCTCGACGAAATCTGCGACATCTCTCTTCATCCCTTCCCACCAGTAGACATCTCTCAAGTCATGGTATATCTTGGTGGAACCCGGATGAACACTATATGCTGACTAATGCGCCTCTTCTAAAATCTCGCGTCTCAGCCCCTCGGAATATGGCACACACAGTCGAGTCCCGAATCGTAGCACTCCCTGGTCATCGATCACGAACTCTGAATCTCTGTCCTGTCGAACATGCTCCATGATCTCTGATAAATGAGCATCGCCGGACCGTGCCTCATGAATACGACCAAGTAACTATGGACGGGTGTAGACATGAGCAAGCTGTCCTTCGGTCGAAGTAAACTCGAACTATACTCAGCTGTCACATATAATCTGCCAATTTGTGGAAGACCGTCTTTGGACTGCGCTCACACAAGACAAACTATCTCCGGGCCTCCGACTTAAAGCATCTGCCACAACATTCGCCTTGCCCGGATGATAAAGAATCTCGCAGTCATAGTCCTTCACAAGCTCCATCCAACGGCGCTGTCTCAAATTCAGATCCCGCTGCTGGAAGATGTACTTTAAGCTCTTGTGGTCCGTACATATCTGGCACGACTCGCCGTATAAGTAATGTCTTTAAATCTTAAGTGCAAAGACCACTGTGGCCATCTCTAAGTCATGAGTGGGAAAGTTCTTCTCATGCTTCTTCAACTGCCAAGAAGCGTAGGCGATGGCCCTACCGTGCTGCATTAACACACAGCCTAAACCCACTCGAGAAGTATCGCAATAGACAACAAAGCCGCCTGAACCTAATTGCAAGGATAAAACTGGTGCAGTCGTCAAACGAGTCTTCAACTGCTGAAAACACTGCTCACATGCCTCGGTCCAAAGAAAAGGAACTCCCTTCCGGGTTAATCCGGTCAGCGGTGCAGCGATACGAGAAAATCCTGAACAAAGCGTCAGTAGTACCCAGCCATACCCAAGAAGCTACGAATCTCTGTAACTGACACAGGTCTGGTCCAATGCTGCACGACCTCGATCTTCTTCGGGTTCACACTTATGCCATCTCTCGTAACCACGTGACCTAAGAAATCGACGCTGTCAAGCCAGGAAGAACACTTGGAGAATTTAGCGAACCGCCGGTGCTCCCTCAAAGTTTGCAATATGATCCTCAAATGCTGATCATGCTCCTCTCGACTCCGGGAGTATACTAGAATATCATCAATGAACACGATAATGAACTGATCAAGAAACAGCCTGAATTTGCGGTTCATCAAATCGATAAATGCTGCTGGGGCATTGGTGAGCCCGAACGACATCACCAAAAACTCATAATGCTCGTAGCGCATGTGAAAAGAAGCTTTCGGAATGTCATCCTTCCGAACTCGCAACTGATGATAACCCGATCGCAAGTCAATCTTCTAGAAATATCCCGCACCCTCGAGCTGATTAAACAAATCGTTAATGCGAGGTAGGGGATATCTATTCCGCAAAGTTACTTGATTCAACTGACGATGATCGATGCATAATCGCATACTGCCGTCCTTCTTCTTGAAGAACAGGACATGAGCCTCCCAAGATGACACACTCGGACAAATAAGTACTTTATCCAGCAAATCTTGCAACTGATCCTTCAGCTCTTTAAGCTCCACCGGGGCCATCCGATAAGGCGGTATGGAAATAGGCCCTGTATCAGGGATCAAGTCAATTCAGAACTCGATATCGCGCTCTTGTGGCAATTCAGGCAACTTGTCAGGAAAGACATCGGGAAATTCCCTTACAATCGGGACCTGGTCCAACAGGACCCCTATGACTCCAGCATCACGAACATACACCAAAAATCCCTGACATCCTTTCCTCAAGATCCGACTAGTGCGAAGAGAAGAAATCAAACTGGAAAGGGTGGCACTGCGATCTCCCTGAATAACAAGAACTGGCTTATCCGGAAAACTAAATCTGACCACCTTCTCACGGCAGTCCACGAACGCATAAAAAGTGGTTAGCCAGTCCATGTCCAGAAGAACGTCGAAGTCTAACATATTGAGGAGAATAAAATCAACAAAAGAATCCCTCTCCTCGATATGAACAGAACACAATCGAAATACATGTCGAGCGACAAAAGACTCGCCTACGGGAGTAATAACAATAAGTGGCTGATCTAGCAAAGACGGCTCTCGGCCCAACCTTGGTACAAAGTGAGTAGATATGTAAGAATGCGTGGAACCTGGGTCAAAGAATACCCGTGCATCGAAAGAACATGCTGGGAGAGTACCTGTCACAATGGCATTGGATGCTTGCGCATCCTGAGGAGTCAAAGCGAACACTCGGGCCTGTCCCCTAGTAGCCGGCTGTCCTTTACCTCTGCCACCTCGTCCTCTCTGGACCGGACGCCACGCCCACGGCCTCTAGGAGCATCTGCACGGCATGGAGCAACAACAGGTGTAGGAGGTAAAGCTCTCAGAGGAGGTGGTGAAGGTGGTAAAATCACACGTGGAACTGTCGCCTCGTCCTGGCGCCTCGCGGTACAATTTCTGACAAGGTGCTGCTGACTCCCACATCGAAAACATCCAGGCAACCGCTATTGACCCGGTACATAAGAGCTGAATAACTGGCCTCGCATAATTCCTCGACCACCACCACGGCCTAAAAAGAATCCGCCACGGCCTCTGCCTGTCATGTCTCTGCCAAATCGCTCTAGAGATGATATACCTGTATGAATCCTCTTCGGCACTATGGTCTCAGAAATACACTCCTCCACTAAAATAGCTGCATCTATCACTGCTGTATATGTGTCAAAGTGCTGGGCGCCGTTAGAAAGAAACAGTTGCGTATCAAGGCCTCGTATGAATCTTTTTATGCGCTTTTCTTCAGTGTCCACCAGGTAAGGAGCATATTTGGACAACCGAGTAAACTAAATGTCGTACTCGAACACGGTCATATCAGGAGTCTTACGTAAAGACTGGAAATTACGGGCTCGAGCATCTCGGACGCTCTCCAGAAGGAAACGAGCAATAAACATTGCTGTGAACTCATCCCAGGTCATAGGAGGTAGACCTGCGGTTCGGCCTCTATCAACTGACTCGCACCACATTTGGGCAAGACCCTCCAGACGAAAGCTAGCAAGCTCGACCGATCTCTCATCCGAACTTCTCAGTGAACGACAAATCCTAGCCATCCTGTCGAGGAATGTCTGCGGATCCTCTGTTGCATCTGTGCCGATAAAAACTGGATGCTTTAGCCTCATAAACTCCTGTAAGGATACGGGGATAGTCTCAGTAGTAGCAGGAACAGCTGTGGCACAACGGGGGTGAGTTTCCTACTCGTGAGTAGTAAGTAACATCTAATAAGGCTATCACAAGTATGCACGCAAATGCGTCACAACCTATATACATGCTACTATGATGTGATGTATTAATATAAATGCTATATGAATGAAAGATCAAATGCGAAATCTGAATATATGTCTGGTATGAGAAAAATCTGTGCTCTTTTCTTAGTAAAATTTTTGTATCATAAAACTGGGGTATTATCAAATGAAATCGACAGAAAACCGTATCAATATCGACACCATATGTATATATGTCAAATCTAGGTAGCCGTCTCTCAGATCGGCCCTCAAATTTGTCAAATCACACGACTGCAGTCGGTATCCTCCGGATGACTGCCGGTTCAACAATCACCGGTAGGTAATGTTCCCCTACCGGGCGTAACGCCTTCTCAATACGTCCATCTTGCCCCGGGGTACCTCACCGGGTCCACCATGTACCCGCAGACGGTGCATCCCCCCCCGAATCGGGTATATATACATACGTGGCTCAAGAACCGAGAAAAACTCATGATGAATGCCACACACATCATATCACGAGAAAACCACACTTTATAGTTGAAATCTTTATAAATTTATGAAATTCCTTTGCGGTTTTCCCCAAATCCAGAAATATCGTGAATACGGAAATATCCAAGAAAATCACAATATATAAATATGTGGATAACTATGAATGTCCATGATATCAACATGATGCAATGCCGTATTTGTTTGGAAGACTACATATGAAAGATGATGCAATGAGGTATATGACTAGAAAATTACATATCCATCCTGATGCAATGAAATATACGACTTGAAGACTACATTTCATACATGATGAAAATGCACAGATACCGATTATTAAACAAATTCTAAAGTGTATCGTGACATAGCAATTATCAATGGCGTGTGTGTCTGCATAAGATAGTTCACATGCGGCATGAACCATTGGTAATAGTGCAAGTGTCCTGGGTAATAACATCAATGTATATGGAGATGCAATGCTACATAAATATGACATACGCATGTGAACACAAGAATAATAACTAAATCCTAACTATTGGGCGCTTTACTCCATCCAAGTGATTTCCCCGTAGATGTGTACATCTACTCACCGGAACGCCTCGGCCAGTCGAATCCAATCATTGTCTTTCTTTTTCTTGCCGCGTCTGACGTCTCCGCGACCGATCTTATAGTTGCACAAATAATAAATATGAGGTTAGACATTTAAATAGACGCGGACAAAAAACGATATGAAACAACCAACGCGCACTAGCTAGAGGCGCATGCACTTGGTGCACAAAACGCGCGTGCGATATCGCCACAAAACACAACTAGGGGTTGCTATACGTAGCAAACACCAAATCTAGAATCTAATCGTACTGATCGCACACTGACACAATGCTAGCAATGGGGAAAAGGTTGTAGGTCAAGCACAACCGAAACTTAACTAATACCGTTAACTTTTAAAAACCTAGTAAGCAACATTAAGCTATTTTAGTGCAAAACTTGGTGGATTAGTAAGTCTAGTAGCCACTAATCACACTTAAACATCCTAATTAAAAAATACAAACATAAACTAAACTAAACCCTCACTTAAGCACACTAAACATGCAATTAAGTTGCATAAACACCTAATTAAGATAATTAAAATCAATATTAGTAAAGTAACAACTAGATTAGATTTATAAAGCCATTAGATATTAAACTACACTTAGCTACCCTAATTAGTGATAACAATCTTAATTTAACCCAAACCCTTCTCATTAAAATTCTAATCTTGCATTAAAACTACATTAACACCTAATAAAAATTAGATTAAAACAAGGATTTGCAAAACAAAACTAGGATTGGGTTTTTATACCTCAAAAAGATTTTGAAAAGATCTCACTTGCTAGCTTTTACCACTCAAAATGCAAACTTGCCTCAAGAACCAAGCTTAGTTTAGAAATGGAATTTTGTGATGTTTTAGCTAGAAATTAGTGTTGGTTTTTTTGTGGATTTTTGAGTGAGTTGAGGTATTTTAGCAAGTGAAGAAGATGAAGGAGGGGGGGAGGAAGCTGCAGCCGAGCCTAATGAGGGAGAGGAGAGAGTAAAAGCAAACACAACAAAATGTTCACCTTACCTGATTAATACACCATACTTCTTTTCTTTTCTCATTTTATTATTCATTTTATTTTCTATTAAAGTTTTTTTTTTCTTTGAAATTTCTAAAACCATAGTCAAACATTTTGTTAAAACAACATGTTACATTTTGTGTTTAGTTGTGTCGTGGTGCACAAATATGTATTAACCCATACTAATTTGTAATTAACATTAATTTAGTGTGTAAGTGTAAACTAACAATGAAATAGGTAACTAGTTAAACACTCATACATAAGCAATTACATAATTAAAATAGATAAAATTATGTCTATGTAGAAAAATAATTATAACTAGGTTTTACAGAAAACACGTGTTGTATTACTAATTATCAAACAATTAACCTAAACGATTTTTAAAGCATTACAGCATATAAGCGCTCACGTGTTTAATACGTGATGCCAAACTTTGAGGATTCTTTTTCTCTTTCTTATCTTTTTTTTCTTATAAGGGAACAAGTAGCTCATAACTAAAAAATTTGGCGGGAATAGTGTTGTCTCGATGGAGACGTAGGTGTAAGAAGTTGGCGCAACGTGTTGTCTCGGTGGAGACATGTTTAGTGGAACAAACTCGTGCGCATAAAGAAAGTGGACTAAGAAATCTCCCGAACCACTATAAAAGCGCGCATTTGCGTTTGCAATTTCTTTCTTACTTTATATTGCTTATTAGCTTAGAAATTGCATTCTTTTGATCTTCCAGTCTATATGCTCATTGCTTGCTTGATTAGCATCTCTTGCTTTATGCTTAGCATTCATAATTGTCTTCTTGCTTTGAATTATGTCATCTTGATTCTCTTGTATCTAAGCCTAACAATTTTGATTTGTATTAGCAAGTAGTTGATGATGCTCACAAGTGGTATTTCCTCAGATTACGACATATGGCGGATGACGTGTCCCGAAGGCTACAGAGTTGGAATAAATGAGATGCATTAGGGGCGTTCCTTAGGACCTTGTCTCCGAGGACATATCCGACCTTTCGGAGACCTCTCTTAGTACTTTCCACATTCACCTAGCAAACAGCTAACAGCTCGCCTCCAAGCAATCCAGCGAGCTTCCTCAGTCTCCCAACTCGTCTCCGAGCCATCTTACAGGCCGAGCTTTCTTGGCCTCCCTACTCATCTCCGAGCCATCTGATAAGCCGAGCTTCCTCGGCCTCCCTGCACATCTCCAAGCATCCTGAAAGGCCGAGCTTCCTCGACTTCCCGATCAACTGAGAGCGCGGAACCCAAGCGCCCCCGCAACGGCTCCACGTATCTCGCCAGGGAGAGATATCCGCCTCCCCACATTCCGCGTGCCATGCTAGCGCGTCCCCCCATTAATGGGCGTATCCCGCCATTAATGCGAGGATAACGTAGGGGCGTAACTGATGGCGGTGATCTCGCGCCTACTCGCTCTACACGACCACTATATGAACCCTTCTCTCAGACGACTCAGGTAACTCGAACTCATTCCAATACGTTATTACTCTCCACCTATTCCTCGGCACTAACTTGATCATTGGAGGGTCCTACGGTGGTCACCAATCCAAAGACTTCCTTTGCAAATAGCTCGGCATCAACACTAACCCATTGAGATCCACACGCTCAACAACTCTCACAGTAAATCTCAACCGTTAAATACCTCTATCACAGGATCGACGAATGACAACATCTGAAGGAGATCATGACCTCCATTAGTTGGCGCCGTCTGTGGGAATGCTTCAGAAGCTTCTCCACCCCTAAAGTTGATCTTCTGCCCTCGATCCGATGGCGAGTGACAACCGTGACGATCCAAATACGAGCAGCCACAACGGAGACGGGAAAGGCTCATCTCCCCATCCTAACGTCATCAACGCCTTATCCGCTCGGATAGACAGGCTCACATCGCTGGTGGATGCCCTCATCCGTGTTCAAGCAGCGGGCCCTACCCACCAGACCACAGTTCCCTCTTCCCAGGATAATGACGTCCGCAGAAGGACGGATGGGCACGCTCAAGCCTTTGATCTCACTCACGCTCATCTCAGCGTCACCGAGCGCCGGCGTGCCGACTCCGGCCACCGTGACCCATATGCGACGATTGATTCCATGACCCGCTGGACGCCGGACAGCTCCATGCCCCGATCTCAGGGAAGACTAGGTCGTCGCTCCGACGCCCGCCGAGCGTTCTCTCTCCCTGAGGAGGTGTCGGTCAGCTCGCCTGCTTCCAGGCATAACCGATGCCCCCACTCTCGCCGGGGCCGCACGAACGGCGAATGTTGGGACTACTCGAGAAGGGCCACGCCCGAGGATTTAAGAAATTTGATAGAACGGAATCGACGCTGCACCATCATGCAGACCCGGAGCGGGGGTAGCCACCACTCCGACTGTGCAGAATCCTTGGGGTACCACCACCGACTTGAAGCCCTTGAGAAGAAAATCGAAGGCATACGGCGCGATGGCCATACGTCCGATGAAGGGGCCAGGTATTCCACCGATTCACTAACGAAGCCCTTTACAGAAGAGCTGCTGGCCGAGCACGTCTCGTCTAGGAATAAGCTGCCCAAAGTAGCCCTATTCGACGGGAAATCCGACCCGAAGAACCACTTTGTCACGCCCCGCTTTCCAAAATATGGAATACGAGGGGTTGACAAGGCCAGCCATGCTCCTACGGTCAAGATAATATCTCTCCGTAGTTACACTTCGGCTTCTAGCTTTACGTGGTAATCAGTAAACAATGCACAGGTAATGAGAAATGCAGTAACTGAAACAACACAAATACAAAGAACTAACCTGATGGAGATCAAAAGAGTATAGCTCTGGATAGCTGATCAAGATGTCCGCGATGTACGTCTGGTCCTGGTCCAAGCTAGATCCACTTCTCACTCTGAGCATGCATACTCAGGTCGTCAGAGCGACACGATAGCAATATATATATGAGTACAAATGGTAACTCGTACATTAATACTGAATATGTAACAGTAAATCAAGAGAGTAAAGACATGAACATGAAGTAGCCGATGCGGGTGTCTAAAAGAGAAGGTGAACATGAAAGCAGTAAAGTAGTATGTCAGGTGTGTTGATTCTGTAAGCAATGCATGCCATTGTCACTATCCCTATCAGTCTCTAAGTTTCACTGTACAGGTCACTAAGTCTATCGTCAGTCCAAGTGTGAGAGTCAACCACTCGTGAGTATCCCCCACCCAAGGGCAAGGGACCACGGGCCCGAAAAACGCACGGTAATAATCAGTGATATCCCTATATATATCTCCATATATCTCTATATGTACCGGCATGGGACTCCCGAGATTCTATTGAACTCACACTCAAACTACCCCACACCCCGTGGTCTACATCAAACGCCAACCATACACTCAAATACCAATCGGTCCATGACGAGTCTACGCGAGAACTGAAGATAGGGTCTTCATCAAGCATGTCTCGAATGATACCTAAGATCAATGGATAGTGTTTGGTGCCTTACCTGTGACACCCATACAAGTGCTCCCATAATTGTCCCATACCAATTATAGTCACACTTATACACGTCCCACAGACATCGACAATGCAATAATCAATAGGGTCCACTGATTGTGTACAAGTACGTGTCACTTTCACTTATCCATTCATGCTCAACACTAACGTACTTGCCACAATCACCACTAATACCTAACACTGGGTAATGCACATGATCACTAGGTTACCAATGCAATGACATATATATAATGTGATGAGAATACGATAATTCAGGCATGATTAAGAAGTCATAAGTCGATTTCCTATCACTTGCATAATTTATCATAAATCCTACATGAAAAATTTAGTGAAACAATAAAAAGGGGTAAGCAGTATGTCTAATTGTCTATCCATCAAAATTAGTTTCACGTTAATCGGGTTTCAGGATCACTAGATATGGCCATTTCATTTTAAGCGTTCACTGCTGGAAATCCGGTTTCAGAATCAGAAGTCCGTTTCGTAACGCGTTTTAGTCCCAGTTGGGATCATAATTTAGCGTTGCTACAGTCGGATGAAATTTAGGGTTTTCAATAAGGTTTCTAACGCATCAGATGGATTCTCAATCGCATCTCTACGTCAGAAGTTACGCACTGTTCAACACTAGGGTATCAGTTCTGGTTCTGTTTGGGACTGCTATACGTCCCGATCTTTTAAATTGCAGTTTAAATAGTAGAAGACGATAAAATGGTGTGAAATCACTTGAGTTATCTAGCTAACAGATTCATCTTCAATAAAGTGTAGGGTTCCGCAACATACAAGTTCAGGCGACAAGGTAGTGAGCATTACGAAATAGACACCAACAGCTGGAGCTATCCTGGACTGCAGTCCAGAGCCGCTCTCCGAACCAATTATCGCCATAATTTCAGTACAGAAACAATTAAGAACTTGCATAAGGTTACAGGTCGTCGATTTAACTTCGATTTGAGCCCTCAAACGCCTCATTTCAATATGTACACAATTAATTGTGATTTTAACAAATTTCAGGTGCGAGAAAGTCCCAGTTTTTACAGGTGTATTTTGGGGTGTTCGTTTAAGCCATTAACAATTGTATTTTCCAGTAAAATTTCTACACAGTGCTCATTACCACACGGGCCAGAATATGCAATCGAGTTCCGTCAAATTAAATGAAGGTTTTCATTTGGATCTTGCATCGAACACTTATGTTATTTAAGTTTTCATGGATCGTAAATAGGGAATTAATACGGTTTGATTTGTAACGGAAATAATCTAGCATGTAGCAAGTAGGGTACTTGCCTGGAGACGTTTTGGCGATACACGGCAGCGGCAACGGAACGAACGCGCGACGAACGGCGCGGCTAGGGTTCGCGTTTCGGGTTCGTCATCGGAGTTGCCCGGAGATGTCTCACGATCACCCGGGGGGAGAGTGGTGTTGTGGATCTCTGCGAGTGGACTGGGGTTGACGATGGTCGGCGGTGTCGCTCCGGCGATGGTGTAGCGGGGGTCGGGGCTTGGTGTTTAGGGTTTGAAAGAGAGAGAGAGAGAGGTAGTAGGGCTCGGGTTTGTAATGATGGTGATGATGCTGATGACGAGGAGGGTGCGGGGGAGTCGACGAGGTGCAGTGGGGGCTCGCCGGCGAGAGGGTGCAGGGGCTCGAGCTCTGGTGCAGTAAGTTCGGCGTGGGTTGAAAGAGCTCGGTGGTGGAGGAGGATGAGCGGGCGAGGGGGTGAAGTAGTGGGTGAAGAGGAGAGAGATGCGAGGGAGAAAAGACTAGGGGGTTGTAGTCGTCGTCGTCGACGGCGGCGGCGAGGGCTCGGCAGTGGGTTTCTGAGAGTTTGTGTTTTCTGTAGAGAGAGAGAGAAGAGGAGGAGTTGAGATTGAGAGGGAGAGAGGAGGGTGAGGGTGAGGAATCGTGGTCGAGGTCGTGGGGCACGGCGCGAGTGACGTGGGCGCGAGGGGACGCGGGTTCGCGAAAGGAAAAAATGGGCGGGAAAGCTTTTGGACGTTAGGGAAGATGAGTTAGGAAGCGGGTCGGGTAGGTGTAGGCGGGCGTGGGATTTAGGTGCTGGGCTAGGAAATTGAAGGTTGATTAATCTTTTATTTTCCTTGGGCCGAGGAGGGGAAATTGGACCAGGGGTTTTAAATAAATTCGAAGAAAAAGGAGAGTGGGCCAGAGATTTAATGTTAAGCTAAATTAATTTATATTGGGCTGAGAATTTAGGGAGTTCGGGCTGAGGTTTAAAAGGTGGGAAATTATATATTTGGTTTTAACTTGGGTTTTGATGCATGGTCTGGGCGAAATATAGCTAGGGCTGAGGAATTGTGATTTTACGATTTGGGTTTTGGGCTAAGGTTTTAAAATAGGGAAATTATATTTTATTTTGTCTCGGCTTGGAGTTTAAATAAGAATGTGAATGAATTTTGGGGAAAATAAATAGGAAGTTGGGCCGAGTTTTAGGGTAAAACAAACGGGAGAAAAACAAAAATGGTTTTAGTTAAATTAGGGTTATAAAGGGTTTAGGAAAAGAAAATGTGAAGGGAAAAAGATTAGGAAAAGACTTTGAAAAATTGGGAAGGGAGTGGGCTGAGACATAAAGTAAAAGGGATTGGGATTTGGGTTTGGGGTCTAAAAGCAATAAAATAATTATAAATAAAAATAAATAAATTTTGTAAGCAATACTTTATGAAGAATACGGACATTGGTGTACAAAAAGAACTAGGTATTACACACTTGGACGCGTTTACGGCGGGCATGAGCTTCCAAGATAACTTGGACGTGGCTCAATGCCGAGCTTTCCCCACCACCCAAATCCGAGCTGGCCGGGACTGGTTTCGAAGGCTTACGCCACGGTCCATCTCGACCTTCGACGAGCTGGCCACCCAATTTCTCGGTCACTTCGTTAGGAATCAATGATAGAAAAGGAAGGTCGACTACCTGTTCACCGTCAAGAGCGAAGACAAGGAATCCTTCAAAGGATACGTCACCCGCTTCTATAATGCCCTCTTGGAGGTTCCCAAGCACTTAGATGAAATAGTCATCACCGTGCTGAGGTCGGATCTTAGGCATAAAGAGTGGCTCCGCTCTTTTGCATTAGCGCAACCTAAGACCATGGCCGAAGTAAAATCCCAGACCGAGCGAGAGATCCAACTCGAGTCGGAGGTGAACTCAAATCTGCCCAGAGCCGACCAATCGAACCAAAAGAAAAGGGACATGGATGAGAAAAAGAAAGTCGACCGCCCAAAGCCTTACTCCCCGATATTCCAGAAGTACACTTCTCTAAACATCTCCCAGACCGAGCTACTAAAGGAAGCTAAGGGCGAGAAGTTCTTTAAGCTCCCGCTAGTTACCCAAAGGGCCAGCAAGCATCTCCGCAGCCCGTACTGCGCCTTCCACAGGTCCCAGGGTCACCCGACTGAAAACTGCAAACAACTCCGTGACTACATCGAGAAGTTGATCCGCACCGGCCACCTGGCGAAGTACTTACGGGATAAGCGGCATACAGAGAGAGAGAGAGCAACATGACCAAACTCCTCCCGGGGAATTAACGATCGGGCAAATTATGGTCGTTACCGAGGGTCTAACCCGGGGACGTGGGGGGAGTCACCGCCTCCTACCGACCAAAGAAAACTACGCAACTTAAATTGTATAAATAAATATGTATCGTCTTTCAAATAATGTAATTTCTTTTTGCATTAAGCTAAGTCTCCCGGGCCAGGTCCTCTCACGAAAGAGACCTTGTGTACCACCGTACGGCTCCAACCCTTTGTTTCTTTCCTTGGTTCCAAAGACTCCGAAGTTTTTTAAGAAAAACATAAAATTTATATCAAGGAGAGGAAAAGAGACAGTACACTACAACCAAAGACAAGTTTATTTATCTAAGAGGTATTATGGGCTCCCCAGCCTTACAACAATTACAACAAAGGAGGACGAGGGTTAAGGAAATATTGTCAGAGATACAGTGAAGAAAGCTCCTCCAGCCGAGCCCGAGCATCCTCGACCCGCTCCCTCCGATGGTACTCGCGGACCCTAGAAGCCACGGACTCCACGGGATCCTCATGTGCCGAGCAGGAAGCGATGTCCAACTTTTGCTGGAAACTCTCAAGAAGGAGGTCCACCGAGCGATCCCGCCTACTCTTTGAGATCAGACTAAGCCCATGGACAGTGTGCATTTTGCCGAATGCCTCATCCATCAACTGCGGAGATAGGGTATTGTGCAGACCCGGGGAAGTCCTCCATATCGCATAAATTAACACCTGAAGCAGAGGAGATCTCCGGGGAAGTAAGCGTCTACAGTGGCCCTCCATGTAACTTTTCACCGCCTCGTACGTCTCCTCGGAACGATCAAGATTATAAAAGTATAGATCGCCACGGGAAACGATCTCTTTGATAGTGAACATGCGGCCGGTCATCTTCAAAAACATGAGGCTAGGAAGAAACTAATATGCCTTCAGTATTTGTAGCCTCAACAAAAATCTTCCAACGGCCGAGATTTACTCGCATAATGACACAAATCACGGAATATCGCACTTTCCCGATATGGCGCTGCCACGTGTCATCCACGACAGTCACCATTCCCGCCCTTTACGGGTCAAGGGTGTTAGTTATGTATATGCCCTAGAGGCCATTGTTGTGCATATGATGTATATTATAATGGATTCTTGGATATATATAGAGAGGACTTTCTTGCTCGACATAATAGTATGCTATCTGGTTTCACTTTGTCTTAACATGTTTACTTGGATTAGTTTACTGTCTTGCTCTCACATGTTGATAAAGCCCTTAGGATCTGTACTCGACTACTAGGACTATGATGAGATCATACTAGTAGGGCCAGGGTAGTCCACGAGTACATCCTATAACTGTTCCTAGTCGAGGGTGTATCGAGACAGGGTATCGATACTTCAGAATAGACTAGCGTACACGCATCTTGACCCATATGATGGGCGATGGATGATCCCATATCCATTGGTGTTAGACATCAAAGATGGTGTACGGGTGCTAAGTGGATACTAGGTACACTGAACGGACTCGCCGAGAACTCCTAGCTGGTATTTTACCTATCGTCAGATAGAAGTTCTCCGGTGACACTGGCACAGGTTAGTCTGTAGACCCGAGATCGTCATAGAGTCTTATGTGATTCCCACTGTGCTTTGATTTCCACCTTACCACGTTCACAAGAACGTGCAAAAATATGGCTTTTGGGTACAGTCCTGAATCACATGGAGGCAATGAGCGATAGGAGGGGTTTCGTCTCTCCCGGTATTGGGAGTTGATGTTGCGCTGTGTTCGATTGGCTATAACTGGAAGTCCCTGGCCAGGGCTGATATGGAGATTTACTGGTAAGAGTTATCGGTAGTTTCTCGACCCGTTATGAGCCTCACATCGACACGACTTATCGGTTATTGGATTCTGACATTTTACCACCCCTAGACTATATATGCGACATATTAGACGAAGAGACCGGACTGTATGGTAGTGTTATTGATTGGATTCGTACGAGTATGTACAGGTTTGCTTGTTGATCTTCTGGTCGCTCAATACCCGGGTGGCTATTACGTTTAGCTGACCGCTTGCAGCTTGTGGGTGTTTGATATGATCATCACCAACTGCCGGCGTATTGACGAGTCTTTAAAGTCCTACACAGAGGTTTCTTGGCTCAGGTGAAATGGAGTAGGAGCACATATGTGATATGTGCGGGGACAGAGATTAATACAATATGTGATACCGTACTCTATTCTCGCGATATATGATATCGGCCGGTTATATGTGATATAGCCTGGTTATTGGATTAAGTGTTGATACGATAAAATGATATATATATATATATATATATATATATATATATATATATATATATATATATATATGCTCACTTAAGTATTTATTATTCTCACTTGTAATACATTTAACATATATGTGATATATGTTTATTGTATTGTTTTCTTTTGTTGTATAAATATTATATATGCGATATATAATATTGTGACATGCTAAATTATACATGCAACTAGTATGTATGAGAATTATACCATGCTACATGTAATGTTTGGGTTTAAATTCTTAAGTAATTCAAAATTGAGGAAATGAGTCATGGTGAAGCTTCATGAAGCTTGTGGATAAACTTTGACAAAATCTTCTCTTTTCGTTTTGCTTAAAATATTTTTAAACTCAACCATAACACATAGCCTTGGTTAACTCTCTACATGAGTTAGTGGATGACATACACTAACCTAAGGTTGCATTTCTAACCTCATCTCTTTGATTATTCATCTTCTTCCTCATCTCATTTTCGCTCTCTAGCTTTTGAGAAAGGAGAAGAAAATAGTGAGAAAATAAATAATAAAGTGACCAAAATTCCTACTTCATCATTCTCTTCTATACTAGCCATATAGATTAGAGTGTTGGCTTCACTAATTTCATATTAGTGAAGTCATAGCTTGAGTTCGTGTTTCCACGAAATAGATCGTCTTGGATTTCGAAGACTTCAAGCAAGATGCATCCTACATCGTGCGGAGCCTCTCTAGAGTCCGGGAGTTCATGGATCGCAGCGAAGGGACCACTACTCGGAGCTTTTGAAGCGAAGGAACGGACTACAAAGGTTGTAATCCCTATCTCTTAGATGTAAAGTTGTTTACATGCAATATTTACCCTAATTCTCTAGTTAAGATCTTGGTTAGGGTTTCATAGCACACTAAATTTTTATAATATAGCATGTGTGATGCCTTCCTAAACTTCGTGGTGGTGTTACATAACCCTACAGTGGTATCAGAGCCAAGCTAGAGCTTTAGGCGTTATCTAGACGAAATTTAAAGTTCGATCAAACCCCAAAAACCCAAACGAGACCCTTTCTCTGGAAATTTTTTCAAAAGTTGAAAATTTTCATATTAAAAATATTCAGAAAATCATGCAGGGAATTCTATGGACCCACCTGAAGAACGAGTCCCTAACTCACCACAGTGACCGTGCAACCGCGGCCAAAACTTGGTTTTGGCGGCGGTTCCGCGGCGCCACTGTGGAGGCTTGGGACGGACCCTTCAGCGACGGTCCGTAGGTGATAGGGCATGCTTCTGGGAATTTTTATTTTCTGCTCAAGTGTTGAGCTCGCTGAGGTATTTTGGGAATTCGTTGAATCGATCGGATTGTGTAACTTCGCCTAGATATCTGTGTTGTGATACAATATGTGGAATTCATATAGTTAGGCATGAAATCCGTAATATGTGATATTTCGGGTTTACGATATCTAAAGAGATTGTGGATTCCAAATATTGTAGTTTTACATTTTCTTTTCTGCGACCGTAAGTGTAATATGTTGTATATCGCCGTTTTCGTCGCTATAGATCGACGACAATTGCGATAGGCATATTTTCTTACGTTGATGACATGTGTTGTTATGTGTTGCTGTAATATGTTATATTAGATCATCGTGTTTTGAATAGCCGGGGGTTTTATGTGAGATGAGAGTTTTCTTTTTCATTCATGTAAAATTCATTGTATGTAATATTCTTTTATTGGGGCACTTCCGGGTTGAGGATGATGTCACCATTGTATATTATTTACTTTTCCCAAGGAGGGGAGCACAAGTAACCGGGTTCTAGGGTCCAGTGGGAGACCATCTCGAGGAGTCGAGACCGGGTCTCCTAACCCTAGAATTGGGAGGGTTACTTGCCGCTCTCGTAGGGGTCTAGGGATGTGGGTTTGGCTATTCATCGCGACCGTGGAATCAATATTTTATACAGGCTCAAAATAAAACACAGACTTCCTAGTATATCCAATATTTCATATGTTATCTTCTGCTGCTGATATACTGTGATGTGATCATTTTATATGCGTGAGACGAATGCTTATATTATATATATATGATATATAAATATTACAGCTTTCGTTTCTTCTGTGATGCTTAGAAAGCTTTAATGATGGGATTTCATTAATGGAAAGAAAGGAAACCTAAAAGATGTTGTAGAATTAAATTTTATAAAAAGGGTAGCTCTAGTTTTTTGCTTTGCATAGCGGTTTTCCTTGTAGAATATCCAGCACCTTATTCGATAAGGAAAGAGCCGAGATCCCTTTACCGGGAGTGACCTCTTTTGCGAAACTAGCAGATGCTATAACTCACTCGGTTTTATTTTTGACTGCTTCTATAGTTCTTGCTTTGCATAGCGGTATTTCTTGTAGAATATCCAGCACCTTATTCGATAAGGAAAGAGCCGAGATCCCTTCACCGGGAGTGACCTCTTTAGCGAAACTAGTAAAAGCCTCAAAAACACTTCTTTTCAAAATCACTTGTTTCTACAACGATATCAAGTTCATTACGCTCATGGTTTTCAGAAAAACCTGCGTAGCCCTCCGTCATTTCAGATAAGTACTACTTAGTATTCATGCTACGTTTGTTGGCCTGCGTCAAGGCGTAGTGTGCGGTAGCTAACTAGTGCTTATCTGTAACATAAGATAAGATTGGATTAGGGTAGTCGTGCGACTTTGTTGGCCTGCGTCAAGGGTCGTGCGTGTGGGTTTAATTCAATCAGGAAATGACGGGTGAACTTGACTAGCGGACTATGGTTTGTTGGCCCGCGTCAAGGTCATAGCACGCTAGGCGAAAAGAATATTATCGGGAATTTCAAGTGTTGAGATTTGCAATAAGATTGCATATCTTCTATGAGATAGTTGGATCCTGATACCCACTGAGAGTAAGAGTTACTCCTGAGAGAGTTTTACACATGACAATTAGCCGATCAAGTAGGTGTCTAGAAAGGTGTTAATGGGGTTATGCTATGGAAAAATGAGGTTTATTCTAATTAGGTCCGTGCGAAAGCACGGGGAACCTCCCTCAAAGTACCAACACTGATCTGGCTGAAAGATTGGCGAACTTATAAAGTGTAATTAATCCCGGCTAATCTTACCTTTTAGGGTTTGAAGGAAGATTTGATGAAAACAGTGGGAGCTATCCTGATTAGATAAGATAATAACCAATCTAATCTTGCAAGAGCGTACGCTAAAATGTTTTCTTCTCTCTCTCTCTCCAAGTAGCGACCATGTCAGGCCTTAATCAAGATAATAATATGGATGTATTGATCGAACCCGCTTATTATACTGAGCAGGGGAACGTTGGTCCCGTTCTTTTTTATAAATGTTATAAGACTAAGCAGGGAATAGTGAAATATCCGGATTCTCCTGCCACCCAAATGAAGAACAAGCATGATAATACATCTTCTTCGGGTGTGTTAGTTATCGAGAACTGTTTCTCAGTTCACTCTACGTCGTGGGTATTAGATACTGGATCAGGATCCCACATATGTAATATGTTACATGGGCTACGAAAAGGTAGGGAACTGAGAATGGGTGATCATTCCGTAAGAGTAGGGAATGGTGCAGATGTTGCAGCCAAACCAGTTGGCGAATATCACCTTGTATCACCAAGTGACAATACATTGATTCTGAACAAATGCTATTACATACCGACCCTGATATGCAATGTTATATCAGTTTCTTTATTAAGCAAAGAAGGATATAATTTTGTAGTACAGGAAAATGTTATGAATATCTTCCTGAATCAAAAGTTGATTGGATCAGGCTCGTTACATAATGGAATATATATTCTAAATCAAACCACAGTTCTTAATATACAGAACACATATAAGAGGCAGAGTTCAGAAATGAACGAATCCTTCTTGTGGCATTGTAGACCAGGTCATATCAATGCGACATGACTAGCTAAGTTACATAAGGATGGTTATTTGAATTCGTTCGAATTATCATCTTATGAAACTTGTCATTCATGTCTCAAAGGCAAAATGACCAAAACTCCGTTTAGTGGACACGGAGAAAGATTCACGGAACTCTTGGGACTGATACATAGTGATGTATGTGGTCCCATATCTACTCATGCCAGAAATAGTTTCTCGTAGTTCATTACATTCACTGACGATCTCTCAAGATACGGACATGTGTTCCTGTTGAAACACAAGTCTGAAACTTTTGAGAAATTCAGAGAATATAAACACAAAGTAGAGAACCAAACGGGGAAAAGTATTAAGATCCTTCGATCTGATCGAGGAGAAGAATACTTGAGCAATGAGTTCCTGGACTATTTAAAACAAAATGGGATTCTCTCTCAGCTTACTCCTCCTTATACACCACAGCACAACGGTGTATCGGAGCGGAGGAATCACACCCTATTAGATATGGTGTGCACTATGATGAGCACTGCTGAGTTGCCTATTTCCTTTTGGGGATATACACTGGAGACAGCTGCAGACCTATTGAATATGGTTCCCACCAAATCTGTGCCTACCACTCCATATAAGATATGGAAAGGAAAGAGGCTGTATTTTAATTATGTTAAAATATGGGGTTGTTCATCATATGTGAAAACACAGAATCCGGATAAGCTCGGGGCAAGGTCTTTTCTGTGCAAGTTTATTGGATATCCCAAACATTCACGAAGGTATATCTTCTACCACACCGAGGAATAAAAGGTGTTTGTTTCTCGACACACCACCTTTTTAGAAAAGGAATTTCTTGAAAAAGAAATTAGTGGCAAGGAGGTAGAACTGGAAGAGATTCCAGCAATACAAACTACGACAGAAGATTTGGTAGAACCAGAGGATTCAGTAGTTCCTGACGAACCTCAGCCGCTCCGCCGATCTAGCAGGATTCCTCATCCACCAGAGAGATACTACGGTTTTCTCATCGATGGTGGGAGCGAGGATTGTATCATGGAAGATGATGACCCGACTAGCTTCGAGCAGGCTATCACAAGTGGGGACTCTGTGAAATGGCTGGATGCAATACGATCTGAGATAGAATCCATATACACCAACAAAGTATGGACTTTGGAAGTTGCTCCTGAAGGGGTTAAACCCATTGGGAGCAAATGGATCTTTAAGAAGAAACTTGGTGTAGATGGAAAAGTTGAGACTTTCAAAACTAGACTTGTTGCAAAGGGTTTTCGTCAACGACCAGGTGTGGATTATGACGAAACCTTTTCTCCAGTGACTATACTTAAGTCCATCCGGATCTTACTTGTCATTGCTGCATACCATGACTACAAAATCTGGCAAATGGTTATTAAGACCGCCTTTCTAAATGGTGATTTGGATGAGTGCATGTACATGACTCAGCCAGAGGGCTTCGTAGATAGTGGGAGAAGCGGAAAGGTGTACAAGCTGCTTAAATCCATCTATGGGTTGAAGCAAGCATCGCGGAGTTGGAACATATGTTTTGATGTGGTAGTCAAAGAGTTTGAATTCATCAAAAACATAGCTGAACCTTGTATATACAAGAAGGTGCCAGAGAGTAAGGTTGTCTTTCTCGTATTGTATGTGGATGACATACCCTTGATAGGAAATGATGTTCCTATGCTGCACTCAGTCAAGCTCTTCTTATCACATAGATTCTCAATGAAAGATCTAGGTGATGCCTCCGGCATTTTGGGGATTAAGATCTATAGAGATAGATCTAGATGGATACTGGGATTGTCCCAATCCAGGTACATTGACACCATACTAAAGAGGTTTGGTATGGAAAAATCCAAGCGTAGGAACTTACCCACGATCTTTGGACTCACTCTCTCCAAAGAGATGTCTCTTAAGACTGATTTGGAGAGAGCTCGCATGAAAGGATACCCTATGCTTCGGCAGTAGGCTCTATCATGTACGCGATGCTATATACCAGACCCGATGTAGCATACTCACTGAGTGTAGTGAGTAGGTATCAAGTAGATCCTGGAGAGGATCACTGGACAGCTGTGAAGAACATTCTCAAGTACTTGAGAAGGACTAAGCAGATGTTCTTGGTGTATGGTAACGGAGAACTCCAGGTGGAGTCCTTTACCGATTCGAGCTTCCAAAGTGATAAGGACGACTCTAAGTCGCACTCGGGATTTGTCTTTACCCTAAATGGAAGGGCGGTTTGTTAGAAAAGTTCCAAACAGGAAGCTGTGGCAGACTCGACAATGGAGGGTGAATACATCACTGCCAACGATGCTGCCAAAGAGGCTGTCTGGATGAAGAAGTTCATCACTGAACTTGGTGTGGTTCTGTCCATTGAGCATCCAATACCTCTGTATTGTGATAAAAATGGAGCTGTGGTTTTGGCCAAGGAACCCAGGTCCCATCAGCGATCCAGGCATATTCTGAGGCGGTATCACCTGATCCGGGAGATAGTTGATCGCCGGGAGATCGAGGTCAGGAGAGTTGATACGAAGGACAACACTGCGGATCCACTCACGAAGGCCATACCTCATATACATTTTGAGAGACTCTTCGGGTTGTTGGGTATGAGATACTACAACAGCTGGCCTTAGTACAAGTGGGAGATTGTTAGTTATGTATATGCCCTAGAGGCCATTGTTGTACATATGATGTATATTATAATGGATGCTTGGATATATATAGAGAGGACTTTCTTGCTCGACATGATAGTATGCTATCTGATTTCACTTTGTCTTAACATGTTGACTTAGATTAGTTTACTATCTTGCTCTCACATGTTGATAAAGCCCTTAAGATCTGTACTCAACTACTAGGACTTTGATGAGATCATACTAGTGGGGCCAGGGTAGTCCACGAGTACATCCTATAACTATTCCTAGTCGAGGGTGTATCGAGATAGGGCATCGATACTCCAGAGTAGACTAGCGTACACGCATCTTGACCCATATGATGGGCGATGGATTATCCCATATCCATTGGTGTTAGACATCAAAGATGGTGTACGGGTGCTCAGTGGAGATTGGGCATACTGAACGGACTCGCCGAGAACTCCTAGCTGGTATTATACCAATTGTCAGATAGAAGTTCTCCGGTGATACTGGTACAGGTTAGTCTGTAGACCCGAGATCGTCATAGAGTCTTATGTGATTCCCACTGTGCTTTGATTTCCACCTTACCACGTTCACGAGAACGTGCAAAACGGTGGCTTTTGGGTACAGTCCCGAATCACATGGAGGCAATGAGCGATAGGAGGGGTTTCGTCTCTCCCGGTATTGGGAGTTAATGTTGCGCTGTGTTCGATTGGCTATAACTGGAAGTCCCTGGCCAGGGCTGATATGGAGATTTACTGGTAAGAGTTATCGGTAGTTTCTCGACCCGTTATGAGTCTCACATCGACACGACTTATCAGTTATTGGGGTCTGACGTTTTACCACCCCTAGACTATATATGCGACATATTAGACGAAGAGACCGGACTGTATGGTAGTGTTACCGATTGGATTCGCAGGAGTATGTACATGCATGCTTGTTGATCTTCTGGTCGCTCAATACCCGGGTGGCTGTTACGTTTAGCTGACCGCTTGCAGCTTGTGGGTGTTTGATATGATCATCACCTACTGCCGACGTATTGACGAGTCTTTAGAGTCCTACACAGAGGTTTCCTGGCTCAGGCGAAACGGAGTAGGAGCACATATGTGATATGTGCGGGGACCGAGATTAATACGATATGTGATACCGTATTCTATTCTCGCGATATATGATATCGGCCGGTTATATGTGATATAGCCGGGTTATTGGATCAAGTGTTGATTCGATAAAATGATATATATATATATATATTTATATATTTATATATATTATATACTCACTTAAGTATTTATTATTCTCAATTGTAATACATTTAACATATATGTGATATATGTTTATTGTATTGTTTTCTTTTGTTGCATAAATATTATATATGTGATATATAATATTGTGACATGCTAGATTATACATGCAACTAGGATGTATGAGAATTATACTATGCTACATGTAATGTTTGGGTTTAAATTCTTAAGTAATTCAAAATTGAGGAAATGAGTTATGGTCAAGCTTCATGAAGCTTGTGGATATACTTTGACAAAGTCTTCTCTTTTTTTTTTGCTTAACATATTTCTAAACTCAACCATGACATATAGCCATGGTTAACTCTCTACATGAGTTAGTGGATGACATACACTAACCTAAAGTTGCATTTCTAAGCTCATCTCTTTGATTATTCATCTTCTTTCTCATCTCATTTTTACTCTCTAGCTTTTGAGAAAAGAGAAGAAAATAGTGAGAAAATAAATAATAAAGTGAGCAAAATTCCTACTTCATCATCCTCTTCTATACTGGCCATATAGATTAGAGTGTTGGCTTCACTAATTTCATATTAGGGAAGTCATTGCTTGAGTTCGTGTTTCCTCGAAATAGATCGCCTTGGATTTCAAAGACTTCAAGCAAGATGCATCCTACATCGTGCGGAGCCTCTCTAGAGTCCAGGAGTTCATGGATCGCAACGAAGGGACCACTACTCGGAGTTTTTGAAGCGAAGGAACGGACTACAAAGATTGTAATCCCTATCTCTTAGATGTAAAGTTGTTTACATGCAACGCTTACCCTAATTCTCTAGTTAAGATCTTTGTTAGGGTAAATTTTTATAATATGGCATGTGTGATACCTTCCTAAACTTCGTGGTGGTGTTACGCAACCCTATAAAGGGAGGTTGAACGACGCCCTAAGAAGACACTAGAGAGTTAAGAAAGCCCTCTTCGTGAGACCGCCGAGCAGATTCCTGCTCGGCCCATCCGCAGCGGGTAGCTTCCTGCCCAAAAACGCTGTAGATCTAAAACCCTCATCATGAGGCCACCGAGTAGCTTCCTTCTCAGTCCATCCGCAGTGGGTAGCTTCCAACCCAAAAATGCTATGGATCTAAAATCCCTCCTTACGAAGCCACCGAGTAGCTTTCTGCTCGTTCCATCCGCAGTAGGTAGCTTCCTGCCCAAAAAAGCTGTGGATCCAAAACCCTTATTACGAGGCCACTGAGTAGCTTCCTGCTCGGTCCATCCGCAGTGGGTAGCTTCCTACCCAACAACGCTGTGGACCTAAAAGCCCTCCTCACGAAACCATCTAGTAGCTTTCTGCTTGGTCCATCCTCAGTGGGTAGCTTCCTACCCAACAACGCCGTGGATCAAAAGCCCTCCTCATGAGGCCACCGAGTATCTTCCTACTTGGTCCATCCGCAGTGGGTAGCTTCCTTCCTAACAACGCTGTGGATCCAAAGCGCTCATCATGAGGCTACCGAGTAGCTTCCTGCTCGGTCCATCCGCAGTGGGTAGCTTCCTATCCAACAATGCTGTGGATCTAAAAGCCTTCCTCACGAGGCCATCGAGTAGCTTCCTGCTCGGTCCATCCATGGTGGGTAGCTTCATGCCCAACAACGATGTGGATCCAAAGCCCGCATCACGAGACCACCGAGTAGCTTCCTCCTCGGTCCATCTACACTGGGTAGCTTCCTACCCAACAACGCTGTGAATCCAAAGCCCTCACCACGAGCAGCCGGGTAGAATCGAGTGACGCCGACCTTCCTGTACTTGGCTATCAATCGGTTCATACTCGACGTGCGATCGCAACCTCGACTTCAAGAAAAGGGAGGATACCGACCTTCCTACACTTGGCTATCGTTCGAATCGTACTCGATGCGCGATCGACATCTTGACTCCAGGGAAAGGGAGGATACTTACCTTCCTACACTTGGCTATCGTTCGATTAAGACTCGATGAAGGATTGTCCCCCAGAAAGGGTGGACACCGGCCTTACACTTGCAAGATAAAGAGACTTACGAGCTAAAAATACTTGCAGAATAAAGATTCGAATAATGAAAAGTATACGAGCTAAAGTACTTGCAGTTTGATCAGATATCTGAGCGAAGAAAAAGTACACTCTACTCATGATCAAAATTATGTAAAAAGGTATTGTGGACTCCTCAGCCTTACAAAAATACCCGGAGGCTTACAAAAATCCTAAAAAGAAAAAAAGGGGAGAAAGGGGGATAGCTCAGGCCGTCCGCTCGGCCGGGATCTCTCCCTGCACGACGCCATCGCCGGGGACCAAAATAGTGACCTCAAGGTCGGCGCTCCTGCCTACGGCTTTGCCTCCTACGGCCTACTCGGTGCTTCCCCCATGCGGCGCTTCCTCGGCGAGGGGGTACTTTGCGCGGAGCTCACGGTCAACGAACTTCGGCATAGACTCCTTGACAGCGTCGAGGGCGTTGTGCCACACGGCGGGCGCGGATTCGGCGAGATCAAGATAAAATTGATCGGACGCCTTGTATTCCTCGATGACCTTCACCGCCCGGTCCTCAGCAAGTTTCGCCGCGTCTAAGGCCGCTCGAGCATCCTTCTTGGCGGCATCCCTCGACCTGTTCATCACGTTGTAGAGGCTGTTCATCGTGTTGTAGAGGCTGTTCATCTCCGCTAACTTGGCTTGGAAAGTCCGGTTGGACTCGTTCAGGTGCCGATGGGACTCCTTCAGCTTGGAGGTCGTCAGCCCCTCTGTGATAAATTTCGAGTTGAGGATGGCCTCCTTCTCCTCCGCCTGCTGCAATTGGAGGCGAAGTTCTTCCTCCCGCGAGGAGGATTCGCCCGCCTTCTTCATGGCCAGCGCTACCTCCTCGGACTCTATGGCAACGAGGAGAGCCCAGTGATGAAGGACCTAAGGAAGACAGCAAACATGTTAAAAAGCTAAAAACCGAGGAAATAAAACTTAAGGAATTTTTAAGAAAGGATAGATACTGACCTGAACGGCCTCTTGCGCTATTTCGGCCACTTGGGCCTTCATGGTTCCCCGGGGAATCTTCGTCCCGTATGCCGCCTCTATGTCCGCCAGCAAGCTGTCGGCAACGGATAGCCCCGAAGGCACCTCAATGCAGAAATCGCCCTCTTGCACTGGAATCCCGGTAGAGAGTGGCCGAGAGACCACCCGCTTCTGTCTCTTGATAAGGACCTCGGTGGGCTCCTCCTCCTCCTCCCTCGCTCGGGACGCCGGGTCCGCACGTGCTTCTGACCCCCCATGGTGCTCCTCCCAGACTGGAGGTACCGCAGAAGGTTTGGGCGGAGGTGTTTGCCTCGGGGCCGAGCTCGGACCGAGACGGGATGAGCTTGTACCCCCATCCTTCCTTCCTTGGGCCTTGGCGGCTTGGATTTTTGATCGGTCCATGGGCTCTGCAAAAAAGAATACACAAACAAAAGGGGGTTAGCTACACTGAAACGACAAAGGAAATTTAGCAAAGTCTAAACTGATCGTCGAAAGCCTTATCTTTCCCAGAAAACGCGCAGGACTGATCCCAGCCCAGCTCAGTGCCTGCTCGGAAAGCAGGACATCAGCCCACTGGATCGGTTCCCATAGGGACACCACCCTCGCCTCAGAGGAGGTCGACTGCTTCGCTCTCGGGCAGTCGGACCCGTGCCACTGTGTGGGCACAGGTCAATCCTCGCCCTCTGGTGGCCCGACAAATACGTACTTCTCCTTCTATTCATGGATGGAAGAAGGAACAACCATTACCCCCGACCCGGCCATCCCATCCTTACGTTTTTTAAACGAAAAATACACCCAGTTCGGCTCTTCCTTGCCGGTACCGGGATGATTTTTATAGCAAAGAAAAGATAAGAGGAGGGTCAAACTAAAGGGGATCTGATCAAGTTTTAACTAGACCAAAAACCCGAGGAGAAATCTCCACGAGTTCGGCGCTAGGTGACCCGGGGCTAGACGGAAATAATGAAGCACCTCACAAACCGCGGGTGAGAAGGGCAGACACATTCCTCCCCGGAATGCTTCCAAATATAGAGCAATCTCCTTACCCTACACCTGGTTTGCCCGCTCACCCTCTCTGGATAAACAGAGTGAATACCTAGAGGGGATATGAAATCATGCGTGAATGTCGGAAAGCTCGTCCAGACTCTTCAAGACGGAGGGCGCATCACGGGGGTTCCCGATGTGCACCTTAGGAGCCCTCGTCGCCACCCAACGGTGAGTGATAAGGATGGCCCAGACTCTAGAGGCGAACCCGACACAGAATACGAAGAAGAACCCTCTTGGCTATCTGAAGCCGAAAAGGAGGAAGAGACACTGGACTCGGCCCCAGCAACTGAAGCCTTATCGTCCGATTTTACCCTTACAACATCTACAGACTTCTCGAAGGAAGACATCTAATATGATTCAAAGGAAGAGTCTCACCGAGGAAATATCAATAGGAGATCTGATCTAAACGGAGGTACGCCGGGCAATCTTCAACAACGAAAGCGAATTAAGGCAAAATGTTAGCCCTAGGATGGTCCCCTCCTATTTATACACCCCATATAGAACATCTTACGGCCTAAATCGATTCCCGCCAAAATAAAACGTCGCGCCTAGTGGCATTCGAAGCTCTACGTAGTGGTCGACTATTGGGGACGTCTCATTGATCGCAAGAGTCAGACATCATGTCTCGCCCGCCAACCGATGTCCGGCACGTGGCCCGTACCCCAACTGACGAATCAACTGAAATGGCGCCCTCTCTTTAAAGCGCAATCATTTCACTGATCCGCTGATGCAATCGGGGATACGCGCGAAAGTTCAGGCGTACGACGAGATGACACGTGGGCCCAAGGATCGAAACAATGCAACCGCCAAACGCCAGGTCGTTCCCGGGCGATCCATATTATTATTCTCGGCACCAACTGAGAAGAAGAAAAACCAAGAAAGACACTCTCGACCCGACCCATGGATAGGTGTAGCGCCTTGAAAAGTCGTTTCGGTGTTTTCCTGAAAATCGGTGAAAATTTGGTATTTATCCGCAAATCATCTTTTTTGTTATTTTGCAGTTTAGGACTAATTATACCTAATTTGGATAGGTAATTGCTAGTTTTTAGTAGCAAATGAGTTACTTATGAAATTCTGGTCGTTTAAAAATTTTTCCTAATTTTTCAATTTTTAATATTATTTTAAGCCGGTAAGAAAATACATTAAATTAGCGATAAATACAAATTTAAATGGGCTAAATTTAAGCTTTAAAATCATATTAATTAAAATCTAGTTGTAATATAAATTTTTAGTATTTTATTTTAAATTTTAACTAATTTTTATTATGGAAAACGAAATTTATTGAATTTTAAGCTAAAACTTGCAATTTTGGACTTGTGGGGGGTCTTTTTGCATAGAATTTCTTTGTAAAATCTTTCTCACTCACTCCCCTCCTCTAGGCCGGCCCCACCATCATCAGGTCCAGAAATTTCCTTGCCTCACTTTGACTTTATTCATGTGATGAAATGTGGTGTTTTGAAAGGTTTTTTAATATGTTAATTTTGGAGGTATGGTGTACTTGTTAGGAGAGGGGTTTGACTTTGATTTTTCCACACAAATCACACACACACACCTCCCCTTCCCATTGCTGGCCGAGAGCAGCTCCCCCCTCCATTATTTTTTTTCCTTCTCTTTTCTCTCATTTTCTTCAAGAAAATTCCAAAAATTCAACAAAAATCAATAATTTCCTTCACAATTTCAAAGCAAAACCTTATTCCCTCTCTTCTCTAACCTAATTGGTTCAAATCTTGGAGAAAAATGGCATCTTTGGAGGCATCTTGTTCTTGCTAGATCCATAGATCTTGAGGTATAATTTCCACCAAGTTAAGTTCTTATGGTTAGAATTATTAAATTGAGTTGTGTTAGTGTTAATATTAGTGCTAATTTCATTCTAGAATTTTAAAGTTAATAGTTTGAGTTTAACCAGGGTTTTAGAAACCATTATTTATTTAATTAAATCTATTTAGCTATCTAGTTGTTTACTAAACCAATCTATAAGGTTACTTTGCTTAAGTGGCTTCATATTATGCTAATCTAAGTTAATCTTGCGTGAAATTTTCATTGTAATTGCTAATTACAAAAATCAAGAAAGGGGTTTGTGTATGGAAATAGATTGAAGCATGATTGTTGTGTTGGAATTATGGTTTGATGCTTTGTAAATGGTTTAAAATTAGTGTAATGGCTATCTAGTGGGTTAGTTTGGATGTTTGTGTTGGATTGTGTTAACTTTATCGCTAATTTTCGATGTTTGCACCAAATTGCAAATTTCTGGCTTACTAGTTTTATTATAAAATTATGTGATGAATTATTTTTGTTATCTTGATGATTGTATTGGCTTATCCTATGACATTTAGGATGCGCGAGTGCGGAAATTTGTGTGTTCGGGTTTTAGTTTTGCCGGGCGACCAAATCGACGTTTTAGTTAGTTTTTGCGATTTTCGCGTGTGTTCCGCGCACCTTGTGCACGTTGTACCTAGCTTGTGAACGTTAGTATTTTCATTTGGGATTTGCATCGTTTCATGGTATGTAACCTTATGTTTGGTATTGATGTAAATTCCAGGTTCGGTCGCGGAGATGTCAGACACGACACGAAAGGGGAAAGCGGTGATTGGACGTGACTAGCTAGGGATTCCTGTGAGTAGATGTAACATCTACGGAGGACTATCGTTGGATGGCGCAAGTCGCCCGATAGTTTTAGTAGCTTAAAAAGATTTTTAGTAATGTTAGTAATTAGGGGTGTAATACTTGTATGATTATTTGCTACATTCATGCCTTATATTGACATACATATGCGAACCCATTCTATAGGACACCTGCACCATTGCCAGGGTTTTTATATGCAGATCGAGCACTATTCATGCTTACACACACACCCAGGTAATTGCCATGCCACCACACTAGATAACCTATAATTTGAAACCTTTTACTATAATTGATACTTAAACTTGTGCTATTGCCTTTAATTCCATAAAATGAAATTGTAGGATTGCTATTCATGTGCATGTACCTCATCATATTATTTGTTCATGCCTAGTCTATTAATCATACATCGCAACTTGATTATTGATACCATATGCATTCATTATCATTGGCATATGCATTTATGAGGATTTCTTGAGATTTTGTGATATTCTGGATTTCGGGGGAAAGCCGCAAAATTTCTAAACTTATTATATTTTTTAAAAATATGTAAATTGCTGTTTTCTAGTGATGTAAGTGTCGTCCACCATGAGTTTGCTGTGGTTTTCGAGACCCGTTTTGAGAATTTGGATGAACCGTCTCGGGTACATGGTGGGCCCGGTAAGGTACCCCGGGGCAAGAAGCTCGTGTTGCTGACGATGTGCCTGGCAGGGGACGGATTACCTACCGGTGACTGTTTGGGACGGCGGATATCCAGAGGATACCGACCGTGGCCGCGAGATGATGAGATATTGATATTGAGATGGGTCAGCCGGATGGCTGAGGCCAGAGATACTATGACATGGATATATGAGATTTGTGATAGTTTTGAGGTGTCGTTGCTGGACATAGGTTCTTGTTGATTCTATTGGTATTGTGCTGGTATTTCAAAAGAGATTCCTAAAGGAAAAATATGATTCTTATACTTACACATTCAGATCATGAGTTGATTCGCATTGCATTCATACCTGCTAGTATATTCATATTGCATACATACCTGCTATTATGTCCTGCCTTACCTGTATTTTAGATGCTAGGATGCTTGTGTGCATGCATTCGATAGCCTGTGTAGATGTTATTTATTACTCACGAGTTGGCAACTTACCCCCGTTGTGCCACAGCCTTTTGCAGGTCCGCTCCGTCAGTACAGTAGCGGCGGGCGCACTTGTTTCTTTTGCCTCTTTTGCCTGGACCCGAGGTTTTGCTCTTAGGTGGGTTATATTATTATTTTTGTACCACCTTGTATATTCTTTGTATCTAATGTACTCCATCTACTGTATCTACCAGTATTGTTGTATATTGACCTAGAGACGAGACTGTGAGATTTATGGACTTTTTATGCTGTATTTTGGGGTCGAGCTCACTTGAGTCGACATGCTGTTTTTCTCATGCTTCTTTATGATTATTTTGCATGTTGTTGTTTTATATTGCATGGGATTTGTGAACGCCTTGTGGCGAAGAGCTAGCTCCCGCTTGGGGATGCCTTATTTGTTGGATTCATATATATTCTTGTTGTACCCATTTTGGGGGCCAGTATTTACAAAGGAGACTCTGCCGAAATTTTCGGAAAAATTGATATTGTTTTTAAAAAAGGCTTGATGTGACTCATTTGATAAACTCGCTTTCAATTGATTTGTTTTCCTTCATTCTTTTGCTTATTTGGTTTTGGTTTTTCTGGGCTTTGGCTTACTTATTTTACGGACGTCTTGAGACGTTTCGTAAACTTAAGTGCCAGTCACGTTCCGTATCCTGCGGGTCGTGACAAAGTTGGTATCAGAGCTATAGGTTTTACCTTTTTGAGTGTAGGATGACCCTTGGTAGATGGAGTAAGTGACTTAAGTAAGGTAACGTAGCGTGTGTATGTCCGCGGCATACTTGCGATACGGTACTCCGCCTAAGTGACTTTAGGATATACTTGCTTGAAATTCCTTCTTCAATTCTGTGTATCCTATGATCCTATTGCACTGTTCTTATTATCCGTTTTCCTGTAACAGCCACTATGCCGCCGAAGGCTACGAGGGCACAGAGGGCTGCAGCCCGAGACGAGATTCGAGCTGGCTCGTCCGAGACTAGGACTGAGCAGGGTGGTATGCCTACACCACAGGGACAGACCGATCCACCTTCCCCAGGCCTTATGGATAGGCTCGAGACTGGTATGGAGGAGTTGCGACAGATGATGGGGGGCATGCAGGAGCTACGTTAGATGGTAGGATCCCTAGTTGCAGCCAGTCGTACACCGAGGACGGATGACGCACCTACTACATCACAGACGACCATGATACCTGCTCCTACTACTACCGCCGTGACCATCCCGGTTTCACTACAGGATTTCATGAGGATGAGACCTCCAGTATTCACCGGCACCGAGGCAGCGGAGGACCCACAGACGTTCCTTGACAGTTTAGCCAGGATCTGCCGTTCGCTGAGATGTTCGGATGATCGATGGGTAGAGCTTGCGAGTTTCCAACTAGAGGGTCTCGCGCAGACATGGTGGGAGTCAGTCTTGAGAGGTCGAGCTGCAGGTCTACCGCCTATGACTTGGGCCGAGTTTACAGCGGTCTTTCTAGCTCGTTTCCTCCCAGAGAGCGTTCGTGACGCCAGAGCTCGTAGCTTCGAGGCCTTAGTCAAGACACCTGGGATGACGGTGTCTGAGTATGACATCCAGTTTACACAGTTATCCCGATATGCTCCGTATTTGGTGGATACCGAAGAGAAGATGGTGAAGAGGTTCGTACAAGGACTTGATGCCCAGCTATATCTTGCCATTGGCGCCCAGCACTACGACACTTATTCAGCTGCTATGGATACGGCATTACGGATGGAGGCACGCATATCACAGACTTCGGCCGTTTCTGGGCCGAAGAGGATTCGCACCGATGTACCGTCTCAGAGGCAGCGCGCCAGATTCTTTCCGAGAGATAGGCCTAGTAGAGGATTTGGATGGGGACAGTTATATGGTTCATATCCCCAGGGACAGCAGCCGTCGCCAGGGTGTTTTGGGTGCGGGAGTCCGCACTATCTTGTCAGAGACTGTCCGGCGAGACGATAGGGAGCGGCGACCGTTCCGCATGTGACCCTACCACCATCACCACCCCCTCCTCAGAGAGCCCTACTTCCTACCACATGCGATGCTCCACGCCAGTTAGGTGCACCCAGAGGCCGTGGACGCGGCGGTCCTATTCAGAGAGGACGAGGAGGCAGAGGCCGAGGTCGAGGTCAGCCCGCTATCGGTGGAGGACATGCTCGAGTTTTTGCTTTGACACCGCAGGATGCGCAGGCATCCAATGCCGTTGTGACAGATACCTTGCCAGTTTGTTCTTTCGACGCACGGGTATTATTCGACCCAGGTTCCATACATTCGTACGTCTCTACACCCTTTGCACCGATGTTGGGCCGTGAGTCGTCGTCGTTAGATCATCCGCTTGTTGTTGTTACTCCGATAGGCGAGTCGTTTGTCGCTCGTTTTGTATTTCGATTGTGTTCCGTTCGTATCGGGGAGAGGGATTCATCAGTTGATTTGATTCTCCTCGATATGTTGGACTTTGATGTGCTTCCGGGCATGGATTGGCTAGCCACTTATTATGCTTCGGTGGACTGCCGTGAGAAGGCAGTCATAATTAGCTTTCCGGGAGCGCCAGTCCTTGTTATTCAAGGAGATCGCTGCATCACCCTTCCTAGCTTGATTTCATCTCTTCGCGCTGGTCAGCTCTTGCGGAAGGGATGTCAGGGATTCTTAGCGTATATTTGTGATACTAGAGCTGCAGAGGTTCCGTTGGACCGGGTCCCGGTTGTTTGTGAGTTCCCTGATGTTTTCCCTGATGAGCTACCTGGGCTACCACCTGAGCGCGACGTTGAGTTCTGCATCGATTTGATTCCCGGCTCGGGGCCTATTTCTATACCGCCTTATCGGATGGCCCCAGCAGAGCTTCGAGAGCTGAAGGATCAGTTGCAGGATTTGTTAGATAAGGGGCTTATTCGACCTAGTGTTTCTCCGTGGGGTGCTCCGGTCCTGTTTGTCAAGAAGAAGGATGGAAGTTTGCGCTTATGTATCGACTACCGCCAGCTGAACAAAGTTACCGTGCGGAACAGATATCTTTTGCCACGCATTGATGATTTGTTCGACCAGCTTCAGGGTACGGGGTATTTTTCGAGGATCGACTTGCGATCAGGATACCATCAGCTGCGAGTTCGACAGGAGGATATACCGAGGACAGCTTTCCGCACGCGCTACGGCCACTATGAGTTTTTGGTGATGTCGTTCGGACTCACCAACGCCCCAGCAGCATTCATGGATTTGATGAACCATACATTCAGGCCGTATCTTGACTTGTTCATCATCGTGTTTATCGACGATATCTTGGTGTAATCCTGGAGCAGAGAGGAGCACGAGCAGCACTTGCAGATTACGTTGCAGACTCTGAGGGAGCACAAGCTGTTCGCAAAGTTCTCCAAGTGTGCATTCTGGCTGGACAGCGTCGGATTCTTGGGTCACGTGGTCACGAGAGACGGCATATGTGTGGACCCGAAGAAGATTGAGGCTGTTCAGCAGTGGCCCCGACCTACATCGGTTACTGAGATCCGTAGTTTTCTAGGTCTGGCGGGCTACTACAAGCGTTTTGTTTAGGACTTCTCCCGTATAGCTGCACCTTTGACCGGTTTGACCCGGAAGGGAGTTCCTTTCGTTTGGACAGAGGAGTGCGAGCGCAGTTTTCAGCAGCCACGGACTTGTCTGACTACGGCGCCGGTATTATCTTTGCCTTCAGGAGCAGGTGGATTTGTGGTCTACTGTGATGCTTCGCGAGTAGGGTTAGGATGCGTATTGATGCAGCATGGCCGGGTGATCGCTTATGCTTCTCGGCAGGTGAAGAAGCATGAACAGAACTACCCCACTCACGATTTGGAGATGGCTGCAGTGGTCTTTGCACTGAAGATTTGGCGACATTACCTATATGGCGAGTTGTGCCAAATATTCACAGACCACAAGAGCTTAAAATACATATTTCAGCAGCGAGACCCGAACCTCAGACAGCATCGTTGGATGAAGTTGGTGAAAGACTACGACTGCGAGATCTTATATCACCCAGGCAAGACGAACGTGGTGGCAGATGCTTTGAGCAGGAGGCCCGGGGGTAGTTTATCCTATTTGCGCGCAGTGCAGAGGCAGTCGTCAGCAGATTGGCAGACTTTATGCGACAGCCGAGTTGAGTTCGAGTTCACTCAGTCAGGGGGACAGCTCGCGCATGTTCGTGCATGCCCACAGTTGCTTGACCGTATATATGAGGCACAGCGCAGAGACGACCGTTGCTCAGAGATCATGGCAGAGATGGGACAGGGAAGATTTTCCGAGTTCGTGATTGATTATCAGGGGATTTTACGCTATGGATCTAGACTGTGCGTACCAGATGCTGATGGATTGCAGCGCAACATTCTTGAGGAGGCACACCGATCAGTGTATAGTGTCCACCCCGGTTCCACCAAGATGTACCATGATATGAGAGAGACCTACTGGTGGGACGGGATGAAGAAGGACATTGCGGAGTTTGTATCGAGATGCCTGACTTGTCAGCAAGTCAAGGCCGAGCACCAGAGGCCCGCAGGAGAGCTACAGCCGTTACCCATTCCGGAGTGGAAATGGGAGCAGATTTCGATGGATTTCATTGTGGGTCTACCCAGGACCAGTTGAGGGTATGACTCCATCTGGGTGATCGTAGATCGATTGACGAAAGCGGCTCACTTCCTGCCAGTGAAGACGACTTTCAACTTCGCTCAGTATGCCCAGCTTTACATCGACGAGATCATGCAGTTGCATGGCGTACCGACTTGTATCGTGTCAGATCGAGGCACCCAGTTCACCTGCCGACTTTGCCAGAGACTTCAGGAGGCTTTGGGTACTCGTTTGAGCTTCAGCACAGCGTTTCATCCGCAGACCGACGGACAGTCAGAGCGGACCATTCAAACTCTCGAGGACATGCTCAGAGCATGCATTTTAGACTTCGGCGGTAGCTGGGATCGTCATTTACCTCTAGTGGAGTTCTCCTACAACAACAGCTTCCAGGATACTATTCAGATGGCACCTTTCGAGGCATTGTATGGGAGGAGATGCAGATCGCCCGTCTGTTGGGCAGAGCTCAGCGAGAGCAGTATTTTGGCGCCGCAGCTTGTTGAGGAGACGACAGCGAAGATACAGTTGATCCGAGACCGGATGAGAGCGGCTCAGAGCAGGTAGAAATCGTATGCAGACAGGCGCCGTCGCAGGCTAGAGTTCGCAGTTGGCGATCATGTTTTTCTGAGGGTCTCTCCGATGAAGGGCGTGATGCGATTTGGGCGAAAAGGAAAGCTTAGTCCCAGATTCGTAGGTCCCTTCAAGATCCTCGAGCGTGTCAGCGCTGTTGCATATCGTTTGGCCCTTCCACCCAGCTTTCCCAATGTTCACCCCGTCTTCCATGTTTCGATACTCCGCAAGTACCTTCACGACCCTTCGCATGCGATTCAGCACCCGACAGTCCAGCTTGAGCGCGACCTTTTTTTTGCTGAGCAGCCGGTGGCCATCCTGGATCGGCAGGTGAAGAAGTTGAGATCGAAGGTTATACCGACCGTCAAGGTCCTTTGGCGTGGCCCGAGCAGCGAGGAGGTCACCTGAGAGACCGAGGGCGAGATGAGGAAGAAATATCCCCATCTCTTTGAAAGGTACGCGTAGTTATATTTTTAAATTCGGGGACCGAATTTCTTTAAGGGGGGAAGATTGTAGCGCCTTGAAAAGTCGTTTTGGTGTTTTCCTGAAAATCGATGAAAATTTGGTATTTTTCCGCAAATCGTCTTTTTTGTTATTTTGCAGTTTAGGACTAATTATACCTAATTTGGATAGGTAATTGCTAGTTTTTAGTAGCAAATGAGTTACTTATGAAATTCTGGTCGTTTAAAAATTTTCCCTAATTTTTCAATTTTTAATATTATTTTAAGCCAGTAAGAAAATACATTAAATTAGCGATAAATACAAATTTAAATGGGCTAAATTTAAGCTTTAAAATCATGTTAATTAAAATATAGTTGTAATATAAATTTTTAGTATTTTATTTTAACTTTTAACTAATTTTTATTATGGAAAACGAAATTTATTGAATTTTAAGCTAAAACTTGCAATTTTGGACTTGTGGGGGGTCTTTTTGCATAGAATTTCTTTGTAAAATCTTTTTCACTCACTCCCCTCCTCTAGGCCGGCCCCACCATCATCAGGTCCAGAAATTTCCTTGCCTCACTTTGACTTTATTCATGTGATGAAATGTGGTGTTTTGAAAGGTTTTTTAATATGTTAATTTTGGAGGTATGGTGTACTTGTTAGGAGAGGGGTTTGACTTTGATTTTTCCACACAAATCACACACACACCTCCCCTTCCCATTGCTGGCCGAGAGCAGCTCCCCCCTCCATTATTTTTTTTTCCTTCTCTTTTCTCTCATTTTCTTCAAGAAAATTCCAAAAATTCAACAAAAATCAATAATTTCCTTCACAATTTCAAAGCAAAACCTTATTCCCTCTCTTCTCTAACCTAATTGGTTCAAATCTTAGAGAAAAATGGCATCTTTGGAGGCATCTTGTTCTTGCTAGATCCATAGATCTTGAGGTATAATTTCTACCAAGTTAAGTTCTTATGGTTAGAATTCTTAAATTGAGTTGTGTTAGTGTTAATATTAGTGCTAATTTCATTCTAGATTTTTAAAGTTAATGGTTTGAGTTTAACTAGGGTTTTAGAAACCATTATTTAGTTAATTAAATCTATTTAGCTATCTAGTTGTTTACTAAACCAATCTATAAGGTTACTTTGCTTAAGTGGCTTCATATTATGCTAATCTAAGTTAATCTTGCGTGAAATTTTCATTGTAATTGTAATTACAAAAATCAAGAAAGGGGTTTGTGTATGAAAATAGATTGAAGCATGATTGTTGTGTTGGAATTATGGTTTGATGCTTTGTAAATGGTTTAAAATTAGTGTAGTGGCTATCTAGTGGGTTAGTTTGGATGTTTGTGTTGGATTGTGTTAACTTTATCGCTAATTTTCGATATTTGCGCCAAATTGCAAATTTCTGGCTTACTAGTTTTGTTATAAAATTATGTGATGAATTATTTTTGTTATCTTGATGATTGTATTGGCTTATCCTATGACATTTAGGATGCATGAGTGCGGAAATTTGTGTGTTCGGGTTTTAGTTTTGCCGGGCGACCAAATCGACTTTTAGTTAGTTTTTGCGATTTTCGCGTGTGTTCCGCGCACCTTGTGCACGTTGTACCTAGCTTGTGAATGTTAGTATTTTCATTTGGGATTTGCGTCGTTTCATGGTATGTAACCTTATGTTTGGTATTGATGTAAATTCCAGGTTCGGTCGCGGAGACGTTAGACGCGGCACGAAAGGGGAAAGCGGTGATTGGACGTGACTAGCTAGGGATTCCTGTGAGTAGATGTAATATCTACGGGGGACTATCGTTGGATGGCGCAAGTCGCCCGATAGTTTTAGTAGCTTAAAAAGATTCTTAGTAATGTTAGTAATTAAGGGTGTAATACTTGTATGATTATTTGCTACATTCATGCCTTATATTGACATACATATGCGAACCCATTCTATAGGACACCAGCACCATTGCCAGGGTTTTTATATGCAGCACGAGCACTATTCATGCTTACACACACACCCTGGTAATTGCCATGCCACCACACTAGATAACCTATAATTTGAAACCTTTTACTATAATTGATACTTAAACTTGTGCTATTGCCTTTAATTCCTTAAAATGAAATCGTAGGATTGCTATTCATGTGCATGTACCTCATCATATTATTTGTTCATGCCTAGTCTATTAATCATACATCACAACTTGATTATTGATACCATATGCATTCATTATCATTGGCATATGCATTTATGAGGATTTCTTGAGATTTTGTGATATTCTGGATTTCGGGGGAAAGCCGCAAAATTTCTAAACTTATTATATATTTTTAAAATATGTAAATTGCGGTTTTCTAGTGATGTAAGTGTCGTCCACCATGAGTTTGCTGTGGTTTTCGAGACCCGTTTCGAGGAGTCGGATGAACCGTCTCGGGTACATGGTGGGCCCGGTAAGTTACCTCGGGGCAAGAAGCTCGTGTTGCTGACGATGAGCCTGGCAGGGGACGGATTACCTACCGGTGACTGTTTGGGACGGCGGATATCCAGAGGATACCGACCGTGGCCGCGAGATGATGCGATATTGATATTGAGATGGATCAGCCGGATGGCTGAGGCCAGAGATACTATGACATGGATATATGAGATTTGTGATAGTTTTGAGGTGTCGTTGCTGGACACAGGTTCTTGTTGATTCTATTGGTATTGTGCTGGTATTTCAAAAGAGATTCCTAAAGGAAAAATATGATTCTTATACTTACACATTCAGATCATGAGTTGATTCGCATTGCATTCATACCTGCTAGTATATTCATATTGCATACATACCTACTATTATGTCCTGCCTTACCTGTATTTTAGATGCTAGGATGCTTGTGTGCATGCATTCGATAGCCTGTGTAGATGTTATTTATTACTCATGAGTTGGCAACTCACCCCCGTTGTGCCACAGCCTTTTGCAGGTCCGCTCCGTCAGTACAGTAGCGGCGGACGCACTTGTTTCTTTTGCCTCTTTTGCCTGGACCCGAGGTTTTGCTCTTAGGTGGGTTATATTATTATTTTTGTACCACCTTGTATATTCTTTGTATCTAGTGTACTCCATCTACTGTATCTACCAGTATTGTTGTATATTGACCTAGAGACGAGACTGTGAGATTTGTGGACTGTATTTTGGGGTCGAGCTCACTTGAGTCGACATGCTGTTTTTCTCATGCTTCTTTATGATTATTTTGCATGTTGTTTTATATTGCGTGGGATTTGTGACCGCCTTGTGGCGAAGAGCTAGCTCCCGCTTGGGGATGCCTTATTTGTTGGATTCATATATATTCTTGTTGTACCCATTTTGGGGGCCAGTATTTACAAAGGAGACTCTGCCGAAATTTTCGGAAAAATTGATATTGTTTTTAAAAAAGACTTGATGTGACTCATTTGATAAACTCGTTTTTAATTGATTGGTTTTCCTTCATTCTTTTGCTTATTTGGTTATGGTTTTCTTGGGCTTTGGCTTATTTATTTTACGGACGTCTTGAGACGTTTCGTAAACTTAAGTGCCAGTTACGTTCCGTACCCTGCGGGTTGTGACAATAGGTCGGAACGAGAGTGGGGGGCTAATAATGATGCTCACAAGTGGTATTTTCTCAGATTATGACACGTGGCGGATGACGTGTCCCAAAGGCTACGGAGGTGGAATAAATGAGATGTATTAGGGGCGTTCCTCGGGACCTCGTCTCCGAGGACGCATCCGACCTTTCGGAGACCTCCCTGAGTACTTTCCACATTCACCTGGCAAATAGCCAACAGCTCGCCTCCGAGCAATCCAACGAGCTTCCTTTTTCTCCCTGCTCGTCTCTGAGCCATCTTACAAGCCGAGCTTCCTTAGCCTCCCTGCTAGTCTCCGAGCCATCTGACAGGCCGAGCTTTCTCGGCCTCCCTGCTCGTCTCCGAGCATTCTGACAGGCTGAGCTTCCTCGGTTTCCCCGATCAACCGAGAGCGCGGAACCCAAACGCTCCCGCAACGGCTCCGCGTATCTCGCCACGGCGAGATATCCGCCTCCCCACATTCCGCGTCCTACGCTAGCGCGATCACCATTAATGGGCGTATCCCGCCATTAATGCGAGGATAACGCAGGGACGTAACTGACGGCGGTGCGACCACTATATAAACCCTTCTTTCAGACGACTCAGGTAACTCGAACTAATTCCAATACGCCGTTACTCTGCACCTATTTCTTGACACTAACTTGATCGTCGGAGGGTCCTACGGTGGTCACCAACCCCGAGACTTCCTTTGCAGATAGCTCGGCGTCAATACAACCCGTTGAGATCCACGCGCTCCCCAAAATAAATCTCAACCGTTAAAGACTGCTATCACAGGATCGACGGAGGACAACATCCGAAGAAGATCGCAACCTCCATCAGTAGTTAGTAGAATTTTTAATCTGAGCATATCGACAGGTCAGTCCTATTCACCCCCCTCTAGGACAACTTTCACATTGGTTTTTCCTTTCTTCCAAAGGTTGCATCATTTCTAATCTTCCACAGTGTCCGCATCGAGATCGACGTTATCGTTACATCCGTTTTACTTGCCACCCGACGTTGCTGTAGATTCAATGGAAAGCTAGAAAGAAGTTGCATGAAGAGTGAGAAAATGGAGATTATTTATTTCGATTTTGGGTGTGATAAAATTATGGAAATTTTCCCGGTTTGATTGAATCTTGATTGAATTGCCCGTTTTGGTTATTTTAAATTGGAATTATAAGATATATCAACTTTATATGCAGGTCATTTTTGTCTCCATCCTGATTAGAGAGAGATGCATTCGTAATCACTTGTAAATAAATTACCGATTCTAACCTATATGTCCATCATCATCTATTAGACATCACCAATCCCCGCTCATGGGTGTATCCTTGGGGCACCAAAAATCAAGTCCACATGTAAATAACCGTTGGACTTCCATCTACTTATACAATTCATCATCAGATATATATCGAAAGACCAAGCACAAAATATTAGACTATCGAATCATTCTTTAAAATTTAGTTGGCATCTATGTAATTTTACCATATTAGGAAAGAATAAAGAAGACACGGTATCGATGAAAGATTTCTTCGTGTTGAAAATTATGTTCAACCCTTTTGTCCCATGTATTGTAGCTAGGCTCCATATTTATGAACATGCTCAAAACAGACTTTCTAAACTTTTATGTACACCAAACTTATAAATTATATGTTTATGATTAACCAATGCCAATGTGCAATAGGAAATCTAATCCAAGCTGGCCATACGAAATAAAACGTTTAATACAAAGTTTATAAACTATACAAACTAATATGACCAAAGGGAGAAGGTATGCACTAGTATGTTTGGGGCGGTGGTCTCCACAAATAGGCATGAGATATATCTTCCCTTATCATGATACACAAGAAAAGTATGTTCTCCTTCTCTTGGAAAATAAATTATCATATGCTATAATATATCTTCTTTTGTGCCCTTTCCTTATGATATTCTTTGCAAAAATGGTTATTGCAATGTCATGCCGACAGCATAACATGTTAGCATCGTTATTGTTTCAAACGGTTGGATATATATAAGGAAATTGGATGTATCTAATTAATGCTGGTATCCATATGATGTTTAAAATTTAAAAGGAAATTAATAAATTTTGGTAATTAAAAAAAAAGAAATTGCCATAGGAAATAACATGACATTAAGTAGTTCGAAAATGCCTGAAATATCCTCTCTTTCTCCTCCCCATAGGAAAATATTACAACTAATATACTGAATAGTTTTCCGCATCAATCCAGATTTTACCTCAAAATATTTTGAAGGGGCGCTTAAAAAGTTTAGTAGAAATTAACCAAATAATAAATAAATAGTATCTAATCTCTTGCTTGCCCATCACATCATAAAAGTAGCACACTTGCTGCTGCAATAAATATTCACACCTTTCTTGTGCTCTCCATGTTGCTGCATCTCCTTGTCTCCATTTCCAAGCCACCCAAAAATATAAACAACATGCCCTCATTTAATTTGTCAATGCCAACTTGTCAAGATTAACAACACTTCTATATTTAAAAAAAATCATGCCTAGCTAACATCAACATATGTTAATTAGTTTAACACAAATGACAGCTAAAAATCCCTAGCTCATGTCTCTAGGCCTCTCAAATTAATGATCACATGATGTGTGCACACAGCTCCTTAACAAAAGGAGAGGTGAAGATTCCAATGTTATTATAATTATAAGTATGCTTTCAAACAAAGCTTCTACTATTAATTAAATTAATATAAGATTATTAGGGCTGTAACGTAGACATTCCTCTGTCCCTCTGCCAGTTTAAGGTATCAACTTAGGGATCAGTAAATTATAGGAATTATATATGATGATTACCATTAATAGTTAACATGGTCAATCCCCATTAATCAGGCGCCACGTGTCGACGTCAGGTGATCGCAAGGCTTAGGCCCCACTAGGAGCCGCAGCGTCACGTGGCCAACTCATTCAGTTGGCCCTGTGGGGCCCACTCCAAGGCGGTTTTGAGAGGGAGGGGGAGCATGTGATGGGGGGGTCTAGCATACGTCGCTGTCATGAGTGTGGGGCCGGAAACGGCGCGGGCACGTGAGCCTGTACAGGGAGCTGCGGATCACGTGCGTCCCATGCGCTGCGGCACGCTTTAGCCCCTGGCACGTGTCTAGTAATCCCTAGGGAACGGGCGCTGGGTTTTGTCGCGGAGCGGAGCGTGACGGGAGACTATAATAGCCGTTTGGCTCGGTCATGGCCGTTAGAATTTGTTGACCCCGTGGAGTTAAACGTTCCACATTTGTTGAGTTCTATTCATTATGGTTTAAATCCAACAAACTCTCATATAATTTCAGTCGTGGCAATTAACTATCTTCTACGTTAAAAAATCAGATAACCATCATATCAAACAGATCCAGATCAACACCATCAACCCATGAGTAAATAGACAACTCTACCATCATTGTTTTTTTTATTGAGAAAACGGTAAAAATTGTAAAACCGATGATGACGACGACGACGACGATGAAGGGGTGGAGGGGATGAGAATGATGGCGGTGGCGGCTATTAAGGGGAGATCGAGAAAGGGGGTGGTGGTGGAAGTGTTGGTGATGATGATGGTGATGAAGGCGATGGTAGCGACGATTTTGAAATAGATCGAAGAAAGATGTGGTGGTGGTGGTGGTGGTGGTGGGGGGGGGGGGGGCGGGGAGGGCTGATGATGGATGTTGGTGGTGACAGCGGCGGCGATTTTGTAGATGGTAGAGGAAGGGGGTGGTGAACGGGCTGATGACGACGACGACGACGATCGATGCGAAGGTGATGGTGGTGGTGATTTTGGGAGAGATCGAGAAAGAGGCCGATGATGTTAATGGTGAAGGGAGAGATCAAGGTAAGGGGAGAGGATGGGGGAGGTCGGTGTGCTGAGGGAAGGGATGGAGGAGGCCGGAGGAGAATGAGGCGGCCACGGGGGACGGTGAGATGGTTAAGTGTGACGACTCTGACGAAATGGCATCAAGGGTTAGGGTTAGGAGATGAGGGCGTCTTGGAAATAATTAAATTTTGTGAAGATGTAGCAGCTAATGCTAACGTGGCAATGGTGTTGACTGTTAATACTAAGGGGGTACCGTTAGATATAGTAGTTTTCTGATTTTTGTAAAGTATAGGATAGTTATCTACCACGGATTGAAACTACAAGAAAGTTTGTTGGTATTAAACCATTTAATATTTCATCTGTTTGTGTCCTATTTTACAAATTTGAATATATATCATTTCATGCAGGAGATGATTGTTGGATGGAATCCAAAAACAACAATGGGGATTGGGGTATTATAAAAAAAGTTTGTCGCATGGAATTATCATTCAGTTGTTTGTGTGTAAAAAACCGGAATGGTTTTTGTCCGTTCAATCTTTTCCTTGGTTTGGTTGAACATAAAAAGTGAGGATTGAATTTTAAGAATTGAGATAAAGAGAAGAGAAAAAGAAAGAGAGTAGGTAATCATAATTATTTCCCAAACAACATAACGCTCCTTCCGTTCATAATTACTTGATTTTTTAAAATTTTACATGGCAATTATTAAGATATGATTTAAAATATATTTGAAAGAGAAATTATAATATTATCACAGTAAATTTTGTTAAATCACCTTCACATTAAATGAATGTTATCTTTTCATATTAGAAAAATATTGAGTTTAGACCAGATATTTTATAAAAAAAAATAATAAATATGAAAAATTCTACACTGTTCATCATTATATCATAAAAGTATAAGTAATTTAGGACAAAAAATCTTCATAAAAGGACAATTGATTATGAATGGAAGGAGTATATCTTATCCTACGTGTCTTTACCAATGGACAATTCAATCCGAGCCTGGATTTGGAATTGCCAAAAAAATGATGTCAATTCCCATAAAGATGATGCCAATTCTTAAAATGAGCTATTCGCATTTTATGCAAATAAATAAGAAAATGACAATTCCATCATTTTGCATTTTGACGAATAGTGTCTTGTACCCTCAATTCCCAAAAGTTTTGATAATTACTCTAAAACAAACAACCCCATGCATGAATGGAATAAAAGTAGTCTAAACAATGTCAAAAAATAACATTTTTCCTCTCTGTAGATCGGTGAGATGCACCCAGCATACTATTATAATTTTTCCAATTTGGCATTCAAACAATTATTATAAATATTGAAGATTGAAGAAAAACAACTTGAAAATTACTCAATAAAAGTCCAAAAATATTGAGGTATAGAAAACTTGCTTAGAGATAATATAAAATATATGGAGAACTACGAATCAAGAAGACTGTTTTAGTAATACTAAATGCATGAGAAGAGACCGTAATTAAATTTGAAAAGAAATAATAGTTAAATGCTTGTTTAGATTTTTTTTCCCTTTAATCCTCGATCTTAAAGAAGTATATGCTCTCCGGGTTCAATTTTACAAACCCCTGATAAGAAAAGGAATGTAACAAAAAAAAATATTTGCTGGGTCCGGTTTAACGTATCTATATCGGATGATGCTCGTAAGAAGCTATTCCCCAATCACGACACGTGGCCGGTGACGTATCATCCACATAAGCCCGCTAGATTTCTGGGGACTACGGAGCCGGAATAAATATGATGTATTGGGGATATGCCTCAGCGCCTCGCCTCCGAGGCTGCACCAGACCATCTTAGAAGACCTTCCCGAGTACCTTCCCCCTTCAGCTGACCGTCGGCTAATAGCTCGTCTCCGAGCTATCCTATAGCCGAGACTCCTCAGCTCACCTGTTCGTCTCCGAGCTAGCCTATATCTGAGATTTCTCAACGCTCTTGTTTGGCCGGGAGCACGGAGCCTAAGCGTACCCCGTAAAGGCTCCACGTATCTCGCCACGGCGAGATCTCCGCCGTTCCCCGTCCCGTATCCCACGCTAGCGTATCTCGCCATTAATGGGCATATACCGCCATCAACGCAAACGTGACGCGGGGCGTAACGAACGACGAAATTCTTGCATCGGTTCGCCCTATGCGACCGCTATATAAACCCCTCCTCTAGACAATTTAGGTACGAAAAAAACTCGTTCCAATACGCCGGAATCCTGCTATTATTACTCGGTATTAACTTGATCGTCGGAGGGTTATACGGTGGCTTTCCATCCCGGGACTTCCCTTACAGGTAGCCAGATATCAACAACAACCAACAACCCATTGAGATTCACACGTTCAACTCTCATCTCAAATATTAACCGTTCGACACCACCGGCCTTAAGATTGACGGAGGACAACATTTGAGGAAGAAACCGACCTCCATCAGTTGGCACGGTCTGTGGGAAATCCTTCCTTTTCCAGCCAAGAAAGTTTATCTTTCGCCCTCGATATAATGGCCAGCGATCCTCATTATAGAGATCTCAGCACGAGCCGCTCTGCCCTCCACAACAGAGGCGGAAGCGGTCCTACTCCACCTCCTAACGTCGTCGATGCCTTATCAATGCGGATCGACATGCTCACGGCGATAGTGGACGAACTTGCTCGTGTTCAAACAGCCGGCCATGCCTGCCAAACCGCTGTCCCCACTCTCCGGAACGACGGCATGCGTGGGACGATGGAGGGGCATATTCAGGCCTTCGACCTCGCTCATGCCCATCTCGATGTTACCGAACACCGGCGTGCTGATTCCGGCAGTCACGAATCCCATACGAGGAATAATTCCATGACTCGTTGTCCGCCAGATAGTTCGACACCGAAATCTTAGGGGAGGCCGGGCTATCGCTTCAACGCCCGCCGTGCTCTCTCGCCTTCTGAGGAGACGTCGGTCAGGTCGCCTGATTCCAGGAGAGACCGATGTCCCCGCATCCATCGAGACCGTGCACGTGGATCACCTCAGGACCGACCACGAACCCCTAGGACCCGAGGAACGTGATAGAGCGAAACCGAAAACGCTACATAGCGCAAGCCCAAAATAGAGACAGCAGGCGCTCCGAGAGCGGGGAATCCTCAGGGTGAAAATCGAAGACATGCGGTAGGCTACCCGTTCGGCTGGAGGAATGACAAAGTACTCCGCATATTCACTCACGAGGAATTTCACAGAGCAGTTACTAGGTGAGTGGGTATCGTCCCGGAACAAACCCCCCAAGGTGGCCCACTTCGATGGAAAATCTGACCGGAAAGACTACTTGGACGTGTTTACGGCAGGCATGAGCTTTTAAGACAACTCGGACGCAGCTCAGTGCCGAGCTTTCCCCACCACCCTCATCCGGGCCGGCCGAGATTGGTTCCACAGACTTGCGCCACGCTCAATCTCGACTTTTGACGAGCTGGAAACTCAGTTTCTCGGTCATTTCGTCGGTAACCGACAACAGAAAAGGACAGCCGACTACCTGTTTACTATCAAGAGTGAAAACAGGGAATCATTCAAGGGTTACGTCGCCCGCTTCTATAATGCCCTTCTAGAAGTCCCCGAGCACCGCGACGAAATAATTATCACCACCTTGAGGTCGGGTCTTAGGCACAAAGAGTGGCTCCGCTCTTTTGCATTGGCGTAACCCAAGACCATGGCCGAAGTGAAAGTCTAGACGAAGCAAGAAATCCAACTCGAGTCAGAGATAAACACCAACTTACACCACGACAACCAAACAGGCCGAAAGAAACAGGACAGAGAAGAGAAGTAAAAAGCCGACCGCCCAAAACCTTATTCTCTAAGATTTCATGAGTATACTCCCCTAAACGTTTCTCAGGCCGAGATACTGGAGAAGGCTAAGGGCAAGAGATTTTTCCCGCCAGCTATTCAGAGGCCGGGCAAAAGACTCCGCGGCCTGTACTGCGCCTTCCATCGATCACAGGGGCACCCGACCGAGAACTGCAAACAACTCCGTGACTATATCGATGAGATGATATGCTCCGGTCACCTGGCAAAGTACCTACGAGAAATACGGCAGGTAGATTGGGAGAAAACGAACCAACCCCCTCCCGGAGAATTGACGGTCAGGCAGATCATGGTCATCTCTGTAGGATCGACTCTGAGCAGTGAGGACACCCGCCGCTTCCATCCGGTCATGACTTTAAGTGATCTGGCCTACAAGAAGTGCAAGGACGATCCAATCACCTTCACCGACGATGACTTTCACGGCATATCGCTCACGCACAATGATCCCCTTGTGATAGCAGCCCGGGTAAACCGATACAAAGTCCGGAGAATGTTGGTCGACTCGGGGAGCTCGGCGGATATCCTGTTTTACGACTATTTCCAGCGCGTGGGATTAAATCCATACGACCTCCCACATCCTCTCCTGGCTTACAAACCATTCCATCTTGGCCAAGGGATCGATCACCCTCCCTCTCAATATTAGGGAGGTAGGAAGAACGCGGACCATACCAGTGAATTTTCTCATGGCCAAGATCCCGTCGTCCTATAACATCCTCTTGGGTCGCCCCACCATAAACGTCTTCCACTCTTAGATCTTGACCTATCACCTCGCGCTCAAGTTCCTTCTGGACAATGGGGAAATAATCCGGGCCTACGGAGACCAGCAAACTGCAGGGTCTGTCTTGCCTCGCGTCTCCCGAGGAGAAAAGGTTGACAATTTCGAAGATGTGTACGATCCTCAGGAGTCTCTGGATACGCCAAAAAGAGATTCGAAGCTCCCCGGTGGAAACTTTGTTAGAAGTTCCTCTCACGGAGGGAGACGACGGCCGAACTGTCCAGATCGGCTCACTCTTAACAGGGGTCGCTCGGGTCGACCTGATCCAGTTCCTCCGGAACAACTCCGATGTGTTCGCTTAGACTCCAGTGGAAATGCCCAGGATCGACCCCAAGATGATCTCCCACAAGCTCGGGGTCAAATCGAAAGCTTGCCCAGTCCGACAAAAGAAAAGAAGTTTCGCGCCAATAAAGCAGAAAGTGATAGAGGAGGAGGTGTACCGACTGCTCGCAGCCGACTTCATCAGGAACCTGGACTACTTGGATTGGTTACCAAACGTGGTCATGGTCAAGAAGGCAAATGGGAAATGGCGTATGTGCGTCAATTTCACCGATTTAAATAAGGCTTGCCCCAAAGACAACTACCCACTCTCTCGGATAGATCAATTAGTAGTCTTCTCAGCTAGTCACGAGCTACAAAGTTTCATGGATGCCTTCTCCGGTTATAATCAAATCCAGATGAATCCGGTTGAAAAAGAGCTAACTGCCTTCACCACCGATCGAGGAGTCTATTGCTATAGGATAATGCTCTTCGGCTTCAAAAACGCCGAGACAACATAACAGCGACTGGTCAACAAACCGTTCAAACTAAAAATTGGGAGAAATATGGAAGTCGACGTTGATGACATGCTCGTGAAGTCCACCCTGTCAGCCGAACATAGCACAGATCTCGGCGAAACATTCCGTAACGACTCCAATTTCATTGTACAAAAATTTTCAAATTAATGTACAGAATAGAGTTTCAATCCTGAGTACAAATTATAAATTAAAATTGTTTAAGAATAGCAAGAAATAACTTGTAGCTCATTGGTAAAGCCTTGCACTACTATGATATAGCCCATGTGTTCGAATCCCATCAGCCACACATTATTTTTAATGATTTTCTTTAAAACTTTTTGGAAACCCAAGAGTTTATACGTGCAATACACGTAAAATGAAAGTCTGAGAAAATCAAATATGTGCTGAATATTATATGAACCGACTTAGACACGTAGCACAAATCCAGAGTCCAACCCCCACCCAACGACCGGGGAGAACGGCCTTATAGCCGGCACCGCTGCCCCCTTGGGTAAAACTCCCATTCTCTGTACACTGAACCTCTTGATCTACCCTACTACCCCCATGCCGTTTGAATTCTCTGCAATTATCCAAAGAGTGTTAATTCACTCATAAATTCTATTTTTAATACATTTTTAATTCTCTTTTCACTCTCAAAATTCTAATTTTACCATATAAATACAATATCATACCCTAGTGTTTACCGCCGGAAACGGAGAAGAACCGAGATGGATCGTCTTGCCTGAAGCTGGGGGCAGATGCTATTTGGATTTATCCGTCCACCTCTCCGAAAATGCCAAGTTGATTTATAGCACCGTGTATCGGAGGTTTGGACGGATGTGGCTGTTGTAGCGGACTTCGTCAGATTCCCCCTTGTTTGCGAGGGGTTTTGATTATGGGGACGCTCTTCCCTGCAGTTAATTACGTTACCACATCGCTATAACCACTTTCTTCTGCTCCGGAGGTTCACTTCGTGTCGTGTGTATGTTTGTTTTATTTTGGTTGCCCGTGGATTGTATACGAAGACTAATTTATGTCGTCGCCCGTAGGGCGTGGATTAGTCCAAATCCATATATTTTTAGATTTGGGTTTGGGTTTATTTAAGGACTGTTAATCTGGTTTGAGATTAAGATCGACTTAAATATGTATGAGCATTTGGGGGCTCGATTTGTTTTAGTTTAAAGACGTCACGATTCATTATCGCCATGTTTGAGGCGAATATTTAGTTTAAGGACATTTCGGTCTTTTATCGCCGTATTTGGGGGCGGATATTAGTTTAAAGACATTTCGGACAATTGTGTCTGACAGAGATGTCAAATTCGGGTCCATCATTCGTCCTGTTTGCACGTATATTTGTTATGTGACGGAGTGAATGACATTGATATGGAATGTGCCCAATTTGGGGCACGATCCGATTTGAGGCATGCACGTCAATTTGGAAGTGCATTAAGAGGAGCTGTTGGTCGTCAGGACCCGCCACCTGTCTGAAGACATTGAGAAATTACAACGACATATATCAGAGGTGTGAAGAGATGTACCCTTAAACCGAATCCATATTTGAGGGGAAAAGGGGGGTTGTTGTAGACCTAAGAAATGTTAGTCATGTTTGAGACTAAAATTATCTCAGGAGATATAAGATGAGTATCATTTGGGATATCATCAATGGGAGACTACTAGTCATTTTTGCGACTAAGGTCGGTTTGGGAAACCATGAGCAATATGAGCTCGGTTGATTTAAAATCACAGGGGTTTAACCTCAGGAAACAATATCCAATTTAGGCTGGGATTGAGTTTCCATAATTACCCAACAGTGCTAAGCACTTGGACGTACAGTGCTCACGTGCGTTTCACATGGGTACTAGATTAGTGCTAAATACTAGATTCTTGTGGTGCTCACGTATGAAACACGTAAGGCACCATAAATATGGGGACTGCCCATTAGGTTGTATTTCCCTTTTTTTATATAAGTGCTAAGCATTTGATTCTTATGGCGCTCACGTGTGAAACACGTGAAGCACCACAAATATGGGTGCTGCCTATAAGGTTTTATTTCCCCCTTTTTTATATAAGTGCTAAGCACTTGATTCTTATGGCGCTCACGTGTGAAACACGTAAAGCACCACAAATATGGGTGCTGCCCATTAGGTTTTATTTCCCCTCTTTTTTATATAAGTGCTAAGCACTTGATTCTTGTGGCGCTCACGTGTGAAACACGTGAGGCACCATAAATATGGGCGCTGCACATATAGCTAGAGTTCTCGTGCAAAGCACGTGGCTATCTTTCTTTTTTTATACTTGGGTGCTTTAACACTCACGTGGGAAACACGTGAGGCAGTTTTAGTTGTTCTCTTTTTCCGTTTGAAGCACTCACGTGGGAAACATGTGAGGCTTCAAAATAGTGCTAAGCACCAACAATTTGGTTTTGAAGATTTTGGATCATCATCACTGTTTTTTTCTGGAAGAACTAAGTTCTTTATATATATAGGGTTAAACCCTAATTTTTGGAAGAATTAAATTTCTATATGTTCTCATTCCTCTTCTCTCATCTTTTTTTTATAACTTAATTCTTTTCCCCTAAGTTTTGAATCTGCAGAGTAAAATCTCCCCGATGAGAATTAAATTCTCAACTTGTTGGGAGATTTGCTTCTGTAAATCTTAACTGGGGAAAGAATTGAGTTCTTAAATGAAGGGTTAAACCCTTAGATAGTTAAAGGAGAGACAATGTGATCTCTGTTTTTTTTACCTCTGGTTTCAATGAGGAAAGTCTTCTACTTTGAGAATTAAATTCTCTCGTTCTCTCAAGATCTCGCTGTACTCTCTCTTTTTTTTGCAGAAGCTTCTGTCAAGTTCTCTTCTTTTTTTTCTCTCCTCTTCTTCTCTCTGTTTTCCTTCCATTTATAGGATAAGAGAAAAGATCAACTTGTTATGAAAATCTCTGATTGATAGATCATGATCAATCCAAAATGATCTCTCGGATCACTTGGTGAATTTTATTCACCATTGGATTTTTAATCCAAAGGCTTTCTGTTTAACAGAGAGTTTTCTTGTTTATTTAACAAGACTAGGAAATATCTTTTCCTAAGACAGAATTTTTATTCTATCGGATGATCGGTGGGTGATTTAATACTAACCGTTGGATCTTTGATCCGAAGGTCCTCTGTTTAACAGAAAAGATCTTTCTAGTTTGAGAAAGATCAAAGAAAATATTTCCCAAATAGAATTTAATTCTATCTTGCCAAAGAGTGTAGCAGAAGAACTCACGTGTTTAACACGTGACCCCTAGCATGGGTTTCGGTATGCTTTTATTTTCAGCGCATATCAACTCTCACGTGTTTAACACGTGAGGCCTGTTTGGCATGCCAATTATTTGATTGCAGCGCCTATATACTTTTGCATATAGGTGTACACATGTTTAATACGTGAGACTCTTTTAGCCCATTTGTTTTTAAACCGCAGCGTCTATATACTTTTTTATATAGGTGCTCACGTGTTTAACACGTGAGACTTTAATAGTGGGGAATTTTCCCCTTTTTTCTTTTTTTTTATGAGGGAATAAATGCCTCCAGTGTTGTTCTCACATGGTTTGCACGTGAGTGCAACGTTGTTCGTCCTTACAATCGTTGGATTGCCTAGGGGAACGGGGAGATAAACCGCTCCCCATCACGTCTTATAAATAAGGCATTTGGCTTATTAGAGGATCACTGTTTCTTCATCTTCTTCCTTAACTTTTTCTTGAGAATTTAATTCTCCTCTCAGAGCTTAGCTCTCTGTCCACAGATCTTTCAGAGTTAAACTCTGCAAGACTCATTTTTGGGTAAGGATCTTGAATGACGTTTACCTCTTAGGGAAACCCCCTTTTCCATATTTTTCTCTGAATTTTAAATCCATCACCAGAGCTTTGCTCTAACCCTAAACCAATCTCATAGAGATCCAAAAACACTGGGGTCTTGACGATTGTTAGTTCTCCTCCTAGGGTTTACCCTATCATTGATCTTTGAGGATCCTTAGAATTTAATTCCATTTTCTTTGTCTCCCCACAGTGGGGGTTTCTGGAATTTAATCCCATTATTAAAGGAATTTAATTCCATATCACAGAGCTTAGCTCTGAAAGCCTCAGAAACTTTTGGGAATTTTATTCCCTGGTGTTCTTGAGAATTTTTTCTTTTTAGGGTTTTAATACCCTTGACACAGATTTGAATCTGTTGTGCATTTTAACAGAGCTCGTTTTTCGAGGATATTAGGAGTTATTTAAATTCTATTGTTTATTTGATGAGAATCCTTTTGGATTCTCACAGTGATTATCTTGCCTCATCATTGGTGAGCAGCCGTTTGGATTTCGTGGGGCCTACCGACTTTGTAGTTTGTGGACCCATGAACCAAATCCACACATACACACACACACTTGATTAATGGGTCTCCCTTTTTTATTAGGTACGATGGCATCACTCCCTTATTTCCCTTACACACACTCGGAGGTAGTTTTTCCACAGTCGCCGTCAGATGAGAAGGTTATGACGATGATTAGGGAACATGATAAGGACAATAAAATCCTTCTCTTATGGGGAGTCTGTTACGGTCACATTATCAGGGGCCGTCGTAATTTTACGTGCGAAGTGCTAGCAGAACCCATCCGCTCGATATCATTGACGAAGCGTCCGCATACTGCTTATACGGTGGAAGCGGTTAATTGGACCCCTGAGGGGCGACTTGAGCCATTAACGACAGGAATCCCCAATGAACCCATGATGGTTGTCGACATTTTAGGGCGCTGAATATGTCAGGGTGAAGCTCGACCCTGGGGGCAGATCTATAAAGTAGGTGTTACCCCGCGTCATCTAGTGGGTTATCTTCCCTGGGCCCGGTACATTCTTTCGTCCCAACGCTCATGGCTGCAGAAAGTTGGGCTGTACCAAACGGTGTATGCGTCACTGTTCTACTATCATGCTCCCCACGTCTGGTGGGTCAAGGCTTTTAAAAACCAATGGAACCTTCCGACGGATACTTTTCTACAGGGGGACCGCGAAGTCTCTATTTCGCTGGAGGAGTTCCGCGAAATTTCAGGGCTGCTGATCAAGGGAGAACACTATGAAGAATTATTACCCCCCGATGAGAATGTATTTGCTACGGTGCCAGCGGTGCTTGAAGGCTTGACGACCGACAATGCTATTCGGCACAAGCACCCGAGCTTTATCAAAGTCTTGGGTATTTTCGAGAAACTATTCATGGTGTCAGAAGGGCAAGGTGTCACTTTTGACGATTTCATTGCTTTCTTTCTCTTCGAGGATGTATTATCCAAGAAAGCTCCGAGATTCGCAAAGGTTGAGGACCCCTTCGGCCTTGGCTTGAAGAAACCGCCGGCCAAAGAAGAAAACCCGTCACAGTTTTACATTTCAATTTTATCGGCCATGGCCTTTGATGCGATTGCTGCCCCCGGAATGGACGAAAAAACTTTCTTTATCGGCCTCATCGGTCTCTGGCTTAGCTGGTTTGCCATGCCGATGCATCGCCGTTTTATGAGAGCGTCTGTCTTCTATCCTGCCCATCGCATAGCCGAAGGAGCGCGATTGGTTGTTGGTGTTGCATGACTATCACACCTATACCATGGTTTAAGTATTACTGCCAACATTTCCAATCCGGGTGCGGACACCGTGAATTTCTCCCTCCATTACTTCACGTCATGGATCGAGATGCATGTGCTGGGTGCGTTTGCTGTGCATCGACGACCTGATTTCAATGAGTCGTACACTTTCCCGCGAGTCATGAGTATGGTCGACGCTTTTGCTCATGATCCGATCTAGTTAGGGGCTCTGCGCATACTACTCAATCCGTACTCAAATGAAGACAGGATGGTTTTCAGTGACAGAGTCCTTTCCGCTCTGGCTGGGCCCATTCAACAATTGTTCGATTTGTCAAAGAGTGGAGCTCCGACTTTGAATCCCAAAGAGATCATGTACTTATATTCAATCAGGTCAGGATACTTAGTGTTCCGCCTATATAATACTGTTTTCTTCATGCAGTACAATCCGCATCGTTTTGCCCAGCAGCTGGGTTAAAATCTGGGTGTCCCCCTCGAAGACTTTTTAGTCGAGCCCACTCTCTTTCTGGAGGTCACTCGCGACATTATTCGCCACTTCATGTGATTGGGTACCGGTTCCTTCTTCATGATTTTCGAGCCTGACTATCTTCTGAGGCCTGTGGGATCCTTCAAAGGCTGGTATCGCCACCGGGTTGGTCCCATCATTGCAGAGGAGAGACGGGTGATTTTTGAATGTAAAGCTCCCGCTCTCACTCAAGCCATCAACACCTCGTTGCGGCCACAGCGGGTTGTTTGCCCTCCTCTAAGGGACAGCGGCTCAGTGCATGCTCATTCCTAAATCCGCACAGGTCGAATCAACCCCCCGTACCGGTGGTTGCCGGTACATACAAGAGCCGAGACAGCGGTTTCTGATAAAGCACAAGCCGTGGCGCCCTAAGAGGCAGATACCGAAAGCGATGTTGGGCAGCGCCGCGCAAAAGTGCCAAAGGGAAGGGTGATGAAATCCCTACCTAATTTGAATTTAGGTTATTGCCCTTTAAAGTCCGGTTAAAAATATACAAAAACAAACCAATTAAAAACACGCAAAAGATTTTTGAGCAGCGATATTTTGCAAAGAATCCTGCAGAAAATCAAATTATTGGATTTCTATAAGAGAGAGAAAGATATGAGAAATATACCAGAAAATTTTGGGGGCACAATTCTCCAAGGCTGCCGCGATTCCGCTGCCAAAACTACCTTGTTGCCGCGGTTCCGCCGCGCAATGAAAGGGTCTTCTGCCAAATTTTTCTACAGTGCCACCTTTGCTCCTCTGGTCCTCTTTTAAAGTCTCTGAATCTCAAATTCCTCATTCCAGTGACTCCAGATTCACTCGCAAAAATTCGCACACTAATCGTTAAATATACAATTTGCTGTTTTTTATTTTTTTATTTTATGGATCGGATAAGAATTCAACACGAATAGCAAGAAAAAAATTTACGCATGTATCCCCGGCAACGACGCCATTTGATTGTTTATAGATTTGTAAAAGAAGTGTTTTTGTAAGTAAAGTTAACAGCAATCAATAACGATATCGCTAGTAGCTAGCCGCGATAAGTACGGGCCGTCCTCAGGGAAACGTTGAATCTTTTACTTGCATTAGATGAGTTGATTGAAAGAAAGGGTGATTGGTTGTAGATCTACGATATACGTATGTAGAATCTATAAGAAAGAGCCTTGTAGGGTTCATAGAATTTAGTAGTAATGGATGATTAATTAAAGATGACTCATTTTATCTTTTAATAGATTTAAAACTAGATCGATAGCGATGAATGTGGATTAGGGTTCTTTTAGAAGAAACTAGGGTTTCTCTACTCTTAACCCTTATCCTTGCATTGATCTCTATTCATGTATAGCCTTTATTAAAACAATTGTTAATCTAATTTTAAATCGCTGTCGAGACTATCAATAATTTTGTAGCGTGTCTGATGAGGATATTAACATTCATTTTGCTAAAATTTATAAACTTTATAAGATGTAAAATAAACTAAGAGATTTTATCATTCATTGATCTACCATAATCCTATGAATCCTAGCAAGTTAGGAATTACTCACACATGGTTGAGATAGAAGAGAAGATAGAGAATATGATCATGATGTAAATGCAGAAAGTAATGAAAAAACTAAATGCGAAATAATTAAACAAATGATCTACCTTTATTAATCAACGTTACAAGCACAAATCCTTCGAATTTAGATTACAAAAAGAAGTTGCTCTCGATCTCTGCCTCGTAGGAAGTAGATGTTCTGTCGATATTCACGTCACTCTATCATGTCGAATCGCGGACCTATCGTGGATCTCTTGTTCTTGTCGATGATTTGCTTAGTGTTAAAGGTGATGATTTCTAATTTTAACCATCGGTCCTTTATATAGCCCTTAAATCAGAAACCCTAGATCTTATGTATAGAGATTTATTGTTGCGATCCTGATCACAAAATCACAGATCCTAGGGCCATTAAATGGTCACGGATTCACCGCTATTTGTGTCTATTGGCAGCGGAAGCGCGGCTATTTGGGGAAGTTAGGGTTCCAAAATTTAGGTGCCTTCTCATGTTGACACGTGGAGATTTTTTCAATGCCTGGATTCTTTAAATATTTCCTGAGTCTCTGTCGTTATTGATTTTACGATTTTATTGACAGATCTTGCTCCTGACATCTCGAATATCTCGATCTCCGTATTTGAGCTAAATCTACACAATATCTCCATGAATAATATTAGTAATATTTGTTATATTAGAGATATTATCTTAATCATTTTATATGGTATTAAATCTTTAAGAAATTTGATTAAGATTATTTGATATGATATGCATAATAAAAATATTATATAATTATTATATGCATATATTTTCCTTCATATTGCTAATTATAATATATAAACACATGATAAAGAGTATTTTGCAGATAAACCCACATATGGTCTATATTTATAATAAACACCTTTAAATATTTATCAAAAGTATGGAAAATGTTATATCAAAAGTGCAATATTTTTGACTAAACAAATACCCCCAAACTTAATTTTGATCGTCCCAAGTAAACTAGTTATTCAAGAAAGGGAGAAAAAGGAAAAATAAAAACCTAAGTAGCACACTTTCGTAGGCAACACGATTGCATTGAGCACGTGCAATAAGCCGTTAAATCTCTAGGTGTCTCTAGTAGAAAGAGTGTTGTCTCCTAAGGGTTTTCAGCGGATTACACCCACAAAATCCCATAATAAAAGAAAGAACATAAAAGTTACATACAAATATAAGAATTATAAAAGAAAAAACTTGAAAATAAGAGTTTCCAACTGCACTAGCTTTTCGGTTGCCATGAGCCCTATCTTAATGGTCGTGAAAGGATGTTAGCAATCACACCATCTCTCAATAAAACATCACCTTTAGTCTTCCTCCCTTCCTTTCTTTCAAATATCGATCATATACCCCTACGTGTGTGTAAAAGGCACCCCTACACTTAGAGAATTCAATTCAAACTATCATACCCTTTTCCATCTTTCTTAGTATTTTTTAGTTGGTGAATATTTTAGATGGAATTGCTCACACATTCTTTATGTGACCGTTAATACTTCTTGAGGTACTAACCGACCGATTACAAAATGTGCTCACTTATTTAGGCATAATTAGCAATTTCCTCGTCTTATAACACCTAATACTTAGCGGTGGCTCCCCAACCAGTTGGTCTAAAACACTAGGTAATAAAGCATCCTCGCAATTTTTTTATGTTTCCTTAAGCAATTACAAAACCAGTGTTCATTTTTCTTCACCCTTTTTTTTATATTTTTATTTTTCTTTATACCAAGATTTTTAGACAAGAGCATTTCAAGGTATCCTCTACTATCCCAAGTTTCAAGATGTGTGCAAGTGCTTATAGTAGGGTATCAACGTTCAAATGTTTGGACTCAAGAATAGGGACTATTTTTCAGATTCAGATCTATCCCCAGATTAGTGGTTCCCTTCATCCTACTAACTCTTGGGACAACGGCTCATTACTACTTATTACTAGTTTCGTTTAAGAAAATATCTAATTTTCTTGCTTTTCTCAAACAATTCCTATATTTTATATGTAATTTTTCACTTTCAAATTTTTATTATCAATAATTTTTTTTGTGCTTATATGTAGTATAATGAAAAATGATGCGAGAATAAGCACAAACCTCCCTCAAACCTGTTTGTAGCAGTGTCCTCACTGATATCATTTGTTAAGCTTAAAAAAACTTGTAAACTTGGGAAGAAAAGTTATTAAAGAGGACAAGAAATAATAACATGAAATCCTCCTCCAAACTTATTTTTGGCTCACAATTTTGTAAATTTTTTTTCAAGAGCCAAAATATTTTTCTTCCCGCTTAGACTTGAGTAAAATAATATTAAGCATTTAAAATTATGAGGGGTGTTAAAGTTATTGGTCTATGCAAAACTTTACAAAGACCAAAAGTCAATACCAACCATTCAAAGATTTTGTTAATGTAACAATATAGTTGGTGGAAAATCAGAGATTTAAAGAAGTAGGGAGATAGGAGGCAGACTCGATCGGGTTTACGTATTGGTTGGTAGAAACAGAACAGTGATGGTGAATGAAAACGAGAATGTGAATGATTAGGAATGAGTAGAATAGTCACATTCTCATATGGGATAAGAAGAAATGGTGATGGTTTAACTTCTTCTGGTGGAGGTTAATTTATCACAACATCCGTGTCATTTAGAAATGCGAGTTCGTCGGCGAAAATATCTTTGAAACTTTCATCGATGGTCCGAGTAAACGTTTCAATGTCAATCTGTTTCGCGCTGAATTCAACACACTTGATTTGTCAGAAATTATGGCGGTGAGAGACTTGAAAAGCTCATTTACCTTATTCTCAAAAGAGTCTAAATCAAGTTGTCTTTCTAGAATTATTGAACTTGAAATATCGGAGTGTGATTCATCAAAACTCGATAGAATTAAAGGAAGATTAGAAGAAGAACCAGAGAAAGTGGAAGATGAAATGGGTAAACAAATTTATGCGTCGAGCATTGTTGAACCAGATGTGGGAAATAAAGGCTGAATATCGTTCCGCTTCTCGGATAGGTCGGTGGTAAGGATAGGATCGGTTATTTGTACAGGAAGATGTTCGTATTCAATAGATGGGACATGATGGGTCGGAGAATCTAACTCATCTAACATAACGGGTTCATCTTAAAAGATATCCTCAAAATTTTCCTGAAAATTCGGTTCATCCATGCATTTATCATCAATATCCAGATGCATATGGGGTTTGGGAATAACAGTTAATGGTTCGAGATGATGTTCACACGGAAGTGAAAGGACCTGATGAATTGGTGAGAAACTCATCCAAAACTGTGGGTTTATCATCAGAAATGTTCCCAGCGTCAATATCCTCAATCAAGTGAAAATCAGATACATCATCAAAAGAATGGTTTTCAATCAATTTTGGTTATAGAGTGGAGATGGAGATATCACAAGGATTGGGTGTGGTTTCATTTGAAATGGACCCTTCACAATCAGGTAGATCAAACATTACAAAGTCGCACAACTCATCAAACATTCTATCTTCAATTGGTGAATCATTTAGTGTACTCGATAGATTTGTGAAACTGGAGTTGTGGAATTCAATTTAGAATGGGGAGATTTGATTTGGAAGGGCGCACTGCTCACTCTCTCTACTCAAATTCTCAATTTGTCCCATTACCGCATCATACATTGGAGAATTTTGAGCTAGTTGGAAACTAGTTGCTGGTTCGTTGGGTTGTATGAGGGCGGCCATGGATGCATTCAATTCCTCTATCTGGTGGTACGACGCTACCCGAAATTTTTCCAATGATCGTTCAAAACTAGCCATGGGTTGTGAAGGGGTTTCAGTAGAAGATTGAAATTCTTGTGGATAGGTGAAACTCCCAAATGGCTGTTCAGAAGAAATATCTAGAGAAGGTGTAAAAGTTGGGTAGGATTGATAGCAATCGAATGGTTGTGAAAAATGGACATGAGTAGGATCAACATTCTGATAAAAATTTGATTGGAGTTGTTGTCCTAATGAATTTGGAGTGGTGAAAGGAGTGAAAAATTGGTTACGGGATCGTTCAATTCTGTCAGCAATGAACATGGGTTTCGGAGTCGCAACGTGACTCTCAGAATGGGTATCAACGTAAGAAGGTGGAAGAGGTTGAAACGGTTGATACAAAGTGGAGTTCAGTGTCCAATTCTTGGTCTTAGACGCGTCTATCCGATCTCTCAAGGAAATAATAGAGTCAGATTTTGTACCGAAGCAGTTACGAAAACAAAAGACATCTGGTTCTGGATAGCAAAGCCCGGTAAGAGTTCGTCTATTTGGGTTACCTATTGTGAGAAGGTGAAAAGAAAAAGAGGGTGAAAAGGGAATGATTTAAGCTCTATTTGGATTGTTTTGCTTTGAAAGAGAGACTTGAGGATTGACTCAACAAATCACAAAATGCACTATCAAACCCTAGAACTAAGGTCACCTAGGTCAAGCACTAGACTGCTCCTAGACTTCCAAAGGACAAGTCGCATGATCAATCTTCTACCACATCTTTATCACTCTTATGGCCAGGTAAGTTCCAGATAAGTAGGAGGTATTCACTATACGAATCACCGAAAATAGCGGGCTTAATTAAGTAACCATTTTCCTTAGTCACACTTTCCTAGACACTACAAGAGAAATGTGGATAAGTGATAGATTACCCACGACCCTCTTCTGTCCAAATTGAGCGCGACGGTTCTTAGAGTCTTGGTCTAGATATTTTTTATAATTAATGTAGGGTTATGCGGATGCTCGTTTTGTGATTTGTGGGGCCTAGGAAGGGTGATGAAATCCCCACCTAATCTGAATATGGGTTATTGCCTCTTAAAGTCCGGTTAAAAATATGCGAAAACAAACCAATTATAAAACACACAAAAGATTTTTGAGCGGCGATATTTTGCAAAGAATCCTGCAGAAAATCAAATTATTGGATTCTATAGGAGAGAGAAAGATATAAGGAATATACCCGAAAATTTTGGGGGCACAATTCTCTAAGGCCGCCACTGTTCTGCCGCTAAAACCACCTTGTTGCCGCGGTTCCGCCGCGTAATAGAGGGGTCTTTTGCCAAATTTTTCTACAGTGCCTTCTTTGCTCCTCTGGTCCTCTTTTAAAGTCTCTGAATCTCAAATTTCTCGTTCCAGTGATTCCAGATTCTCTCACAAAAGGTCACACACAAATCGTTAAATATACAATTTGCTGTTTTTATTTTTCTAATTTTATGGATCGGATAAAAATTCAACACGAATAGCAAGAAAAAAATTACGCACGTATCCCCGGCAACGACGCCATTTGATTGTTTATAGATTTGAAAAAGAAGTATTTTTGTAAGTAAAATTAACCGCAATCAATAACGGTATCGCTAATAGCCAGCCTTGATAAGTACGGGCCATCCTCATGGAAACGATGAATCTTTTACTTGTTTTAGACGAGTTGATTGAAAGAAGGGGTGATTGGTTGAAGATATACGATATACGGATGTAGAATCTATAAAGAAGAGCCTTGTAGGTGTTCCCCTCCGAAGGACGCGGCGGAGACGCGATGGACGTCTTGCCTGAAATTCGGGGCAGATGCTAATAGGTGCTATCCGTCCACCTCTCCGAAGATACCAAGTTGATTTATGGTACCGTGTATCGAAGGTTTAAACGGATGCGGCCGATGTAGCAGACTTCGTCAGATTCCCCTTCGTCTGAGGGGTTTTTAATTGTGGGGACGCTCTTCCCTGCAGGCGCAAGCCCCTGCAGTTAATTACGCTACCGCATCGCGGTAACAACTTTCTCCTTCTCCAGCTGGTCACTTCGTGTCGTGGGTGTTTGTTTTGTTTGTGGTTGCCCGTGGATTGTATACGGTGACTAATTTATGTTGTCGCCCGTAGGACGTGGATTAGTCCAAATCTGTATTTTCTTAGATTTGGGGTTTGGGGTTTTGGTTTAAGGATACGTTAGCCTTATTTGAGACTAAGATCAATTTAAATGTTTGTTAAGGACACGTTAGTCTAATTTAAGACTAAGATCGACTTAACGGGATCGTTTAGATCCGACAAGAGAGCATTTAGACTCTATTGTTTAGTTTAGTGACTTTGCGGTCGATTGCCAGCTTAGGGACATGGTGGTCCATGGAATGTATGGCCGTTGGGACCCGTCACCTCTCTGACGACGTTGAAGGATTACAACGATAGATATCAGAGGAGTTCAGAGATGTACCCTTGAACCAAAGTTGGTTGGGATATTTATAGTCCAATTTGGGACTAAAGCCTGTCTGACGGTTTATGAGCATATGGGCTTGGTTGAACATTTTATTGTTCTAGCTGTTGAGCTTTTATTTGGGCTTGGCTCTTTTATAATGCATAGTATTGGGCTCTGTAGTTAAATGCATAGCATTTATATTTGGCTTGTTAGGCCTTTACTTGGGCTCTGCCCTTCTTAAATAATGCGCAGCATTTTAGTGGTCTGGCAGTGCACCACGTGGCCTGTCAGGCGCTTTGCGCCAATTAAGGAGCGCAAGGCGCTAGCGCATGTGGAGGTGACACGTGTCACGCTCTGCGCCAAGCGCAAATCAGTTAGCGCAGTGCGCTGCGCCAGTGCGCTGTTGACACGTGGCGCTCTCTAGTGCAGTGCGCCAATCCAAGAGTGCAGTGCTCTGTTTTAGAAGCGCAAGGCGCGGATTGCTCTGGGGTTGACACGTGGCGCTCTCTGGTGACTTGCGCCAGCCCAAGGAGCGCAAAAGCACAGATTAAGAGTGCAGGGCACTATCCAATAGTGCAGAGCGCATCTTGATCAAATTCAGATCAAAGAAACAAGTTTTTCTTGTTCAAAAGAGGTTCTACCTCAAGATCCAAGAACCTATGGTTCATCAAAAGGCTGTGCCTTTATATAGATCAAAAGATCTAGGGATGAAGTAAATTTCTTCTTTAATTTTTTTATGATTGGATCATTATGATCTTTTTCTCTTTTATTTTGAAGATCTTGATCTTGTTCTTAGATCTTTGATCTTTTTAGAAGAAATTCTTCTTTTTGTGAGATGTTTTCATCTCTGTTCTTCCAAAAATCAAATTCTTTACCTTTAAAGATGAAGAAGATGATCTTCTTTCTCTAAAGGCCCGCCCTTTCAAATTTTTCAGAGAGTTTTCTCTTTTCTGTATCTCTCCATATCTTTTTCTTTTTTTTTATTTTAGAAAGAAGGATCATTGGTCATTGGGACCCACCACCTCTCCGACGATACTGAGAGATTACAGTGCCATATATCGAAGGTGTGGAGGGATGTACTCTTTGAACCATGTCTCACTCATTAGGGGGGAGAACAGGCTGGAGCTTAAGCTTCTCGCTGCTGAAAAAGGCTTCTTTGCATTCGCGCACGTGCGTCGCACGTGTTGGGCGCACGTGCATCGCACGTGTTGGGTGCTCATATTTGCACGTAGCGCACATGGAGCTTGCGCATATGCGCATTATGGGGGGAGCAAGCTCCTATGAAGAACGAGTCTCCTTTTAATATTATTGAATATTCTTATATGGTGCGCACGTGTGTTGCACGTGGTGCGCGCGTGGCGGGCACACGTGCGTTGCACGTAGCGCACATGCGCATTATGAAGAGAAGCAGGGCTTCTATATATGGAGAACTAAGCTCCTATGGAGAACTACGCTCCTTTTAATATTATTAAATGTTCTCATGTAGTACGCACGTGCATTGCACGTGGTGCGCGTGTGGCGGGCACACGTGCGTTGCACATAGCGCACATGTGCATTATGAGGAGAAGCAGGGCTTCTATATATGGAGAACTAAGCTCCTATGGAGAACTAAGCTCCTTTTAATATTATTAAATGTTCTCATGTGGTGCGCACGTGCGTTGCACGTGGTGCGCGCGTGGCGGGCACACGTGCGTTGTACGTAGCGCACATGCGCATTATGAGGAGAAGCAGGACTTCTATATATGGAGAACTAAGCTCCTATGGAGAACTAAGCTCCTTTGAGTATTGAGTCCTTTGAGGATTGAACTCTACCCTTTCTAAGAGGTATCCCCTCTTATTTATATGGGAGTGGTAGAGAAGCCATTTCTCTTTTTCCCGATATGGGACTAAAAATGCATTCCCCATATAGTAGAGCATTACTTTAGATTACACGTGCATCGCACATTTGCTCATAACTTTTGATCTCGGATGAATTATGAGACCCATAATATATCAAATCGAAGGATTTTTCGAGATACTTTCGATACCATCAAAATTTAGCTATTTCTCATTCCGGAGTTTGTCAAAATACAGCTCGGAAAATACTGGTTCGCATCTTCTTCCTTAGATCACATGTGCATAGACATTTGCTCATAACTTTTGATCCCGGATGAATTATGAGGCCATAATATATCAAATCGAAGGTTTTTTCGAGATGATTTCAACACCATCAGAATTTAGCTATTTCTCATTCCGGAGTTTGTCAAAATACAGCTCGGAAAATACTGGTTCGCATCTTCTTCCTTAGATCACATGTGCATAGACATTTGCTCATAACTTTTGATCCCGGATGAATTATGAGGCCCATAATATATCAAATAGAAGGTTTTTTCGAGATGCTTTTAATACCATCAGAATTTAGCTGTTTCTCATTTGTGAGTTTGTCAAAATACAGCTCGGAAAATACAGGTTCAAATTTTCTTAAGCGTATTGCTGCCATTTGATACCTTGGGCTCTTTTGTGCAGAAATTTGGCGGGAATAGTAGGGTTCATAGAATTTAGTAGTAATGAATGATTAATTAAAGATGACTGCTTTTATCTTTTAATAGATTTAAAACTAGATCGATAGTGATGAATGTGGATTAGGGTTCTTTTGGAAGAAATTAGGGTTTCCCCACTCTTAACCCTTATCCTTGCATAGATCTCTATTCATGTCTAGCCTTTACCAAAACAATTGTTAATCTAATCTCAAATCGCGGTCGAGACTATCAATAAGTTGGTAGCGTGCCTGATAAGAATGTTAATATTTATTTTGCTAAAGTTTATAAACTTTATAAGATATAAAAGAAGTTAAGAGATTTTATCATCCATTGATCTACCCTAATCCTACGAACCCTAGCAAGTTAGGAATTACTTACGCATGGTTGAGATAGAAGAGAAGATTGAGAAGGAGATCATGATGTAAATGCAGAAAATAAATGCGAAATAATTAAGCAAATGATCTATCTTTATTAATCAACGTTACAAATACAAATCCTTCGAATTTAGATTACAAGAAGAAGTTGCACTCGATCTCTGTCTCATAAGAAGTAGATGTTCCGTCGATATTCACGTCGCACTATCACATCGAATCGCGGACCTGTCGTGGGTCTCTTGTTCTTGACGGTGATTTGCTTCGTGTTAAAGGTGATGATTTTTAATTTTAGCCCTCGATCTTTTATATAGCCCTTAAATCAGAAACCCTAGATCCCATGTATAAAGATTTATTGTTGTGATCTTGATCACAAAATCACAGATCCTACGACCATATAATGGCTATGGATCCACCGCTATTTGTGTCTATTGGCCGCGGTAGCACGGCTATTTAGGGAAGTTAGGGTTCCAAAATTCAGATGCCTTCCCATGTTGACACGTGGAGATTTTTTCAATGCCTGGATTCTTCAAATATTTTCTGAGTTTCTGTCGTTATTGATTTTATAATTTTATTGACAGATCTTGCTCCTGACATCTCGAATATCTCGATCTCCGAACCTGAGCTAAATCTGCATAATATCTCCATGAATACTATTAGTAATATTTGTTATATTAGAGATATTATCATAATCATTTTATATGGTATTAAATTTTTTAGAAATTTGATTAAGATTATTTGATATGATATGCATAATAAAAATATTATATAATTATTATATGCTTATATTCTCCTTCATAATGGTAATTATAATATATAAACACACGATAAAGAGTATTTTAATGATAAACCCACATATGTTCTATATTTATAATAAACACCTTTAAATATTTATCAAAAGTAAGGAAAATATTATATCAAAAGTGCAATATTTTCGACTAAGCAATCCGTTATCACCTAGGCTACTAATGGGTTCTCTAACGATGGAAGAAGAACGGGCTCTGAAACAGCCCATCTCAGCCGTTTTTGAAGTCGAGGCCACTGTGAAGACGGGCAGGCATTTGTTTTCGATCGAAGCCCGACGAGCGCAATTGGTCAAAAAAGAGCAGCGACTCGAGAAGGCCATACTTCAAGCTCCCTGGCGTATTGTTATGCATATATATATTTTTACGTCTATTTTGGTAATTAATTGGTACTACTTTCACCTCATCTTATCTTTGCAAAAAATTTTTAGGGCCTTCTGCAGCGGGCGTAGTCTTGAGCCCAGATAGCGCCTTGGAGCCTTCGGTGATGGTTTCTATTTCTCCAGTGGAGACTGCTATCCCGGCTATAGATCCCATGAATATCTCCAGTGACGCACCGGAGGGTGTAGAGGAGATCACCGAAGCTGCCATCCGCGCCTTGGATCCCCCGATGATTGCCTCTGTTCCTTCAACAAAGGTTGCCACATCGGTGATAGATTTAATGGATATCTCCAGTGACGCACCAGAGGGTGTAGAGGAGATCACCGAAGCTTCCATCCCTCCAGTCCAAAACGGAAGAAGTATCGAAGGTGATTTTATATACATCTATTTTTCTATAACGACCTTTCCATATGTCTGAACCTTTCTTTCTCTCAGAATTGCGGGAGATGGCGTCCTCTATTGTGGATCTTTATCCGAAGAAAACTTTCCAGCGTTTACTTGACATGGTGGCCCCGCAAGCGATACCTCCACAGAGTATAGTCCTTTCTTCTGGTCAAGGTTGGTATTCTTTTGCTTTTTCGTTTAATATTTTCATAATGATGCTGATGCGCCCTCTATTTAAACCGCGGTCCTAGAAGCTGACGACGAGGTTGAAGTTCTTGATGGACCCGAGGATCTTTCAAATCCGCTTTCCATGGGTAAGTGATGATTTAGCATTGGCGTTCTCTTACTTGTTCTATGTTTAGAGAGGAAACTAACCATACATGTATGCTTATAACTTTGCCAATCCTGACCCCATTGGAATCCCGGATTTCTATGCCATCGGGCCTTTACGCCTGACGTGTGTCTGAGAGGATGGCAAAATAAAGCATTCATTCGCTGGCGACTTTTATTGAAGATCTTCGCGCCGGTACCTCCATTACGGATGAAGAATTCGCTGTTGAAGCCAATGCTTTCTTGCCTATTCTTGCCACCTATCACGACGAGGCGGTGGTGCATACTTGGGTCGAGTACTGTCGTTGAGTTGAGGCTTCCCTACATGGAGTTGAATGCATATGCCTTCCCTCCGACATTTCGTCCGTAACGACCTGCCTGCGTGGATGGATTGACCGATGTGCAGCCAATCTCCAGTCATGTGAGAAAAGGCTCAACCGAAAGTTTTTGGTGAGGGTACTGGCTTCAAATGGTTTAGGGGACCTTCAAGCCCAACTCACCGCCAAGACTACTCGTGCTTATGAAATTTGGTTAGTTCTTCAGGAGGCCATTACGGAGGTGGCGGCTCTTGATAAAACCGTTATTTTTACACGAGATGGTCGAGGCCCTTAAAGCTACCGAGAAAGAGCTTGAAAGTCCATTTTCTTTATATCGGAACCAACAGGCACCGGCAGGGACTCAGCCCGCGACGTTGATAGAGCTTGAAGCGGAAGTCCGGCGGAAGAGTGATAAACTTGCCGGCTTATTGAACCGCCCACCAGCTTAGAAATTTTTGTCGCTGTATATTTTCTTCTTTTGTATCTTGTATTTATTTTGATTTATGAATAAAAGACATATTTCATTTCATACTTGTGCCTCTCTGTCTTGACTTGATGTAAAGTAGTTTATGTACTCATCTCGGAGTTTGTAGTTTATTCACTCGTTTCGGAGTTTCTAGTTTATGTACATATTTCGGAGTTTGTAGTTTATTCACTCGTTTCGGAGTTTCTAGTTTATGTACTCATTTCAGAGTTTGTAGTTTATTCACTCGTTCTAGAGTTTCTAGTTTATGTACTCATTTCGGAGTTTATTTAGTTTACCTCTCTGGGGTTTACAGGCAAACTTGTCCTAACGTTGTATATAGATAACCTCCATTCTTTACGACAGAGGTCCGTTAGGTTTTGTAGTACTAGGACTTTGGTCCGTAGTATGTCGCGTTGGCCGATGTATTCTTTGATATGTGGTCTTTAAGCCGTTGTTCGAGTAGCCCCGCTACTTTCGTGTTTCTGATCCCTTCGGGCGCTGGAAAAGACGTCTTCAAGTAATCTCCTTAGGCTATATGACCGTCGGAAGAGCAAGCGTTAGGAATTTGCCATGTCGCTTTTTACTTGAGGTTAGGCTTAATTTGGAGCCCCGATGAGTCATAACCACTCCGCGCTGGTGTGGGATGATCTCCGATAGTCTTTTAGGTTTTATATAAGTTGTCATCAAGACCCTGAAGCTAGGAATATGTCGTTGCTTCATTTTGCTTGACGATAGTATGCCATTTCTTTGCTGAAGTAGGGTAGACATATGTAGGACCTCTATGTTGTATGTATTGCCGTTGAAGTCCAGAGCTAGGAATATGCCTTTGCTCCAATTTTATTTGGCTCGTTGGAGCTTTGTTGACATCACGTCTGCACCCTAATGGAATAAGAAAGTACGCCGGAGTAGTCTTTAGGATGTATACATACCGTCAAGACTTGGAGCTAGGATTTTGCCATTGCTCCTTTTTGATTTGGCTATTTGGAGCTTTGTTGATGTCATGTCTGCACTCTGATGGAATGAGAAGGTACGCCGGGGTAGCCTTTAGGTTGTATATGAACCGTCAAGACTTGGAGCTAGGATTTTTCCATTGCTTGATTTGTATGAATTTATGATCAAAAATATTTAGTAACTGCAATCAAGAACGGCGTCGCTTGGTAGCTAGCCGGTGAGTACGGGTCGGTCCACATGGATTTTGTGTTTTCCTAATCGCTCTAACGAGTAAATTCCGATGGATGTCGGATTGATTATTTCTAAAACCTAAATTGATTTATACTAAGATTATCTAGATCTAAGTCTTGCTAGGGTTAGGTCTAGGGTAAGTTGGGAGATTGAAGGTTTCCTCACCGCTTTCAATGCCCTATTTTAGATCGTATTAGATGTTATGGTAATTATCAATAAAAGGGATTAGTACCATCGGGAGGAAATGGTGTTTCTTCTTTTAGGTTCTTGTCCTTCCTTTATCGATCCTTACCCTAACCTCCATGGAAAACACGCTCAACCGGTCCTTTATACTACGGTATCACCGTTACCTCGAGGGGTAAGGTGCCGCAGGGAGCGGTGTGTGCGTGTATGCATGGAGTTCTAATTCTTATGTGTGATGGGGCAAGAAAGGGGTGAGAGATCTCATCTCTCAAACCTTTCCCTAAAGCTAACCCTAACAAGCGAGAAGACTACTCGCTCATTAGGGGATTAAAAGACATTCTAAATTAAAAGTAAACTAAGGCAAAGAAATAAAAGAACTTACTAATTTTTATTGATGGCTCTCTCTAAACATCAACACAGTACAGATCTGAATTTATGAAGTGAAAAGAGGTATCGATGCTCTCCAAAAGAAATCTAAATTTTATTAATGAAAGGAGGCATACCTCAAAAGAGGTATTAGGGTCTCTATTTATAGATTCATAGAAAACCCTAGGGTTACAATCGACGCACATCTGCTATTACAAAAATACCCCTAGAGAAGACTAGTCAACGCACCGTCGCACCGCCACAGAAAAAATCCACCGACACGGGCTCTTAATGGCCGCGGATCTGTGGCCAAAAGCAGGGTTTGGCTACGGTTCCGCGGCCGTATGGAGAGAATGTGTGCTCAATTTTTCTGGGAATGTTCCGGTGCATGTTTCCTTCAAGATTCTTCAGTCCTTTTCTCATATTGGCTTCTAGGTTTCTTCCAGATCTCTACAGTGAATAATTGTAGTGGACTTTTACCGTTGCTTCGTGATGAAGTCTTGAATCTTGCGCTGCCTTATACTTTGTGAACTGATCTTCGTGTAGGCTTGATCAAGATTCTAACATTTATTGCTCGTGGTCTCACTTTTGTATCGTCTTTTGTCTTTTTCACTGTTTTTGTCCCGAGAATCTGTAACCTGGAACTAAGTAGCAGACATGGGTCAAAAGCACCTGTTTATTTATAAAATAACTAGGACTGGGGAATATAATAATGAAATATTATGATATGAACAAATACCTCCAAACTTATCTTTTGCTCGTCCTCGAGCAAACCTAGTTTTATTCTCAACAAAAAGCTAACCTCACTTTCGCAGGAAACACGATTGCACTGAGCTCGTGCAACAAGCCGTTAAACCTCTAGGTGTCCCTAGTAGGAGGAGTGTTGTCTCCTGAGGGTTTTCAGCGGATACTACCCACAAAATCCTATCAATTCGGCCCATTGACTTTTATTCTTCAATTATGTTTTCTAAGAAAGAATTCTATTATCTTCGACTCGTAAATTAACCACCCATATTCTTCACACTTCCTCATCATTTAACTTAAGATTATAAAGCACTTCTTAATTGGTGAATTTTTCGATGAATTTCGCTCACACATCCTTCATGCGATCGTTAATACTTCTTGAGATACCAACAACCGATTACAAGATGTGTTTGCATATTAAAGCGTAATTCCTAGTCTTACAACAACTAAGGCTTTAGCAGTGACTCCCAAACCAGTTGGTCTAAGGCGCTAGGTGATGAAGCACCCTCGCTAAATATTTTTCTATTTTTACAGCCTTAGGTAATAAAAAAAACCAATGTTCATTTTTTTTTTATCTCTTTATTCACACTTGAATTTTTATTTTATTTTTCCTTATACTAAGGACTTTAGACAAGAGCATTTCAAGGTCTCTTCTACTATTCCAAGTTTTAAGGTTCGTGTTTGTGCAAATTTGTAGGGTATATATTTTCAGAATCTAGACTTAAGCTTAGGAATTATTTTTCAAACTTATACTTCAATAAAAATATCAATACTTTTCCCTTGTTTTAACTTAGCCCAAGAACTGAACTCAAAATTTGCCTATTTCTAAATAAACTACAAAGACATATACTTTCTACCGTTAAAATTTAAGAAAGGTTATTTTTAGGGCTTTTAATTTACTAAGTCTAAGATCTAGTTGTTCCTAGCTAGTTAACCTATTTGTCAAACTCAAGTCAATGATGGCCAAAATTGAATACATTAATTTTTATAATTTTTGAAATTTTTCAATTTTTATGGGTTTTAAAATAAGTATGCAAATGCAAAAATATATACATGACTACGAAGGAAGAAGGCTTACCGAGTATACCCTCAAACTTAAACTTGACGGTGTCCTCACTGTCATGCTACACCAAGAGGGTCAAAATGTCGGCACTCCCCTGTTTATTTATTTACAAAAATTTTTCTTTTTCTTTTTTGAATTTTTTTTATTGTTAATAGAAAAAGAAAACAAAAAAAATATATATACATATATACAACAAGGTCCTCCACAAACTAAACAAGGCCTTACATAAGCCAAAGGTTAGCATCAACCATTCAAAAATCTTATCGTGGTAATGGTAGAGTTGGTGAAAGAATGGAGTGGAAAGAAAATAAATGAGAAGCACACGAGACCGTGTGGAGATAGAAACAGTATACGGTCTCGGTGGAGTAGAAGAATGGCGGAAAAGAGAAAGAAGTGTAGTACGATCTTGAGGGTGTAAATCGAGTGAATAAATTAGCGCAATATGTGATGACCGATGTGTTAATAGCGATTGTGCTAATCTATCAACCCGTCGAGAAATGGGGTCAAATCCCTCAAGATTCGCAAGAAAACATGGGTACGTCGAACTTGGTAAACCTTCCATTGAAAATGGCAACGCGACGGAGTCTTGCGAGGTCGAAACGATAGGAAGGACGAAAGGGAGTGATTTAGGGATAGTTTTATTCTCACCTAAGTAATCTGTCTCGAACTTGAAGGATTCCATCAATGGTTCGAAATGACTGTAAGCCACCGAGTCTGATGGTTCAACTAACTCATCTGAAAATGTAAAGGACTCAAACTCGGGAGGTGAGTTTTCAACATCGTCCGAAAAAGTGAAACACTCGTAATCATTATCGTCTGTGAGAACTGTGTCAGATTCAAAGAGAAATTTTTCAAGCTCACAGTCTTCAAGCGTGATCTTTTGCGTGGTCGGAACGATGGAAAGGAAGGATGGTGATTTAGGAAGTATAACAGTTAAAGGTTCAGGAGGATGAATTGGAAAATCAGACACATCAAACAAAAATGGTTCATCCTCAATATTATCCTCAATACTCTCCTCAATACTATCCTCATAATTCTCCTCAAAATTTAGTCTATTCATGCCATTATGATCAAAATCAAGACGTATATGAGGTTCGGGAGAAACAATTAATGACTCGGGATGGTGAATTGGAGATAAAATTTCAGTCAAATTTACGGGTTCATCATCCAAAATATTCCCGGCGTCTATATCCTCAATCAAGTGAAAATCTATTTTTTCGGACACCTCATTAAAAGCATGGATATTTATCAATTCAGGTTCTAGATTGGAGGTGTAAAGTTCAAAAGGATTTGGTGACAGTTTCACTCGAAATGGGCTATTCACAATCTGGCAAATCAAGCACTACAAAGTCGCACAACTCATTAAATGTGTTATTTTCAACTGATGAATCATTTGGGACACTTGTTTGCAAACTGGAGTTGTGGAATTCACTTGGGTATGGGTAGGTTTGATTTGGAAAGGTGTAGAACTCACTCTCTCCTCTCAAATTCTCACTCTGTCCAACCGCTTCCTCATACATTGGAATTTTTGGAGCTAGTTGGAAACTAGCTACCGGTTCACTAGGTTGCATAAGGGCGGCCATGGACGCATCCACATTCCTCATCATTTTGTTTGTTGCTAAAATATAAGCTTCCAACGACTGTTCCAAACTAGACATGGGCTGTGAAGGGGTTTTGGTAAAAGATTCAAAATTGTTTGGATACGTGAAACTCCCAAATGGCTGTGTAGAAGCAATGTCTAGTGAAGGTGGGAAAGTCAGGCAGGACTGGTAGGAATTGGATGGTTGGACAGGAGTAGGATCAACATTTGGATAAAAAGGTCAATGGACTTGTTGATCCTAGAACTGGATGTGTGGAGAGGAGTGAAAGATCGGCTACGAGATTGTTCAATGTGTTCAGTAATAGACATGGGTTTCGGAGTTAGAACAGTACTTGAAAAAGTGGTGTCAACGTGCGAAGGTGGTGAAGGTTGAAATGGTTGACACAAAGTGGATTGCAAAGTCGAACTATTTCTCCTAGACGCTTCTAATTGATCTTTCAAAGAAATTTTGGGCATGGAGGGGTCGTCCTTAAATCGACCGAAACAATTCGCGTAAGAGGCAAAGTTTGGTTCAGGATACCAAAGTTCGGCAAGAGATTTATGAGGTGGGGTACCCATGATAGAAGAAAGGAGAAGAAAAAGAATGTGGGGTGCACGGATTTCTTAGCGACAAGTTGCAAGTTTTTATAAAAAAAATTCCCTTTTTTTATGTGGGGCTCTTTGCAAAAATTCTTGATAAAGGGCTTAGACACACTTTCAATCAACCACAAATGCACAATCAGGCCTAGATCTAGGGTTACCTAGGTCAACTAGACAGCTCCTAACTGTTCCAAAGGGCTAAAAATAAGACCTCAAATTGCCTCTTCACCGCCAATTGCGGCCAGGTAAGTGCCAGGTGAGTGGGAGGCTCTCCACTACAAGTAGTGGCCCTAATTAAGTAACCACTCTTCTTAGACACGCTTGCCTAGACACCGCAAAGTCAGGTTAGGATCAACGGCCGATGCCTACAACTAGTCCTCTGTCCTATTGAGCGCGACGTCCTTAGGGCTGAGTCTAGTATTTTTTAATTAAATAATGGTCAATGCATATGCCTTATGTGATTTCTGGGGTCCTGGGAAGGGTGATGAAATCCCCACCCAATCTGGATTGGTCTCAAGCCCCTTAAAGTCAGATTAAATATATGCAAAACAGTAACAACCACTTGCAATCAAAGATTTTTTTATTTTAAGCGCGGTGCAAAAAATCCTGCACAAGATTTGTTATTGGAAGGGGGAAGATTTTTTTTAAGCGCAAAGAATTCTGCAAGAGATTTGGCAAAAGATATATCGGGATTTGCAGAAGAGGAGATCAGAAGACTTACAGAGTTTTTTTTGTTTTTTCCAAGCCCTGAATCGACCAGGGCGTGGCGGTTTCGCGGCCAGAAGGGGGGTCGAGCGGCGGTTCCGCGGCCGGTTGGACGGTTTAACAGGGTTTTTTTGTCACCAGATCGCCGCGGTTGACTTGTTGACTCGGTCATCCAAATTTCTTCTGTTGTCTATTGTGATATTCCTCTGTTTGTTCAAATTTGATATTTGCGGTTTTGATCTCTGGAGATTTCCAGATCTGTACTTGATTGTAGATCCTGCAAAATTCAAACAAAGATACCCTTCACAAAATAACAAAATGATAAATTTTTATATTTTTTTGATTTTTCAGTTTTTATGATTTTTTTTAATTTTAGATTAACCCAAAATTGCAAAAAGGAAATTTTACGCCATCCTCGGCAACGGCGCCATTTGATTTGTATGAATTTATGATCAAAAATATTTAGTAACCGCAATCAAGAACGGCGTCGCTTGGTAGCTAGCCGGTGAGTACGGGTCGGTCCACAGGGATTTTCTGTTTTCCTAATCGCTTTAACGAGTTAATTCCGATGGGTGTCGGATTGATTATTTCTAAAACCTAAATTGATTTATACTAAGATTATCTAGATCTAAGCCTTGCTAGGGTTAGGTCTAGGGTAAGTTGGGAGATTGAAGGTTTCCTTACCGCTTTTAATGCCCTATTTTAGATCTTATTAGATGTTATGGTAATTATCAATAAAAGAGATTAGTACCATCGGGAAGAAACAGTGTTTCTTCCTCTAGGTTCTTGTCCTTCCTTTATCGATCCTTACCCTAACCTCCATGGAAAACACGCTCAACCGGTTCTTTATACTACGGTATCACCGTTACCTCGAGGGGTAAGGTGCCGCAGAGAGCGGTGTGTGCGTGTATGCATGGAGTTCTAATTCTTATGTGTGATGGGGCAAGAAAGGGGTGAGAGATCTCATCTCTCAAACCTTTCCCTAAAACAAACCCTAACAAGCGAGGAGACTACTCGCTCATTAGGGGATTAAAAGACATTCTAAATTAAAAGTAAACTAAGGCAAAGAAATAAAAGAACTTACTAATTTTTATTGATGGCTCTCTCCAAATATCAACACAGTACAGATATGAATTTATGAAGTGAAAAGAGGCATCGATGCTCTCCAAAAGAAATCTAAATTTTATTAATGAAAGGAGGCATATCTCAAAAGAGGTATTAGAGTCTCTATTTATAGATTCATAGAAAACCCTAGGGTTACAATCGACGCACATCTGCTATTACAAAAATACCCCTAGAGAAGACTAGTCAACGCACCGTCGCACCGCCACAGAAAAAATCCACCGACACGGGCTCTTAATGGCCGCGGATCCGCGGCCAAAAGCAGGGTTTGGCCGCGGTTCCGCGGCCGTATGGAGAGAATGTGTGCTCAATTTTTCTGGGAATGTTCCGATGCATGTTTCCTTCAAGATTCTTCAGTCCTTTTCTCATATTGGCTTCTAGGTTTCTTCCAGATCTCTACAGTGAATAATTGTAGTGGACTTTTACCGTTGCTTCATAACGAAGTCTTGAATCTTGCGCTGCCTTGTACTTTGTGAACCGATCTTCATGTAGGCTTGATCAAGATTCCAACATTTATTGCTCGTGGTCTCACTTTTGTATCGTCTTTTGTCTTTTTCACCGTTTTTGTCCCGAGAATCTGTAACCTGCAACTAAGTAGCAGACATGGGTCAAAAGCACCTATTTATTTGTAAAATAACTAGGACTGGGGAATATAATAATGAAATATTATGATATGAATATTGCTCCATTTTGATTTGGCTCGTTGGAGTTTTGTTGACGTCACGTCTGCACTCTGATGGAATGAGAAGGTACGCCGGAGTAGCCTTTAGGATGTATACGTACCGTCAAGACTTGGAGCTAGGATTTTGCCATTGCTCCTTTTTGATTTGGCTATTTGGAGCCTTATTGACGTAACGTCTGCACTCTGATGGAATGAGAATGTACGTCGGGGTAGCCTTTAGGTTGTATATGAACCGTCAAGACTTGGAGCTAGGAGTTTTCCATTGCTCCATTTTAATTTGGCTCGTTAGAGCTTTGTTGACGTCACGTCTGCACCGAGAAGGAACATCGGGCTGGAGCTAGGATTTTGCCGTCACTCCATTTTTGATTTTACCCTTGGGTCTTTGATGACGTTGCGTCTGCATCGAGCAGGAACATTGGGATAGAGCTAGGATTATGCCGTTGCTCCACTTTATTCGACCCTTGGGTCTTTGTTGACGCTGCGTCTGCATCCTGCTGGAATGAGAAGAACGTCGAGCTGATTTCTATGTTGTAGATGTTGCCATCAAGATCTGGCTCCCCCTTTGACGGGCTTAGTAGGAAAATATGGTTTCCTTTCTTTTATTTGTGCTTATGGATTGTATACAGGGGTTGGTGTAGACTCACTTGCAAGGCAAAAAGGTTTCGTTTTCATTTTTTATTTCTTTCAGCGATACTCTATCTTTTCAGCTTTTGATATCACGAAAGTTGCAATTGCCCAATCATTTCGGCTATTTTCGCGGTACCCCATCATTTCGGCTTTTTTCTTTTATTTTTTTTACTCGCTGCTTTTTATTACGAGTTGCCCAAACATTTTAGCTGTTTTCTTTTATTTTTTACTCGCTGCTTTTTATTGCGAGTTGCCCAAACTTTTCAGCTATTTTTATATGCATATTTTTACTCGCTGAATTTTATTGCGAGTTGCCCCGTCATTTTGGCTATTCCATATATATATTTTTGTTTACTACTCGCTGCTGTTTTTATTGCGAGTTTGGGATCTGATACCAACCTTATTATCAGCATCGCTACGACTGGAATGTTGCCAGGAGCGAATCATCATTTGCCGTAAAAGGACTTGGAGTTTGACACCTGTTTAGGCATCAGCATCGCTATAAATGGAATGTTGTCAGGAGCGAATCATCATTTGCTTTTGTCGATTTGAAAAAAGATGGCTCAGCAAATAGGGTTAGGATCCCGTTGACTAAAGCTTTTTGACTTTATGAGCCATAAGAGTCCCAGAAAGGTATTTCTCCATACGAGTCGTGAGGATCTCGTAGGAGTATGTTCTCCTTAGAAGTCGTGAGGACTCCTAAGTGGTATTTTCTCTTGCAAGTCGTAAAAATCTTATAAGAGTGTTTTCTCCTCATAAGTCGAGAGGACTTATAAGTGTCGTTCACCATATGGGGATATTTCTTGTCATTGGTTGAACTTGGTGAGAGAGTGTTTATTTATACCCGTGGATTGTATACAAAGGTCAATATTAGACCAGTTGTAGGGCATGTTGGGGAATATGAGGGATTAAGAGCAGGTTTAGATCCCCGTAGTTTAAGGCTTTTGAACCCTATGAGCCATGAGGGCCTCATGGGAGAAATTCTCCTTATGAGTCGTAGGGATCTTGTAAGTGTATAAATTTTTTTTTTACGAGATTGCGCCCTTTCGGGTTTTCACAAACTCGCCGGTAGTCCTACTGTTTTTACTCACGGCGCCCTCTCGGGTTTTCATCCGTGCCCATTTTGCCCGTGAACGTACAGTTTTTTTTATACGAGATTAGGCCCTTTTGGGTTATCACAAACTCCCTGGCAGTCCTGCTGTTTTTACTCACAGCGCCCTCTCGGGTTTTCATCCGTACCCATTTTGCTTGTGGACGTACAGTTTTTTATGACCCATCTGTTTGTCAGTGGGACTTGGGGGTGACTTCACTGCTGAAATAGCTGTGTAGCCGATAAGACTTGAGTTGCAACTCTCGCCGTTGAGACTTCGATTGCAATATAGATCTTAAGGGTGGAGATTGCCGTTTTGGATACGACGTGCTAATTTAGGGACATTCCGGTCCATTATCGCCATTTTTGGGATGAAGTTTTAGTTTAAGGACCTTTCGGTCCGATGTCGCCATATTTGAGGCGAGGTTCTAGTTTAAGGACATCTCGGTCCGGTATTGCCGTCTTTTTAGACGAAGTTTTAGTTTATGGACATCTCGGTCCGCTTGGCGGAATTTGGCATATCTTAACTTCATTTTTAATATAATTGAAGTTTCTTCAGAATGTTTATTCGAGCAAAACATGTTAGATTCTATTTCCTCGTTCCTTTGGCGCAACGACTCACATAGAATAAAACAAAAGTAGGAGAACATATATGGAACAACTATAAAAAAAAATATAATAAACTATAGCTGCCCTTATTCGGTGGGCCCGGGGAAGTCCAATAATCGGACCGTCTGTAATGCATTGTATGTCCCATAATAGGTCCCATTCTTTTACCCTTTCCCGGGAGTCGATGACTATTCATAGCTAAATCTAAGATTCATCTAAAAATAATTTAAATTTATCTTTTAATACAATTGTTATAAGACAGATCTTCTCTTAACCGAACGAAGGGAGTGCACAACTGGGGCACAGTCCCGCTTTTTTGTTGGAGAGATAGAATGGAGTTCTTCACGAAGTTCGTTCCCAAAATGGGTACTATCGGGTCGGGAGGCGACCGGTTTTCTTTACATACTATTCAGAGTTTTTGATTCAGGAAGATAGCGAGCGGACACAAGCGTCGTCATTTATCATTGACCTAAGTCATGACACGTCAAGCATAGTATTTTTTGAGGAACCACCCGTTTATTGGCCGTAAGGGTCTTTCGCCATGCATATCCATGAGTAGGTAGGGTCCACCTTGGTAGACTTTGTTTATAATGTACGGGCCTTCATAGTTTGGTTCGAATTTCCCCCAGTTTGCACGATTGGGGATCATTAGTCTTTTAACGACTAGTCCGAGTTCGCCTTGGCGAAATGTTCTCGGCCTGGTCAGTCTTTCATATGACCGAGTCATCCTTGCCTTATAAGCCTCCAGGTTTTGCTGTGCTATAAAGCGAGTTTCATCGAGTGCATCGAGCTCCTCAAGCTGAAGATAAGCATTTTCTTCATCTGTCAGCTCATATCGAACCGCTACTCGTAGAGAAAGAAGTTCTATTTCCAGGGGAAGCACTGTTTCTGTGCCGAATACCAACGTGTATGGTGTTGTATTCATAGCTGTTTTGAATGTTGTACGGTATGCCCAAAGAGCCTCTTGCAGCCTTTTGTGCCAATCTCTTTTGTTCCTAGCCACCGTTTTCTTTATAATCTTCGTCAAGGTCTTGTTGAAAGCTTCAGCTGGACCGTTGGCACGAGAATTATAGACTGAAGAGTATCTCCAATCTATCTTATGTTGTTCTGCGAAGTGGCTGATTTTATAGCTCATGTAGGCTAGCCAATTGTTCGAGATAATTCGTCATGGAGTGCCGAACCGGTAGATGACATGGGTTCTGAAGAAATGGAGGATATTCTCCATCTTCACCTCTCTTAGTGGTACTGTTTCTGCCCACTTAGAAAAGTAATCGGTCATTGCCAGTATGAACCGATGTCTTTTGGATGATGCTGGTTCAATGGGGCCAATTATATCGGTTCCCTACATCAGCTAGCTACTATTGGATGTAGCGGGTTCGGATACTGGTGTATGAAGTCCCTGTGAATTTGGCACGAGTGACACTGCTTCGCATATTCGAGGCAGTCCTGAATCATCGTGGGCCAATAATATCCCATTCTTTTGATCTCCAGCTTCATCTTTGGCCCAGCTTGGTGAGAACCGCAGAGTCCATCGTGAGTTTCTTAGATGACTCTCTTCGCTTCTTCTGCCCCCAGGCATCTTAGCCATAGACTGTCGAACGATCTCTTATACAGAGTATCATTGACGAAGGCGAAGGACATAGCTCGTTTCATGAGCTGATGTCTAGACGACGCATTTTTAGGCATTCGTCAAGATTTGAAGTGGTCTATGAAGACTTCCCTCCGGTCCTTGACCTTTCTTTCGTCCTCTATTTGAAGGGCCACTTGTTCGGTCATTTTTTTTTCTTTCGGAGAGCTCTGTTATGTCTTCCGAGGATATATGGATCCTGCAACTTTGTACGATGATCTTTACGTCATCAAGGTCTTCATCGGTCAGTTCCTTAGCTAATTTGGCCAATGCATCCGCCTTGTTGTTTTCCGCCTGCGGTATACTCTCCAGGATATAGAAAGGAATTTATGTTAGCAGTTGCTGCACTCTTTCGCCGTACTTTATCAGCTCCGGCTTACATGTATGATAGTCGCCGTTTACTTGGCTAACGATCAGCTGGGAGTCTCCATATATAAGGAGGTCTTGATTCCCATGTCGATAGTGATCTCAAGACCTGCTATCAAAGCTTCATATTTAGCTTCGTTATTAGTCGTTGGCTCCATTAAGGAGAGGGCATAGCGCAGTATTCCTCTTTATGGAGTCACGAAGATAAGGCCCACCCCGGCTTTGATTATGGGGGTGTTTTGCTTTTGCCTCTTCATGGAAGATGCTTCATCGAAGTAGAGCTCCCATCTGGAATCCTTCTCTGCTTCGATTGTGTCAAACGCATGTTCATATGGCAACTCGCAATTTATGGGGGAGTTGGCTGGTATCGGATGCTCGGCGAGAAAGTCGGCGATGGCCCGGCCTTTCACTGCTTTGAGAGGCCGATACGTTATCGAGAACTCCATCATGAGGAGGGCCCAATTGGCAAGCCTTCCTGTTAGTATGTCTCTTGATATCAGATATTTGAGAAGATCCAGTTTTGATATGAGATGGATCTCATGCGCAAAAGCGTAATGCCTGAGCTTCGTTATCACGAAGATTAATGCCAGGAAGATGGGAGAGTAGTTGTTTTCTGCCCCCAGGAGAACTCGACTCAAATAGTACAAAGCTCTCTCATTTCCCTGATCATTTTCTTGTGCCCATAGCGCGCCTAGAGAACCTTCAAGGGCTGTTGTATATTGGATGAGGGGTTTTCCTTTAACTGGAGCGGTCAGCTTCGGTGGATTTTTTAAGTACCATCTTGATTTCGTCTAGTGCGTTTTGGCACTTTTGATCCCAGACGAACGAGGTCCCCTTCTTCATTAGATGACTGTAGGGACGACATTTTCTCGAGAAGTTAGCTATGAACCGTCGGATATACGCGAGCTTTCCTTGAAGGGATCGTAATTTTTTGAGAGTCCTTGGTGTGGGCATTCCCATAATCGTCTTAATCTTCGAAGGGTCAATTTTGATACCCAGGTGCCGTATGATGAATCCCGAAAATTTTCCTGAGGAGACTCCAAACGCGCATTTGAGAGGATTCATCTTCAGAATGTATTTTCGAAGACGTTGGAACACTATGTTTAGATGTTCCCAATGTTCCTCATATGATTTACTTTTCACTACAAGGTCGTCGATGTAGCATTCAATAACCTCATGAATGAGGTCATCAAAGATCTTCGTCATGGTCTTCTGGTAGGTAGTGCCGGCGTTCTTTAGACCGAAGGGCATCACTTTATAGCAGAATATGCCCAGCGGAGTCTGGAAGGCAGTATACTTTTGGTCTTCAGGATGCATTTTTATTTGGTTGTACCCTGAAGATCAATCCATAAAGGAGAAGACCTCATGGATAGACGTGTTATCGATCATCATCTTGGTAACGGGTACTGGGATGTCATCCTTCGGACAAGCTTTGTTGAGGTCCTGAAAGTCCACGCAGATGCGCACCGTCCCATTTTTCTTCATCACTGGAACGATATTAGCGATCCAGTCGAGATATTGAACTTCTTAGATTAAGCCGGAGTCGATTAGTTTCTTGACTTCAGCGTTGATACTTATCTCAAGTTCGAGCCGCATTCTTCTTGGTGCCTGTTTGACTGGCTTTTTGTTCGACGATATGGTCAGTTTATGTACTGCTACTTTTGGATCTAATCCCGGCATCTCCGAATAGTTCCATACGAAGCAGTCTTTATACTGTATGAGCACGTCCTTTAACATGGCTACCTGTTTTCTAGATAGCAGCTCACTGACAAACGTTGGCCTCGGATCGTCTTCTATCCCTAAGTTGATTTTCTTTAGATTGTCCGCCGTGGTGTGTATCCTATCTTCCAGCTGTTTTGGTGCCCGTGGAAATTCTGAGATCACCTCATCCTCGTCCTCATTTGCAAAGCACTTGAAAAGGTCATCCATAGCCTTGTGCCCTTCCTCCTTTGAGAGTGTGACCATATGGCAGGTACGGGTTCGCTTCCATTCTTGATATTGATCTGGTCCGATCCTCGCGGTATTGGTTCTTTTTAGCTCATGCCTTTACGGCGGGGTCACCCTCCAGCTATCAGATAAAGCGAACATGCCTTGTCGATATTGGTCTTCTACCAATTCTTTGAAGGTGAAGTAGTCTTCAAGGGGATGACCTATTGCTCGGTGATAGGAGCAATAATCCGGATGATAGACCTCGTTTATTTTTTTGGGCTGCCGAGACTCCGGAAGCATCAATCATTTGGTGCTTCATGACAAGGTTGAATATTTTCCTTGTCATATCTTTAGGGAAAGAATATTCCCGACCTATCTTCTTGATAAAGGACGGGTTCCAACCATGTTTTTCTTGATCTGCGGCTTCCTAGATCTGCCTTGTTGTTTGCGAATGTTGTTTGCACTCTTTGTCCTGTTTTTGTCTCCATTTCGGGCTTTTTCCTTTTTGCGAGGACATACAGTGAGCTGGGGATGGAGGGCATTATGGTCTTCTTTCTCAGCGGATTGTTGACTGAGGCGTTGCATCCTAGCCTTTTCATAGATATCCATTTTGCAGCTGTGGTCGTCCTGAATCTTTTGACAAGGTTCTTGTATTAGCTTGTCAACTTGTTCTTCGAACAATGTATTTGATGTTCTTAGAGCGGGATTTCGCTCTGTTTCAATGTCAGCTATTTGGAAGAGCGTTCTCTTCTTCACCGGGGCTATTTATGATGCGGCAGCTGTGGAATCGCTCCCGTTCTTTGGACTGAACGTATCCGAGCCCGGTTGTCTCCATCTTCCCGTTGGGCATCTTTCGCTAGGTCCCAGGGATATCCCAAATCTGTTTGTAGAATTGGGCTTGTCGAACAGTTTGTTCAAGGGGTATGCCTTGGCATCTTAACAGCATTTTCAATCTCTCTGCGCAGTATTTTGGTAGACGGATTGGTTGAAGCCTCTCAAGTGAAAAATCGACACCATGCCAGACTTCTTTCTCTACTCTAGTCTCCGTAGATTGGTAGAAAATGATCGTCTTTTTACCTTTTCGCCTGGAAGGCACGTAAAAAGTCTGTAGTTCTTGTACGCTGTATGTATCGAGCGCATCAAGTTACTTGTAATGCCGAGGCAGAGCGATTGTGATTTGTAAATTCTGATCGGCTCCGGCAACCGTTTGCACTGACGAGCAGATTGAGAACACTGCGTTGGCCTCGTCCTCAGAGTCGCTGCCAAAGACTAGAATAGGGGTAGATGGTCCGGGCCTGTTGCCTTGGGGTTGCCCCGAGTAGACTATTTCTTCATCTTCCTCGGTAACGCTCCCAAAGATTGAGATGGTGGCGACGAACTTTCTTTTATCCTTCGGCTTATGACACCTCTCTGTATCTTCGAAGTCTGGTAGGAAGTACTTTGCATCTTCATATTTCCGGACTTCGTTTACCGAGAACGGGTTTAGCTCCCCCGTGACGGTGTATTCCAAACCATCCTTGAAATACTTCATACACTGATGTTGTGTAGAAGGGATGACGTTGTACTCATGCAGCCAGAACCTACCGAGCAAAGCATTATAGAAAGTCTTGGCGTCAATGATGTGAAATTTGGTGTCGGTGACGAGCAATCAGCAGTGTAACGTCAATATTACGGACCCTAGAGTCCGTAACGACTGTGAATCGAACCCGAAGATGGTAATTTTTTCTCAGGCTAAGTGCTGAACGTTCAGGCAGATCTCGTTCAGCACTTTCACATTGGAAGGTTGACAGAGGATTCGTTGTCGATAAGGATTTTGCCTATCTTGATGTCGTGGCAGTACCTGGTGACGTATAACGGGCGATTATGCTCGCACGTTCCTAGAAAAAGATCTTTATCACTGAATGTAATATCAGCTGTGTGTACCTCTTCCAGCTCGTCCTTCATCTTCTCTTTTGCGAGAAAAGCTTGGAACTGATCAGACACTTGTAATGCCTTGATTAGAGAATCTCATGCCTCTTTGTACAGGAGGAGAGCATCCAGTATGCTCAATTGTGAGGGCATTTTCCTCAGATGTGCCAGGACATTATAATCCACCTTGTTTTTCTTAGGCAGGTCCCTTGCTGCGAGTTCTTTGACAACTCCACCGTTGAGGGTGATTTCCTCAGTGATTTTTTCTTTCCCTTTGTCTCTTTGGCTCGAACCTTTGTTTGTAGGTTCGAGATTCTTTTCAGGCAGCGTGCGGTTATACAGCTGAATGTTCCCACAGTTCTTCTCCCCCTCTTCTTTTTCGGAGGTGGAGTCTTTGAAGAGAGGGTTGAGGGTCATTTCTTCCTCAGAGTCGCTCCCGAAGATAAGAACCTGGGGTTTATCTATTTCCGAACTGGTATCAACCATATGACAGTTGCCAGTCGTTTTCTCACGCGCACTTGCCGCACTTTTTTGCAGTCAACAAGCTTTGCGCTTCATCCTTTTGAAGTATTTTTAATGGGCAACATCCTTACCACCACTTCTTGAAGGTAATGCATTCTTCGGTAGGGTGGGTAATCCTCCGATGATATAGGCAGTAGTTTGGATATGAATCCTCTCCGTCGAGACGTATGACCCCAGAAGTGTTTCCTACCAGAGGTGGCAGCTTCATTCCCACTGACAGGGCTTTGGTGAACTGCTTCTCTGCCTTGATCCTGCTCTTATTTGTGGCAGGCATGCTTCGGTTTGGTTGGAGTACATTACGACTCATTCTCACCACAGCTTCTTTACCCCAACGTTGACGCTTAGCCTTTTCGTATATGGCTGTTTAGCGTTCTTGGTCGGCTTTACTTTTCCGAAAGGCTTCATTTAACAGCCTATCGATCGGGTCTTCTTCTGGTAGTTCCGGGGATTTTGGCGTCGATCCTTCCCCCAGTTCCTCTGCGTTGTTTTCTGACGCTGAGGGTGCTTCATCATCATTTAACGACGAATGGGAAACTATATGGCAACTTACTACATAATCTTCGATTTCTGATGAGTCATTTTCCTCATCTGTCACGCCTCACATCTCAGAGTACGGTAAGGAGACGTGACGGGTCACGCGACGTATTTACTCAGAAGTAAACACGCTAAGTGTAAATAAGCAATAGAGTAAAGTACACAAGTATGACATGAGATGTAAAAGAGCAACAACTTTTTTTTATTAAACATCCTTTACAATACAACTGGAAATGTAAATACAAGACTGAAAAGCAATGCCTAAACAATGGCATGAACTGAAAGTAAAGTATATACAAATGACTAGAGCTCTAGATCTTCTTAGAACTGCTCTAAGTCGTCTGTGCTGGGCTCGATCTCCAGAGAATCAGGTCTTCCTGACAACATTCCAATGAAAGAATAGAAAAGAAATGTCGTCAATGAACAATCGCTCGGTAAGTCCCAAAGAGAGATAGAAATAGACTGAACATGTAACAAGAATATAACCGGTATAATATTTATAGTTATGTTAACGCAGTTGTTTGTAGCTTGGTACGGAATATGCCAGTATATACGAGAGGAGTCCAGCTTACCCCGTAGACTATGGTATATGGATCACAAGGCCCCGTCAAAACCCACGGGACAACGAGAACGAATGTTCTGATTAGGTGTATTAAAGTGACCGTCTCGTGCCACTTTTAACACATTCTGTACTAGTCTACTCCTTTAAAACCCCGTAATGTATTTTGTATTGACGTGTATTGTTTTGTTTAATAGATGTAAGACTTGCCGAAACCATGATATTAGTAGTTCATGTAAACGGAAAGTATATAAATGGATAGTCATGTAAACAATGTCAAATGTATATCCATGGTTCGGTCAAATCAATTCATGTTGATATAGATTGTATTCCGGTATAAATGGATTCATGTTGAATTGGAGTTATACTTGAATTGTATTCAATGATAGATTGATTTCAGATTAGACTGAGACTCTAACTGAGTCAGATACTTTAAAACGAATTGAAGTGCTGAATTAGTTTTGGAGTTATCGGTAACTGCTGCATATGTACGACAAGATTTGTGACTTTTTCCAAGACAGTTACCGTATTGACAACCCATTTTAGTTGTCTATCTTAAATAGGCAAGCACGCACATTCTCCGGCTCCCTGAGGCTCAAGAGAATTGGTCCCGCTTAAATATATATTTACCAAGGCCCTTATTGTAAATTAATATAACTTGAGGGGGTTTTATGAAAAATAGTTTTGATATATTTTCAAAATAAACCTCAAGTATTTAATTATCGTCTTTAAGGTTTTCATAGATGTAATTTTTATAAGATGAGATATTCTAGTGGATATAAACCTAAATTGAATAGTATATGGTATTTTCATGTAAATCGACCTGTATTGATTTCTTGATGGTATTTTCATGAAGTTTTGTGGTTCTTTTCTTTTGATTTTGAAAATATGGAATATATTATATATTTAAAATAGATATTTTGATAATATTTACATATATATATTTATTAAAAATAGAATTTATTTATTAATAGAAATCACGTTTTCTTAAAAATTGTAATAATAAAAATTCCATCGAGATCTTATGCTCTGTGAGGAGGTCTGCATCTCGCCTTACTAGTCCGATGGATGTGCGATAACCTGCACCAACCAAATTGGATTCCCTAAAATAGGTTGTAAGGATATAATCGTATGAAATTTGATTAAAACAATTAAAGAAAATACGGTTTTGATAGTTTATGGTATTTAACTGTAAATTCGTCTTAGCCACTAAAATATTGCTTTCAAGCCATCATGCTATGTCATGATGAGTGTTGTGATGAGAGAGGTCATTATCTCATGAGTTTTCTAAACGTAATATGAGCAATAGGATGAAGTAATGTCGTAGGTAAACTTTGTGGTATTTAAACAAAAAAGTGTAATACAAGTTGCACAGCATTTTATTTTGAGTTGAAATTTGTTCTAAATATTGTTTTATGATTTTTAAACAAGATATAAAGAAATGGTTGATTTGTTGTTAAGAAAAGTTGGGTTTTTAAGGAAATTAGAATCGGAAGTCGGAATAACTCCGCTTCCGATGAGTTTTAATAAAAGATCGTTTTAGAACAGAAAGAGAGGAGAGGAGAGGGAACTTACGGATTTGGAGAAGAGGAAAGAGGTATAGGAAGGGATTGAAGGCATCGTGGAATCGCGTTGTCGTGGGATTTTTCCCGAAACGTCGCCGGAACTTGACCTTGGGCTAACTCCACTTATGCAACTTTTTGGACTTAGAAAATTTTGATAGTTTAGATGCTAGATTTTAGAATCGAGAGTGATATGGTGTAGGGTAGTATTTATAGGATAGAATTTGGGTTTAGGGTATGAATATAGAATTTAAAATGTATTAAAACTTGGATTAAAGAGGTGAATTAACACTCTATGTTAATGTGCAGAAAAAACAAACAGAATAGGAGTAGTGGGGTGAGGCCAAGGGGTGTCAGGGAAAAAATTGAGGGCATTCCCTATGGGTTCAACCGGCGGCGCCGGTCCAATATGGCATCTCGCCGGTCATTTGGGTTGGGGTGGGTCTTGGATGAATGCCACGAGTCATGTTCAGTGCATATAACATTTTCCACATGTTTGATTTATGAAACTTTTTATTTTTACGTTTGTTGCATGTGTAAACTTTTGGGCTTCCCAAAAGGTTTAAAAGAAAAATCAGCAAAAATAATATGTGGCTGAGGGGATTTGAACACACGGGATATGTCACAGCAGTGCAAGGTTTTACTAATGAGCTACAAGTGTTTTCTTGCCGTTTAAAAACATTCAAATTTATAACTTGTGCTCAGGATTTAAAAATACTCCATTTGTACATTAACTTTAAAAATTTTCTGTATATTAAAACAGATTCGTTACATTCTACCCTCCTTAAAAAAATTTCGACCTCGAAATTTACAATTATTTAAGGACTAATTTACAAACAAGTGAGGGTATCTTACACGCATGTCGTCTTCTCTTTCCCATGTTGATTCTCTTGGTGAGTCTTTTCTCCGCATCACTCGAACCAAGTTTACTTCCTTGTTCTGAAGCGACTTTACCTTTCTGTTCAGGATTTCAACGGATTGTTGCTCACAAGATAGGTCTGTCTGTACCGTGAGCTCAGAGTGATCAAGAATGTGACTGGAATCACTCACATACCTTCTGTGTTGGGATATGTGGAACACATTGTGCACTCCTTCCGATGAGGGTGGAGGTGCCAAGCGGTATTCCACTTCTACGACTCGTTCAAGTATATTGAACGGTCCAATTTATCTCGGACTTAACTAACCCGGCTTTCCAAAACTAATCATTCCACGGTTTGGAGAAATCTTCAGAAAGACATGATCTCTCGGTTGGAACTCCAAGTGTCGGCGCTTTGCATCAGCCCAGTGCTTCTGTCGATCTTGGGCTATACGCATTCGTTCCCTGATAGTGTGGACTACATCTACAGTCTCCACTATCATCTCAGGTTTAAAGAGTTCTCTATCTCCGATGTTGTCCAAACTTAATGGTGAACGGCACTTCCTTCCATAGAGCGCTGCAAAGGGTGTCATTCCAATACTTGCTTGGTAGCTGTTATTGTATGAAAACTCCACAAGATGTAGGTGATCTTCTCACGATCTTCCGAAGTATAGCATACAAGCTCTTAGCATATCTTCAAGTATTTGAATCGTTCTCTCAGACTGTCCATCTGTTTTTGGATGGTCAGCTGTGCTAAAGTTCAGACTCATTCCCAAGCAGGCCTGCAGACTCTGCCAAAACTGCGATCAGAATCTGGTGTCACGATCGGAGACAATACAAACCGGTACTCCATGTAATCTCACGATCTCCTGCATGAGTTCATGGGTATCAGAGATAGTACACTACGAAGAGTTTAAATCTTACTTATATTCATACCTCCATGTATTTTTTTGCTAGTGTCTCGGTAGATTGGCCAACTCGAAAGGGAATAAAATGAGCCGACTTTGTGAGTCGATCCATAATAAGCCATACAACATCGTTACCTTTTGTGTTGTGAGGAAGTGCAGTCACGGAGTCCATGGTAACGTGTTGCCACTTCCATTCTGAGATAGCTAACGGTTGAAATAAACCAGCAGTCCTGTGATGTTCAGCTTTTACTTGCTGACACACTAAACATTTAGCGACGCTTCTGGCTACTTCACGCTTCATTCGATACCACCAGTAATGTTTGTTAGTGATATATGCCCTAGAGTCCATTATTGTATCATACTGGTATGTATATTACTTAATGGAAGCTTGGGATATTCACAGTTGTATTGACAGTCTTGCTCAAAATGGTAGTATGCTACTTGGTTTGTTTCTACCTCAATATGTGCATGTGTTTCTTTTAGCATATCGCTTATACATATTGGTAGAGCCCTTAGGATCTTTGCTTGATTACCAGCTTTGTGATGGCAGTCACACTAGTGGGGGCTTGGTAATCTACAAGCATGTCCTTATATAGGTCCCTAGTCGTAGGATTATCGAGACGGGGTATCGATACTCCGAACTAGACTAGTGTATACGCTTCTCATCCCAGCAGGGGAGATGGTCTGTCCCATAGCCATTAGTACGTCGTACTGGAGATAGTATGCAGGTGCTCATTAGGTTTTGAGTACACTGGACAAGACTTGTCGGGAACTGCTGGTGGGTATCATACCTATCATCGGGTAGCAGTTCCAAGGTGACATGAGTACAACTTAGTCCATCGACTTGACAATGCTACTTCGCCTCGAGTGTGTTCCTATTATACTTTAAATACTACCTTACCATGGCTCAAAGGAGTCGTGCAAACAGGTAGTAGTTCGGTGCAGTTCCGAAGCACTTGGAGGCAGTGGCGGTTAGATAGGATCCGTCTCTCCCGGTATTGGGGATTGATATCGCGCTGTGTTTGGAGAGCCATTACACAAAGTTCTTGGCCAGGGCAAGCGAGATTTACTGGTAGGTATTCCAGTAGTTTCTCAGGGTGTTTTGGGCTACACTCTGGCATGACTTATTGTGCTATTAGGGGTCTGACGGTTACCTCCCCCTAGGCCCGATATATGATACTCTTAGACGAACAGATTGGACTGTACCGAGAATTTCACATACAGGCTCAGTAGGAGTTCAGATGAGTTTGCTCATCAGCTTTCTCATCGACAGATACCTGGGTAGCCGTTATGTGCAGCTAGTACCGCTTACGGCTTGTAGTTAAACCCACTGCCAGCGTATTGTCGAGTCTTTAGAGTCCCACACAAAGGCTTTCCCTACATCGGGCAAAAGATGCAGAGGCCGTATGGTTTTACGGCAGAGCTTCGATCACGTATATGCACTTGTGCGCGTATGATGATCGGGCGTATAATACTAGTGGGCTTTCGTTTAAGCCGGATCCTAGTATTATATTGATGGATTGTTTTTCGTTTCATTGTATTCGTGTTTCTCGGAATACGGATGCGGGTATGTATATAAGGCTAATGGGCGTTCTCGTAATTTCTCGGGAAAGCTTCTAGAAGGAGAAACCTAATTAGGGTTTTGATTTTCTTTTTGGATTAAAACCTAATTTGGGTGGAGGAAAATTAGGTGGAGATATTTGGCAAATGGATGGTGAGTCATTCACTTGACAAAAATAGATATTTTGAACCATGGAGATATTTTGTGAGATATTTTTTATTTCATCAAATATCTTATGATTCATTATTCTCACATGAGAGAAAGAGTATTCATTTGATCCAAGCTCATTCTCTTCACTTGCTTTTCTACAAGAGTTCTTCTTCTTCCTCATGAACCCTAATTGTCTCATGAGTCGAGAAACATAGGGTTCTAAGAGACAAACCAACCCATCTTCTTTCTCTACATCACTTAGGCCTTCTGGTTTAGCAAGCTAGTTGCCCTAGTTACCTCGGATTTAAGGTTAGAGCTCGGACTATAGACTCCCGGGTGTATCCTCTTTGACTCGAGAAAGCCGACGAGGAAGCTTTGATCCGTTACAATCCTCAAAGCCTACGATGACGAGGAGGAAAACAAAGAAGACCCGAAGGACTTGTATCGTGTGGTATAAACTCTTTTCCGAGTAGTTAACCTCTTTACAAGATTATCTAGTTAGGGTTTAGCCAAGATCCTGGAGTTCAAGTAGGTGTTGCGAGCTTTGAAAATCCTTTTTTTAAATATTCCGCCTCTCCGCAAAGCCGTGGGGTGCGCGACATCGACATACAGTGGTATCAGAGCCTGCTAAACCTTTACTAGCTAGTTAGCAAGTTATTAGAACTTCGATCGTCGGAAAACACGAAAACCATACACCCGTACCCTATACTTTCTGTCGATATTAAAACTGCAAGAAAAAATTATTTCAGAGGCATGAAAAATAAAAGCCGGGAATTTTAAGAACACAGCAGAAAAACAAGACACTAACTCGTCACAACCACCGCGGAACCGCGGCGAATCGGTCGATTTGCCGCCATTCCGCGGCCGAGTTGTGGCCGAGTCGGCTCATTTTCCTCTGTGTGCCTTATTTTTGGTGTATGGTTATCTGGAATCTTTGGTTTCTACCCATAATATTTTCTATGCTGGTTTGCACTTAGGGCAGACATGGAAAATTGTTTTCGATCGAAATTCTAAATTATTTGCTAATCGGGTTTTATCTGTGTTGTGATATATGTACCGAACGTCTGCTAATCGCTATACGTCGATTAGTGGGGTCTGTACATATCTGTGATCTGTGATGTTGGATCGTCTATATGAACTTATTGGATCGTCGTGTATAAATAGCTGGGGGATGTGAGATGAGGGTTTTTCATTCTTTCATTCGATGTAAATTATAAAGTGATGTAATATTATTTTGTGGGGCACATCCGGGTTGAGATTGTAGCCACCGTTGTATTATTTTCTTTTACTATTTTTTGCTCCTAGGATAGACCTAAGGTGGGGTGCATAAACTACCGGGTACTTTGAAGTGTCGAGTGGCCTACTCACTGTGATGAGGGAGGATGATTCACTTCGGGTATTTGGCGGGTAGTTTGCCGCACCCGTAGGGGTCTGGGGTGGGGTTTCTCTATTCATCACGACCATGGAATCCGTCTTTCATTACAGGCTTAAACGAAACACGGTATTCCTTGTATATTTAATAGGTTCATCTATGATCTGGAATGCCTATTATTGCGTGAGACGAATGATTATTATATATATGCTATATAATAGACGTTGCTTATGTTTTGCATCCGTGCTAGTCCATCCCCCTCTCTGGCGTTAGTTAAGTAACCTAACGGTGTTAGACGGGGCCCAGTGGCGAATGCGGATGTCATAAGCATATTTCATGTTTTCGTTTCTTTCTGTGACGATAGGTGTAAATGATGGGACTGCATTACATTAATGCAAAGCAAACAAACCAAAGTTAAATCATTGGAGTAAATTTTAAAACCACCAGGTTTTTTCAAAACAGCAGACTTTTAAAATGCGGAGCTTAAACCACTCTTTTTAAAAGCTATCAGGTTCCTTCAATTATATCAAGTTCACTACGTTCACAGTTTCGCCAAAACCATTCGTAGCCCTCCGTCATTTCATATGAATATTTAGTAGTATTCAAGCTATGTTTGTTGACCTTTGCCAAGGCATAGTGTTTGGTAGCTGTTGGGTGTTCATATGTAGTATAGATAGATGCGTTGGTTTGGGACAGTCATATTTATTTGTTGGCCTTCGTCAAGGGTATATACGGGTGGGTTCAAATTAACCTGGACAATGATGGGTAGAACTTGATATGTGACTTATGATTTGTTAGACTTCGTCAAGGTCATAAGTGCATGGGGAAAAAATCCACATCGGGAGTTTCGAAGGAAACTGAAACTTGCTAGTACTGCATACCATTTGGAGTGTGATAATGTTGGTAGGATTCCTTTAGGATTATCACATATTGATATTTGGATCCCGATCCTACTGTGAGTATATGCTACTCCTCGGGAGATTTTTTTCACTTAATGATAAATTCTATAAACCAAGTAGGTGTCTAGAACAGTGTTAGCGGGGCTACGCCTCCAAGGAAAAGAGGTTATTTAATTAAGGAACTTCATGAAAGCGTTGTAAAACCTCCCTCGAAGTACCAACACTAGCCTGGCTGAACGGTTAAGCATGTATTATACGGTGAGATTAATGCTGACTAATTCTTCTTTTATGGTTTGAGGAGGGATTTGAGAAACATGCTAAAGTGTTTCTTCTCTCTCCCCTAATTGCAGCAACCAATTGACCGAGCCTAGGTTACATTTAGCTAATAAATTGACTGGGCCAGACTATATTGACTGGCAAGGGTTTGTCCAGATGTCCATTGCCTATGACAAGCTGGACCACCTTATTACTACTCAAGCCCCCGCCGTCCCAGGTCCAGTTTCTACCGTCACAGATGTTGATATCCGTAAGACAAGGGAAAAAGACAGCGCGAATGCCAAGTGCCTCGTGTTGGCCTCAGTAGATGGTACAAACCAGAGGCAGCACGAGAAGATGGACTTAGTTTCCATCTTCCTCCATAATAAAGATTTATATGAAGAGCAATCTCATATCGCAAGATATGAGACCTAGAAGTAATTGCTTCAAGCGAGGTTGGCTATCGGGTCATCTGTAGGGGACAACATCCTTACGATGACTAGCTATATTGATGAGCTCACGGACCTGAAGAACACGTTGGAGAACCAGTCATATGCTGACTTTATTCTACAGTCGCTACCTTCTACTTACACCCTGAAGGAAACCAGGGAGACACCTGCTCTGCTTAATAGGGAATCTTCCTCTTCTGCATCCAAGGCGAAAGCGAAGGGTGAGAAGAAGAAGACCTCCACAAAGCCGATATACGGTGTCAGTGAAGTAGAGGGACAGGGAGGGGCAAAAGTTCCGGGGCTGACAGTAGGGAAGGAGGGATATTCCTATTGTCAAGGGAAAGGGCATTGTCAGAGGGATTGCAGGGCTTTGAAAGCCAGAATCCAGGATCCAAAGCATGTTGTGGCTTCGACTTCGGGTTTGTTTGTAATTGAAAACTGTATGTCAATTAACACTACTTTCTGGATACTAGATACCGGATCAGGATCTCATATCTATAATTCATTACAGGTTTTGAGAAACCGTAGAGTTATCATGGTAGGTGATATGACTCTCAGGGTTGCTAACGGAATGAGCGTGGACGATGAATCCGTAGGGGAATATCACCTAGGATTGATAAGTGGGCAGATATTGATTCTACATAACTGTTTGTATATACCTAGTCTAGCTTGTAATATCATATTTGTATCCTTACTTTCTAAGGAAGGATATAATTTTACATTTTTAAGCGATGTGGTCCACATCCACCTAAATCAAGCTTTGATTGGGTCAGGTATATTAGATAACGGAATATACGTATTAAATCAAGCTCATATTTTCAATGTCCAGAACACACTTAAAAGAAAGTCTCCGGAATTAAATCAGGCTTTCTTATGGCATTGTAGACTGGGTCACATTAATGAAATACAATTGACAAAGTTACATAGAGATGGATATTTAGATCCGTTCGAATATCAGTCTTATGCAACTTATCAATCTTATCTCATGGGAAAGATGATAAAGACCCCGTTCACTGGACACGGAATAAGAGCGAGCGATCTCTTGGGACTCATACACAGCGATGTGTGGTCCAATATCTACACATGCGCGAACTGGTTATTCCTATTAAATTACTTTTACGGATGATTTCTCTCGGTATGAACATGTCTTCTTGATGAAGCATAAATTAGAGGCCTTTGCGAAATTCTGGGAATATAAGAATGATGTGGAAAAACAAACAGGCAAAAGTATCAAGACACTGAGATCTGATCGAGGTGGTGAATACTTGAGTGCCGAGTTCCTGGATTATCTAAAAGAGAATGGAATTCTCTCTCAGCTTACTCCTCCATACACACCACAACACAATGGTGTATCGGAATGGCGGAATCGAACCTATTGGTTATGGTTCGTTCCATGATGAGTAACGCTGAGTTGCTGCGATCCTTCTGGGGTTATGCACTAGAATCGGCTGCATATCTTCTGAATAAGGTTCCTACTAAGTCAGTGCCCACCACACCATATCAGATGTGGAATGGGAAGAAACCCTATCTTAAGTACCTTATGACATGGGGATGTCCAGCTTTTGTAATAAAGCAACATGCGGACAAGCTCGAGGCACGGTCAGTACTGTGTAAGTTTGTGGGATACCCAAAGAACTCCAGAGGGTATTATTTCTATTGTGCAGAGGAACAAAATGTCTTTGTTTCTCGTCATGTCCACTTCTTAGAATCTGAATATTTAGAAAATCAGAAAACTGGGAGCGCAATAGAACTGGAAGAAATTCCAGAACCACAAACTATTACTGAATGGTAGAACCAGAGATTTCATAAGAACCGGACATCCCCGCGCCACTCCGCAGAACTAGTAGGCTATCTCATCCGCCCGAGAGATACTATACTTTTCTCATAGACGGGGATCGAGAGGATTGCATCATCAACGACGATGAGCCAACTAGCTTCCGGCAAGCCATTAAGAGCAGAGACTCAGTAAAATGGCTAGATGCAATGCGAGCCGAGATGGAGTCCATGTACACCATAAAGTATGGACTTTGGACATTGCTCCAGAAGGGGTAAAACCCGTAGGCTGCAAATGGATCTTCAGAAAGAAGATTGGTGTAGATGGATAGGTTGAAACCTATAAGGCTAGACTTGTTGCAAAAGGTTTTCGTCAAAGACCTGATTTGGACTATGATGAAACCTTTTCTTCAGTGGCTATGCTCAAATCCATTCGGATCCTTCTTTCCATTGCTGCCTTCCACGATTATGAGATCTATCAGATGGACGTAAAGACAGCTTTTCTGAGTGAAAATTTGGAAGAGCGCGTCTATATGGATCAGCCATAGGGTTTCATTCAGAGTGGAGAAGCGGGAAAGTGTGAAAGTCGCTTAAGTCCATTTTTGGACTAAAGCATGTATCGCGGAGTTGGAACATCTGTTTTTATGATACAGTCAAAGAATTCGACTTTATCAAAAATCCAGATGAACCATGCATATATAGTAAGATTGTAGGGAGAACTGTGGTATTCCTCATCTTGTACATGGATGACATTCTCTTAATAGGAAATGACATTCCTATGCAACAATTTGTCAAAGGATTCTTGTCACAGAGGTTCTCCATGAAAGACCTGGGTGATGCCTCCTACATTCTGGGGATCCAGATCTATCGTGATAGATCTAAGAGGATGATGGGAATTTCACAGTCCAGGTACATCGACACCATACTGAAAAGATTTAGTATGGAAGATTCAATGCACGGTAATCTACCGGCTTGTCACGAAATCACCCTCTCCAAAGAGATGTCTCCCGAGACCGATTTGGAAAGGGATCGCATGATATCTAACCATACGCATCTGCGGTAGGCTCTATAATGTATGTAATGTTGTGTACCAGGCCAGATGTTGCTTATGCACTAAGCGTGGTAAGCCGGTATCAGTCAAACCCAGGGGAGAAGCACCGGATAGTAGTAAAGAACATTCTCAAGTACCTGAGAAGGACTAAGGAGATGTTCTCGGTGTATGGAGGAAAAGACCTCCAGATTGAGACCTTTGCTGACTCCAGCTTCCATGTGACAAGGATGATTCCAAGTCCATGTCGGGTTATGTCTTTACCCTCAATGGAGGAGCGGTCTGTTGGATCGAAACAGAACACCGATGCTGACTTGACGATAGAAGCGGAGTACATAGCTACTTGTGACGCCGTGAAGGAAGCAGTCTGGATAAGGAAGTTCCTACAAGAACTTCCGGTGGTTCTGTCCATTATAGATCCAATACCTCTGTATTGTGACAATAATGACGCTATAGCCTTAGCGACCCATCAAATGTCCAAGCACATTTTGAGGTGTTACCACCTGATCAGGGAGATCGTTGATCGCTGGGAGATCGAGGTGAGGAGAGTCGATACGGAGAATAACACTGCAGATCCACTCACGAAGGCCATCCCTCAGACACAGTTCAGGAGGCTAATCGAGATGATAGGTCTGCGATATGCCAATACAAGGCTTTAGTGCAAGTGGGAGATTGTTAGTGATATATACTCTAGAGGCCATTATTGTATCATACTGGTTTGTATATTACTTAATGGAAGCTTGGGATATTCACAGTTGTATTGACAGTCTTGCTCAAAATGGTAGTATGCTATTTGGTTTGTTTCTACCTCAATATGTGTATGTGTTTCTTTTAGCATATTGCTTATACATATTAGTAAAGCCCTTAGTATCTTTACTTGATTACCAGCGTTGTGATGGTAGTCACACTAGTGGGGGCTGGGTAATTTACAAGCACATCCTTATACAGGTCCCCAATCGTAGAATTATCAAGACGGGGCATCGATACTCCAGAGTAGACTGGTGTATACGCTTCTCTCCCAGCAGGGGAGATGGTCTGTCCTACATCCATTAGTACTTCATACTGGAGATAGTATGCAGGTGCTCATTAGGTTTTGAGTACACTGGACAAGACTCATCGGAAACTGCTAGTGGGTATCAAACCTATCGTCGGGCAGCAGTTCCTAGATGACATGAATACAACTTAGTCCGTTGACTTGACACTACTACTTCGCCTCGAGTGTGTTCCCACTGTACTTTGATTACTACCCTACCATGGCTCAAAGGACTTGTGCAAACAGGTAGTAGTTCGGTGCAGTTCCGAAGCACTTGGACGCAGTGGCGGTTAGATAGGATTCTTCTCTCCCGGTATTGGGGGTTGATATCGCGCTGTGTTTGGAGAGCCATTACACAAAGTCTCTGGCCAGGGCAAGCGAGATTTACTGGTAGGTATTCCAGTAGTTTCTCAGGGTGTTTTGGGCTACACTCCGGCATGACTTATTGCGCTATTAGGGGTCTGACGATTACCGCCCCTAGATCCGATATGCGATACTCTTAGATGAACAGACCGGAATGTACTGAGATTGTCACATACAGGCTCAGTAGGAGTTTTGATGAGTTTGCTCATCAGCCTTCTCATCGACAGATACCTGGATACCCGTTATGTGCAGCTAGTACCGCTTGCGGCTTGTGGTTAAACCCACTGCCAGCGTACTGTCGAGTCTTTAGAGTCCCACACAACGGGTTTCTCTGCATCGGGCAAAAGATGTAGAGGCCGTATGGTTTTACGGCATGGCTTTGATTACGTACGTGCACTTGTGCGTGTATGATGATCGGGCGGATAATACTAGTGGGCTTTGGTTTAAGCCGGATCCTAGTATTATATTGATGGATTGTTTTTCATCTCATTGTATTCATGTATCTCGGAATACGGATGCGGGTATGTATATACGAATGAGGGGCATTCTCGTAATTTCTCGGGAAAGCTTCTAGAAGGAGAAACCTAATTAGGGTTTTGATTTTCTTTTTGGATTAAAACCTAATTTGGGCGGAGGAAAACTAGGTGGAGATATTTGGCAAATGGATGGTGAGTCATTCCCTTGACAAAAATAGATATTTTGAACCATGGAGATATTTTGTGAGATAATTTTTTATCTCATCAAATATCTTATGATTCATTATTCTCACATGAGAGAGATTATTTATTTGATCCAAGCTCATTCTCTTCACTTGCTTTTCTTCAAGAGTTCTTCTTCTTTCTCATGAACCCAAATTGTCTCATGAGTTGAGAAACCTAGGGTTCCAAGAGACAAACCAACCTATCTTCTTTCTCTACATCACCTAGGCCTTCTAGTTTAGCAAGCTAATTGCCCTAGTTACCTCGGATTTGAGGTTGGAGCTCGGACTATAGACTCTCAGGTGGATCGTCTTTGACTCGAGAAAGCCGACGATGATGTTTTAATCCGTTACGATCCTCAAAGCCTACGATGACAAGGAGGACAGCAAAGAAGACCTGAAGGACTTGTATCGTGAGGTATAAACTCATTTTCAAGTAGTTAACCTCTTTACAAGATTAGCTAGTTAGGGTTTAGCCAAGATCCTGGAGTTCAAGTCGGTGTTGCGAGCTTTGAAAATCGTTTTTTTAATATTCCGCCTCCCTGCAAACCCGTGGGGTGCGTTACATCGACTTAAAATGTTGACGTAGATCTTTGTACATTTTTTACCACCAGAGTGTGCTGAGTATAGGGAGCTGTGAGCTTCTTTCATCAACTCTTTATGAACTGGACCTTGTGGTACACACAATCTACTGCCGTATCTCAAAATTCCGTCCTCTTAGATGATGAAGTCTGTTCTAAGTCCACTTTCTGCTTGTTCTTTGATCTTTTGCAACTTGTGTTCATACCATAATTTTGCATTCTTATAAACCCCATTCTTATGTTTTTTACAAGTAAACAGGTGCTTTTGACCCATGTCTGCTACATAGTTGCAGGTTACAGGTTCTCGGAATAAAAACGGTGAAATTGATGAAAAAGATGATACAAAGTGAGACTACGAATGATAAATGGTGAAATCTTGATCGTGCCTACATTTTGAGGGACAATGAAGAACAATGAACAACAGTTCACAAAGTATAAAGGCGGCGACATGAAGCGAATGGTAAAAGTCCACTACATTACTCACTGTGAAGTTCTGGAAGAGAACTAGAAGCCAACCTGAAGAACAGACTGAAGAAAATTGAAGTCACCAGCAACCAGACCAAACCCTAGAAATTCCAACCCATGAAGCCTCCATACGGCCGCGGATCCGCGACCAAGCATGGGGTTTGGCCGCGGAACTGCGGCCGTGCTATTCCCGTGGTGGTGCAAAATTCAATTGGCGGCTGCGAGCGTTGACTGGGTCTTTTTCTTAGGGGGTAATTTTGTAAAAGCATATGTGACACGATTGTAACCTAGGGTTTCTATGAATCTATTTGTAGGAACCCTAAATCTTGTATTAGGTCATGCCTCTTTTCATTTCATAAATTCAGATATGTAATTCCTGTGTTGATGTTTGGAGAGAGCCATCAATAAAAATTAGTAAGTTTTCTATTTCATTGCCTTAGTTTACTTTTAATTTAGAATGTCATTCAATTCCCTAATAAGCGAGTAGTCTCCTCGCTTGTTAGGGTTAGCTTTATGGAAAGGCTTGAGAGATGAACTCTCTCACCCCTTTCTTGCCCCATCACACATAATAATTAGGACTCCATGAATACATACACACACCGTTCCCTGCGGCACCGTACCCCTCGAGGTAACGGTGATACCGTAGAATAAAGGACCGGTTGTGTATGTTTTTCATGGAGGTTAGGGTAAGGATTAAGAAAGGAAGGACAAGAACCTAGAGGAAGAAACATCGTTTCTTCCCGATGGTACTAATCCCCTTTATTAATAATTACCATAACACCTAATAGATCTAAAATAGGGTATTGAAAGCGGTGATGAAACATTCAATTTCCCAACTTACCCTAAACCTAACCCTAGCAAGATTCTAGTCTTAGTATAAATCAATTTAGGTTTTAGAGATAATCCATTCACAACGTTTGGAATTAACTCGTTAGAGCAATTAGGAAATTCACAAAATCTCTGTGGACCGACCCGTACTCACCGGTTAGCTACCAAGCGACGCCGTTCTTGATTGCGGTAATATTATTTTTGATCTTAAAATTCCATACGAATCAAATGGCGCCGTTGCTGGGGATGGCGTAATATTTCCTTTTCGCAATTTCGGGTTAATATAAATTGAAAAATCATAAAAACAGAAAATAAAATAAAAAAATATAAAAATTTTATCATTCTTTTATTGTTTGAAGGGTTTATCTTATGAATTTTGCATGAACGACGTACAAGTTCGGATCTGAGGGCGAAACAGAAAGGTGAAGATCTGAACAGAAGGGGATTTCAATAACAGAACAACAGAAAAAATCTCGGAATTTGAACCAGCACCCTAACCGCGGAATCGCCGCAATATACCCCTTTTGACCGCGGAAGCGCGGTTCTCTGGTGACATCATCATCTAAAAATTTTTCTTAGGAACTGAGCCGCTGATCCGACCGCCCTTCCGCCGCCGTACCCCTCTTCCGACCGCGGATCCGCCGCGGGTTGATCTCTTCGGCACGTGGAACCTCTCTGTAAGTCTTCTGATCTCCTCCTCTGCAAATCCCGATATATCTTTTGTCAAATCTCCTGCAGAATTCTTTGCGCTAAAAAATCTCTCCCCCTTCTCAATAACTTGATCTTGTGCAGGATTCTTTGCGCCGCACTTAAAGTAAAAATTTTGATTGCAATTGGTTGTTACTGTTTTGCATATATTTAATTTGACTTTAAGGGGCTTGAGACCAATCCAGATTGGGTGGGAATTTCATCACCCTTCCCAGGACCCCAGAAATCACATAAGGCATATGCATTGACCATCATTAATTAAAAAATACTAGACTCAGCCCTAAGGACGTCGAGCTCAATAGGACAGAGGACTAGTTGTAGGCATCGGCCCTTGATCCTAACCTGAATTTACGGTGTCTAGGAAAGTGTGTCTAAGGCGAGTGGTTACTTAATTAGGGCCACTACTTGTAGTGGAGAGCCTCCCACTCACCTGGCACTTACCTGGCCGCAATTGGCGGTGAAAGGCGGTTTGAGGTCCTATTTCTAGCTCTTTGGAACAGTTAGGAGCTGTCTAGCTGACCTAGGTGACCCTAGATCTAGGCCTGATTGTGCATTTGTGGTTGATTGCATTTGTGTCAAAGCCTTTTATCGAAAATCATTTTGCAAAGAGCACCACATAAAAAAGAAAAGGAAAATTTAAAAAAAAATTGCAAAAATTTTGTCGCCAAGAAATCCGTGCACCCCACATTCTTTTTCTTCCCCTTTCCTACATCATGGGTACCCCACCTCACAAATCTCTTGCCGAACTTTGTACCCTGAACCAAACTTTGCTTCATACGCGAATTGTTCGGTCGATTTACGGACGACCTCTCCATGCCCAAAATTTCTTTGAAAGATCGAATAGAAGCTTCTAGGAGAAACAGTTTGACTCTGTAATCCACTTTGTATCAACCATTTCAATCTTTACCACCTTCTTATATTGATACCACTTTTTCGAGTCTGAATGTAACTCCGAAACCCATGTCTATTACTGAACACATTGAACTATCTCGTAGCCGATCTTTTACTCCTCTCAACACATCCAGTTCTTGGGATCAACAAATCCATTCACCTTTTTATCCAAATGTTGATCCTACTCCTGTCCAACCATCCAATTCCTACCAGTCCTACCCGACTTTCCCACCTTCCCTAGACATTGCTTCGACACAACCATTTGGGAGTTTCACGTATCCAAACAATTTTGAATCTTTTACGGAAACCCCTTCATAACCCATGTCTAGTCTAGAACAGTCGTTGGAGGCTTATATGTTAACGACAAACCAAATGATGAGGAATGTGGATGCATCCATGGCCGCCCTTATGCAACCTAGTGAACCGGTAGCTAGTTTCCAACTAGCTCTAAAAATTCCAATGTATGATGTGGCAGTTAGACAGATCGATAATTTGAGTGGAGAAAGTGAGCTAAATACCCTTTCAAATCAATCCTGCCCATACTCAATTGACTCCTACAAATCCGGTTTTCAAACAAGTGTTCCAAATGATTCATCAGTTGAAAATAAAACATTTAATGAGTTGTGCGACTTTGTAGTGCTTGATTTGCCAGATTGTGAAGAGTCCCTTTCGAGTGAAACCATACCTAATCCTTTTGAACTCTACACCTCCAATCTAGAACTTGAATTGATAAATATCCATGCTTTTGATGAGGTGTCCGAAAAAATTGATTTTCACTTGATTGAGGATATTGACGCCAGTAATATTTTGGATGATGAACCCGTAGATTTCAGTGAAATTTTATGTCCAATTCATCATCCCGAGTCATTAAATGTTTCTCCTAAACCTCATATGCGTCTTGATTTTGATGATAATGGCATGGATAGGCTAAATTTTGAGGAGAATTATGAGGATAGTATTGAGGAGATTATTGAGGATAATATTGAGGTTGAACCATTTTTATTTGATGTGTCGGATTTTCCAATTCATCCTCCTGAACCTTTAACTGTTATACTTCCTAAATCAAACCCCCTCCTTTCCATCGTTCCGACCACGCAAAAGATCACGCTTGAAGACTGTGAGCTTGAAAAATTTCTCTTTGAATCTGACACAGTTCTCACAGACGATAATGATTACGAGTGTTTCACTTTTTCGGGCGATGTTGAAAACTCACCTCCCGAGTTTGAGTCCTTTAAATTTTCAGATGAGTTAGTTGAATTATCAGACTCGGTTGCTTATAGTAATTTCGAACCCTTGATGGAATTCTTCGAGTTCGAGACAGTTTGCTTAGGTAAGAATAAGACTATCCCTAAATCACTCCCTTTCGTACTTCCTATCGTTTCGACCGAGCAAGAATTCGTCACGCTTCCACTTTCAATGGATGGTTTACCAAGTTCAAAATACCCATGTTTTCTTGCGAATCTTGAGGGATTTGACCCCATTTATCGACGGGTTGATAGGTTAGCACAATCGCTTTTAACACATCGGTCATCATAAATTGCGCTAATTTATTCACTCGATTTAAACCCTCAAGTTCGTACTACACTTCTTTTTCTTTTCCGCCATTCTTCTCCTCCACCGAGACTATATTCCACCCTTCTTCCCATACGGTCTCGTGTGCGTCTCATTTCTTTTCTTTACACTCCATTCTTTCACCAACACCACCATTATCACGATAGAATTTTGAATGGTTGGTGCTAACTTTTGGTCTGTGTAAGGCCTTGTATAGTTTGATTTTTCTCCTCCCTAACTCTGAACTTTAACGCTTAAAACAGTGGAAACACTGTCTCACTTAAATTTGGGGGGAACCTTGTTGTATATTATTTTGTTTTTTCCTTTAACAATAAAAAAAATATAAATAAATAAACAGGGGAGTGCCGACATTTTCAACCCTCTTGATGTAGCCTGACAGTGAGGAAACTGTCAAGTTTAAGTTTGGGGGTATGCTCGGTAAGCCTTCTTCCTTCCCATTCATGTGTATATTCTTGTATTTGCATACTTATTTTAAAACCCATAAAAATTGAAAAATTTCAAAAATTATAAAAATTAAATTATTCAATTTTGGCCATAATTGACCTGAGTTTGACAAAAGGTTCACTAGCTAGGAACAACTAGTTCTTATACTTAGTAAATTAAAAACCCTAAAAATAACTTTTCTTAAAGTTTAATGGTAGAAAGTATATGTCTTTGTAGTTTATTTAGAAATAGGCAAATTTTGAGTTCAGTTCTTGGGCTAAGTTAAAACAAGGAAAGAGTATTGATATTTTTATTAAAGTATAAGTTTGAAAAATAATTCCTAGCTTAAGTCTAAATTCTGAAAATGTATACCCTACAATTTGCACGAACACGAACCTTGAATCTTGGAATAGTAGAAGAGACCTTGAAATGCTCCTGTCTAAAGTCCTTAGTACGAAGAAAATAAAATAAAAATTCAAGTGTGAATAAAGAGATAATAAAAAAAATGAACACTGGTTTTTGTAATTACTTAAGGCTGCATTAATGAAAAAATATTTAGCGAGAGTGCCTTATTACCTAGCGCCTTAGACCAACTGGTTTGGGAGTCACTGCTAAAGCTTTAGGTGTTACAAGACTAGGAATTATGCCTTATTGTGCTTACACATTTTGTAATCGGTTGTTGGTACCTCTAGAAGTATTAACGATCGCATGAAGGATGTGTGAGCGAAATTCATCTAAAAATTCACCAATTAAGAAGTGCTTTGGACAACGGAAAAGAGTATGATTGCTTGATTTGAATTTCCAAGTGTAGGGGTGATTTATACACACACGTAGGGGTATGTGATTGGGGTTTAGATAAGAGATAGGAATGAAGAATAGGACTTATATCTTTAGTAGAGATGATAAAAATTTCTAAGTTGAGATAGAACCCTAGAAGGAAAACTTAAGAGATACCAAAAGCTAAGTAGGTCTGCAGAACATATATGATCTTAAGTTAAATGATAAGGTAGTGTGAAGAATACGGGTGGATAATTTATGAGTCGAAAATAATAGAGTTTCTTGCTGGAAAACCTAATTGGAGAATAAAAGTCAATAAGCCAAATTGATAGGATTTTGTGGGTAGTATCCGCTGAAAACCCTCAGGAGACAACACTCCACCTACTAGGGACACCTAGAGGTTTAACGGCTTGTTGCACGAGTTCAGTGCAATCGCGTTTCCCTGCGAAAGTGAGATTATGTTTTTGTTGAGAATAAAACTAGATTTGCTCGAGGACGAGCAAAAGATAAGTGTTTCCTGATTTAAAATCAGGAAAGCTTCTGGGAAAAGCTTCAAAAGAGGCCACGTGCTTACACGTGACAGCAGTCACGTGTTGACACGTGACCTATAAAATACAGAAAAAGCGCACTTTGATTCGCTGATCAAGTCAAGGAAAAGAGCTTCAGAGGAGGTCACGTGCTCCCACGTGACCAGGGTCACGTGTCGACACGTGACGTTCAAAGCAGCAAACTCGCTCTCCAATTGAACCAAAGAAAGAAGCGCCAGACAGGGATCACGTGCTCACACGTGACCAGGCGTCACGTGGTAGCACGTGATGGCTACAACAGCAACCGGAAGATAGCGCAGAAAGGAAGAGGATTCTTCATTCCAAAGAGGGTCACGTGTCTACACGTGACCATGGGTCACGTGGTCACACGTGACCGGCTTTCAAAGCCCATTTTTGACGACAGAATTAAATTCTGAAGGAAATTCGAATCTTTCCAAAGGAAAGTAATTATTTGGGAACAATCAAATTAAAGATTCAGAGATGATTAAATATCATCTATCTATGGAAAATCTCGGGTTTGGAATGATTTCCCCCTTAAATCTAACCAAAATAACAAAGGAGAATCTCTGGATTCAAGATCCAATGGTGAATAAAATTCACCTGATAATCCAAAGGCCCAAAATGAATAATGGACGCAAATCAAATCTCAATGAAGATTCGTCAAAAAAACTGATTGATTCGGCTGCTTCTCCTATAAATAGGAGCCAAGGGACACAAAAAAAAAGAAGGATAGAGACAGACGCAGAGAAGAAAAGAGAAAAGGAGAAGAGCTTTGATACTTGAAAAAGACTCAGATCTTCTGCAAAAACCCTAGGTAAGAAAGGGAAAGCCTTTTGGAAAGAAAAAGGAATTTAATTCTCAACAGAGTTTAACTCTGAGGCATAAAACGAGAGAGCATATCTCCTCCCTCTTTGATAGAGGATCTGCAAAGTGCACATCTCCCCTTAAGGTTGAGAATTTAATTCTCAATGGGTCGAGATCCTGCCATGCAGATCCAAAACATAGAAAAGGAATGCAAGTATGAGAATTTAACTCTCATAGAACTATAGGAATTTAATTCCTCCAAAATAATGTTAGGGTTCGACCCTGTATTATGGGAATTTAATTCCTTTAAAACAAAAAGAAACAGGGTTGAACCATAATCAAGAACATAATTCTGTCGAAACAGTGGGAATTTAATTCCTTTAATCATAATCCTCAGAAAAGGGGAGTTTAATTCCTTAAAAGCTTTTGTTAGGGTTTAACCCTATTCGGTTCTTCGCATAAACAAGGAATTTAATTCCCACAGAAAACTCAGATTTAAACTCTGTTCCAGAATATAGGCCCTCGAAAGGAAATAGGAATTTAATTCCTCTGAAATTAAAAGTTTCTGGAATTTAATTCCTGAAAAAGGAGTAACAAATCCTCTAAAAAAAAACAACATTAAGGCAGGGTCACGTGTCACCACGTGACCCCCCCAAAAGCCCTATAGAAAGCCCCTTTGAGGCAGCACCCCACGTGACACACGTGACTTTCAGCAGGAGCCTTAACACATAGGCATTTGAATGCCCGTCACGTGCTAACACGTGACGCTATCAAAGACACAGTAATTTCGGCAGAATCATTGAAGGGAAGGCACTCTCACGTAGGGCCACGTGACCGTTCTTGCTGTAGTGTTTGACACTAAGTTAAAACCCTCGAATCCAGTATTGAAATGCTATCGGGCCTTAGTGTTCAACACTAATTAAAGAATTTTGTTCGTAGTGTTCAATATTAATTGTTTTAATATTCGGCACTAATTTAAGATCCCCATTGCCAGTGTTTAACACTGAGCTGTTTTAGTGCTTATGATCATTTCAAGGCCTTGTTGCTGGTGTTTAACACCAATTATTCTTCTAGTGTTAAACACTAACTTGTCAAACTCATTCCCAGTGTTCAACACTGATTGCTTTGAAGTGTTTAACACTAGTCTATAGCCCAATTGGCTAAAGGGATGGAGGCAAAGCTTCTCCCTCGATGGACTCACAAGGAATCAATATTCCAGACATGATGGGACTTAGCCCAAGCTGGCCATATGTCCTCAATTCGTGACTAATTGGGCCAATGGGCTCATAACATAATTAATCAGTCATGACCTCAAATTGGGCCACGGACTGCTCAAGCCACTCCGGTTCTAGGGTACATCTCTTCACTCCTTTGATACTTGGCATTGTAATCCCTCAATGTCTTCAAAGAGGTGACGGGTCCCGACGACCACCCATGATATGGACTGTGGGGTCCTTAAACTCATACAAATTCCTGGTCACGCGGAACGTGGATAACGTCACTCTTTGACCCCACGGAAAACGTCCAGAGCGGAGCCTGGTCCTCGCTAAGCACGGCAGTGAACCCGTGTGAAGCATCCAGAGCACATACCGGACTGTGGGGTCCTTAAACCCATGGACTACGACGTCCTTAACCTTGACCGAGATGTCTTAAAACTAACAACGGACCGCAATGTCCTTAAACTACCCACGGACCGCAATGTCCTTAAACTACCCACGGACCGCAACGTCCCTAAACTAGAACAATAGAGCCCTTTCCTACGCTCTTTTGTTGGACCTAAACGGTCCCGTTTAAGTCGATCTTAGCCTCGAAGATGGCTAACGCGTCCTTAAACCCTCAAACATACTGGACTACGAATCCCCCAAATTAACTCTGGCTCTAGGGTACATCTCTGAACTCCTCTGACATCTGTCGTTGTAATCCTTCAACGTCGTCAGAGAGGTGATGGGTCCCGACAGCCATACAGACGATGGACCACTATGTCCCTAAACTGGAACATTAGAGTCCAAACACTCTTTTGTCGGATCTAAACGATCCCGTTAAGTTGATCTTAGTCACAGAGTTAGACTAACGTATCCTTAACAAACGTTTGAGTTGATCTTAGCCTCGAGTAGGGCTGACGTATCCTCAAACCAAAACCCCCCCAAACCCAAATTTAAGATAATGCGGATTTGGGCTAGTCCACGCCCTACGGGCGACGACATAACTCAGTCTCCGTAAACAATCCACGGGCAATAAAACAAACACCCACGACACGAAGTGACCATCTGGAGAAGGAGAAAGTTGTTACCGCAATGCGGTAGCGTAATTAACTGCAGGGGCTTGCGCCTGCAGGGAAGAGCGTCCCCACAATCAAAAACCCCTCAAACGAGGGGGAATCTGACGAAGTCTGCTACATCGGTCGCATCCGTTTAAACCTTCGATATATGGTGCCATAAATCAACTTGGCATCTTCGGAGAGGTGGACGGATAGCACCAACTAGCATCTGCCCCGAACCTAACGCCTCAGACGTCCCAACGTCCCGGCCGCCGTTCGGAGGGGAACAGATTCTGGCACGCCCGGTGGGACCTTTTCCTCTTTCCACTCCACACTTCGTGTGTCGTGATTCGCGAACCAATCGCGGTTCGCTAATAGTTGCCCTCGGGTTTCAAGGTACTGAGAATTGGCATCTCGCTTATTGCAGAAAGCAAAGGATCGATGGCTTCCACCCCTGCGAAATCCTCCAACTGCTCAGATGGCAATTTCAACCGACGCTCTGCCTCGCCAGGAGGTATAGCCTATGGACCCCAAGCTGCTTCGCTATTCACAATGCCAGTGGAACAGGTCACTCGCGCCACCACAGGATTGTTCTTTGGGACTATGATCCCGCCGACAAACTTTACCGCTCCAGTGCTGACGAAGAAAACTCTCGGGAAGTCGGTCTTTGATCGCCTTACCCCTGCCGCGGCTCCTCTCAACGAGTCGCCCAACGTCGATGCCTCGGTCTTCTCTAGATTGGGCCAGGAATCCTGCGAGCTCATCACGGGGCCTACAATCTCAGAGAAGGCTGCTTTTAAGAAAATGGCGGTTCCCGTTCCCGAAATCGCCAAGGCGACCTCTCCAGCCAAAAAGTCAGTCTTTACAAGATTGACGGCTCCGGCCTTTGCTCCCGCTTCCCAGAGGACATCGGTCTTCGATAGGCTAACGCCAACAACAACCCCCCATCCACACAGGGGGCAAGAAGGAACCATTCTTACTGCTGACCCAACGCCGCCCGCTCGACGCGCTCGACGTCGCCATTGGCGCCGAGTAAGGAAGGCTGGGGGCAACTCTCCCTCCGGGCTGACTCCAGCGGCCCCGGTGGCAGAGGTCAATGCTGCTGTTTCAACTGGGAACAGCTTTGAAATGCTAAATAAGGTGCGAAGGAATTCCCCCACGGCAGTACTGAAGAGGTCTCCTCCCTCATTGAAAAAGGTTGAGGAAACAAAACCCGAACAACCCCGATCTCCTCAACGGCTGTCTTCCAAAATCTATAAGGCTTGGCGGCAGGCCCGAGACTCGATCATCGATCCAAACTTCTCCCGCCAGCACAAGAAGCTGAAAATCCAACCTGAAGCCGGTCACCAGGCTAAGCCCCAAAAAGCCGGTGATCAACTGACTCATAAAAGGAAGAGGCCAGAGAGGACCTCACCGCATGTAGCGACGACTGAAAGCACTAAACCCAGACGCCCTGAGTCTGGGGGCATGGTGGTGCACACTGTTTATATGGCCTTTGGGAAAGAGGAAAGCCGCACTTCCACGGGCCACCGACCCCTAACCCGATCCGTGACGAAAGCCCAGGAGCAGCAACAAAAGCTTCAAGAAATGATGAATGCTATGGCCGCGCTCACCGGACCAAAAGAAAACCCAGAAACGTCCTCAGACGCACGCCGGGAGGAAGAAACAGACGCTGAATTCCTTCGCCGAACACTGGAGAGAAGGGACAAAGAGGCTGCTGAACAAGCATCCAACATACAACGGATGTGCCTTCTCTTTCAAGACGTGATAGGAATGATGATCCAGCAGGACTCACCCGCCAAGGATTCCCCGATCGTTCTTGAAGACGACCGAGGAGAAACATCAAATCCACCACCAGCCCTTTCAACGGCCAAGGAGGAGGCAATCTCTAAGGCTGACTTAGCTGACTACATAGCCCAGCAAATCCGAGTTCATCATGCGACTGAGGCAGCTGGTCAAGTCGTGAAAACGGGGCGGCCGTATCCGAGCTGGTACGATCAAATCAAATACCCGCAAGGCTATACGATACCGAAATTCCATGTGTATAAGGGGACCGGCAATCCCCATCAACATGTTGCCCAGTTCCGGGCCCTCTGCGGTAACACCGGCGGTGACGATAAATTGTTGCTTCGCCAGTTCGTGGGCAGCTTATCAGAAACAGCGTTCGAATGGTATTCAGAACTCCCGAACGATTCCATCAAAACGTTCGCTGAAATGGAGTTGTTGTTCACTCAGCGATTTGCAAGTGCCAGCGAACGCACTCCAATAACCGCACTTATTAACGCCAGGGTAAAACCGGGCGAAACCTGGGTCCAGTACGCTATACGCTGGCGGAACTTGTGGTCGAGATGTGAGCAACGTATCGAGGAAGCACCTGCGGTGGGCATGTTCGTGGGAACCCTAGACCCCCACGCAACTATCTCCCAGTTTATGATGTTCTTTAAGCCAACCACATTCCAAGCTTTAATCGACAAATTGGCTCAGATGGACCAGATGGGTCATAGACCACCTACACCGAAGTCGGAACCTCGGAATGACAAGGGTAAAGGGAGGGCAACCTTTGTTGCGAATGCCCAACAGCAACCTAACGCCCCGAAACCGGCAGATCAACTGGAGGAAAGGCGTCGGTATTATAATGAGAAAATGAAGCGTCCCTACTCGTTCCCACGAGACAAGACGAAGCGGTTATTCGAGCTGGCGATACGCAACAGGCTTATAAACCTACCAAATCCAAGGCGACCGCCGCAACCCACCGAGGTGAATGACTCCAACTACTGCCCTTACCATCAAACGGTAGGCCATCCGATCGAAGATTGCTTCGTCTTCAAAGGATGGATTGAAGACCAATACCTCCAGGGGAAGTTTGTACTGTCCGAAAAGTGGAAGGTGAACCCACCACAGCCGCATGCTCCTAGGAAAGCGGATACACCGGGGGCAACATGTTCTTTTATTGAAGAAGCTCCATGGGAGGTCGTGCTATCAACTAAAACCAAAAGAATGCTGAGAGACCTTCATGCGTGCCCTGCGGTCGAATGGAAGGACCCTCTTGAACCTCAAATTATCGAAGGGATGCTAAGGCGCCGCCCGACTACAAAGGCTCACGGTAAGAGCCCAGATACTCACGCCCAATCGTCAAAATCTTCGAAGAAAAAGAAGAAGAAATCCAAGAAGTCCGTGAAGCCTGGAAAAGAACACACGAACTTACAAAAGCAAATCGACGCCTTGGAAGAGTACAATCAGAAGGCGCGGACTCCTGTCACACTGCAAGAGTTCCTCAACCACATCTTTCAAGAGGAAGATGATGGAGAAAGCTCGTCGGATGAATCCGAAGGATATGTGGCGAGTTGTAATGTAATCTCCCACTCGTTCGCCGATGATGGGAAAACTCCTGGCATTAGGAAACTGGAGGCAGAGCCTGTACCAGAACGCGCATGGCCAACAGATGAAATGATCGACGCTTTTCTAGACGAGATTCGTCTAAAATGTAAAGCGGACCAGGAGCGTGAGATGACCACGTCGGAAGGAGCCAAATGCGGGCAACTGAACGAAAGAGTTGAACTACCCCTGACAGAGCATAAGGCATCCGAAGCAGACAAGAAGATATTCAAGACGAGAAAAAGGTTTGCCAAAGCCATGTCAATGGGGATGAAGCTACCACCCTCGAAAGGAAACACACACGATGGGGTAGAGACGCACCCTGACTATTGCACATATCATCGGAAAATCTCACATCCCATGGAGGAGTGCGACGCCTGTAAGATATGGTGGCAAGGATATGTTGCTCATCGGCAACATTTTAAGCGCATGAAACGCAAGATCCGTCGGGAGCGAAGAAGCACTGTCGATGGGCACAACATAACGACTGGCAACTGTTGCATGGTTAACGCCAGGGAGTCACAAGTTCTCACCTTTGGGAGCGACTCTGATGAAGAAATGGCTCTGGGCCCTCTCTTTAAAGAATCTTTCTCGGGGAAAGAGGAGGAATCGGAGATCTGCGAGAACATTCAGCTGCGCAATCGCACACTCCCAGAAAAGAATCTCGGGCCCGTCGGCCGAAAAGATAAGGGAAAGGAAAAGGTCATTGAAGATATCACTTTAGATGACCAGGTCACAAAAGAGCTAACTACCAAAGACCCTCCCAAGAAGGGTAAGGTAGACTATAACATCCTCGCGCACCTAAGGAAGCTACCTTCTCAGCTTAGCATTCTTGATGCCCTCCTATTATCGAAAGAAGCGCGAGACTCACTAATTAAGGCGTTACAAGAACCCGAGCAATTCCAAGCCTTCCTCGCCACTGAAAGGATGAAGGATGAAATGGAGGAAGTGCATACGGCCGATGTCACTTTCGGTGATGAAGACCTCCTTCTCGGGACGTGCGACCACAACCTCCCCCTATATGTCTCTGGATACTGCCATGACATCAAGATAGGCAAGATCCTGGTGGATAATGGATCCTCCGTTAACCTCCTTAATGTTCGGGTGTTGAAGGAAATCTGCATGAGTGTGCAACACCTCGCTCGTGACAAAATTACTATCTCCGGTTTCGACTCTCAATCGTCACGGACTCTCGGATCTGTAATACTGACGTTACGCTTCGGACTTCTCGTCACAGACATCAAATTCCATGTCATTGACGCCAAGACCTGCTACAACGCCTTGCTCGGTCGTCCTTGGCTACACGAGTACAACATCATCCCTTCTACGCAACATCAGTGTATGAAGTACTTCAAGGATGGTTTCGAGTACACCGTAACGGGCGAGTTGAACCCGTTTTCTGTAAACGAAGTTCGCAAATACGAAGACGCGAAATACTTTTTGCCAGATTTCGAAGATACAGAAAGGTGTCGCGACCCAGAGGACAAAGCCGCCGCCACCATTCCCGTTTTTGGGAGCGATACCGAAGAGGAGGAGGAAATAGTGTATACAGGGCCATCCCAACGCAACAACCTGGGGGCGCCCACCCCCATACCGGTCTTCGGGAGTGATTCGGAGGACGAGGTTAACGCCGTATTCTCCAGTCGGCTGTCAATACAGGCACCCCTTTGCGAGGACCATAGTCTGCAAATCACCATGGTACCGCAAGAACACTATAAGGATCTCGACGCGCTTCAAGCTCACAGCGTGCAGGACCTGCAAACATTTTACGTCCCTCCCAGGCGAAGGGGTGAGAAGGTGATCCTATTCTACCAATCCTCAGAGTCGAAGGTGGAGAAAGAGATCTGGCACGGCGGGGATGTTACACTTGACAGGCTCCAACCCATCCGTCTGCCTAGATACTATACAAATGGATTGAAGAAGTTATTGAAGCGCCAAGGAGTACCCTTAAGACAGACGGTGCGGCAGGCTCGGTTCTATAACAGGATTTGGGATGTCCCCGGGACTCAGCGCAAATTGCCCAATGGGAAAATGGAAACACTTGGGCTTGGGTACGCGAGAACCGGAAAACGAGGGCGAATCCACAGCAGCTACGCTATATTTACCTTTGATGAAGAAGAGGACGCCCTGTCAGGAGAGGCCGACCCCTCATCAAAACTAGACCCCGCGATCGAAACGCCAAGTCCGTCGTTTGAAGAGCGAGTGGGCAAGCCTATCAGGAAAGTAGGTCAGAAAGCTTGGGAAGACCACAACCGCGAAATGGCCATCTACGAGAAGGCCAGGACGCAACGTCTATCTCAACGTGCTGCAAAAGACAAAGACGCTTATCCTCGTCAATCCGTTGTACGAAAGGCCCGACGCAGAGACGGAAATAAATCAAGAAGCGGCTCGGGTTTGTCCCTCAGGAAGAAGATGAGTCGAGCGTACTCCTTCCCCCGAGACAAGACGGAGAGGTTGCTCAACCTCGCTATAAAACATCAAATGATCACGCTTCCAGAGTCTAGACATCCTGAGCAAGCTAGCAAGGTCTCTCATCCGAGTTATTGCTCTTATCATCGAGCCATAGGACATCCTACCGAAGACTGCTTCACCTTCAAGAACTGGGTCGAGGACCAGTACCGACGGGGTAGATTCGCTTTATCCGACGGTTGGAGAGTAACGCCGCCGCAAAAGCACGAGCCCAAAGCCACAAGAGCAGAACCGGATCCACCTCAGTCTTGGGAGCGGGTTCGCACCTTTTATATGATTACGATATTAAAAGAAGAACCCGAGAACGAAGATGACCTTCCCCGGTGTTTCGAGAACAGCGATGATGAGTTGATCTCGGAATTTCCGCCCGCTCCGAAAGAACTTGAAGACGGTATACATACTACCGCAGATAACCTCGAGAAGATCGAGCTGGGATCGGCAGACGACCCACGACCGACATTTGTCAGCGAGCTGTTATCCGAGGAAAAGGTGGCCGCGTTAAAAAACCTGCTCCTACGGCATAAAGACTGCTTCGCGTGGAACTACTCCGAGATGCCAGGATTGGATCCGGAGATTGCGGTGCATAGATTGGCAATATCCCCAGATATCAATCCAGTCAAGCAGGCGCCAAGGAGGATGCGACTTGAGCTGGAGATGAGCATCAACGCTGAAGTCAAGAAGTTGATCGATTCCGGATTTATCCAGGAAGTCCAATATCCCGACTGGATTGCCAACATCGTCCCGGTAATGAAGAAGAATGGAACGGTGCGCATATGCGTGGATTTCAGGGATCTCAATAAAGCATGTCCAAAGGACGATTTCCCGGTGCCGGTAACCGAGCTAATGATAGATAACACATCCACTCACGAGGTCTTCTCCTTTATGGATGGTTCATCAGGATACAATCAGATGAAGATGCATCCCGAAGACCAGAAGCACACCGCTTTCCGGACTCCTTTGGGCATATTCTGCTACAAGGTTATGCCCTTTGGCCTAAAGAACGCTGGCGCCACCTATCAAAGGGCCATGACAAAAATCTTCGACGATCTCATACACGACATCGTCGAATGCTATATCGATGACCTCGTAGTGAAGAGCATGTCATACGAAGAGCATTTAAAGCATCTCGAAACCGTATTTCAACGCCTTCGGCAATACAATTTGAAAATGAATCCCCTCAAGTGCGCGTTTGGAGTCTCCTCGGGCAAATTCCTGGGATTCATCGTTCGACACCGAGGTATTGAAATAGATCCGTCAAAGATTAAAGCGATTATGGAAATGCCTCCGCCAAGAACCCTCAAGCAGTTGCGGTCTCTCTAAGGGAAGCTCGCATACATCCGGCGGTTTATCGCTAATCTTTCGGGCAAATGCCGTCCTTACAGCCACCTGATGAAAAAGAGAACCCCGTTCGTTTGGAATCACAAATGTCAAGGTGCACTAGACGAGATCAAACAATACTTGCAAAATCCTCCGGTGTTGGCTGCCCCAGTGAAAGGAAAGCCTCTCATTCTTTACACGGCCGCCCTTGAAGGTTCTTTGGGCGCATTATGGGCACAGGAGAATGATCAGGGGAAAGAAAGAGCACTTTACTACTTAAGTCGAGTGCTGCTGGGGGCAGAAAGCAATTACTCGCCCATCGAAAAACATTGCTTGGCATTAATCTTTGCAATAACGAAGCTCAGGCACTATGCGTTGGCGCATGAAGTCCGTCTCATTTCGAAGGTGGACCCCCTTAAATACCTGATGTCAAAGGCTATATTGACGGGAAGAATCGCTAAATGGGCCTTGCTCTTGATGGAGTTCTCGATAACATATCAACCCCTCAAGGCAGTGAAGGGCCAGGCCATTGCCGACTTCCTCGCCGAGCACCCGATACCGGCCGACTCTCCTCTGAACTGTGATTTGCCGGACGAGCATGCATTTGATGCAATTGGCGGTGGAAGCACATGATGGGAACTCTATTTCGATGGAGCGTCCTCCATAAAGAAACAGAAACAGGGTAACCCGATCATCAAATCGGGGATAGGCCTTATCTTTGCAACTCCACAAGGAGGGATAATGCGCTTCGCCTTCTCCTTAACAGAGTCAAGGACAAACAATGAAGCCGAATACGAAGCTCTGATAGCAGGCCTCGAAATCTCCATCAACATGGGAATTGAAGACCTCCTCATATACGGAGATTCTCAGCTGGTCGTTAGCCAAGTAAATGGTGACTACCAAACGTGCAAACCAGAATTGGTGAAGTACGGCGAAAAGGTGCAACAACTGTTGGCCCAGATCCCCTTCTATATTCTAGAGAATATACCGCGCGCAGAGAACAGCAAAGCAGACGCGTTGGCCAAACTCGCTAAAGAACTGGCCGACGAGAGCCTCGATGACGTCAGAATCGTAGTACAATGCCGTCGAGTGCTCACCCCGGCAGAAATACCTCCGGAATTATATAAAGAAAAGGGAGCGATTGAGCAAGCGACCCTACAAATAAAAGACCGTGAGAAGGCTGAGGACTGGAGGGAAGTCTTCATAGACTACTTCAAGTCCCGCCGAATGCCCGAAGAAGCGTCCTCAAGGCATCAGCTCATGAAACGAGCTTTATCTTTCGCTTTTGTCAACGACATTCTATACAAGAGATCATTTGATTCTCTATGGCTGAGATGCCTGGGACCTGACGAAGCAGAAAGAGTCATTCGGGAAGTTCATGACGGATTTTGCGGTTCTCACCAAGCAGGCCCAAAGATGAAGTTAAAAATTAAACGGATGGGTTACTACTGGCCCACGATGATCCAGGACTGCCTCGAGTATGTGAAGCAATGCCACTCATGCCAGATCCATGGAGACTTCATCCACCAACATCCGAATCCACTGCACCCGACGCTGGCTAGTTGGCCATTCGAAATGTGGGGGACTGACATAGTCGGCCCCATTGAGCCAGCATCATCCCGGGGACACCGCTTTATCCTGGCGACAACTGATTACTTCTCCAAATGGGCAGAAGCAGTACCACTGAAGGAAGTGAAGACGGAGAATATCCTCCATTTCTTCAAGACGCACGTCATCTATCGGTTCGGAACTCCACGACGGATTATCTCCGATAATGGGCCGGCCTACCGAAGCCATAAGATTAGCCGCTTCGCACAACAGCACAATATAGACTGGAGATATTCTTCAGTTTACAACCCACGAGCTAACGGTCTAGCCGAGGCTTTCAATAAGACCTTGACGAAGATCATAAAAAAGACCGTCTCCAGAAATAAGAGGGACTGGCACGAAAGGCTGCAAGAAGCCCTTTGGGCTTATCGAACTACATTCAAGACGGCCACGAACACAACGCCGTACGCGTTGGTATTTGGGACGGAAGCAGTTCTCCCCCTTGAGATAGAGTTACCCTCTCTACGAGTAGCAGTCCACCACGAGCTGACGAACGAAGAAAATGCTCACCTTCGGCTTGAGGAGCTTGACGCCCTCGATGAAACCCGGCTCATAGCGCAACAACATCTAGAAGCCTACAAAGCAAAGATGACGCGCTCGTACGAAAGATTGACCAGGCCGAGGACATTCCGCCAAGGCGAACTCGTACTAGTGGTCAGAAGACCTATGATCCCCAATCGTGCCAAGCGGGGAAAATTTGAGCCAAACTATGAAGGCCCGTACATCATAGACAAGGTCTACCAGGGTGGAGCCTACCTACTCATGGACATGCACGGTGAAAGGCCTTTCAGGCCAGTAAACGGCCGCTTCTTGAAGAAATACCATGCTTAATAAGCTGCAGCCTAGGTCAATGATGGATGACGACGACTATGTCCGCTCGCTATCTTTCTAGGCTCAGACTTTACAAGCAGCAGCCGGCCTTCCTATAACGACGGACCGAAACATCCTTAAACTATCGTCGGACCGAAACGTCCTTAAACTAACAGCGGACCGAAACGTCCTTAAACTATCGACGGACCGAAACGTCCATAAACTACCACCGCAACGTCCTTAGGTTGACGAGATGGATAAATAAAGAAAAAAGAAAAAAAAATGATTAAAAAAAAAAAAAGGTATGTCCATAAGCAAAATGGGCACGGATGAAAACCCGAAAAGGGCTCCGTGAGTAAAAACAGCAGGGCTGCCGGCAAGTGTTCGTGAAAACCCGAAAGGGCGCGACCTTGTAAAAAAAAAGAGAAGAGTAAAAATGATATAAATAAAAAAAAAACGGTATGTCCATAAGCAAAATGGGCACGGATGAAAACCCGAAAGGGCTCCGTGAGTAAAAACAGCAGGACTACCGGCGAGTGTTTGTGAAAACCCGAAAGGGCGCAACCTCGTTAAAGGACACTTACAGAGTCCTCTCGACCCTGTAAGGAGAAACCACCTGCGTGAGATCCTTACGACTCACAAAGGAGCAGCACACTTAGGGATCCTCACGATTCCTAAGGAGAAAATACACTTACGAAATCCTCACGACTCGTAAGGAGAATTCTCTTATGGGACCCTCACGGCTCATGAGATTTGAAAGTCTTAAGTTACAGAACCCTGAACCTGTTCTTAAGCAAATCCCCCACAACCTCCGATATTGCCCTACAAGAGGCTCAATACCGACCCTTGTATACAATTCACGGGCGCGAATAAACATTTCCCCAACAAAGTACAACCCTTGTAAGTCCTCTCGACTTATAAGGAGAAAATCCTTTTGTAAGATCCTTACGACTTACAGGGGAACATACACTTAGGAGTCCTCACGATTCCTAAGGAGAAAACACACCTACGAGATCCTCACGACTCGCGGGGAGAAATACCTTTGTGAGACCCTTACGGCTCATGAAGTCAAAAGCCTTGGTCGACAGGACCCTTAACCCTGTTTGCTGAGCCACCTTTGTTCGTCATCGACAAAAGCAAATGATGATTCGCTCCTGGCAACGTTCCAGTTGTAGCGGTGCTGATGCCAAAATCGGTGCCTAAAACCCAGGCTTGTAACGAAAAGCTAGCAAGCCACACATGCCTACAAAATAGCCGAAATGATGGGGCAACTTGCAATAAAAAGCAGCAAGTAAAAATGAAGGCATGAAAAATAGCCGAAATGATGGGGCAACTCGCAATAAAAAGCAGCGAGCAGAAAATAAATAAATAGCCGAAATGATTGGGCACCGCGAAAAATAGCCGAAATGATTGGGCAATCGCGATTTTCGCGATATAAAAGCTGAAATGATAGAGCATCGTGGAAAAAGAAATAAAATAAAAATAAAATTTATGCCCTACAGGTGATATTCCATCACACCCTGTACACAATCCAAGGGCGTAAACAAAAAGGGGATCATACTTCTCCCCCAGGTTTCATCAGAAAAAGAAGCCAGGTCTCGACGGGCCACAGGCGACCTAGAGATCATCCAAACACTCGTCTCGTAACAACGGACATGACTTCAAACAAAGCAGAGCAGCGGCAGCTCCCAGTTCTATGGCTCGGTGGTATACATATCGCCAACAGTCAAGCCTCCATCCCGCGAAATGCGGATACAATCAGTACAAACTTCCTGGTTACGTGGAAAGCGGATAACGTCACTCTTTGACCCCGTGGAAAACGTCCAGAGCGGATCCTGGTCCTCGCAGAGCATGGCAGTGAACCCGTGCGAAGCATCCAGAGCGGAGCCTAGTCCTCGCCTAACGCGGCAATGAACCCGTGTGAAGCATCTAGTGCAAACTTCCTGGTCACGTGGAACGCGGATAACGTCACTCTTTGACCCCGTGGGAAACGTCCAGAGCGGATCCTGGTCCTCGCAGAGCATGGCAGTGAGCCCGTGCGAAGCACCCAGAGCGGAGCCTAGTCCTCGCCTAACGCGGCAATGAACCCGTGTGAAGCATCTAGTGCAAACTTCCTGGTCACGTGGAACGCGGATAACGTCACTCTTTGACCCCGTGGAAAACGTCCAGAGCGGATCCTGGTCCTCGCAGAGCATGGCAGTGAACCCGTGCGAAGCATCCAGAGCGGAGCCTAGTCCTCGCCTAACGCGGCAGTGAACCCGTGTGAAGCATCTAGTGCAAACTTCCTGGTTACGTGGAAAGCGGATAACGTCACTCTTTGACCCCGTGGAAAACGTCCAGAGCGGATCCTGGTCCTCGCAGAGCATGGCAGTGAACCCGTGCGAAGCATCCAGAGCGGAGCCTAGTCCTCGCCTAACGCGGCAGTGAACCCGTGTGAAGCATCTAGTGCAAACTTCCTGGTTACGTGGAAAGCGGATAACGTCACTCTTTGACCCCGTGGAAAACGTCCAGAGCGGATCCTGGTCCTCGCAGAGCATGGCAGTGAACCCGTGCGAAGCATCCAGAGCGGAGCCTAGTCCTCGCCTAACGCGGCAATGAACCCGTGTGAAGCATCTAGTGCAAACTTCCTGGTTACGTGGAAAGCGGATAACGTCACTCTTTGACCCCGTGGAAAACGTCCAGAGCGGATCCTGGTCCTCGCAGAGCATGGCAGTGAACCCGTGCGAAGCATCCAGAGCGGAGCCTAGTCCTCGCCTAACGCGGCAGTGAACCCGTGTGAAGCATCTAGTGCAAACTTCCTGGTCACGTGGAACGCGGATAACGTCACTCTTTGACCCCGTGGAAAACGTCCAGAGCGGATCCTGGTCTTCGCAGAGCATGGCAGTGAACCCATGCGAAGCATCCAGAGCGGAGCCTAGTCCTCGCCTAACGCGGCAGTGAACCCGTGTGAAGCATCTAGTGCAAACTTCCTGGTTACGTGGGACGCAGATAACGTCACTCTTTGACCCCGTGGAAAACGTCCAGAGCGGAGCCTGGTCCTCGCCAAGCACGGCAGTGAACCCGTGTGAAGCACCCAGAGCAAACACCGGACTGTGGAGTCCTTAAAATCCACGGACTATGACGTCCTTAACCTCGACCGTGATGTCTTAAAACTAACAATCAACCCCCCCGATTCCCTACGGATTTCGCCTTGGTTTAAGGGTACATCTCCTCACTCCTTTGATACCTGGCGTTGTAATTCCTCAACGTCTTCAAAGAGGTGGCGGGTCCCTGCAACCAAACACCGGACTGTGGAGTCCCTAAATCCATGGACTATGAGGTCCTTAACCTTGACCGGGATGTCTTAAAACTAACATCGGACTGTGGAGTCCTTAAATCCGTGGACTATGAGGTCCTTAACCTTGACCGCGACGTCTTTAAACTACGGTACCTTGAGAGATCCCTAACCCCGTGAAGCACGGAAAAAGGTGATCACACCCGGCACTTGCAGGCCCTCGCCACCTGTAAGGAAGAAAAACTCTCTTGTGAGATCCTTACGACTCTCAAGGGAAAACGCGCTTAAGGATCCTCACGATCCTTAAGAAGAACTCACACCTATGGGATCCTCTCGACCTATAGGGAGAAAGACTCCTTATGAGACCCTCGTGGCTCATAAGATACAAAGGCCTCAGGAAACAGATCCTAACCCTGAATCCTAAGCCACGGCCGTCCTGCAAGAAGATTAGGATAGAATATCCGCAGAATACATTCAATGAAAAGGAGACACGTCATTGACAAGAAAAAATGTATCTTTTATTCATAAACCAAAACGGGTACAAAGTACAATTTATGGAAGGAACAAAAAGAAAATACTCTCATCCATGAGTATGTACAAAAAGGAAGAAAAAGATACAAATGTTTCAGGCCGGCGGGCGATTCAGCAACTTGGTCAGCTCATCCTGCTTTTGCTGAGCCACGGCTTCATGACGCAGGATCTCCAGAAGACGAGCCTCCGCCTGAGCTTGCTGGGCCTGATATGAAGCGAGCCGGGCTTCAAGCTCTTTTTCAGTAGCCTTATGAGCCTCAACCCTCTCGCGAGTAAACGTGACGGCTTTATCAAGAGTCACCACCTCTTTGATGGACTCCTGTAGCACCCGCCACAGTTCATACGCTTTATTGGCCCTGGCTGTAAGATTGGCTTGAAGCTCGCCCAGCGCCTTAGAGGCTAGCTCCCTCTCCGAGAATTTGCGGCCAAGCCTCTTTTCACATGACGTCATGTTTGCCGCACATCGTGCTATCAGACCTCGCAATTCCGCTTTTGCAACCACGGCTTCTGAGGAAAGGCGAGAACATTCAAGAGCATACAAACAAGCCTCCACCTTCTTGCAGAACTCCACCCAGACCCGCACCACCTCCTCGCTATGATATGTGGCGAGAAAAGGAAGAGAGCCGTTGGCTTCAGCGGCAAATGCTTCGGCCGTGGTCGTACTACCAGCACGGAGTTCCTCGATGAAAGAAGATAGGGAGACAAGGCTCAATTGGGCCAATCGCTCGGAAGCCCGCAAGGCATAAGGGCCGGACGGCATCACAATGCGCGATTCCAGAGCCATGGAAACTGGCAGGGCTGTTCAAGTTTGGCAAATGTTAGTAAAACTCTTAAACGCGGAACGAATGAGATTATAATAAAAATGTCACTCACCGATAGTCATGCAAGTAGGAGCCGAAGGTTCCCCTGGCCCTTCGACGACCTCGACCTCATCGTCGGCTTCCAAAACTATAAGAGACATCAATGTCATTTCGCAAAATAGTAACAATGCGATGGTAAAAAAATGGCGAATGACACCAACCTTGCCCAGACGAGAGGACAATGCATTGAGGGGAGATCGCCTGCGGAGCTGCCATCTCCAATAAACGCTGAAATGACTGTCGGGGCGATAGATCCGCGATCGTGGCTGCCAAACCGCGCAATTCTGGGAAAAGATAAAAGGATTCAGACTATGAAAGGGTTGCTAAATTAAAACACGGAGGAATACCTTCAACAGTCCTCCCATTCTGAGCCGGGGGGATAGCAGCTTCAACGTTCTCCGTTATGACCTCAGGCTCCAACAAAGGGAGAGTAGTCCCGACTACCTCGCCCCTAGCCTTTGGGCCGCTCACAGTAGGATTCATTGGGGCGTAGGCCTCCAAAGGAGCCTCCTCCAAAGGGGCAAGCACGCCTTGGCCAAGAACCGCCGCTGGAAATTCCACCGCGAGAGGGGCAGCCTCGTCAGCCCCCTCCACATCCGGCAAGGCTTCATTGGGAGTTTCGGCGGGCTTTAGCTTTAATAGGCCCGTAGGAAGCTCCCCCAGCGTCGAAGATTCTGCATGATCCAAATAAGAATAATGATGTATATGCACAGGCATAAATAGTCGGAGAGACTACAAAGGAAGCACAACGTACCTATACGCAAAGAAGCCCTCAATATGGCTTCTTCAAGCCGCTGCTCCTTCTCAAGGAGATGGGCTCGCCAGGGTTCGAGCGTAGACTCATGACCGCCAGTCCACAAAGAAAGTGCATCAGCTGCGTCTTCTGAAGCGGCCTGCTTCAGCGCCCTCTCCCCCCATTCCTCCAAAGGGCCGATAAATCGCCGCCGAATCCACGAAGGGTCTTCGTAGAAAATTACAGCGGGGTAAGACTTCTTCGGAACCTTGGCGTTGTAAGACGCGTCTTTTGAGCGCCGTATGGCCTCGGCCAACTGCGCAGCCTCCTCATCCACTGAACTCGGGAAGAGAAGTCCAGCGTCCGACTCTTGCACGGCCAATGGTTCGTCCTCAAGGATAGGCTCAGACTCCATCACAGAATCAAGCGGGGCAGTAGCCGCTTTCTTCCGCCGTTTAGACCCGGAGCCGGTCGCCGAGGATGACCGCTTCCTCCCCCGCGAAGCCTTACGGCGGCGCTGGCCCACATCGCCCTCAGCGCCCTCATCCTTGTTTCTATCGCTCGGTGCCGCAACCGAGGACGATACCGCCATCGTCGACACCACGGGGGGTGGCGCCGCCACCGGCGGGGGTACTACTACCGGAGCCCGCTTACCCCGTGAGCGAGAACCCAAAGGCATACCAGCTATCGGAGTAAGGTCTACCCCGGACTCCCCTGGAATGAGCGCGGTGCCAATCTCCCTCAAAGGAAAGCGGACTGGAACCCTCGGTCGTAACTCAGCCCCAGGAGCCAGAGGAGGGGCATCGTGGCCAAGAAGCATCCTCCTTTCCTCGAGAATGATTGGGTTAACCCGATGAAGATACCAACCCGTAAATGCGCCCACGCATCGAGGCATGTACTCAGATTCAGGGACCATGAAATAAGAGCCGGTGTTCAGCCTCATAAAATGATGAGCAGCATCGCGAACAGCATCAAGCGAAGGGATCGGGGCGACCATAAAAGCCTCGAAAGGAACACCCTGGTCGTACCCGAGCTGCCGGGCAAATCGATGCGGATTGTACCGCATGAAAAGAGCCGCATTGTCCTGGCGAAACACCAAGTAACCCGGTCTGATTGCATACAAATGCGTGGCCTCCCGTGGCTTCAGAGAAGGTGCGTTGTCTTTCGACTGGTCCCAGAGTTGTTGGACGGGACCCGAAGGAGTAGACAAGACCCGATCAGTAAAAACCAACCCGCCAGCGGTGGCATGAGGAGAAATTAGCACCCGAATGGCCCCGAATTGAGTCGGGTCGGCGGCAGAAGCATCCACTAGCCGCATAAGTCGTGGAAAGGGGTAGGCATCGTAAAATGAGGGCCTCTGATGCATGGCGAACGCCCCCAATACATGCATTTCGATCCAGGACGTGAAATAATGAAGCGAAAAGTTCACCGCATCCACGCCAGGCGTCGAGGTATTAGCCGCGGTGCCCAATCCATTATAGAGGTGTGCCAAGGCCGGGATGCCGATGGCCAACCGCGTCCCCTCAGCAATACGTTGAGCCGGGTAAATGACCGAGGCTCTCATGAAGCGGCGATGCATGGGGATAACGAACCAGCTAAGCCAAACACTGATAAACCCCACAAAGAATGTTTCCTCATCTATACCAGGTGCTGCAACGGATTCAAAAGACATCGGCGACACGATGGGAATATAATACTGTGGCAGGTCCGATTCAGCAGTCGGTAGCTTCTTCGGACCTAACCCAAAGGGGTCTCTGATGTTAGCAAATTTCGGAGCAGTCTTCGATATGATATCCTCACGAAGGAAGCAGGAAATGAAGCTTTTAAAAGTAACACCCTGCTCCTCAGATTCAGTGAACAATTGATCAAAGATACCCAGCGCCTTGATCAAGCTGGGGCGCTTATGGCGAACAGCATTCTCAGCGGACAGGCCGTCAATCGGCGCAGACTCGGGCTCGAAGACATATTCGTCAGAAGGCAACAACTCCTCGTACAGTGCGCCCCTGATTGGCAATCCCGAGATTTCATAAAATTCTGCGAGAGAGATAGAGACCTCGCGATCCCCCAAAAGAAAAGTATTAGTGGGAAGATTCCACTGGTTCAAAAACGCCTTGACCCACCAGGCATGCGGGGACTTGTAATGGAACAGTGACGCATATATGGCCTGATAAAGCCCAACTTTCTGCAACCGCGCCCGATGGGCGGAAAGGATGTAGCGAGCCCAAAGAAGGTAGCCCGTAGGATGCCTGGGAGTGAGCCCTATCTTATAAATTTTCCCCCATGGGTGGGCCTCACCCTGGCAGATACGCCGCCCCAGTATGTCTATGGCCGGAATCGGATGGTTCGGAATACCGGTCGTCGAAGGCTCAAGCCTCCCCGTTGGAGTCCAGTTGGGCATTTCCACAGCAAAAGCTATCCTTGGAGGATCCATCGGTAAAAAGGGGAAAGTAGGCTCCGCTGGCACCGCGCAGAGAAAACTCCGACGACCCTGAATAATCTGACTATACCAAGACCCCCACTGAAGGAGGTTGGTACAGTTCGGGTCATGAGCCCGAATCATCGTCATCGCTTCCTCATCAGACGGTGACTGAGGAAAAGCCGCCTCCGAGCGAGAAAAGGGAAAGCGTGGAGCAGAAGCCATCGCACCTGAAATCCAACAAAAGAAGACCGTTAATAAGAAAGTCAACGATGTTTACTCATGCATGAACATGAAGACTAGTGGGAGAAAGCAACAGCAAAGTTTCCTGAGACCATTGGCTATAAAACACATGGGCCCCACAGAATCCGGATGACGGCTCATTGATAATGAGACCAAACAGTTACAATAAAACAAAAGGGAATATCCTCATTTAATAAAAATGATGGCCATGCACATCACCCTAACAGGATCTGTCTCGGGCTCTACAGTGGATCCAATAAAATCAAAGGAATTGAATTCACACAAAAAGACATCATTACAAAGCCCCCATTGCATTAATTGCAGGAAGAACAACCTTGGGCCAAGAGACCACAGGAAACCTCTGTGTGAAGAAATCGAGTTCTTCGTTGGAATTAAATTCCTTATTAAGAAAAGAGAATTAAATTCCCAAAAACATTTTTTTTGATGGAATTAAATTCCATGGGTTTGAACCGCCATCATCATCTCTTCAAAGATCATCTAAACCCTAAGAGAGCTACAGTTGAAAGATTAAACAGTTTCATGTTCTTATGGAAAATATGAAGAATGAAGGGTAAAAACCCTTGTTTTGGATTTAAAATCCAGGAAAATGTGAAGGTCCATCGTTGTCCAAGAACATTACCTGAGGAAAAAGGATTCCTTTTGAGCAGAGTTAAACTCTGAAAATATTTTAAAACAGAGAACTAAGCTCTGGAAGAAGAGAATTAAATTCTCAGAAAAAGTTCTCAGAAGAAGAAGATGGGCAAAAGTGAAGGCTCCTATGAAGAGACAGCAGTATTTATAGAAAAACAATGGAAACGTTTCATCTCCCCAGATCCCTAAAGGAATCCAACGGTCGCGAGAGATGACAGCGTTGCACTCACGTGCTGACACGTGAGAACAACGCTGTGGGGGCATTTGTTTCCTGATTTAAAATCAGGAAAGCTTCTGGGAAAAGCTTCAAAAGAGGCCACGTGCTTACACGTGACAGCAGTCACGTGTTGACACGTGACCTATAAAATACAGAAAAAGCGCACTTTGATTCGCTGATCAAGTCAAGGAAAAGAGCTTCAGAGGAGGTCACGTGCTCCCACGTGACCAGGGTCACGTGTCGACACGTGACGTTCAAAGCAGCAAACTCGCTCTCCAATTGAACCAAAGAAAGAAGCGCCAGACAGGGATCACGTGCTCACACGTGACCAGGCGTCACGTGGTAGCACGTGATGGCTACAACAGCAACCGGAAGATAGCGCAGAAAGGAAGAGGATTCTTCATTCCAAAGAGGGTCACGTGTCTACACGTGACCATGGGTCACGTGGTCACACGTGACCGGCTTTCAAAGCCCATTTTTGACGACAGAATTAAATTCTGAAGGAAATTCGAATCTTTCCAAAGGAAAGTAATTATTTGGGACCAATCAAATTAAAGATTCAGAGATGATTAAATATCATCTATCTATGGAAAATCTCGGGTTTGGAAAGATTTCCCCCTTAAATCTAACCAAAATAACAAAGGAGAATCTCTGGATTCAAGATCCAATGGTGAATAAAATTCACCCGATAATCCAAAGGCCCAAAATGAATAATGGACGCAAATCAAATCTCAATGAAGATTCGTCAAAAAAACTTATTGATTCGGCTGCTTCTCCTATAAATAGGAGCCAAGGGACACAAAAAAAAAGAAGGATAGAGACAGACGCAGAGAAGAAAAGAGAAAAGGAGAAGAGCTTTGATACTTGAAAAAGACTCAGATCTTCTGCAAAAACCCTAGGTAAGAAAGGGAAAGCCTTTTGGAAAGAAAAAAGAATTTAATTCTCAACAGAGTTTAACTCTGAGGCATAAAACGAGAGAGCATATCTCCTCCCTCTTTGATAGAGGATCTGCAAAGTGCACATCTCCCCTTAAGGTTGAGAATTTAATTCTCAATGGGTCGAGATCCTGCCATGCAGATCCAAAACATAGAGAAGGAATGCAAGTATGAGAATTTAACTCTCATAGAACTATAGGAATTTAATTCCTCCAAAATAAAGTTAGGGTTCGACCCTGTATTATGGGAATTTAATTCCTTTAAAACAAAAAGAAACAGGGTTGAACCCTAATCAAGAACATAGTTCTGTCGAAACAGTGGGAATTTAATTCCTTTAATCATAATCCTCAGAAAAGGGGAGTTTAATTCCTTAAAAGCTTTTGTTAGGGTTTAACCCTATTCGGTTCTTCGCATAAACAAGGAATTTAATTCCCACAGAAAACTCAGATTTAAACTCTGTTCCAGAATATAGGCCCTCGAAAGGAAATAGGAATTTAATTCCTCTGAAATTAAAAGTTTCTGGAATTTAATTCCTGAAAAAAGGAGTAACAAATCCTCTAAAAAAAAACAACATTAAGGCAGGGTCACGTGTCACCACGTGACCCCCCCAAAAGCCCTACAGAAAGCCCCTTTGAGGCAGCACCCCACGTGACACACGTGACTTTCAGCAGGAGCCTTAACACATAGGCATTTGAATGCCCGTCACGTGCTAACACGTGACGCTATCAAAGACACAGTAATTTCGGCAGAATCATTGAAGGGAAGGCACTCTCACGTGGGGCCACGTGACCGTTCTTGCTGTAGTGTTTGACACTAAGTTAAAACCCTCGAATCCAGTATTGAAATGCTATCGGGCCTTAGTGTTCAACACTAATTAAAGAATTTTGTTCGTAGTGTTCAATATTAATTGTTTTAATATTCGGCACTAATTTAAGATCCCCATTGCCAGTGTTTAACACTGAGCTGTTTTAGTGCTTATGATCATTTCAAGGCCTTGTTGCTGGTGTTTAACACCAATTATTCTTCTAGTGTTAAACACTAACTTGTCAAACTCATTCCCAGTGTTCAACACTGATTGCTTTGAAGTGTTTAACACTAGTCTATAGCCCAATTGGCTAAAGGGATGGAGGCAAAGCTTCTCCCTCGATGGACTCACAAGGAATCAATATTCCAGACATGATGGGACTTAGCCCAAGCTGGCCATAAGTCCTCAATTCGTGACTAATTGGGCCAATGGGCTCATAACATAATTAATCAGTCATGACCTCAAATTGGGCCACGGACTGCTCAAGCCACTCCGGTTCTAGGGTACATCTCTTCACTCCTTTGATACTTGGCATTGTAATCCCTCAATGTCTTCAAAGAGGTGACGGGTCCCGACGACCACCCATGATATGGACTGTGGGGTCCTTAAACTCATACAAATTCCTGGTCACGCGGAACGTGGATAACGTCACTCTTTGACCCCACGGAAAACGTCCAGAGCGGAGCCTGGTCCTCGCTAAGCACGGCAGTGAACCCGTGTGAAGCATCCAGAGCACATACCGGACTGTGGGGTCCTTAAACCCATGGACTACGACGTCCTTAACCTTGACCGAGATGTCTTAAAACTAACAACGGACCGCAATGTCCTTAAACTACCCACGGACCGCAATGTCCTTAAACTACCCACGGACCGCAATGTCCTTAAACTACCCATAGACCGCAACGTCCCTAAACTAGAACAATAGAGCCCTTTCCTACGCTCTTTTGTTGGACCTAAACGGTCCCGTTTAAGTCGATCTTAGCCTCGAAGATGGCTAACGCGTCCTTAAACCCTCAAACATACTGGACTACGAATCCCCCAAATTAACTCTGGCTCAAGGGTACATCTCTGAACTCCTCTGACATCTGTCGTTGTAATCCTTCAACGTCGTCAGAGAGGTGATGGGTCCCGACAGCCATACAGACGATGGACCACTATGTCCCTAAACTGGAACATTAGAGTCCAAACACTCTTTTGTCGGATCTAAACGATCCCGTTAAGTTGATCTTAGTCACAGAGTTAGACTAACGTATCCTTAACAAACGTTTGAGTTGATCTTAGCCTCGAGTAGGGCTGACGTATCCTCAAACCAAAACCCCCCCAAACCCAAATTTAAGATAATGCGGATTTGGGCTAGTCCACGCCCTACGGGCGACGACATAACTCAGTCTCCGTAAACAATCCACGGGCAATAAAACAAACACCCACGACACGAAGTGACCATCTGGAGAAGGAGAAAGTTGTTACCGCAATGCGGTAGCGTAATTAACTGCAGGGGCTTGCGCCTGCAGGGAAGAGCGTCCCCACAATCAAAAACCCCTCAAACGAGGGGGAATCTGACGAAGTCTGCTACATCGGTCGCATCCGTTTAAACCTTCGATATATGGTGCCATAAATCAACTTGGCATCTTCGGAGAGGTGGACGGATAGCACCAACTAGCATCTGCCCCGAACCTAACGCCTCAGACGTCCCAACGTCCCGGCCGCCGTTCGGAGGGGAACAATAAGTTTAGGGTATTTGTTCATACCATAATTTTGCATTCTTATAAACCCCATTCTTATGTTTTTTTACAAATAAACATGTACTTTTGACCCATGTCTGCTACATAGTTGCAGGTTACAGGTTCTCGGAATAAAAACGGTGAAATTGATGAAAAAGATGATACAAAGTGAGACTACGAATGATAAGTGGTGAAATCTTGATCGTGCCTACATTTTGAGGGACAATGAAGAACAATGAACAACAGTTCACAGAGCATAAAGGCAGCGACATGAAGCGAATGGTAAAAGTCCACTACATTACTCACTGTGAAGTTCTGGAAGAGAACTAGAAGCCAACCTGAAGAACAGACTGAAGAAAATAGAAGACACCAGCAACCAGACCAAACCCTAGAAATTCCAACCCATGAAGCCTCCATACGGCCGTGGATCTGCGGCCAAGCATGGGGTTTGGCCGCGGAACCGCGGCCGTGCTATACCCGTGGTGGTACAAAATTCTATTGGCGGCTGCGAGCGTTGACTAGGTCTTTTTCTTAGGGGGTATTTTTGCAAAAGCAGATGTGACGCGATTGTAACCTAGGGTTTCTATGAATCTATAAATAGGAACCCTAAATCTTGTATTAGGTCATGTCTCTTTTCATTTCATAAATTCAGATATGTAATTCCTGTGTTGATGTTTGGAGAGAGCCATCAATAAAAATTAGTAAGTTTTCTATTTCATTGCCTTAGTTTACGTTTAATTTAGAATGTTATTCAATTCCCTAATGAGCGAGTAGTCTTCTCGCTTGTTAGGGTTAGCTTTATGGAAAGGCTTGAGAGATGAACTCTCTCACCCCTTTCTTTCCCCATCACACATAATAATTAGGACTCCATGCATACATACACACACCGTTCCTTACGGCACCGTATCCCTCGTGGTAACGGTGATACCGTAGAATAAAGGACCGGTTGTGTATGTTTTCCATGGAGATTAGGGTAAGGATTAAGAAAGGAAGGACAAGAACCTAGAGGAAGAAACATCGTTTCTTCCTGATGGTACTAATCCCCTTTATTAATAATTACCATAACACCTAATAGATCTAAAATAGGGCTTTGAAAGCGGTGAGGAAACATTCAATTTCCCAACTTACCCTAAACCTAACCCTAGCAAGATTCTAGTCTTAGTATAAATCAATTTAGGTTTTAGAGATAATCCATTCACAACGTTTGGAATTAACTCGTTAGAGCAATTAGGAAATTCACAAAATCCCTGTGGACCGACCCGTACTCACCGGCTAGCTACCAAGCGACGCCGTTCTTGATTGCGGTAATATTATTTTTGATCTTAAAATTCCATACGAATCAACTTGGCATCACTTGCTTGAGCTGCTTTGCTCTGATTGATAATTGTAGACTGAACTTTTAAGTTCATCAAACTTGAAGTGTTACCTGGCATGATCACTTCTATATCCATTTGATGCAAATTTTGCTGTAGATTTGACTGTGCGATGAGATTCATTGATAGTGGTTAGCGACTAAGTGCATCCGGAACTACGTTCACCTTCCCTGAATGATATTGTAGGTTGATGTCGAAGTCCGCAATAAGTTCTAACCATCTTCTCTATCGCATATTCAGCTCTTTATGAGTAAACACATACTTCAGACTTTTGTAATCTGTGTAGATATCTACCCGTTCTCCAAGAAGATAATGACGCCAAATCTTGAGTACAAAGATAACGGCTGCCAACTCCAGATCATGCGTTGGATAGTTGCACTCATGAACTTTCAGCTGTCTTGATGCATATCTACAACTTTACCGTGCTGATGTAGAACACATCCTAATCTCTTACTGGATGCATCGCATTGTACTACGAAACTTCCAGATTGGTCCGGTATTACGAGAATAGGTGCTGATATCAATCTTGACTTGATTTCTACGAAAGCTTTTTCGCATGCTTCTGACCACACGAATTCTTCATCTTTATGCGTGAGCTTGTTCAGGGGTGTTGCAATCTTCGAAAATCCTTCGATAAATCTTCTGTAATATCCTGCTAAACCCAATAAACTTTGAATGTCCTTCACTGTCTTTGGTGTCGGCCATTCGCTTACTGCTGCTATTTTAGCAGGATCTACATAGATTCCTTCACCTGAAACGATATGTCCGAGAAATCTGACTTGTTCTAGCCAAAACTCGCACTTGCAGTATTTGGAATAGAGTTGATGCTGTCGCAAGGTCTCCAGGACAATTCATAGATGTTCAGCTTGCTCTTTCCGATTCTTTGAATATACCAGGATGTTGTTGATGAATATGACAACGAACCTGTCTAGGTACTCTCGGAAAACATGATTCATTAGGTTCATGATATGGCTGGTGCATTGGTCACTCCAAATGGCATCACGAGAAACTAAAAGTATCCATAGCGAGTCCTGAATGCTGTCTTCGGAATATCAGACTCTTTGACCTTCACCTGATGATAACCCGAACGAAGATCTAACTTTGAGAAAATGCAAGACCCACTTAGCTGATCGTACAGATCGTTGATTCGCGGTAGTGGATAATTGTTCTTTATCGTGACTTCGTTCAAAGCTCTATAATCAATACACATTCTTTATGAACCTTCCTTCTTCTTCACAAGCAAAAATAGAGATCCCCAACTTGAAGTGCTGGGACGAATCCATCCTTTCTGCAAAAGTTCGTCCAACTGAGTACGGACCTCCTTCAAACCTTTAGGGCTTAACCGATACGGTGCTTTGATCACCGGTTGTGCACCAGGTACTAAATAAATTCCAAATTCAAGAGCTCGATCGGGAGGCAAACCCGATATGTCTTCAGGAAATACATCGTCGAACTCTCGAACTACCCCTGGCTTATCTTCTCCTGCCTGTAGAGTTGCAATCATTGCCTTCTTCGGTTTTTCTTTGTATGTGCTAGGCTCTAGGGTACGGTCTCCACTTTTGAAATAAAAGACTGGATGCTCTGGAATCACGAACACTACCCTCCTTTGACGACAGTCGATGGTAGAATAGAATGTTCCTAGCCAATCCATACCCAAAACCATATCGAAGTTCGGTATGTCCAGCACCTTGAAGTCAGCATAGAATTCTCTGCTGTAGAAGACCACTGGACATACGTTGTATCCTATTGTTGACTGTAGAACGCCATTCCTTGAACTGACATTCCAGTTGGATATGAGCGGTTTGACTGGAATCGCATGAGTTCGGACGAACTGTTATGACATAAAAGCAATGAGATGCTCTAGTATCGAAGAGTGCTAGTGCAGGAAGTGAGGCTACTAAGATCGTACCTAAGTTATGTGGGATAGGTTTTAGGTTTAGGAAAAGATATATGGATGTAAACAAGTATTGAACAGATTTAAAAGATGGAAAGTTACCTATGATGACTTGGCCAGTGGCTTCAGCTTCTTCTACAGTCATTGTGAAAGCCTGTCGCCTAGGTATATTCCTCCTTGCTGGAGGAGCATTACTCTGTCCGTTCCTCTGTCCTTGAGGTGTGTTCCTTTGTGCTTGATGGAATTGACGGGGAGGTGATGCAGTCGGTCTACAAGGAGGTAGAGCTGTGAGAGCAAGACGTGGTGCAGGTGCCTGAATAGCTGGCCGCTGCGGATAGGTGATTGCTGGTCTGGGTGCCTGATATTGATTGAGTCTTTGAGGACAAGACCCAATATCATGTGTGGATGAGCCACAGAGTAAGCAGAGGCGATTATCACGCCAACAATCCTTCACCAAGTGTCCATTTCTTTTGCAATAAAAGCAGAAATCTAGACTGGGCCGGTTATTTGGTGCTCCCGGTCTCCTGGGAACAAAAATTGGTCTTGAAGAGGCTCCTCCTGCCATCTGAGTGGCAGGGTGCTTCACACCGGCAGAGTGAGGTCTGCCCTTCTTCATCACCACTGCCTTGTATCGACGGGCAGCTTTCAGAGCTAGGTCGTAGGTTGGGAAATCCTCTGAAGCTAAAGCAGCTTGGATCTCCGGGTCCAACCATTGCTGAAATCGTCTGGTCCTAATCATAGCAGTAGGAATGAGGTGTGCCGCAAACCTGTTACGGTCTTGTGTTAGCTGTGCAGTATGTGATAGAAATCGAATATTAAGATATATCTTACCTGCTCGACATGGTGAATTCGGTATCATACTCATCCACTGATTTGCTCCTCATAGAGCCTTATTGTAAATGGATGAATTGCTGCTCTATGTCGAATTGGGCAGTCTTTGGAAAATACTTCACGTCGAACATGTCGCGAAAATTCATCCATTCGATCGGCTGGGAAAGACAGTTTTCTTCCGCCTTCCACCATACTCGGGCATTATCAGTAAGTTGCACCTTTGTAACCCTTACCCAAGCAATGTCTGGCACTTGTGCTGCTGCCAGATCGTCCTCAATTGATTGAGCCCATTCTTCAGCTTCCAAAGGGCTTTCTTTTCTAGAAAATTGCTTCAGAAGCAGTGCCCGAAATTGCTTCACTCCAAGTGCTTCCGCTTCTGGACGGTTCATTAGTATGGCAGTCTGCTGCTACTGTCCTTCGAGGAGGCTCTTAATTAACTCGAGCAGTACCGTCTGCTCGTTGATCGGAGCTACATCGATAGGTGTAAGTGGAAGAGGTGGTGGTGTGGTGTTGCCGATCATGTTGGTGCTAGTATTGTTTGGGAAATCCATAACCTTGAAAGAAAAATAGGGTTAGGATAGATTCAAGGAATATAAAATATAAAGAATGTTTTGTTTCTGAGTCTTATAATTCTTGTGTTATATTGCTTAGGTTTCCATGTAGAACTGACCCTGGATAGTAGGGTTCCATGCAGAACTGACCTGTATGGGCCGCCAACAAAACCTGTCACGCCCCACTTCTCAGAATACGGTAAGGAGACATGACGGGTCACGCGATATATTTACTCAGAATTTATGACTTTTTCCAAGCCAATTACCGTATTGATAACCCCGTTTTAGTTGTCTACCTTAAATAGGAAAGCACCCACATTCTCCGGCTCTCTGAGGCTCAAGAGAATTGGTCCCGCTTAAAACTATATTTACTAGGGTCCTTATTGTAAATTAATATAACTTGAGGAGGTTTTATGAAAAATAGTTTTGATATATTTTCAAAATAAACCTCAAGTATTTAATTATCGTCTTTAGGGTTTTCATAGATGTAATTTTTATAAGATGGGATATTCTAGTGGATATAAATCTAAATTGAATAGTATATGGTATTTTCATGTAAATTGACTTGTATTGATTTCTTGATGGTATTTTCATGAAATTTTGTGGTTCTTTTCTTTTGATTTAGAAAACATGGAATATATTATATATTAAAAATAAATATTTTGATAATATTTACATACATATGTATATATATATTTATTAAAAATAGAATTTATTTATTAATAGAAATCACGTTTTCTTAAAAATTATAATAATAAAAATTCCATCGAGATCGTATGCTCCGTGAGGAGGTCTGCATCTCACCCTACTAGTCCGATGGATGTGCGATAACCTGTACCAATCAAATCGGATTCCCTAAAATGAGTTGTAAGGATATAATCGTATGGAATTTGATTAAAACAATTAAAGAAAATACGGTTTTGACAGTTTATGGTAATTAACTGTAAATTCATCTTAGCCACTAAAATATTGTTTTCAAGTCATCGTGCTATGACATGATGAGTGTTGTGATGAGGTAGGTCATTACCTCGTGAGTTTTCTAAAGGTAATATGAGCAATAGGATGAAGTAATATCGTAAGTAAATTTTATGGTATTTAAACGAAAAAGTGTAATATAAGTTGCATAGCATTTTATTTTGAATTGAAACTTGTTCTAAATATTGTTTTATGGTTGCTAAATAAGATATAAAGAAATGGTTGATTTTTTGTTAAGAAAAGTTGGGTTTTTAATGAAATTAAAGTCGGAATAACTCCGCTTCCGATGAGTTTTAATAAAAGATCGTTTTAGAATAGAAAGAAAGGAGAGGAGAGGGAACTTACGGATTTAGAGAGGAGGAAAGAGGTATAGGAAGGGATTGAAGGTGTCGTAGGATCGCGTTGTCGCCGGATTTGTCTCGAAACGTCGCCGGAACTTGACCTTGGGCTAACTCCACTTGTACAACTTTTTGGACTTAGAAAATTTTGAGAGTTTTGATGCTAAATTTCATAATAGAGAGTGATATGGTGTAGGGTAGTATTTATAGGATAGAATTAGGGTTTAGGGTATGAATATAGAATTAAAAATGTATTAAAACTTGGATTAAAGAGGTGAATTAACACTCTCTGTTAATGTGCAGAAAAATCAAACAGAATAAGAGTAGTAGGGGGAGGCCAAGGGGTGTCAGGGCAAAAATTTAGGGCATTCCCGACAGGTTCAACCGGCGGTGCCGGCCCAATATGGCATCTCGCCGGCCATTTGGGTTGAGGTGGGTCTTGGATGAATGTCATGTGTCATGTTCAGTGCATATAATATTTTCCACATGTTTGATTTATAAGACTTTTCATTTTTACGTGTATTGCACATGTAAACTTTTGGGCTTCCCAAAAGGTTTAAAAGAAAAATTAGCAAAAATAATATGTGGCTGGGGGATTTGAAAACAGGGGCCATGTCACTGCAGTGCAAGGCTTTACCAATGAGCTACAAGTGTTTTCTTGCTGTTTAAAAACATTCAAATTTATAACTTGTGCTCTTGATTTACAAATACTCTATTTGTACATTAACTTTAAAAATTTTCTTTACATTAAAACATAGTCTTTACATCATCGTTGTCACTCTGTTCGTTCTTAAGAATATGCTTGAGAAACTCTTCGAGGGTGACTGGTGTCCGCACCTTCTGGTTGTACTCCTCCAGTGCGTCAATGTACCTTTGTAGGCCCGTGCGTTTGTCGTCATACTCGGCAGGTTGCACATGCTTCTTGGTCTTCTTCTTTTTCTTCGAAGAATTTGAAGGCTCGACTTGGGGGGTTTTCTCTTTGTCGACTGTTTTCGGTACGGGACATGGTTTCGGCATCCCTTCAATAATTTTCGGTTCAAGTGGGCTTCTCCATTTGAATGTCGGACATGCCTGGAGATCCTTCAGCATTTTTTGGTTTTAGCTGAGAGAACGACTTCCTATGGAGCTTCTTCCATGAGTGAGCATGATACCCACGGTGCATCCACCTTTTTGGGAGTATGCTTCTGTGGTGGGTTCACCCTCCAGTTCTCAGAAAGCGCGAATTTCCCCTGTTGATATTGGTCCTTGACCCAGTTCTTGAAGATGTAGCAATTCTCAATTGGGTGGCTCACCATTCTGTGATAGGAATAGTAGTTGGGGTTGTTGACGTTGTCGGGTTGTGGTGGATGCCGTGGGTCTGGCAATGTGATGAGTTTGTTGCGCACTTCCAGTTCGAACAGTCTCCTCATCTTGTCACGGGGAAACAAGTACGCGCGTCCTAGCTTTTCTTCTAGGGATTGGCGCGGACGTGATTGGTTGATTTAGCGTGCTTGCGCTTTCTAAAAGATAGATCAAAAATATTTGTAACCGCAATCAAGAACGGCGTCACTTTGCAGCTAGCCGGTGAGTAGGGTCGGTCCACAGGGATGTTGTGAATTTCCGATTCGTTCTTACGAGTTAATTCCGAAGGGTGTTCGGATTGATTATTAAATCTAAAATCCTAAATTATTCTACCTAGGGCAATTAATTGAAAGTTATAACTAGGGCGGATAAATAAAATCTATAATAGGACAAGAAAATAAATTTAATCTAGGGCATGAATTGAAATTATCTAGGGCAAGAAAATAAACAAATCTACTTACTTTACAGATGCATTTCTCCAATCATCCATGCAGGGTTGTCAGATCTGAATTTCAGAATTGAAGAGAGGCACCGATGCTCTCCATAAAGAATTTTGGAATTTTTATTAAAAGGAGGCATGAAAAGAATACAATGATTTGGGCTTCTATTTATAGGAGATAGAAACCCTAGGTTACAATTGATTCGCATGTCTACATTTACCAAAATATCCTTAGGAAGACCTAGTCAAAGTAGACTTCCAAGCTTTGGTAAAATTTTATGTCTGGAAATTTTGGAACTGATTCTGGGCTTCTTGGGCTTTTTATTTCTTTGGATCTTTATTCAATTTGGCTTTTCTATTTCTTCCAGATCTCCAGTGAATAATTGCGGTGGACTTTTAACTGTTCACTTTGTAATCTTGGACCTTGCATTGCCTTGTACTTTGTGAATTTTATTTTTGATGTAGGCTTGATCAAGAGTCTTCTGTTTGTTGGTCAAAGTCCACTTTTGCATCGTCTTTTCATCGTTTTCACTATTTTCGCTCCAAGAACTTGTAACCTGTAATATGTAGCAGACATGCGTCAAAAGCACCTGTTTATTTATAAAAAGAATAAGAATGAGGAATATAATAATACAATATTATGGTGTGAACAGGACGCATGTTGTTTTGGCTAGCAACCGGTTTCGGGTCACTCAGTTGTCGTTGAGTGTTGGCAACGAAGGCCGCTTTCCTTTTACCCTTGGCATTTCGAGGGTCCATTTTGAGGAGGAAGGCCCGTGGCCCATCTGGTCCATTTGGGATAGCTTGTCGATCAGGGCCTGGAAGGTAGTCGCCTTGAAGAACGTTATGAACTGGGACACAGTCATTTGCGGATCTAGGGTCCCGATGAACATGCCCAAGGCATGGGATTCTTCGATGCGTTGCTCGCACTTTGACTACAGGTTCCGCCACCGGATCGCATATTGGACCCATGTTTCTCCCGGCTTTACCCTTGCATTGATTAAAGCCGTGATTAGGGGGCACTCGCTTGCGCTGGTGAACCGCTGTGTGAAAATCAGTTCCATATCTGTGAATGTTTTCACAGAGTCATTTAGGAGCTCCGAGTAACATTCAAAGGCCGTCTCTGACAGGCTGCCAATGAACTGGCAAAGCAACAGCTTATCGTCACCTCCAGTGTTGCCGTACAGAGCTCTGAACTGCGCGACGTGCTGATGGGGGTTGCCCGTCCCCTTGTACACATGGAATTTAGAGATCGTATATCCCGGCGGGTACTTGATTTGGTCATACCAGCCTGGATATGGTCGTCCAGTTCTGACGATTTGGCCAGTCGCTTCACTAGCTTGATGTGCTCGTATTTGTTGAGCAATATAATCATCAAGAACAGCCTTGGAGATTGTTTCCTACTTGGCCACTGATAGCGCCGGTAGGAGGTTTGATGTTTCCCCTCTGTCGTCCTCCACGATTATCGATGGATCTTCGGCTGGAGGTTCTAGATGGATCATCATTCCAACCATGTCCTGGAACAGAAGCGCCATCTGCTTTATATTAGTAGCTTGTTCCGCGGCCTCCTTACCCTTCCTTTCAAGCACCCTTCGCTGGAACTCTGTATCGGTCACCTGCTTTTGACGCTGTTCAGATGCCGATTCTGGGCTTTCTTTCTGCCCGGTAAGTGCTGGCATTTTGATCAGCATTTCCTAAAGCTTTTGTTGTTGCTCCTGAGTTTTTGTCAGCGACCGAGTTTGCGGTCGATGACCTATGAAAGCACGACTTTCCTCTTTCCCGGAAGCTATGTAGACCGTATACACGATCATGCCCCAGACTTAGGGCGTTTGGGTCCAACGCCTTTGGAATTTACCGCAGGCGGTGGGATTTTCTCCGGCCTCCTCCTTTTGTGGGAGGTCAAAGTTGAAGGAGCCGTTATAACAGGCACCCGTGTGGAAGACACCCCTCGCTGTATGATGGAGGGATAGCCTTTCTCTTGTCGAGCATTTGATTTCTTCGGTCGACGAGAGTAGTTCTGGTCAATCACGGAGTCCTAGACTTTTTGCCAGACCTTGTGAATTTAGGAGGAGTGCCGTTGATGGGGGCGCTCCGGTTTCGCCCGCACCGTAGCTTCTGCGGGCGGGGGCGATCTCTTCAGCACCGCCGTTGGAGAGTTCTTTCGCACCCTCTTCAGTGGTTCAAACCTATTCTCGGTTGGAACAGCAGCACCAACTTCCACTATTGGAGCTGGCGGAGTAAGTCCAGAGGGGGAGTTCCCCCCAGCTTTTTTCACCCGGCGTCAGTGGCGACGTCGAGCGTGTCTTGCAGATGGGACCACCTTAGTTTGGGAAGTGGCTTTTCATGTCCCTGGCATTGGTGAGGGACTGTTGCTGGTGTCAGCCTGTTGAAAATTGACGTCCTTGGCAGAGTTTGAGGATGACCAGCCAATCGTTCGAAGACCGACTTTCTGATAGGGGAAGCACCTTTGAAGACTTCACCTGCAACTTCACCTGCAGGAGGAGTTGGGAGGGCTATCCATTTTGGGAAAGCTCTTTCAGATGTGACGAGCCTCTTTATGAGCCCATTTTGGTGCTGGCTCAGCCTGCTGAAGACTGAGACATCTGAGCTTCGGCTCAGCATGTCGAAGACCGAGACATCAGATTTGGACGTCCCTTTGAGAGGGGCCGTTGTGGTTGCAAGTTGATTGAAGACCGACCACTTGAGAGCTTCTTCCTTCGGCGCCGAGGCACTGAAACCAATTGGTGGGAATATGGTCCCGAAGAACAATCCAGTAGTGGCTTGTGTAACTTGCCCCACCGGCATTGAAAAGATGGAGGCCGTGTTGGGCCCGTAAATCATTCCTCCATTTGGGGCAGAGTGGGAGTTACCGTTGCAAGAGCAGTTGGAAGCCATTGATGTTCTCTTCTTCTGCACAAGAACAAGATACCAAATCTTCGTACCTCAAATCCAAGGGCAACCATAATGAACTGCGATTTTGTTCGCGAAACACGACACATGAAATGTGAAGTGGAAAGAGGAAAAGGTCCAACTGGGCGTGCCAGAATCTATTTACCGCCGGGGCAGATGCTATTTGGATTTATCCGTCCACCTCTCCAAAGTTACCAAGTTGATTTATGGCACCGTATATCGGAGGTTTGGACGGATGCAGCCGTTGTAATGGATTTCGTCAGATTCCCCCTCGTTTGCGAGGGGTTTTGATTGTGGGGATGCTCTTTCCTGCAGGTGCAAGCCTTTGCAGTTAATTACGTTACCGCATCGCGATAACAACTTTCTCCTGCTCCGGAGGTTCACTTCGTGTCGTGTGTATGATTGGTTTATTTTGGTTGCCCTTGGATTGTATACGGAGACTAATTTATGTCGTCGCTCGTATGGCGTAGATTAGTCCAAATCTGTATATTTTAAGATTTTGGTTTGGGTTTATTTAAGGACCGTTAATCTGGTTTGAGATTAAGATCGACTTAAATATGTATGGGCATTTGGGGGCTCGATTTGTTTTAGTTTAAAGACGTCACGGTTCATTATCACCATGTTTGAGGTGAATATCCAGTTTAAGGACATTTCGGTCTTTTATCGCCGTATTTGGGGGCAGATATTAGTTTAAAGACATTTTGGTCCATCATTCGTCATGTGCACACTTGTATTTGTTATATGACGGAGTGAATAATGTTGATATAGAATGTGCCCAATTTGGGGCACGATCCGATTTGAGGCATGCACGTTAATTTGGATGTGCATTAAGAGGAACTGTTGGTCGTTGGGACCTGCCATCTCTCTGAAGATGGTGAGGAATTACAACGACATATACATAGGTGTGAAGAGGTGTACCCTTAAACCGAATCCCGTATTTGAGGGAAAAAGGGGGTTGTTGTAGACCTAAGAAATGTTAGTTATGTTTGAGACTAAAATTATCTTAGGAGATATAAGATGAGTATCATTTGGGATATCATAAATGGGAGACCACTAGTCATTTGTAAGACTAAGGTCGGTTTGGGAAACCATGTGCAATATGAGCTCGGTTGATTTAAAATCACAGTGGTTTAACCACAGGAAACTTTAGCCAATTTAGGCCGGGATTGAGTTTCCATAATTATCCAATAGTGCTAAGCACTGGGACATACAGTGTTCACGTGCGTTTCACATGGACACTAGATTAGTGCTAAGCACTAGATTCTTATGGTGCTCACGTATGAAACACGTGAGGCACCACAAATATGGGCACTGCCCATTAGGTTTTATTTCCATTTTTTAATATAAGTGCTAAACATTTGATTCTTGTGGCGCTCACGTGTGAAACACGTGAGGCACCACAAATATGGGTGCTGCCCATAAGGTTTTATTCCCCCATGTTTTTTATATAAGTGCTAAGCACTTGATTCTTGTGGCGTTCATGTGTGAAACATGAGGCACCACAAATATGGGCGCTGCCTATATGGCTAGAGTTCTCGTGCAAAGCACGTGGCTGGCTTTTTTTTTATACTGGGGTGCTTTAACACTCATGTGGGAAACACGTGAGGCAATTTTAGTTGTTCTCTTTTCTATTTGACGCACTCACGTGGGAAACACGTGAGGCTTCAAAATAGTGCTAACCACTAACGATTCTGGTTTTGACGATTTTGGATCAGCATCACTATTTTTTTTATGTAAGAACTAAGTTCTTTATATATATAGGGTTAAACCCTAATTTTTGGAAGAATTAAATTCCTATATGTTCTCGTTCTTCTTCTCTCCTCTTTTTTTATAACTTAATTATTTTCCCCTAAGTTTTGAATCTGCAGAGCAAAATCTCTCCGATGAGAATTAAATTCTCAACTTGTGGGGAGATATGCTTCTGCAAATCTCAATTGGGGAAAGAACTGAGTTCTTAAATGAAGGGTTAAACCCTTAGATAGGTAAAGGAGAGACAATGTGATCTCTGTTTTTTTACCTCTGGTTTCAATGAGAAAAGTGTTCTTTTTTGAGAATTAAATTCTCTTGTTCTCTCAAGATCTCACTGTACTTTCTCTTTTTTTTTGCAGAAGCTTTTGCCAAGTTCTCCTCTTTTTCTCTCTCCAATTCTTCTCTCTGTTTTCCTTCTATTTATAGGATAAGATAAAAGCTCAATTTGTTATGAAAATCTCCGATTGAGAGATCATGATCAATCCAAAATGATCTCTCGGATCACTTGGTGAAGTTTATTTAACAAGATTAAGAAATATCTTTTCCTAAGACAGAATTTTTATTCTATCGGATGATCGGTGGGTGATTTAATATGCACCGTTGGATTTTTGATCCGAAGGTCCTCTGTTTAACAGAGAAGATCTTTCTAGTTTGAGAAAGATCAAGGAAAATATTTCCCAAATAGAATTTAATTCTATCTTGCTAAAGAGTGAAGCAGAAGAATTCACGTGTTTAACACGTGACCCCTATCATGGGTTTCAGTATGCTTTATTTTCGGCGCATATCAACTCTCACGTGTTTAACACGTGAGGTATGTTTTGCTTGCCAATTATTTGATTGCAATGCCTATATGCTTATGCATATACGTGCTCACGTGTTTAACATGTGAGACTCTTTTAGCCCATTTGTTTTTTTTTAAACCGCAACGCCTATATGCTTTTGCATATAGGTGCTCACGTGTTTAACACGCGAGACTTTAATAATAGGGAATTTTCCACTTTTTTCCTTTTTTTCATGAGGGAACAATTAGCCCTCCTCATTCTGAAATCTAATACCAAAAATCCTCAAAAACTTCCAAGTCAAAGAAGAGTACAAGTGAAGTTTGGCCAAGTTTCTTTTCCTGCGAGGATTCGAAGCACTTCCGGCGACCCCACGACTACAAGAAGGCCATCATTCCTCTCCTCAACCTCCCTTCTATCTTTTTAACCTGTAATTCCCACTTCTCTCCTCCTCTTCTTAACTTAAAATGTTCTCTTTACAAATCACGTCGGTAAATGGAGTTATACCGACCCTTAATTCTATTCACTTTTAAATTTCAATTTTCTCTTAAGAACTACTTAATCATATCATTACATCTTACTTGTTAAACATTAACTAATTTTTAGAATCAAGTTTCATTTTAAAACTCCAAGGAAAACAACTTTTATTAAGGTTTCATGCTTAAATACCATGAAATTACATATGACATCGTTTAATCATTCTTGCTTATATTACCTTTAGAAAACCTCATGAGGTAATGACCTACCTCTTACAAACACGTATCTTGACATACCACGATTCTCTTGAATAACAATTTTGTGGTAAATACGACTTTTATATCAAAATACCATAAACTATTAAAAACCGTATTTCTTTAAATTATGTGATTACATTCCTTGCAATTATGCATCTACAACCCATTTTGGAGAACCCGATCGGGATGGTGTGGGTTATCGCAAATCCTCGGGACTAGTAGAGTGAGATGCAGGCCCTCTCACGGAGCAAACGACATCGATAGAATTTTTAATGCAATTTTAAATAAAAAACGTGATTTTCTATTTAATAAATAAATTTTATTTTTAATATTTATATATAAATATTATCAATCCATCTATTTTAAATATATAATAAATCCGTATATTATTCAAGCTATGTATTTATTCACTAGAATACCACACTTTTAAAAAATTATATCCATGAAAACCCTAAAGAATATAAATAAATATTTGAGAAATATTTTGGAAGTATATGTAAAATATTTTTCATTAAACCCTTTTAAGTTATATTAATTCACATTAAGGACCCTAGTAAATATAGGTTTAAGTGGAACCAATTCCTTTGAGCCTCAGGGAGCCGGAGAAAGTGGGTGCTTGCCTATTTAAGGTAGAAAACTAAAACGGAGTTATCAATGTTAATTGGCTTGGAAAAAGTCATAAATCCTGCCGTTTATATGCAGCAGTTACCGATAACTCCTAAACCTAATTCAGAACTCAAATCTGTTTAAGTGTCTGACTCAATCTGTGTCTCAATAATCTGAATACAATCCAAACATGATTCTAACCATATATCTAATGCAACATGAATCCAATATATCAAGCATGAACACTTGAACTTGAACATAAATACTGAACAATACAAACAAGCAATATGACTTGACTGGACTGAACCATGGGTATATTTTGAACTTGACTACATGACTAACCATTTACATATGAACCGTTTACATGAACAACTTAGACCATGGTTTCGGCAAATCTTATACAACAAATCAATACAATCAATACAATATGTTAGTGTATATGCCCTAGAGGCCATTACTGTATCATACTAGTTTGTATATTACTTAATGGAAGCTTGGGATATTCACAGTTGTATATACAATCTTGCTCGAAATGGTAGTATGCTACTTGGTTTGTCTCTGCTTTAATATGTGCATGTGTTTCTTTTAGCATATTGTTGATATACATATTAGTAGAGCCCTTAGGATGTTTGCTTGATTACCAGCGTTGTGATGGCGCTCACACTCGTGGGAGCTGGGTGATCTATAAGCACATCCTTATACAGGTCCCTAGTCGTTGGACTATCGAGACAGGGCATCGATACTCCGAAGTAGACTAGCGTATGCGCTTCTCATCCCAGTGTGGGAGACGGTCTGTCCCACAGCCGTCAGTACGTCGTACTTGTGATAGTATGCGGGTGCTCGTTAGGTTACGAGTACACTGGACAAGACTCGTCGGGAACTGTTGGTTGGTATTATACCTATCGTCAGTTATCAGTTCCCAGGTGACATGAGTACAGCTTAGTCCGCTGACTTGACACTATCACTTCGCCTCGAGTGTGTTCCCACTGCACTTTGATTGCTACCCTACCACGGCTCAAAGGAGTCGTGCAAACAGGTAGTTTTTGGGTGCAGTCCCGAAGTACTTGGAGGCAGTGACGGTTAGACAGGATTCGTTTCTCCCGGTATTGGGGGTTGACACCGCGCTGTGTCCAGGAGAGCCATTACACGAGTAGTCCCTGGCCAGGGCAAGCGAGATATACTGGTAGGTTTCCAGTGTTATCTCAGGGTGTTCTGGGCTACACTCCGACACGACTTGTACCGCTATTAGGGGACTGACGTTCACCGCCCCCCTAGGCCCGCCATGCGATGTATCAGACGAATAGACCGGACTGTACGGAGACTGTCACATACATGCTCAGTAGGAGTTCAGATGGGGTTCACCTCGTCAGTCTTCTTATCGACATCTACCTGGGGACCGTTACGTACAGCTAGTGCCGCTTGCGGTCTGTGGTTAAACCCACTGCCAGCGTAGTGTCGAGTCTTTAGAGTCCCACACAGAGAGCTATTCGCCTTTAGGCAAAATGAGTAGAGGTCGCATGGTTTTGCGACAGGGTTCGTTCACATCCGCGCACTTGTGCACGTTTGCTGCCCGGACAGCTTATACTAGCGGGCTTTGGTTTAAGCCAGATCCTAGTATAGATTTGGGATTGGTTTTTCTCATTGTATTCGTGTTCCTCGGATCACGAATGCGGGTGCGTATGCACAGTTGTTTGAGACAGAGGGAGAGGACCTTGATTAGGGTTAATGGCTATTGTCATTTTTATTAACCCTAATGCTTATGTGTGTATTATAGTTAATTGATAATTAGTTTAATAATTGTGCATGGTTATGGTTGTTGACCATTTGACCTCCTTGACTTGTTGACCTAGGTTGACACTTTGACCATCATCATTTCTTTTGGAAGATGCTTTTTGATCCTTGCAAATTGAAATGATAATGGTCACATCATGATTAACCATGACAATTATCTTACTAATTATCTAATTAAAATAATACACATATATTTGTGAGAATGGTTGATTCTATTCTCATTCTATCATTTTATTTCTCTCTCTTGTTCTTCCTCTCCCTCAAGCTCTCCCCTCTCATATGTTGAGAAACACTTGAGCTTGAGAAAAACCCTCTCTTGATCATCTCTATTCTCATCTAGGGTTGAAGGACTAGCACTTCTTGAACCCTAGTTACTTCTAGTTTGGAGTTGAAGCCAAAGGTTGAGGCTTTCGGGTGGATCTTTCTTTGACGGGAGAAGACGACAAGGTGACCTCCTTCCACTACTCCAAGGAGCAAGGAGAGAAGGACATAAAGACCAAGGTATAACCTTTCTAGAACTTAGCTAGTTTCTAGTTAGCTTTAGCAAGTTTTTGTTTAGCAAAGATCCTTTAAAGTCTAGTCCATGTTGCCTAAGCTCATAAAAATCCGATTTTTATTCCGTTTTCCGCCTCCCCGCAAGCACCGGGATGGGCAACGTGGACTTACAGTGGTATCAGAGCCTAACTAAACATAAACTTGCTAGGTAGTGAAGTGTATCGAAGTTCGAAACGTAAAAATCGAAAAACCAAGTTTTCAAAAACCCTAGTTTCTGTTAAAATTTTTTCTGGTCAAAACAAAATTTTTTATACTCCTAAAATCATCTCAGGGTTTTATTAAGAAAACCACCAAACCCGGTCCAGTGATTCGTCTAAACCGCCACGTTTCCGCGGTAGTAGCAAGCTATTGCCGCGGAACCGCCGCTGTTTGGACTCTTCACTGAGTCGAGTTTGGTGCAGTTTTCTTATGGCTTGGTTTTAGGATTTTTAAGATGGTTTATATGTTCCCAGATTTTCCAGAATAGAAATTTATTTTTTGGGGGCCTATAAATCCGTATTTTTTCCGAACTTCATTACACTTTGACTATGACGGTTATATCTGTGATGTTTGTATGTATTGAACGTCGGCTAATCGCTATATGTTAATTAGTCGGGGTTATACATCTCTGTGATCTGTGTTTGATATTGGTATGTGTATATGAATGGGTTGGATTGTCGCGGGTGAATAGCCGGGGTGGATGTGAGATGAGTGTTGCTTTTTCTTTCATTCATTGTAACATGTAAATTGATGTAATATTATTATTTGTATGGCCGCACAACCGGGTCGGGGTTGTAGCCGTCATTGTATAATTCTTTTTACTGTTTTTGCTCCTAGGATAGACCCATGGAGGGGATGCACAAACTATCGGGTATCTCGAAGTGCCGAGTGGCCTACTCACGGTGGTGAGGGAGGTTGCTTCGCTTCGGGTACTTGGCGGGTAGTTTGCCGCACCCGTAGGGTCTTGGGTGGGGTATTGGCTATTCACCGCGACCGTGTAATCCGCTTTTCGTTGCAGGCTCGAACGGATTGCGGATTCCTAGTATATCCAATGTATTCATCTGTGATCTGTAATGTCTATCATTGCTATATATTTATATGTGATAACTATTTAGGCGTTGCTTATGTTTTACAGCCGCGCTAGCCCAGCCCCCGCTCTGTCGTTAGTTAAGTAACCTAACGGGTGATGACGGGGCCCCGTGGCGAATGCGAATGGCATAAGCGTATGTCATATTTTTGTTGTTTTCTGCAATGGTAGGATTAAATGATGGGACGCATTAAAAGAACTAATGCAAGAAAATAAACCAAGTAAAAGTCGAATGGAACACTTTGAAAACCACTCGGTTCTTTTTAAAACTAAACTTTTAAACGCGGAGCTTGAACCACTCCTTTTAAAAGTTATCTCGTTCCATCGATTATATCAAGTTCACTACGTTCACGGTTTCGCCAAAGCCATTCGTAGCCCTCCGTCGTTTCGTATGGATATTCAATAGTATTCAAGCTATGTTTGTTGACCTTCGTCAAGGTATAGTGATTGGTAGCTGTTGGGTGTTCATATGTAGCATAGATAGATGCGTTGGTTTGGGACAGTCGTACTACCTTGTTGACCTTCGTCAAGGGTATGTACGGGTGGGTTCAAATTAACCTGGATAATGACGGGTAGAACTTGACATGTGACTTATGATTTGTTGACCTTCGGCAAGGTCATAAGAGCACGGGGCAAAAATCTACATCGGGAGTTTCAAAAGTACTGAAACTTGCTAGCGCTGCATACGATTTGGAGTGTGATGATTCTGGTAGGATTCCTTCGGTTTTATCACGCGATTATATTTGGATCCCGATCCTGCTGTGAGTATATGCTACTCCTCAGGAAAACTCTCACTTAACGATCAATGCTATAAACCTAGCAGGTGTCTAGAAAGGTGTTAGCGGGGCTACGCCCACAGGGAAAAGAGGTTACTTAATTAAGGAACTTCACGAAAGCGTTGGAAAACCTCCCTCGAAGTACCGACACTGGCCTGGCTGAACGGTTAAGCAAGTATTGTACGGTGAGATTGATCCTGACTAATCCTTCATTTATGGTTTGGGGAGGGATTCGAGAAACAGTGGGAGCCATCCTGTTTAGATAAATTAGAAACCAATCTAAACTTGCAAGAGCATCATGCTAAGTGTTTTCTTCTCTCTCTCTTAATTGCAGCGACCCAATGACCGCACCTTGGTTACATCTAGATAATAAAATGACTGAATCTGACTGTTATGACTGGCAAAGCTCTGTCCAGATGTCCATTGCCCAGGACAAGCTGGAACACCTCTTGACTGATCCAACCCCTGCCGTCTCAGGTCCAGTTTCCCCTGTCACGGATATTGATATTCGAAGGACATCGGAAGAAGACCATGCGAAAGCCAAGTGCCTCGTGTTAGCCTCAGTTAATGGTATATACCAGAGGCAGCACGAGAAGATGGACTCAGCTTCTATCTTCCTCCATAATAAAGTTTTATATAGAGAGCAATCTCGTATCGCAAGATATGAGATCTCGAACGAATTTCTTCCAGCGAGGTTGGCTATCGGGTCATCTGTAGGGGCAACGTCCCTACAGAGACCAGCTCTTCTGAGCTCTCGGACCTAAAGACCACGTTGAAGAACGGGTCAGATGCTGACTTAGTTCAACAGTCTCTACCTACTACCCTGAAGGAAACCAGGGAAGTAGAAAGAAAGGGAAAGGCAGAAGTTTCGGGAATGGATGCAGTAATACAAGGATGTTCCTATTGTTACGGGAATGAACATGGGCAGAAGGATTGCAGAGCTTGCAAAGCCAGCAACCAGAATTCGAAGCATGTTGTGGCTTTGGCTTCGGGTGTGTTTGTTATTGAGAACTGTATGTCAGTTAACCCTACTTCCTGGGTATTGGATACCGGATCAGGATCTCATATCTGTAATTCATTACAGGCTCTGAGAAACCGTAGGGTTATCAGGAAAGGTGATATGACTCTCAGGGTTGCTAACGGAATGAGCATGTATGCTGAATCCATAGGGGAATATCATCTAGGACTGACAACTGGGCAGATATTTATTCTGCGTAACTGTTTTTATGTACCAGGTGCGACTTGTAATATCATATCTGTATCCTTGATTTCTAAGGAAGGATATGATTTTACTTTTGTAAGCGATGTAGTTAACATCCACCTAAATCAAGTTCTGATTGGGTCAGGTACATTACAAAACGGGATATACGTATTAAATCAAGCTCAGATCTTCAGTGTCCAGAACACACTTAAAAGAAAGTCTCCGGAAACAAATTAGGCTTTCTTATGGTATTGTAGACTGGGTCACATTAATGAGACACGGTTAACAAAGTTACATAGAGAGGGATACTTGAATCCGTTCGAGTATCAGTCTTATGCCACTTGTGAATCTTGTCTCATGGGAAAGATGACAAAGACTCCGTTCACTGGACACGGAGAAAGAGCAAGCGAGCTCTTGGGACTCATACACAGTGATGTGTGTGGTCCAATGTCTACACATGCGCGAAGTGGTTATTCATACTTCATTACTTTCACAGATGATTTCTCTAGGTATGGACATGTCTTCTTAATGAAGCACAAATCCGAGGCCTTTGAGAAATTTCAAGAATACAAGAATGAAGTTGAAAAACAAACAGGCAAAAGTATCAAGACACTGAGATCTGATCGAGGTGGTGAATACTTGAGTGCCGAGTTTCTGGGCTACTTAAAAGAGAATGGGATTCTCTCTCATCTTACTCCTCCATACACACCACAACACAACGGTGTATCGGAAAGGCGGAATCGAACCCTATTGGATATGGTTCGTTCCATGATGAGTAAGGCTGAGTTGCCGCGATCCTTCTGGGGTTATGCACTAGAAACAGCTGCATATCTCTTGAACAAGGCTCCAACCAAGACTGTGCCTACCACCCCATATCAGATGTGGAGTGGGAAGAAACCCTGTCTCAAGTACCTTAAGACATGGGGATGTCCAGCTTTTGTAAAAAAGCAGCATGCGGACAAGCTCGAGGCACGCTCAGTACTTTGTAAATTTGTGGGATACCCAAAGAACTCCAGGGGGTATCTTTTCTATTCCGCAGAGGAACAAAAGGTTTTTGTTTCTCAGCATCCCCACTTCTTGGAAATTGAAATTTTAGAAAATCAGATAAGTGGGAGCGCAATAGAACTGGAAGAAATTTCAGAACCATAAACTGTTACTGAAAGCTTGGAAGAACCAGAAGTTTCAAGAGAACCGGACATCCCTGCGCCACTCCGCAGGAGTAGTAGGCAGTCTCATCCGCCCGAGAGATACTACGGTTTTCTCATTGACGGGGATAGAGAGGATTGCACCGTAGATTATGGTGAGCCTACTAGCTTCCAGCAAGCCATTCAGAGCGGCGACTCGGTAAAATGGCTGGATGCAATGCGGGCCGAGATGGAGTCCATGTACACCAACAAAGTTTGGAATTTGGACTTTGCACCAGAAGGGGTAAAACCCGTAGGCTGCAAATGGATCTTCAGAAATAAGATTGGTGTAGATGGGCATGTTGAGACCTATAAAGCTAGACTTGTTGCAAAGGGTTTTCGTCAAAGACCTGGTTTGGACTATGACGAGACCTTTTCTCCAGTGGCTATGCTGAAATCCATTCGGATCCTTCTTGCCATTGCTGCCTTCCATGATTATGAAATCTGGCAGATGGACGTAAAGACGGCTTTCCTAAATGGAAATTTGGAAGAGTGCGTCTATATGGATCAGCCGGAGGGATTCATTCAGAGTGGGATCAGCGGTAGAGTGTGCAAGTTGCTCAAATCCATTTATGGACTCAAGCAGGCATCGCGGAGTTGGAACATCTGCTTTGATGATACTGTCAAAGAATTCGACTTTATCAAAAATCCAGATGAACCATGCATTTACAGTAAGATTGTAGGGAGAACTGTGGTATTCCTCTTCTTGTACGTGGATGACATTCTCCTAATAGGAAATGATATTCCTATACTACAGTCAGTCAAAGGATTCTTGTCGCAGAGGTTCTCCATGAAGGACCTGGGCGATGCCAACTACATTCTGGGGATCCAGATCTATCGTGATAGATCTAAGAGGATGTTGGGACTTTCACAGTCAAGGTACATTGACACCATACTGAAAAGGTTCAGTATGGAAGATTCCAAGCGCGGTAATCTACCGGCTTGTCACGGGATCACCCTCTTCAAAGAGATGTCTCCCAAGACTGATTTGGAAAGGGATCGCATGTCTATTATACCCTACGCTTCTGCGGTAGGCTCTATAATGTATGCGATGTTGTGTACCAGACCAGATGTAGCATACGCATTGAGCGTTGTAAGCCGGTATCAGTCAAACCCAGGGGAGAAACACTGGATAGCGGTAAAGAACATTCTCAAGTACCTGAGAAGGACTAAGGAGATGTTCTTAGTGTATGGCGGAAAAGACCTCCAGCTTGAGGCCTTTGCTGACTCCAGCTTCCAGAGTGACAAAGATGACTCCAAGTCCATGTCGGGTTATGTCTTTACCCTCAATGGAGGGGCGGTTTGCTGGAAGAGTTCCAAGCAGGAGACCGTTGCAGACTCAACTATGGAAGCGGAGTACATCGCTGCATCTGATGTCGCAAAAGAAGCTGTCTGGATGAGGAAGTTTTTGAGAGAACTTCAGGTGGTTCCGTCCATTGTTGACCCAATACCTCTGTATTGCGACAACAACGGGGCTATAGCTTTAGCGAAGGAACCCAGGTCCCATCAGAAATCCAGACACATCTTGAGGCGGTATCACCTGATCAGGGAGATCGTGGATCGCCAGGAGATCGAGGTTCGGAGAGTTGCTTCAGAAGATAACACAGCAGATCCATTCACCAAGGCCTTGCCCCAGACTCAGTTCGAGCGGCTGATCGAGATGATAGGTCTTCGATACGCCAGTACATGGCCTTAGTGCAAGTGGGAGATTGTTCGTGTATATGCCCTAGAGGCCATTACTGTATCATACTAGTTTGTATATTACTTAATGGAAGCTTGGGATATTCACAGTTGTATATACAATCTTGCTCGAAATGGTAGTATGCTACTTGGTTTGTCTCTGCTTTAATATGTGCATGTGTTTCTGTTAGCATATTGCTGATATACATATTAGTAGAGCCCTTAGGATCTTTGCTTGATTACCAGCGTTGTGATGGCGCTCACACTCGTGGGAGCTGGGTGATCTATAAGCACATCCTTATACAGGTCCCTAGTCGTTGGACTATCGAGACAGGGCATCGATACTCCGGAGTAGACTAGCGTATGTGCTTCTCATCCCAGTGTGGGAGACGGTCTATCCCACAGCCGTCAGTACGTCGTACTTGAGATAGTATGCGGGTGCTCGTTAGGTTACGAGTACACTGGACAGGACTCGTCGGGAACTGTTGGTTGGTATTATACCTATCGTCAGTTATCAGTTCCCAGGTGACATGAGTACAGCTTAGTCCGCTGACTTGACACTGTCACTTCGCCTCGAGTGTGTTCACACTGCACTTTGATTGCTACCCTACCACGGCTCAAAGGAGTCGTGCAAACAGGTAGTTTTTGGGTGCAGTCCCGAAGCATTTGGAGGCAGTGACGGTTAGAAAGGATTCGTCTCTCCCGGTATTGGGGGTTGACATCGCGCTGTGTCCAGGAGAGCCATTACACGAGTAGTCCCTGGCCAGGGCAAGCGAGATATACTGGTAGGTTTCCAGTGTTATCTCAGGGTGTTCTGGGCTACACTCCGACACAACTTGTACCGCTATTAGGAGACTGACGTTCACCGCCCCCCTAGGCCCGCCATGCGATGTATCAGACAAACAGACCGGACTGTACGGAGACTGTCACATACAGGCTCAATTGGAGTTCAGATGGGGTTCACCTCGTCAGTCTTCTTATCGACATCTACCTGGGGACCATTACGTACAGCTAGTGCCGCTTGCGGTCTGTGGTTAAACCCACTGCCAGCGTAGTGTCGAGTCTATAGAGTCCCACACAGAGAGCTATTCGCCTTTAGGCAAAATGAGTAGAGATCGCATGGTTTTGCGACAGGGTTCGTTCACATCCGCACACTTGTGCACGTTTGCTGTCTGGACAGTTTATACTAGCTGGCTTTGGTTTAAACCAGATCCTAGTATAGATTTGGGATTGGTTTTTCTCATTGTATTCGTGTTCCTCGGATCACGAATGCGGGTGCGTATGCACAGTTGTTTGAGACAGAGGGAGAGGACCTTGATTAGGGTTAATGGCTATTGTCATTTTTATTAACCCTAATGCTTATGTGTGTATTATAGTTAATTGATAATTAGTTTAATAATTGTGCATGGTTATGGTTGTTGACCATTTGACCTCCTTGACTTGTTGACCTTGGTTGACACTTTGACCATCATCATTTCTTTTGAAAGATGCTTTTTGATCCTTGTAAATTGAAATGATAATGGTCACATCATGATTAACCATGACAATTATCTTACTAATTATCTAATTAAAATAATACATATATATTTGTGAGAATGGTTGATTCTATTCTCATTCTATCATTTCATTTCTCTCTCTTGTTCTTCCTCTCCCTCAAGCTCTCCCCTCTCATGTGTTGAGAAACACTTGAGCTTGAGAAAAACCCTCTCTTGATCATCTCTATTCTCATCTAGGGTTGAAAGACTAGCACTTCTTGAACCCTAGTTACTTCTAACTTGGAGTTGAAGCCAAAGGTTGAGGCTTTCGGGTGGATCTTTCTTTGACGGGAGAAGACGACAAGGTGACCTCCTTCCACTACTCCAAGGAGCAAGGAGAGAAGGACATAAAGCCCAAGGTATAACCTTTCTAGAACTTAGCTAGTTTCTAGTTAGCTTTAGCAAGTTTTTGTTTAGCAAAGATCCTTTAAAGTCTAGTCCATGTTGCCTAAGCTCATAAAAATCCGATTTTTATTCCGTTTTCCGCCTCCCCGCAAGCACCGGGATGGGCAACGTGGACTTACACAAAATGCATTACGGGGTTTAACGGGGTAGATTGGTATGGAATGTATTAGAAGTGGAACGAGGCGGTCACTATAATACACCTAGCCTGAATATCCGTGCCGTTGTCCCGTGGCTTGATGAGGCCTTGTACTCCATATACCTTAGTCCACGGATAGTTGGACCCTTCTCGTATACATTGATGTATTCTATACCAAGCTACAAACAACTACGTTAGTATAAAAAATAGATAAATTACCAGTCCTATTCCACTTACTTGATATATCCATATCTCTCTCTTGGTAATTACCGAGCGATTGTTCGCTGACGACATTCCTATTTCTTCTTTCTTTGGAATATTGTCAGGAGGACCCGACTCTCAGGAGATCAAGCCCAACCAAGACGACTTGGAGCATTTCAGAGGAGTCAGAGTTCTAGTTTCTACTTGTACTTACTTTACTTTTAGTTCATATGACATTGTTTAGGCATCGCTTTCCATTATTGTATTTTACTTTCCAGTTGTATGTAAAGAATGAATATAAATAAAAAGTTGTTGTTTCACTACATCTCTTATTATTCTTGTACTTTACTTTTATATTGCTTATTTACACTTAACGTGTTTACTTCTGAGTAAATACGCCGCGGCCTCAACATGTCTACTTCCCCGTACATTGGGAAGCGGGGCATGACACATTCGATGTCCTGCGAAAGTACAAAATGAAGCTGAATCTGGCCAAATGTGTGTTCGGTGTCACAAGCAGGAAATTCCTTGGATTCATGGTCACCCACCGAAGAATCGAAGTGAACCCAGAGAAGATCTGGGCCATCATTGACATGGCAACACCCAGGAGCAATGTTGATATCATGCGACTCACAGGTAGAGTGGCTGCTTTAAGTCGCTTCATGTCTAGATCCGGAGAAAAGTGCCTGCCTTTCTTCTAAACCTTAAGGAAGATCCCCAGGTTCGAATGGTCTAAGTGTTAGTGATATATGCCCTAGAGGCCATTATTGTACAGTACTGGATTGCATATTACATTTTGGAAGCTTGGGATATATACAGATATAATAACAGTCTTGCTCAATATGATAGTATACATCTAGTTTGATTCTATCTTAATATGTGTATATGTTTCTTTTAGCATATCACTAATACATATTGATAGAGCCCCTAGGATCTTTGCTTGACTACCAGATGGCAGTCACACTAGTGGTGGCTGGATAGTCTATAAGCACATCCTTAAGCTTGTCCCTAGTCGTAGGATTATCGAGACAGGGTATCGATACTCCAGAGTAGACTAGTGTATACTGTTTACCCCAATCAGAGCAAAGCTCTGTTCAAATTCCAAGGCAGGAAACGAAGCAACGCTTCTGTTTCCCCCAATCAGAGCAAAGCTCTGCTTTGAAAATTAAAGTAAAAATTAAAAGTTAAAATAAATGAAGCAACGCTTCAGATTTCTTGCGCTGCGCGCAACGCGCCACGTGTCAAAATCAGACACGCCAGTGCAAGGAGCGCAGCGCCCAAGGCAGCGCGCCCAATCAGAGCAAGGCTCTATTTAAAACAAAAATTAAATGAAGCAACGATTCAGATGACTTGAGCTCTACGCTGCGCGACACGTGGCAGCGCAGTTGCGCTAGCGCAAGTGCGCTGCGCGCCACGTGGCAGCGCAATTGTGGCAGCACAGTTGCGCTAGCGCATGTGTGCTGCGCTCTGCGCTGCGCGCCACGTGGCAGCGCAGTTGCGCTGCGCTGTGCGCTGCGCGACACGTGTCAGTGCAGTTGCGCTGAGCTGTGCGCTACTTGACACGTGTCACGCGCTAGGGCGCTTGCGCCAAACAGAATTAAAATTCTAAAAAGATCTTTCTATTCTTGTTAAAAACAAGAAGATTGCCTTCTGTAAAACAGAAGCCCTTGGATCAAAGATCCAACGGTGGAGAAAATTCCCCAAATCATTCAGAGAAAGATCTCGTTAACAAATTCAACAAACTTATGGGCACTATATAAAGACCCCTAAACCTCAAATCAAAAGGAGGAACATTCTTTGAGAAATTAAATAGAGAGAACTCTGAGGAAATTCCAAGAAAAAAAAAGAAAGGTAAAAGACCTTTTAGATAGAAGAATTTCTTCTGATAGATCATCGATCCAAAAACAAGATCAATGATCTTTAATAAAAAACAAAATAAAAACAGTGCTTTGCACTTTTTATGAACCTCTGGTTCCTGAAATAAGAAAAAGTTTGTTTTTCTTTGATCTAAATTAGATCAAGAAATCAAATAGTGCTTTGCACTTCCTTTATGAACCATTGATTCTTGAATCTAAAAGATTCTCAAATTATAGTGCTCTGCACTTGCAAATCTGCACTGTTGCGCTCCTGGATTGGCGCAAGCCACCAGAGAGCGCCACGTGTCAGTATCTGAACCACTTGCGCTATGCGCTTTTGAAATAGAGCCTTGCTCTCTGGAATTGGCGCAACTCACCAGAGCGACACACGTGTCAGCAGCGCAAGCGCAGTGCATTGGCGCAGCGCACTGCGCTTGCGTGACACGTGTCAACACCACAAGCGCTTGCGCTCTCTGATTGGCGCAAAGCGCCTGACAAATGCAATGCATTTCCTAAAGGGCCAGGCCCAAATCAAAAAGACCCAGTAGGCCAGAATAAATTGCAAAGCAATAAAAAGGGCAGAGCCCAAGTAAAATTGATGCTCTGCATCTTTTATAGAAAGGAAGAGCCCAAGTAAAATTGATCATTCATAGATGGGCAAAGCCCAGGTAAAATTGGTGCTCTGCATCATTTATAAAATGGGCCAAGCCCTAGTACAGGCCAAAAAACAAATAAAAGTGTTGAACATTTTTTTACTGGACTTAGCCCAATCGTGGCCGTAAGTCCTCAAATTAAATTGAATGAGCAAGATTGCTCTCCTAAATCAATTTACCTCCGGTTCAAGGGTACATCTCCGAACTCCTCTGACACCTATCGTTGTAATCCTTCAACGACGTCAGAGAGGTGACTGGTCCCGACAACCACACATTAATACGGACTGCGGGGTCCTTAAACTCGTGGACCGAAACGTCCTTAAACTAATGATTGACCGAAACGTCCTTAAACTAATATTCATCCCAAAATGGGAATGTTGGACCGAAACGTCCTTAAACTAATGATGGACCGAAACGTCCTTAAACTAATATTCATCCCAAAATGGGAATGTTGGACCGAAACGTCCTTAAACTAATATTCATCCCAAAATGGAAATGTTGGACCGAAATGTCCTTAAACTAATGATGGACCGAAACGTCCTTAAACTAATGATGGACCACCACGTCCCTAAACTGGCGACGGACCGAAACGTCCTTAAACTAATTATGGACCACCACGTCCCTAAACTGGCGATGGACCGAAACGTCCTTAAACTAATATTGGACCGAAACGTCCTTAAACTAACGATAAACCGAAACGTCCTTAAACTAATATTGGACCGAAACGTCTTTAAACTAATATTGGACTGCGGGGTCCTTAAACTCGTGGACCGAAACGTCCTTAAACTAATGATGGACCGAGACGTCCTTAAACTAAAATCGGACCGAAACGTCCTTAAACTAATAATGGACCGCCACGTCCCTAAACTGGCGACGGACCGAAACGTCCTTAAACTAATTATGGACCACCATGTCCCTAAATTGGCGATGGACTACTACGTCCCTAAACTGGAACATGGACCACTACGTCCCTAAACTGGAACAATAGAGCCTCCAAATGTTCTTTTGCCGGATCTAAATGGTCCCGTTTAAGTTGATCTTAGCCCCAAACACGGCTTACGTATCCTTAAACATTCAAATGTACTATAAAACTCCAAATTAACTTCGGTTCAAGGGTACATCTCTGAACTCCTCCGACACCTATCGTTGTAATCCTTCAACGACGTCAGAGAGGTGACGAGTCCCGACGGCCATATATTAAATGGATCACCACGTTAAGTTGATCTTAGTCTCAAACAGGACTAACGTATCCTTAACGAACGTTTAAGTTGATCTTAGCCTCAATATGGCTAACGTATCCTTAAACTAAAAACACCAAACCCAAATCTAAGTAAATACGGATTTTGACTAATCCACGTCCTATGGGCGACAGCATTACTCAGTCTCCGTATACAATCTACTGGAAACTACAAACAAAACAAACACCCACGACACGAAGTGAAATTCTAGAGAAGGAGAAAGTTGTTACCGCGATGCGGTAGCGTAATTAACTGCAGGGGCTTGCGCCTGCAGGGAAGAGCGTCCCCACAATCAAAAACCCCTCAAGTGAGAGGGAATCTGACGAAGTCTGTTACATCGGCCGCATCCGTCTAAACCTCCGATACACGGTGCCATAAATCAACTTGGCATCTTCGGAGAGGTAGACGGATAAAACCAAATAGCATCTGCCCCGAATCTCAGGCAAGACGTCCTAACGTCTCGGCCGTCATTCGGAGGGGAACAGATTCTGCACGCCCGGTGGGACCTTTTGCTCTTTCCACTCCACACTTCGTATGTCTTCTTCGCGAACAAATCGCGGTTTGTTAACGGTTGCCTTTGGATTTTCAAGTTACTACGATTTGGTCTTTTGTCTGGCGCAGAACTCAAGCATCCATGGCCTTTAACTGCACCAACTGCTCGAAGTGCCACTGCAACGGACGCTCCACCTCACCTAGAGGTGTAGCATATGGCCCTAAGCGGCCTCCTTCCTTGCTTTGCCGGTTGAATAGTGACCCAGGCCACCACCGGCCTGTTTTTCAGGACCATGATCCCACCTGCAGGCTTCTCTATGCCAATGCCTGCACCAGAAGCGAACAAGAAGTCGGTCTTTGACCGACTCACTACTACGACGGCCCCTGTCAACGGGTCGTCCATTACCAAACCAACAGCCTCTGTCTTCGCCAGGCTGGATCAGAACTCTGAGGGGCCCGCTAGGAAGCCCGTGAACTCTAAAATGGATATCCCAAGGAAGGGAATAGCCGCTGCTCCAGAAGTCGTCAAGGCGGCTTCCCCTGTCAAAGAGTCAGTCTTTTCAAGACTGACTATTCCTGCTCCTGTCCCTGCTCGAGGATCTGTCTTCGACAGGTTGAATATCATCCCTCAAAGGACAACCTCAGTTTTTGAGAGGTTAACACTAGCGGCGCCTCATTCAGACAGGGGGCAAAAAGAGGCTGATTCTATCTCCGAGCCAGTCCCAACGGCTCGTCATGCTCGACGTCGCCATTGGCGACGAGTGAGGAGGGCAAGGGGCAACTCCCCCTCAGGGCTAACTCCACCGGCTCCAGAGGTGGAAGTCAATGCTGCTGTTCCAACTAGGAACAGCTTTGAACTGCTGAGGAGGGTACGTAAGAACTCTCCAACCACTACATTGAAAAGATCTCCTCCGCCCGTGGAGAGAGTTCCGGAAACACAGCAAGAACAGCCCCCTCAACGGCTGTCCTAAAAAATATACAAGGTTTGGCGGAGGGTTCAAGACTCCGTGATTGACCCAGGTTATTCCCGTCAACAGAAGAAGGCGAAGGTGCAAAAAGAAAAGGACCGTCCTATTAAACAGCAGAGGACAACAATCACCAGGGTGCCCACTTCAACGGCCCCCTCCACTTCAACGTCCCACAAAAGAAGAAGGCCGGAGAAAACCCCCACGCCCGCGGCAAATGCCAATGGTGGTGAGCCTAAACGCTCTAAGTCCGGGGGCATGATAGTTCATACAGTTTATATGGCATCGGGAAAGGAGGATAGCCGCGCATCCACGGGTCATAGACCGCTTACACGGTTAGTGACCAAGGCTCAGGAGAAACAGCAAAAGCTCCAGGAGATGATGACCGTGATGGCCGCACTCACTGGGCTAAAAGAAACCCCTGAAACATCCTCGGATGAACATCAGGAACAAGAAACTGACGCCGAATTCCTTCGTCGTATACTGGAGAAGAAGGATAAAGAAGCTGCGGAACAGGCAGCCGGCATAAAGAAAATGGCCTTCCTGTTCCAGGACATGGTGGGCATGATGATTCAACAGGATCCACCCGCTGAAGATCCCCCAATCGTCCTTGAAGACGATAGGGGAGAAACGTCAAATCCTCCACCAGCTCTGTCAACAGCCAAGAAGGAGGCAATCTCCAAAGCCGATCTGGACGAATACATAGCTCAGCAGATCCGGGTCCATCAAGCGACGGAAGCAGCGGGACAGGTCGTAAAAACGGGGCGACCGTATCCAGGCTGGTACGACCAGATCAGGTACCCGCCGGTTATACGATACCAAAATTTCATGTGTATAAAGGGACTGGCAATCCCCATCAGCATGTTGCCCAGTTCAGGGCGCTTTGCGGCAACACTGGCGGCGATGATAAACTGTTGCTTCACCAGTTCGTTGGAAGCTTATCAGACACAGCGTTCGGGTGGTACTCTGAGCTCCCGAACGACTCTATCAAGATCTTCGCGAAGATGGAGTTGTTGTTTACCCAGCGTTTTGCAAGCGCCAGTGAACGCACCCCGATGACGGCACTGATTAACGCCAGGGTAAGGCCAGGCGAGACATGGGTTCAATATGCTATACGGTGGCGGAACTTATGGTCAAAGTGCGAACAGCACATTGAAGAAGCTCCTGCGGTGGGTATGTTTGTGGGAACCCTCGATCCGCAAGCAACCATCTCGCAATTTATGATGTTCTTCAAGCCGACTACCTTCCAGGCCTTGATTGACAAGCTAGCGCAAATGGATCAGATGGGCCATAGACCCCCTCTTCCAAAGCCGGACTCCCGAAATGAAAAGGGGAAGGGAAAAGCGATCGTTGTCGCTAATACTCAACAACAGCCGAGTAACTCGAAGCCGGTTGTTCGTCAGAATAATATGCGTCCGCAGGTACCCCTTGGGGAGAGACTAGGACGTCCTGACTCGTTTCCCCGAGATAAGGTGTGAAGATTATTCGAGCTGGCGTTGCATAACCGACTCATAAATCTGCCGGATCCAAAACGTCCGTCGCAACCAAATGATGTCAACGATCCCAACTACTGCCCCTATCACCGAGTACTGGGTCATCCGATCGAAGATTGCTACGTCTTCAAAAATTGGCTCGAAGACCAGTACCAACAGGGCAAGTTTGCGCTATCCGATAGGTGGAAGGTGAATCCGCCGCAAGCTTATGCCTTTAAGAGGATGAATACGCCGGGGGCAACGTGCTCTCTCGTTGAGGAAGCCCCATGGGAGGTTGTGCTATCAGCTAAAACAAAGAAGATGCTGAACGATCTTCAAGCATACCCAGCGATTAGGTGGAAGAACTCGTTGGAATCTCAGATCATTGAGGGAATGTTAAAGCCGCGTCCAACTCAAAAGATCAATAGTAGTGGCCCAAGCACTCACAACCAGCCATCAAAATCTTTGAAGAAGAAGAAGAAATCCAAGAAGCCTGTGAAGTCTGGCGACGAGCGCACAGACTTACAAAAACAAATTGACGCGCTGGAAGAATACAACCAGAAAGCGCGGACTCCCATTACACTCCAAGAGTTCCTCAACCACGCCTTTCGAGAAGAAGATGAGGGAGACAGCTCGTCGGATGAATCTGAAGAATACATGGCGAGCTGTCATACGATTTCCCATTCGTTTACGGACGACGAGGAAATTCCTTGCGCTGGGAAGCTAGGGACAGACCCTAAACCAGAAATTCTGCGACCGTCAGATGAGATGATCGATGCTTTCCTGAATGAGATTCGTCTGAAAGTAAAAGCCAATCAAGAGCATGAGATGGTCATACTGGAAGGAGCCAAACACCGCCGACTGGACGAAAGATTCGAGGTATCCCCATCAAATCAAAAGACATCCGTTTCCAGTGAAAACAAATTTAAGACGAAGAAAAGGTTTATTAAAGCCATATCAATGGGAATGAAGCTACCGCCCTCGGAGGAAAACACTCTCGGTGGAATAGTGACGTATCCTAATTATTGCCTATATCATCAGAAGATCGCACACGCTACTGAAGACTGCGACTCCTTTAAGTTTTGGTGGCAAGGGTATGTCACTTAAAAACATTACATCAACAGAACAAAGCGGGAAGCTCGTAGACGACGGGAAAATACGACAGATGAGCATAAAAGAGTCGCCGGCAATTGCCACAGGAATGACCCCGATGAAGAAACAACCTTCAACCCTCTCTTTAAGGGATCCGTCTCTGAAGAATTGAAGAGTCATGAGAACATTCATCTGTGCAAGGGCATACTACTCGGAAAGAATTTCGGACCCGCAAACGACGGAGCGAACAAAAAGGATAAAGGAAAAGGAAAAATGACCTTCGTCGCCAATACTCAACAACAGCCGAGCAACTCAAAATCGGTTGTTCGCCAAAACAACATATGCCTACGCCCATCACTCGAGGAAAGACTGGGACTTCCTTACTCGTTTCCCCGAGATAAAACGAGGAAACTGTTTGAACTGTGTAAGTCCGTGTTGCCCACCCCGGTGCTTACGGGGAGGCGGAAAACACAATATAAAATTTGATTTTTATCAACTATAGGCAACATGGACTATGCTTTAAGGATCTTTACTAAACGTAAACTTGCTAACCCTAACTACAAAGTAGCTAAGTGATGGAAAGGTTATACCTTGAGCTCAAAGTCCTTCTCTCCTTGCTCCTTGGAATGGTTGAAAGAGTTCACCTTGCTTGTCTTCTCCCGTCAAAGAAGGATCCACCCGAAAGCCACCACCTTTAGCTTCAACTCCAAGCTAGGAGTAACTAGAGTGCAAGAAATGCTAAGACTTGAACCCTAGAAGAGAGTAGAGAAGATCAAGAGAGGGTTTTTCTCAAGCCTTTTTGTTTCTCAACACATGAGAGGGAGAGAGCTTGAGGGAGAGGATGAGCAAGGGAGAGAAATAGAATGAGAGAATGAATTATTAGTGAGCCATTCTCACCAATATGTGTGGATAATTTTAATTGGATAATTAGCTTGAAAATTGTCATGATAAATCATGACATGACCATTATCATTTCAATTTTGCAAAGATCAAAGAGCATCTTCCAAATGAAATGATTATGGTCAAGTTGTCAACATGGTCAACAAGTCAATGAAGTCAAATTGTCAACAACAACCATGCACAATTATTAAGCTAATTATCAATTAACAATAATCCACACAAAATTAATAGGGTTAATAAAATGACAAAAGCTATTAACCCTAAACAAGGTCCTCTCCCCCAATCTCAAGCAACTGTGCATACGCACCCGCATTCGTGATCCGAGGAACACGAATACTCTGAGAAAAACCAATCTCAAAACATATACTAGGATCTGGCTTAAACCAAAGCCCGCTAGTATAAACTGTCCGGACAGCAAACGTGCACAAGTGCGCGGATGCGAACGAACCCTGTCGCAAAACCATGCGACCTCTACTCGTTTTGCCTAAAGGCGAATAGCTCTCTGTGTGGGACTCTAAAGACTCGACACTACGCTGGCAGTGGGTTTAACCACAGACCGCAAGCGGCACTAGCTGTACGTAACGGTCCCCAGGTAGATGTCGATAAGAAGACTGACGAGGTGAACCCCATCTGCACTCCTACTGAGCCTGTATGTGACAGTCTCCGTACAGTCCGGTCTGTTCGTCTGATACACCGCATGGCGGGCCTAGGGGGGCGGTGAACGTCAGTCCCCTAATAGCGGTACAAGTCGTGTCGGAGTGTAGCCCAGAACACCCTGAGATAACACTGGAAACCTACCAGTATATCTCGCTTGCCCTGGCCAGGGACTACTCGTGTAATGGCTCTCCTGGACACAGCGCGATGTCAACCCCCAATACCGGGAGAGACGAATCCTGTCTAACCGTCACTGCCTCCAAGTGCTTCGGGACTGCACCCAAAAACTACCTGTTTGCACGACTCCTTTGAGTCGTGGTAGGGTAGTAATCAAAGTGCAGTGGGAACACACTCGAGGCGAAGTCACAGTGTCAAGTCAGCGGACTAAGCTGTACTCATGTCACCTGGGAACTGATAACTGACGATAGGTATATTACCAACCAACAGTTCCCGACGAGTCCTGTCCAGTGTACTCGTAACCTAACGAGCACCCGCATACTATCCCAAGTACGACGTACTAACGGCTGTGGGACAGACCGTCTCCCACACTGGGATGAGAAGCGCATACGCTAGTCTACTCCGGAGTATCGATGCCCTGTCTCGATAGTCCAACGACCAGGGACCTGTATAAGGATGTGCTTATAGATTACCCAGCTCCCACGAGTGCGAGCGCCATCACAACGCTGGTAATCAAGCAAAGATCCTAAGGGCTCTACTAATATGTATATCCGCAATATGCTAAAAGAAACACATGCACATATTAAAGCAGAGACAAACCAAGTAGCATACTACCATTTCGAGCAAGATTGTATATACAACTGTGAATATCCCAAGCTTCCATCAAGTAATATACAAACTAGTATGATACAGTAATGGCCTCTAGGGCATATACACTAACAATCTCCCACTTGCACTAAGGCCATGTACTGGCGTATCGAAGACCTATCATCTCGATCAGCCGCTCGAACTGAGTCTGGGGTAGGGCCTTCGTGAGTGGATCTGCAGTGTTATTCTCCGTATTAACTCTCTTTACCTCGATCTCCTGGCGATCTATGATCTCCCTGATCAGGTGGTACCGCCTCAAAATGTGCCTGGACTTTTGATGGGACCTGGGTTCCTTCGCTAAAGCTATAGCTCCGTTGTTGTCGCAATACAGCGGTATTGGATCAACAATGGTAGGAACCACCTGAAGCTCTGTGAGGAACTTCTTCATCCAGACAGCTTCCTTTGCGGCATCGCAAGCAGCTATGTACTCCGCTTCCATTGTTGAGTCTGCAACGGTCTCCTGCTTGGAACTCTTCCAGCAAACCGCCCCTCCATTGAGGGTAAAGACATAACCCGACATGGACTTGGAGTCATCCTTGTCACTCTGGAAGCTGGAGTCAGCAAAGGCCTCGAGCTGGAGGTCTTTTCCTCCATACACCAAGAACATCTCCTTAGTCCTTCTCAGGTACTTGAGAATGTTCTTTACCGCTATCCAGTGTTTCTCCCCTGGGTTTGACTGATACCGGCTTACAACGCTCAATGCGTATGCTATATCTGGTCTGGTACACAACATCGCATACATTATAGAGCCTACCGCAGAAGCGTAGGGTATAATGGACATGCGATCCCTTTCCAAATCAGTCTTGGGGGACATCTCTTTGGAGAGGGTGATCCCGTGACAAGCCGGTAGATTACCGCGCTTGGAATCTTCCATACTGAACCTTTTCAGTATGGTGTCAATGTACCTTGACTGTGAAAGTCCCAACATCCTCTTAGATCTATCACGATAGATCTGGATCCCCAGAATGTAGTTGGCATCGCCCAGGTCCTTCATGGAGAACCTCTGCGACAAGAATCCTTTGACTGACTGTAGCATAGGAATATCATTTCCTATTAGGAGAATGTCATCCACGTACAAGACGAGGAATACCACAGTTCTCCCTACAATCTTACTGTAAATGCATGGTTCATCTGGGTTTTTGATAAAGTCGAATTCTTTGACAGTATCATCAAAGCAGATGTTCCAACTCCGCGATGCCTGCTTAAGTCCATAGATGGACTTTAGTAACTTGCACACTCTACCGCTGCTCCCACTCTGATTGAATCCCTCCGGCTGATCCATATAGACGCACTCTTCCAAATTTCCATTTAGGAAAGCCGTCTTTACGTCCATCTGCCAGATTTCATAATCGTGGAAGGCAGCAATGGCAAGTAGGATCCGAATGGATTTCAGCATAGCCACTGGAGAAAAGGTCTCGTCATAGTCCAAACCAGGTCTTTGACGAAAACCCTTTGCTACAAGTCTAGCTTTATAGGTCTCAACCTGCCCATCTACACCAATCTTCTTTCTGAAGATCCATTTGCAGCCTACGGGTTTTACCCCTTCTGGTGCAAAGTCCAAAGTCCAAACTTTGTTGGTGTACATGGACTCCATCTCGGCCCGCATTGCATCTAGCCATTTTACCGAGTCGCCGCTCTGGATGGCTTGCTGGAAGCTAGTAGGCTCACCATAATCCATGGTGCAATCCTCTCTATCCCCGTCTATGAGAAAACCGTAGTATCTCTCGGGCGGATGAGACTGCCTACTACTTCTACGGAGTGGCGCTGGGATATCCGGTTCTCTTGAAACTTCTGGTTCTTCCAAGCTTTCAGTAATAGCTTGTGGTTCTGGAATTTCTTCCAGTTCTATTGCGCTCCCACTTATCTGATTTTCTAAAAATTCAGTTTCCAAGAAGTGGGCATGCTGAGAAACAAAAACCTTTTGTTCCTCTGCGGAATAGAAAAGATACCCCCTGGAGTTCTTCGGGTATCCCACAAACTTACACAGTACTGAACGTGCCTCGAGCTTGTCCGCATGCTGCTTTTTTACAAAAGCTGGACATCCCCATGTCTTAAGGTACTTGAGACAGGGTTTCTTCCCACTCCACATCTGATATGGGGTGGTAGGCACAGTCTTGGTTGGAGCCTTGTTCAAGAGATATGCAGCTGTTTCTAGTGCATAAATCCAGAAGGATCGCGGCAACTCAGCCTTACTCATCATGGAACGAACCATATCCAATAGGGTTCGATTCCTCCTTTCCGATACACCGTTGTGTTGTGGTGTGTATGGGGGAGTAAGTTGAGAGAGAATTCCATTCTCTTTTAAGAAGCCCAGAAACTCGGCACTTAAGTATTCTCCTCCTCGATCCGATCTTAGGATCTTGATACTTTTGCCTGTTTGTTTTTCAACTTCATTCTTGTATTCTTGAAATTTCTCAAAGGCCTCGGATTTGTGCTTCATCAAGAAGACATGCCCATACCTAGAGAAATCATCGGTGAAAGTAATGAAGTATGAATAACCACTTCGCGCATGTGTAGACATTGGACCACACACATCACTGTGTATGAGTCCCAAGAGCTCGCTTGCTCTTTCTCCGTGTCCAGTGAACGGAGTCTTTGTCATCTTTCCCATGAGACAAGATTCACAAGTGGCATAAGACTGATACTCAAACGGATTCAAGTATCCCTCTTTATGCAACTTTGTTAACCGTGTCTCATTAATGTGACCCAGTCTACAATGCCATAAGAAAGCCTGATTTGTTTCCGGAGACTTTCTTTTAAGTGTGTTCTGGACACTGAAGATCTGAGCTTGATTCAATACGTATATCACGTTTTGTAATGTACCTGACCCAATCAGAACTTGATTTAGGTGGATGTTAACTACATCGCTTACAAAAGTAAAATCATATCCTTCCTTAGAAATTAAGGATACAGATATGATATTACATGTCGCACCTGGTACATAAAAACAGTTACGCAGAATCAATATCTGCCCAGTTGTCAGTCCTAGATGATATTCCCCTACGGATTCAGCATACATGCTCATTCCGTTAGCAACCCTGAGAGTCATATCACCTTTCCTGATAACCCTACGGTTTCTCAAAGCCTGTAACGAATTACAGATATGAGATCCTGATCCGGTATCCAATACCCAGGATGTAGGGTTAACTGACATACAGTTCTCAATCACAAACACACCCGAAGCCGAAGCCACAACATGCTTCGAATTCTGGCTACTGGCTTTACAAGCCCTGCAATCCTTCTGTCCATGTTCATTCCCGTAACAATAGGAACATCCTTCTTTTACTACATCTGTTCCTGAAACTTCTGCCCTTCCCTTTCTTTCTACTTCCCTAGTTTCCTTTAGGGTAGTAGACAGAGACTGTTGAACTGAGTCAGCATCTGACCTGTTCTTCAACGTGGTCTTCAGGTCCGAGAGCTCAATAGAGCTGGTCTCTGTAAGGACGTTGCCCCCTACAGATTACCCGATAGCCAACCTCGCTGGAAGCAATTCGTTCGAGGTCTCATATCTTGCGATACGAGATTGCTCTCCATATAAAACTTTGTTATGGAGGAAGATAGAAGCTGAGTCCATCTTCTCGTGCTGCCTCTGGTATATACCATCAACTGAGGCTAACACGAGGCACTTGGCTTTCGCACAGACTTCTCCCGATGTGCTACGAATATCAATATCCGTGACAGGGAAAACTGGACCTGAGACGGCAGGGGTTGGATCAGTTAAGAGGTGTCCCAGCTTGTCCTGGGCAATGGACATCTGGACAGACCTTTGCCAGTCAAAACAGTTAGATTCAGTCATCTTATTATCTAGATGTAACCTAGGTGTGGTCACTGGGTCGCTGCAATTAAGAGAGAGAGAAGAAAACACTTAGCATGATGCTCTTGCAAGTTTAGAGTGGTTTTTAGTTTGTCTAAACTGGATGGCTCCCACTGTTTCTCGAATCCCTTCTCAAACCATAAAGAAAAGGATTAGCCGGGATCATTCTCACCGTACAATACTTGCTTAACCGTTCAGCCAGGCCAGTGTCGGTACTTCGAGGGAGGTTTTCCAACGCTTTCGCGAAGTTCCTTAATTAAGTAACCTCTTTTCCCTGTGGGCGTAGCCCCGCTAACACCTTTCTAGGCACCTACTAGGTTTATAGCATTGATCGTTAAGTGAGAGTTTTCCCGAGGAGTAGCATATACTCACAGTAGGATCGGGATCCAAATATCATTGCGTGATAAAACCGAAGGAATCCTACCAGAATCATCACACTCCAAATGGTATGCAACGCTAGCAAGTTTCAGTACTTATGAAACTCCCGATGTGGATTTTTGCCCCATGCTCTTATGACCTTGACGAAGGTCAACAAATCATAAGTCACATGTCAAGTTCTACCCGTCATTATCGAGGTTAATTTGAACCCACCCGTACATACCCTTGACGAAGGTCAACAAGGTAGTACGACTGTCCCAAACCAACGCATCTATCTATGCTACATATGAACACCCAACAGCTACCAATCACTATGCCTTGACGAAGGTCAACAAACATAGCTTGAATACTATTGAATATTCATACGAAACGACGGAGGGCTACGGATGGTTTTGGCGAAACCGTGAACGTAGTGAACTTGATCTAATCGATGGAACGAGATAGCTTTTAAAAGGAGTGGTTCAAGCTCCGCGTTTAAAAGTTTAGTTTTGAAAAGAACCGAGTGGTTTTCAAAGTGTTCCAATCGACTTTTACTTGGTTTATTTCTTGCATTAGTTCTTTTAATGCGTCCCATCATTTAATCCTACCATTGCAGAAAACAACCAAAATATGACGTACGCTTATGCCATTCGCATTCGCCACGGGGCCCCGTCATCACCCGTTAGGTTACTTAACTAACGACAGAGCGGGGGCTGGGCTAGCGCGGCTGTAAAACATAAGCAACGCCTAAATAGTTATTATATATAAATATATAGCAATGATAGACATTACAGATCACAGATGAATACATTGGATATACTAGGAATCCGCAATGCGTTCGAGCCTGCAACGCAAAGCGGATTACACGGTCGCGGTGAATAGCCAAAACCCCACCCAAGACCCCTACGGGTGCGGCAAACTACCCGCCAAGCACCCGAAGCGAAGCAACCTCCCTCACCACCGTGAGTAGGCCACTCGGCACTTCGAGATACCCGGTAGTTTGTGCACCCCCTCCATGGGTCTATCCTAGGAGCAAAAACAGTAAAAAGAATTATACAATGACGGCTACAACCCCGACCCGGTTGTGCGGTCATACAAATAATATTATTACATCAATTTACATGTTACAAATGAATGAAAGAAAAAAAAACGCTCATCTCACATCCAACCCGGCTATTCACCCGCGACGATCCAATCCATTCATATCCACAAACCAATAACAATCACAGATCACAGAGATGTATAACCCCGACTAATCGACTTATAGCGATTAGCCGACGTTCAATACATACAAGCATCACAGATATAACCGATATAGTTAAAGTGTAGTGAAGTTCCGAAAAAAAATACGGAATTATAGGACCCCAAAAGGAAATTTCTTTTCTGGAAAATCTGGGTACATATAATACATTTCAAAAATCCCAAAACCAACACAGACAAACACTGCATGAAAAACGATGCACAGATAACGACAAACCGCGGCGCTTCTGCGGCACATGCCTACCTCGTGCGGCGGAAGCGCGGCGGTTTGAACGAATTACTGCATCGTTTTTCTTGTATGTTCATACAAAACCCTGAGACGAATTTACAAGTATAAAGTTTTTCATTTTGACCAGAAAAAATTTTAACAGAAACTTGGATTTTGAAAAAGTTTGGTTTTAGGGTTTTTCGGTTTCGAAACTTCGTTACACTTAACTACTTAGCTAGTTTAGGTTTAGTTAGGCTCTGATACCACTGTAAGTCCGTGTTGCCCACTCCGGTGCTTACGGGGAGGCGGAAAACACAATATAAAATTTGATTTTTATCAACTATAGGCAACATGGACCATGCTTTAAGGATCTTTACTAAACGTAAACTTGCTAACCCTAACTACAAAGTAGCTAAGTGATGGAAAGGTTATACCTTGAGCTCAAAGTCCTTCTCTCCTTGCTCCTTAGAATGGTTGAAAGAGTTCACCTTGCTTGTCTTCTCCCGTCAAAGAAGGATCCACCCGAAAGCCACCACCTTTAGCTTCAACTCCAAGCTAGGAGTAACTAGAGTGCAAGAAATGCTAAGACTTGAACCCTAGAAGAGAGTAGAGAAGATCAAGAGAGGGTTTTTCTCAAGCCTTTTTGTTTCTCAACACATGAGAGGGAGAGAGCTTGAGGGAGAGCATGAGCAAAATGGGCACGGATGAAAACCCGAAAGGGCTCCGTGAGTAAAAACAGCAGGGCTACCGGCGAGTGTTCGTGAAAACCTAAAAGGGCGCGACTTCGTAAAAGAAGAAGAAAATAAAAAGAATAAAAAAAAGGTATTTCCATAAGCAAATAGGGCACGGATGAAAACCCGAAAGGGCTCCGTGAGTAAAAACAGCCGGGCTACCGGCGAGTGTTTGTGAAAACCTGAAAAGGCGCAACCTCGTTAAAAGATACTTCTAGGGTCCTCTCGACCTTGTAAGAAGAAACTACCCGCGTGAGATCCTTACGAATCACAAGGGGGAAACACACTTAGGTATCCTCACGATACTTAGGGAGAAATTACACTTGTGAGATCCTCACGACTCGTAGGGAGAACACTCTTATGGAACCCTCACGGCTCATAAGACTTGAAAGTCTTAAGTTACAGAGGCCTAAACCTGTGCTTAAGCAAAATCCCCCATAACCTTCGACATTGCCCTACAAGCGGCTCAATGCTGACCCTTGTATACAATCCATGGGCGCGAATAAACATTTCCCTAACTAGGTCCCATCCGAGACTAGGGATATGTATGCATGATGAACAACCCTTATGAGTCCTCTCGACTTACAAGGAGAAAACCCTCTTGTAGGATCCTTACGACTTACAGAGGAACATATACTTACGAATCCTCACGATTCCTAAGGAGAAAATACACCTACAAGATCCTCACGACTTGTAGGGAGAAATAACTTTGTGAGACCCTTACGGCTCATGAAGTCAAAAGCCTTAGTCGACAAGACCTTAACCCTGTTCGCTAAGCAATCTTTGATCGATATCGACTGAGGCAAATGATGATTCGCTCCTGGCAATATCCCAGTTGTAGCGGTGCTGATGCCGAAATCAGTGTCTAATTCCAGGCTTACAGCGAAAAGCCAGTAGGCCGCACATGCATACGAAATAGCCGAAATGATGGGGAAACTTGCAATAAAAAGCAGCAAGTAAAAACGTATGCACACAAAATAGCCGAAATGATTGGGCAACCCGCAATAAAAAGCAGCGAGTAAAAATAAAAATAAACAGCCGAGATGATTGGGCAACTCGCAATAAAAATCAGCGCGTAAAAATAAAAATAAATAGCCGAAATGATTGGGCACCGCGAAAAGTAGCCGAAATGATTGGGCAATCGCGACCTTCGCGATATAAGAGCTGAAATGATAGAGCATCGCGGAAATAAAACAATAAAAACAAATATATGAAACCTTTTGCCCTACAGTTGAGATCACATCGATCCCTGTATACAATCCAAGGGCACAAACAAAGAGGGAACCACACCTTCCCAACAGGCTCCGCCATAAAGCTAAGCCAAATCTCGACGATTCACTAACAGCCTGGAGACCAACAGCGACGTTCCTCCACATTCCAGCAGGGCACGGACGTGACATCACCAATCGGAGCCGCGGCAAAGTCCGCAGTTCCAAGACTCTGCGGTTCACAGACAACTTAAATTCAACAACGACCTCCATCTCGGAAACAAGTCAACAACGACCTCCGACCCGGAAACAAGTCAACAACGACCTCCGACCCGGAAACATGTCAACAACGACCTCCGTCTCGGAAACAAGTCATCAACGACCTCCGACCCAGAAACAAGTCAACAACGACCTCCGTCTCGGAAATAAGTCAATCAAAGACCTCCGACCCAGAAACAAGTCAATCAAAGACCTCCGTCTCGGAAACAAGTCAACAACGACCTCCGACCCGGAAACAAGTCAATCAAAGATCTCCGTCTCGGAAACAAGTCAACAACGACCTCCGACCCGGAAACAAGTCAGCAACGACCTCCGACCCGGAAACAAGTCAATCAAAGACCTCCGTCTCGAAAACTAGTCAACAACGACCTCCGACCCGGAAACAAGTCAATCAAAGACCTCCGTCTCGGAAAGAAGTCAACAAAGACCTCCGACCCGGAAACAACTCAATCAAAGACCTCCGTTTCGGAAACAAGTCAACAACGACCTCCGACCCGGAAACAAGTCAATCAAAGACCTCCGTCTCGGAAACAAGTCGACAACGACCTCCTACCTGGAAACAAGTCAATCCAAGACCTCCGTCTCAGAAACAAGTCATCAGCGACCTCCGTCTCGGAAACAAGTCATCAGCGACTTCCGCCTCGGAAACAAGTCAACCGACGACCTCCCCGGCGGAGCTATACTTCGACTTAGAAACAAGTCAACTCACCAACCACTTACGGATTCTCTCGATTTGTAAGGTGGAAAATTCTCTTATAAGATCCTTATGACTTATAAGAGAAAATACACTTGGGAATCCTCACGATTCCTAAGGAGAAAATCCACCTACGAGATCCTCTCGATCCGTAGGGAGAAAAGTCTCTTTGAGACTCTCACGGCTCATAGAGTTGAAAGGTCTTAGGCGGCAGATCTGAACCTGCGGCCTAAGCTATCGCTATCTTTTGGAAGAAACTAAGTTATCTGCCAATTATGATTATCAAGTCAACATGCTGATAATAAAAGAAAGAAGAAAGCGACAGAAAGAACACCTGATTGGCGTTTAATCAAGCATTCGAGACACACTCATTCACACATGTGCAAAAGATTCAGTACGAGAAATAAGACAAGTTGGGATAAAAAATTTTCATTTATATTGCCAAAAATCCTTACAATCATGAAAGCAGTAAATGAGAAATAGATTCTACAATGGAATAACCTCAGATCCAGGGCACAGATTGAGGAATTCAAAAGTAAGGCCTTCCAGAGTTCTTCTGGCCTTTCTGATTATCCTCGTGCGCAGCCTCTCGCACTCCTATGTGTCAAGGTCTTCGGCAAGGCCCCCTATCCTTTGATAAGCAGCGATTATCGTCGTCTGCTGGAAAATTTAATGTAGGATGTCGATAAGGTTATCCCGCCGCTTCTTCGAGATCAGCCCCGACAAGTACACTGAATGCACCTTATCTTCGGCATCATCCAGCGCATTGAGCGGTACGGCCTCGTGGAACCCCGGGAGTGCTCTCCAAATCGCTCCCAGCACGAATTTCAAGAGAGCTGAACGACGAGGAAGCAGCCAACCAACGCTTGCGTGAAGGCGACCCATAACCTCCGCACACCGGGCATCTGTAAACTCCTGGTTTTGTTGACGGCCCTGTACACGGATGTCTTCATAAGTAATGAACTCGTGCAGGCTATATAGACGCACCGCCATGATACCTGAAGAAAACAGTACAGGGAGATTAGCAAATAATAAGATACAGAATGTTAAAAGTTAAACTCCTTGAGAGCAATGCTTTGCAGACAGGAGTGACTTCGGTCAAAATCAATTATGAGGAAAATTTGAAGAAAATCCCTTGAGAACATTGAGAGCTTTGCTCTAAGAAGATGATATAATAATAATAATAATAATATCAAATGCCATCTTTAACTTCCAGGATCCATGAGGAATTCTTAAGAGTTCTTCTGTATGATTTGGAAGGAGCAAAACTCCATTAATGAATTAAGAAAACACAAGGACAATCTTTTAGAGAGCAAAGCTCTATTAATGGAACCCTAATAAGATTTCTTTAGTTTTCTTTAGATCCCTTTAGACGTATAGAGCAAAGCTCTGCTAAATGAAACCCTAAATATGTTTCCTTTAGATCAGGGATCTATTAAGAGCAAGGCTCTGTTAATTAAAGTTAACTTAATTTAATTTAAATTAATTACCTCAAAAGTTCTAAGAAATTCTAATTCTTAGAGTTCTTAAAGACAAGAGCAAAGCTTTGAAGATAAAATTTTTGAAGATGATAATCATCTCTTAAGGGCTAAAGGCCCTATTTATAGGCATCAAATGCCCTTCCAACTTCCAAGAGTTGCCGCGACGGTTAGAATTCTGCCACCGCTGCGCTCACGTTCCAAGGGCCACATAAGCGCAACGGTGGGGAGGGGGGCATTTGTTTACCCCAATCAGAGCAAACCTCTGTTCAAATTCCAAGGCAGGAAACGAAGCAACGTTTCTGTTTCCCCCAATCAGAGCAAAGCTCTGCTTTGAAAATTAAAGTAAAAATTAAAAGTTAAAATAAATGAAGCAACGCTTCAGATTTCTTGCACTGCGTGCAACACACCACGTGTCAAAATCAGACAGCCAGTGCAAGGAGCGCAGCGCGCAAGGCAGCGCGCCCAATCAGAGCAAGGCTCTATTTAAAACAAAAATTAAAGGAAGCAACGCTTCAGATGACTTGCGCTCTGCGCTGCGCGACACGGGGCAGCGCAGTTGCGCTGCGCGCCACGTGGCAGTGCAATTGTGGCAGCACAGTTGCGCTAGCGTAGTTGCGCTGCGCTCTGTGCTGCGCGACATGTGGCAGCGCAGTTGCGCTAGCGCAGTGCGCTGCGCGACACGTGTCAGCGCAGTTGCGCTGCGCTGTGCGCTGCTTGACACGTGTCATGCGCTGGGGCGCTTGCGCCAAACAGAATTAAAATTCTAAAAAGATCTTTCTGTTCTTGTTAAGAACAAGAAGATTTCCTTCTGTAAAACAGAAGCCCTTCGATCAAAGATCCAACGGTGGAGAAAATTCTCCAAATTACTCAGAAAAAGATCTCGTTAACAAATTCAACAAACTTATGGGCACTATATAAAGACCCCAAGACCTCAAATCAAAAGGAGGAACATTCTTTGAGAAATTAAACAGAGAGAACTCTGTGGAAATTCCAAGAAAAAAGAAAGAAAGGTAAAAGACCTTTTAGATAGAAGAATTTCTTCTGATAGATCATCGATCCAAAAACAAGATCAATGATCTTTAATAAAAAACAAAATAAAAACAGTGCTTTGCACTTTTTATGAACCTCTGGTTCCTGAAATAAGAAAAAGCTTGTTTTTCTTTGATCTAAATTAGATCAAGAAATCAAATAGTGCTTTGCACTTCCTTTATGAACCATTGGTTCTTGAATCTAAAAGATTCTCAAATTATAGTGCTCTGCACTTGCAAATCTGCGCTGTTGCACTCCTGGATTGGCGCAAGCCACCAGAGAGCGCCACGTGTCAGTATCTGAACCACTTGCGCTATGCGCTTTTGAAATAGAGCCTTGCTCTCTGGAATTGGCGCAACTCACCAGAGCGCGACACGTGTCAGCAGCGCAAGCGCAGCGCATTGGCGCAGCGCACTGCGCTTGCATGACACGTGTCAACACCACAAGCGCTTGCGCTCTCTGATTGGCGCAAAGCGCCTGACAAATGCAATGCATTTCCTAAAGGGCCAGGCCCAAATCAAAAAGACCAGTAGGCCAGAATAAATTGCAAAGCAATAAAAAGGGCAGAGCCCAAGTAAAATTGATGCTCTGCATCTTTTATAGAAGGGCAGAGCCCAAGTAAAATTGATCATTCTCTGCCCAGGTAAAATTGGTGCTCTGCATCATTTATAAAATGGGCCAAGCCCTAGTACAGGCCAAAAAACAAATAAAAGTGTTGAACATTTTTTTACTGGACTTAGCCCAATCGTGGCCGTAAGTCCTCAAATTAAATTGACTGAGTAAGATTGCTCTCCTAAATCAATTTACCTCCGGTTCAAGGGTACATCTACGAACTCCTCTGACACCTATCGTTGTAATCCTTCAACGACGTCAGAGAGGTGACGGGTCCCGACAACCACACATTAATACGGACTGCGGGGTCCTTAAACTCGTGGACCGAAACGTCCTTAAACTAATGATGGACCGAAACGTCCTTAAACTAATATTAATCCCAAAATGGGAATGTTGGACCGAAATGTCCTTAAATTAATGATGGACCGAAACGTCCTTAAATTAAATAATGGACCATCACGTCCCTAAACTGGCGACGGACCGAAACGTCCTTAAACTAATTATGGACCACCACGTCCCTAAACTGGCGATGGACTGAAACGTCCTTAAACTAATATTGGACCGAAACGTCCTTAAACTAACGATGGACCGAAACGTCCTTATACTAATATTGGACTGCGGGGTCCTTAAACTCGTGGACTGAAACGTTCTTAAACTAATGATGGACCGAGACGTCCTTAAACTAATATCGGACCGAAACGTCCTTAAACTAATAATTGACCACCACGTCCCTAAACTGGCGACGGACCGAAACGTCCTTAAACTAATTATGGACCACCACGTCCCTAAACTGGCGATGGACCACCACGTCCCTAAACTGGAATATGGACCACTACGTCCCTAAACTGGAACAATAAAGCCTCCAAATGCTCTTTTGCCGGATCTAAATGATCCCGTTTAAGTTGATCTTATCCCCAAACATGGCTAACGTATCCTTAAACATTCAAATGTACTATAAAAATCCAAATCAATTTCGGTTCAAGGGTACATCTCTGAACTCCTCTGACACCTATCGTTGTAATCCTTCAACGACGTCAGAGAGGTGACGAGTCCCGACGGCCATATATTAAATGGATCACCACGTTAAGTTGATCTTAGTCTCAAACAGGACCAACGTATCCTTAACGAACGTTTAAGTTGATCTTAGCCTCAATATAGCTAACGTATCCTTAAACTAAAAACACCAAATCCAAATTTAAGTAAATACGGATTTGGACTAATCCACGTCCTACGGGCGACAGCATTACTCAGTCTCTGTATACAATCCACGGGCAACCACAAACAAAACAAACACCCACGACACGAAGTGAAATTCTGGAGAAGGAGAAAGTTGTTACCGCGATGCGGTAGTGTAATTAACTGCAGGGGCTTGCGCCTGCAGGGAAGAGCGTCCCCACAATCAAAACCCCCTCAAGCGAGGGGGAATCTGATGATGTCTGCTACATCGGCCGCATCCGTCTAAACCTCCGATACACGGTGCCATAAATCAACTTGGCATCTTCGGAGAGGTAGACGGATAAAACCAAATAGCATCTGCCCCGAATCTCAGGCAAGACGTCCTAACGTCTCGGCCGTTGTTCGGAGGGGAACATATACGCTTCTCATGCCAGTTAGGGGAGATGGCCGTCTCGCAGCTATTGGTATGTCGTACTAGAGATAGTATACAGGTGCTCATTGGTCTATGAGTTACACTGGACGGACTCGATGGGAACTGCTGGTTGGTATTATATCTATCGTCAGTTAGCATTTCCCGGATGACATGAGTACAGGTTAGTCCGTTGACTTGACATCACTATTCTTCTTAAGTGTGTTCCCATTGTACTTAGATCACTACCCTACCACGGCTTAAATGAGTCGTGCAAACAGGTAGCAGTTGGGTGCAGTCCTGAAGCAGTTGGAGACAGTAGTAGATAGAAATGATTCAACTCTCCCGGTATTGAGAGTTGATATCGCATTGTGTTCGGATAGACAATACACAAATTCCCTGGCCATGGCAAGTGAGATTTACTGATAGGTACATCAGTAGTTTCTCAGGGTGTATTAGGCTTTACACCGACATGACTTATTACGCTATTAGGGGTCTGACGTTTACTACCCATAGGCCCGATATGCGATACTCTTAGACGAACAAACCGGACTGTACGGAGATTGTCACGGATAGGCTCAGTAGGGGTTCGGATGAGTTCGCTCGTCGGCCTTCTTTTCGACAGATATCTAGGTAGCCGTTACGTACAGTTAGTGCCGTTGACGGGCTTGTGGTTAAACCCACTGTCAGCGTACTGTCGAGTCTTTAGAGTCCCATACAGAGGGTTTCCCTAGTTCAGGCGAAATGATGTTGAGACCGTATGGTTTTACGTGTAGGGTTCCGATCATATACGTGTACTGGCTACACAGATGTTGTTCGGACGGATAATACTAGTGGGCTTTGGATTAAGCCGGTTTCTAGTATTATATTATTGGATTATCATCATCTCATCGTATTCGTACTTTTGCAGTACGAATACAGGTATGTATATACGGTGAGGGCATTCTTGTAATTTTACAAGAGATATTTCTAGAAGGGGACACCTCATTATTGGATTTATCTATTTTTGGAAAATAGATTAATGAGGTGGAAAATGGAGATATTTGTGGCATAGGTGAAGCATGGATTATTCCTTTAGTTTATTGGTTTGCCTTCACTATTCAAGCATGGTTGTTATTTGTTTATGCAAAATATTGCATGCTTGATTATTGAAAGAGAATGAGTCATTCTTCACTTGCACAAGGCTTGCTCATTTGCACATTTTCTTTCTCTCTCCATTTTACTTCTCCTTCTTCCTCAAGACCCTAAAACCTCACATGTGTTGTGAACCCTAGGGTCATTTGAGATAAAATACTTCAATAAACACTCTACATCTTCTAAGTTACCTAGATTAGTGAATTAGGTACCTTAGTTACCTCAGTTTAGAGGTTGGAGCTTGAACCATAGACTCTCGGGTGGATCGTCTTTGACACGAGAAGGCCGCCGACCGAGCTAGATCCGCAACTTCGAGGAGCTCAAGCTAAGTTGAAGAAGACCTGAAGGACTTGAATCAAGTAGGTATAAAACTCTTCCATAGTAGTTTAGAACGTTTAAGTGTTTAGCTAGTTAAGGTTTCCGAAAAGATCATGTATGATAGGTCAGTGTTGCAAGTATAAAAATTGTTTTTTGTAAATTCTGCCTCCCCATAAGTGCATGGGGTGTGCAACATCAACTTACACTAAGGAGTGCCAAATCGATTTCGAGCAGCTCAAGGCACACCTGGTGACCCCTCCGCGTCTCACCCGACCAGTTGAGGGGGTCGAGCTGATTTCGTGGTCAATTGCACCATTCCCAATAAAGAAGGAGCGCCGGCGTGAGGCCCTAACCTACGACCCTCAGTCGAGGAGACATTCGGTCCGATTCCAGACTGGGTACTTTATAGGGACGGCTCCTCCATAGAGGAAGGTAGTGGAGCCAGGTTAATCATCCGTGGTTCGAATGAGGCAGAGATGGAGTACTCTCTGAGACTTGGCTTGAAGGCGTCAAACAACGTCGCAAAATACGAAGCCTTATTAGCCAGGCTACGAATCGCCTCCGAGGTGGGGCTAAAGACGATCAGGATCCACAGCGACTCCACGCTAGTCGTCGTCCAGGTGACCAGACGTTTTGAAACCTGGGAACCCCTGATGATGAAATACCCGGCGGTGGTAAAAAGACTTCGGAGAAATTTTGACGTTGTCCAGGTAGAACATATTCCCAAGAGCATCAACGCTAAGGCCGATGCGTTAAGCAAAATCACCTCTTATTATTCGGCCAATCACAAAAGTAACATCCTCTTCAAACTCCTGCCACGGCCCAGCATGGAAGATAGAGAAGTAATACACCCGATCTACACTGCTCATGGGGATATCTCGAATTGGAGAATACCAATTGTGGAGTTCCTTAAGGACAGAGAACTCCCTGAGGATTGGGTCAAGGACCGCCGGCTCTGTATGAAAGCTCGTCACTTCGTGTGGAGCAAAGAAAACCTATACAAAAAGTCATACACCCAACCTCTACTCCGATGCGTCGATCCCAAGGAAGCAGATTACGTCATCCGAGAGATATATGAAGGGGTCGGAGGAGTACATCAAGGGGCCCGCTGTCTAGTTCAAAAGACACTGTTGCAGGGGTATTACTGGCCAACCATACACTAAGACGTAGAAAAGCCGGTCAGAAGATGCAAGACCTTGTTTACGACCGAAAACAGAGACGAATTATGATTGATCGTCTTGCCTGAATTTGCGGGCAGATGCTATTTGGGCATTTCCATCCACCTCTCCGATGATACTGTTGGATATGTATGCTCTAGAGGCCTGTATTGTATAGGATGCTAGGGATAATGTTGGGGTCAAAAATTACACCCCGGTTGACCAAGTCAAAATCAAAGTCAACCCCAAGCCCAGGTCAAAGGGACTGGCCCCATGACAAAAAGAATGAAACCATAAATTGGTTTAATGTAATTCTTTATATATATATATATATATATATATATACATATATATATATATATATATATATATAGAGAGAGAGAGAGAGAGAGAGAGAGAGAGAAATAAATGTATGTAAAATAGGCAAAAATCCAAAATTTTGTAAACCCCATGACTTATGTGCAAAAAGAGATAAGCACATAACGCATGGGGTGGCACAAGTGCCATTTGGCAAAGCTCAAGGTGCTATATATAAAGTGTGTAGCCCATAAAAGCAAACATGATGAAAAAATCAAGAACAACATTTTCATTCTCTCAAATTCTAGGATTTGTGCCTCCTTCTCCTTCTTCAAGGTTCTAAACCTTCTTTCTTTTTTTGAATTAAATCAAGAGTTCAATCCCTCTTTTTCCAAAAGGAAACTGTTTTTCACCATAAAACCCATAAAGGGGAGCTCAGATCTCCCATTAGATCTCTAAAAGGGGAGATTTTTAAGTCTCATTCCCTTTCCCCCCCCCAAAGATCTAGCCAACAGAGAGGATGAAGAATGAGACCCATCTCCAAGAATCCCACTTTGGGAAGATCCAGGGCTCAAGGGAGAAGAAAGGGGTCCCCTTTCATCAGCTCCAAAAATCTCTTAGAAGTTTAACTCCAAAATAATAATAATAATAATAAATCCTTTTTTCGTAGGAGTTTAACTCCAAAAGTCAATTGGGCGTACAACTCCCAGTGCAGGGGCAAAGCCTCTTCGTCCTTTTTTTAGGAGTCTAACTCCGAAAGTCAATTGGGAGTAAAACTCCCATTATAGGGCGTTAAGCCCCCCTTTTTGCTGCTGGCGCCCAGCGTCCGCGTGCCAAGCACGTGAGGCCCTGGAGCCCAGTGCCCGCGTGCCAAGCACGTGAGGCGCTGGCGCCCACCACCCAAACCCCGCGTGCCAAACACGTGAGGCACAGGCGCCCCCATAAACTCTGCGTGGCTCCCGATATATCCAAAACCCCTCAAGACACACATACGCACACTGCACATTGAGTTCGCATGACCAGTTTGACCCGTCAATCGAAGGTTCCTTCGCTCCAGGTGAGGGGTAATTAACGGCAGTTTAGTTTGCGGCCGTCGGAGATTCGGATCCCTAAAATCAATAAACCATTGTCTACCTTAGGCAGGGGGAATCTGTAGTACGCCAGATAAATGACGCATATTCCCATCTCAATGGGGTGACGAAAAAAACCCTACAGACTCTGGCACGCCCGGTACGAACTTTCTCTCCTACCATATCTTGGATCAAGTGTTCATGCGAACTCATTTAACATATATATCGATGATTGTACTGAAATAATGTTTTTTCGTTCAGCAATCAACATTCAACGACAATGCCTTCTAAGATTGATTCAGCTTCCTACGCGATCCCGATCCCGTATGTTGTCAAGGTCAATGCTCGCGTGGTCCTCCCCTCAAGCCTCAGTCGGCTGTAGGAGGAACTACCCCGTCAATTCGGTTCCGTCATCATCTATCCTACCGGAAGCGCTCATTTAGAAGAAATCCTGGCAAACTAGGTGTCCAAGCCGGTCTCAAGGGGTAAAAGGACGAATGTTGTAATCGCTAAGTCACCACAACCCAAACTTATGACGGTGTCTGAACGACTCTCTGGTAAGCCAGCCGGAGGCAAGACTTCCGGTACAAAGGGCAACATCAAATGTTGCGGACGAGCCCAGGCGACGACTTCAACAAGTGCACAATTAGGCGTATCTACAAAGCCCTCCATTGTCCGATCTATGTTGGTTTCCTGAAGAGCCATGGCTAGCCAAGTGCTCAATACAGAAAGGTTGAGACAGAAGCGGCTTAGATATCAAGCCAACAAAAGGGCCAGGACTCCGGCCAAATGGAATCTTGTGAGATTCCAAGAGCAGGGTCATCCCGGGACAATGGCTGAGTCGGCCGTAAAAGTCAGCAATTCTTTTGAACCTCTGAAGTGGGTTCAGAAAAACGCCATGACCGCTAGAATCAAAGAGACAACAGTCCAAACGATGTTAAAAAGAGACGTGTTCCAACCCCAACAAAGAAAGCATGACACTGGTTCCCTCATAAAAAATAAATAAATAATGAACCAAAAAGTGATGGAAAAATTCCCCAAATGGAGCATCACGTGCCCACACGTGATGCGCCTTGGAGAAAAAATTATAGGCAGTACGCTTAACAAATAAGGCTGAAACTGAGCCTCACGTGCAGGCACGTGAGTATCTATATACAAACTATATAAGCGCCTTCCTAAAACAAATAACATGCCAGAAGGCGCATCACGTGCCAACACGTGATGCTTTTATCTGGGACTGCTGCATATAAGCAAACCGGCCTAGTGATATGGGTCACGTGCTACACGTGGGGGTTCCTAATACCCTCTGAGCCGTTAAAATTAAATTCTAAATAAGAGAGATCAGAACCCTATTTGGAAAATATTTCCCCCAATATTTCTAAACAAGAAAGATCGTGCTCTGTAAAAAAAAGCACCATTGGATTAAAGATTCAACGGTGATTAAAAATCACCAAGCTAAAAAATAAGCTCTGTATGGGAAAATATTTTCCCAATCTTTCTAAACAAGAAAGATTGTGCTCTGTAAATCAGAGCACCGTTGGATTAATGATCCGATGGTGATTAAAATCACCAAGATACAGAATAAGTTTTGTATGGGAGAATATTTTCCCAATATTTCGAAATAAGAAAGATTATGCTTTGTAAAAAAGAGCACCGTTGGATTAAAGATCCAATGGTGATTAAGAATCACCAATCTACAGAATAAGCTTTATGTGGGAAAATATTTTCCCAATCTTGTTAAAAACAAGAGAAATGTCTTCTATAAAACAGGAGTCCCTAGATCAAAGATCCAACGGTGGGTAAAATCCCCGAATCAATCAAAAATCTCTCAATGAGAGATTTCCTTAACAAAAATCAACAAACTTGCCTCTACTATATAAAGGACTCGAGACAGAAGAGAGAAAAGAGAGGAGACCCCCATAAGATTTGAGAAAACAAAAAAAAAGAAGGGGAGTTCTCTTCAAAGAAAAAGAAACCCTAGGTGAGGAAAAAGACTTAGAGATCATTTTATCTCCTTTTACTAGAGTTTAACTTTTCAAAAAAAGAACATAGTTCTTCCTCTGGTTGAGGTCTGCAGAAGCAGATCATCCCATTGTTCCCCTCCGAACGGCGGCCTGGACGTCGGGACGTCACGTGCCTGAGGTTCGGGGCAGATGCTGGCACGCCCGGTGGGACCTTTTCCTTTTTCCACTCCACACTTCGTGTGTCTTCTTCGCGAACCAATCGCGGTTTGTTAAATGGTTGTCCTCGAATTTCAAGTTGCTAAGATTTGGTCTTTTGTCTGGCGCAGAACTCAAGATTCAATGGCCACCAACTGCTCGAAATGCCATTGCAGTGGACGTTCCACCTCACCGCGAGGTGTAGCATATGGGCCCCAGGCGGCTTCCTTCCTGACTCTGCCGGTAGACCAGGTGACTCAGGCCACCACCGGTTTATTTTTCGGGACCATGGTCCCACCTGCAAGCTTCTCCATGCCGATATCCGCACCAGAAGCGAACAAGAAGTCGGTATTCGACCGGCTCGCTGCTGCTACGACCCCTGTCAACGGGTCGCCCGCTACTAAGCTGACAGCCTCTGTTTTCACCAGACTAGGTCAGGATCATAAAGTGGCTGTCCCAAAGAGGGCAACGGCCACAGCTTCGGAAGTCGTTGAAGCAGCTTCTCCCATCAGAGAGTCGGTCTTCACAAGACTGACGGTTCCCACTCCTCCCCCAGTTGGTCAAAAAGCATCAGTCTTCGATAGGCTGACGTCGACTGTTACCCCACACCCAAACATGGGGCAACAAGAAACTGTCCCGATATCTGAGCCAGTCCCAATGGCTCGTCGTGCGTGACGTCGCCATTGGCAGCGAATAAGGAAAGCAGGAGGCAACTCCCCTTCAGGGCTAACCCCGCCTGCTCCAGTGGCGGAGGTCAACGCTGCTGTTCCAACTGGGAACAGCTTTGAATTGCTAAGGAAGGTGAGAAAGAACTCCCCGGTTGCTACATTGAAAAGGTCTCCTCCACCCATGGAAAAAGCTCCGGAGACGAAACAGGAACAGCCCCCTCAACGGCTGTCATCAAAAGTTTATAAAGTATGGCGCAGGGTTCAAAACTCTGTGATCGATCCGGACCACTTGCGTCACCAGAAGAAGGCGAAGGTGGAGAGTAACAAAAACTGCTCCATTAAACAGCAGGGGGCAACAAATGCTAGAATGCCCGCTTCAACGGCTCCTTCAACCTCAAAGGTCTACAAAAGAAGGAGGCCGGAGAAAGCTCCCGCAACAGCAGCAAGAGTTAACAATGGTGAACCTAAACGCCCCAAGTCAGGGGGCATAACAGTTCATACGATCTATATGGCTTCAGGAAAAGAAGAAAGTCGTACTTCTACGGGTCACCGACCGCTTACCCGGTCAGTGACCAGGTCTCAGGAGCAGCAACAAAAGCTCCAGGAGATGATGACTACAATGGCTGCACTCACGGGGCCAAAAGAGAATCCTGAGAAGTCCTTAGATGAACGCCAAGAGGAGGAGACCGACGCTGAGTTCCTCCGCCGAATACTGGAAAAAAGAGACAAAGAGGCTGCGGAACAGGCGGCCAACATAAAGAAAATGGCCCTCCTGTTCCAGGATGTGGTGGGTATGATGATTCAACCAGATCCACCTGCTGGAGATCCCCCGATCATTCTTGAAGATGATAGGGGAGAGACATCGAATCCTCCACCGGCTCTATCCGCAGCTAAAGAGGATACCATATCAAAAGCTGATTTGGATGAATATATTGCTCAACAAATACGGGTCCATCAGGCGGTTGAAGCAGCCGGTCAGATCGTGAAAACGGGGCGCCCATATCCGGGATGGTACGACCAAATCAAGTACCCGCCAGGTTACACGATTCCTAAATTTCATGTCTACAAGGGGACCGGCAACCCCCATCAACATGTTGCCCAGTTCAGGGCGCTGTGTGGTAACACTGGAGGCGACGACAAACTCTTGCTGCGCCAATTCGTTGGAAGCTTATCAGACACGGCTTTCGAGTGGTATTCCGAGCTCCCCAACGACTCTATTAAAACCTTTGCGGAGATGGAGCTGCTCTTCACCCAACGTTTTGCAAGCGCCAGCGAGCGTACTCCGATGACGGCGCTGATTAACGCCAGGGTAAAGCCCGGCGAGACGTGGGTTCAATACGCTATACGGTGGCGTAATCTATGGTCTAAGTGTGAACAACGCATAGAAGAAGCGCCAGCGGTGGGGATGTTTGTTGGAACGCTTGATCCACAGGCAACCATCTCGCAGTTCATGATGTTCTTCAAGCCGATTTCCTTCCAGGCTTTGATCGACAAATTAGCGCAGATGGACCAGATGGGCCATAAACCCCCTCTCCCGAAGCCGGACCCCCGAAACGATAAAGGAAAGGGAAAAGCGATCATCGTCGCCAATGCCCAACAACAGCCGAGCGACTCGAAGCCGGCTGCTCGTCCAAACAATACACGCCCATACGTACCCCTTGAGGACAGGATGGGACGTGCTTACTCCTTCCCCCGTGATAAAACAAGGAGGCTATTCGAGCTGGCATTGCGCAACAGGCTCATAAATCTGCCAGATCCAAAACGTCCGTCACAACCGAATGACGTCAACGATCCTAATTACTGCCCTTATCACAGAGTGTTGGGACATCCAATCGAAGACTGTTACGTTTTCAAAAATTGGCTTGAGAATCAATACCGTCAGGGCAAATTTGCGCTGTCTGACAAATGGAAGGTGAACCCTCCGCAGCCCCACACCTATAAGGGGACGAATACGCCGGGGGCAACATGCTCCGTTATTGAAGAGGCTCCTTGGGAGGTTGTATTATCGGCCAAAACGAAAAGAATGCTAAATGATCTTCAAACCTGCCCAGCGGTCAAGTGGAAGAACCCCTTGGAACCGCAGGTTATTGAGGGAATGTTGAAGCCACGACCGACTCCGAAGACCGATGGTGGTAGTTCAAGCGTTCATAGCCAACCGTCAAAATCTTCGAAAAAGAAGAAGAAGAAATCTAAGAAGCCCGTGAAGCCTGGCGACAAGCGCACGGACTTACAAAAGCAAATCGATGCGCTGGATGAATATAACCAAAAGGCGCGAACTCCCATCACGCTCCAAGATTTCCTTGATCACGTCTTCCAAAAAGAAGATGAGGAGGAAAGTTCATCGGATGAATCTGACAAATATGTAGCAAGCTGTCATATGATTTCCCATTCGACCACGAACGATGAAGGGACTTCTGGCACTGAAACGCTGGGGGCAAAAGCCGAATCAGGAACCCCAGGGTTACCGGTTGAAATGATTAGCGCGTTTCTTAATGAAGCTCGGTTGAAAAGCAAGGCTGATCGAGAGCGCGAGATGGCTATATTCGAAAGGGCTAAGCGTCAGCGACTTGAGGAAGGAGCTGAAATGATCCCGTTGGAGCAAAATGCCTCCACCACTGACAAAAGCCAATTCAAGATAAAAAAGAAATTTGCTAAGGCCATATCGATGGGCATGAAGCTACCACCCTCTGAAGAAAAAGTTACTGGCGCGGTAGAAATGCACCCCTCTTATTGCTTATACCATCAGAAGGTCTCGCATTCCACCCAAGATTGCAAAGCTTTCAATGGATGGTGGCAAGGATACGTCGCTGATCGACAACGATTTAAACGGGAAAAACGTAAAATTCGCCGAGAGCAAAGAAATACGACTAAAGAACTTGAAAGAACTGCCGGCAATTGTCACATGGTTAACACTACCGGGTCACAAGTGCCTACATTTGGGAGCGACTCCGATGAAGAGCTAGAGCTTGGCCCTCTCTTCGAAGAATCCACTTCGGGAAAACAAAAAGAACCGAAGGCCTGCGAGAATATACAGCTGCGCAATCGAACATTACCCGAAAAGAACCTCGGACCCTTGAATAAGAAAAACAAAGGGAAAGAGAAGGTCTCTGAAGACATCGCTTTGGATGACCAAGTTGCGGAAGAGTTAACAGCCAAGAATCCCCCAAAAAAGAATAAAGTAGATTATAATGTCTTGGCGCATCTGAGAAAGCTACCCTCACAACTCAGCATTCTCGATGCCCTATTGCTATCAAAAGAAGCGTGGGATTCTTTGGTTAAGGCCCTACAAGATCCGGACCAGTTCCAAGCTTTCCTAGCCGAACAAAAGATGAAGGATGAATTGGAAGAGGTGCACACAGCCGACGTTGCTTTTGGTGATGAAGACCTTCTCCTCGGAACGTGTGAGCACAATCGCCCACTTTATGTTTCAGGATACTGCCATGACATAAAGATAGGAAAAATCTTGGTCGATAACGGATCGTCTGTCAATTTACTCAATGTGCGAGTGTTAAAGGAGATTTGCATGAGTGTTCAACACCTCGCCCGGGACAAAATCACCATCTCCGGTTTCGACTCTCAATCCTCAAAGACTCTTGGATCTGTGATATTGACGCTACGCTTCGGGGTGCTCGTCACAGACATCAAGTTCCATGTTATAGACGCCAAGACGTGCTACAATGCTTTGCTCGGCCGACCATGGCTACACGAATACAATATCATCCCTTCTACACAGCATCAGTGCATGAAGTATTCTAGGGACGGCCTCGAGTACACAGTGGCAGGAGAGCTGAATCCATTTTCCGTGAACGAAGTTCGCAAGTATGAAGATGCCAAATACTTCCTACCGAGTTTCGAAGACACGGAAAGGTGTCACAAACCGGAGAACAAAACTAACGCAACCATCCCTGTCTTCGGCAGTGACACCGAGGAGGAGGAGGATATAATTTATTCAGGTCCGTCCCGGTCCACCAGGCCAGGACCATCTGTTCCTTCATTGATCTTCGGTAGTGACTCAGAGGATGAAGTTCATGCTGTATTCCCTGCTCGGCCTTCGATACGGGCTTCTGCTGATGAAGAGCGAAGTCTACAGATAACCATGGTGCCGCTTGAACATTACAAAGAACTGGATGCACTTGACACCAACAGCGTAGAAGAATTGCAGACATTCTATATCCCTCCTGGACGAAAAGGCGAGAAAGAAATCCTATTCTACCGTTCTGAAGAAAACAAGGTGGAAAAAGAAATTTGGCACGGCGCGGATCCCACGCTCGACAGGCTCCAACCTATCCGTCTTCCCAAATATTACACCCAAGGTTTAAAGAAACTGCTGAAACGCCAAGGGATGTCCTTCACACAGACCGCTAGAAAAGCCAAATTCTATGACAAGGTCTGGAACGTTCCCGGGACTCAGTGCAAACTGCCTAACGGGAGAACAGAGACGAAAGGACTCGGGTATATTCGCTCAAAGAAACGTGAGCTAATAAACAGCTGTTATGTCATGTATGACTTTGATGAAGAAGCAGACGCTCATTGGGAAGACGCTAATCCTGAATCAGTAAAAGTTCCCGATGCAAGACCTCCTAACCCATCGTCTGAAGAACAAATGAGCAAACCTACAAGGGATGCCAGTCGAGAAGCCCGAGATGATCACGATCGTGAAATGGCAATCTATGAAAAGGCCAAGACACGGCGCCTCCTTCAGCGGGCGATGAAAGACGAAAACGCCGCTCCTTGTCAACCTGCTATGAAGAAGGTTCGACTCGAAGGCAGAAATAAGTTGAAAGGCAAGAGAAGCGCTCAACAACCACAAAGCAAAGCTAAGAAGCCACGCATCCGAGAGCCGAGCGTTGTTGACCAAGCCATCATGAAGAAAATGAGTCGAGCATACTCATTTCCTCAGAACAAAACAAGGAAAATACTTGAGCTTGCTCTGAAACATCAAATGCTTACTCTGCCAGAGTCTAAACACCCTGAGCAAGCAGGCGAAGTCTCCAACCCAAAGTATTGCTTTTACCATCGAGTAGTAGGGCATCCGCTCGAAGATTGCTTCACCTTCAAGAATTGGGTCGAAGATCAATATCAGCTTGGCAAGTTCGCGTTGTCTGATAACTGGAGGGTAGCACCACCACAGAAGCACGAGCCCGAAACCGCGAAAGAAAAACCGGTTCCACATCGGAGTGGACAGAAAAGTCACACCTGTCATGTGATAACAATATTAAAAGAAGGGTCCGACGATATGAACAACCTCCTTTGGTGCTTTGAAAGCGGCAGCGATGAGGTGATCTCAGAATTTCCCCCAGCTCCGAAAGAACTGGAGGATGGAATCCACACTACTGCAGATAATCTCAAGAAAACTGAGTTGGGGACGGAAAATGATCCGCGACCGACATTCGTCAGCGAGCTGCTGTCTGAAGAAAGGGTGGCCGCGTTAAAAGACGTCCTTGTGCAGCATAAAGATTGCTTCGCATGGAACTATTCCGAGATGCCGGGACTAGATCCAGAAGTTGCTGTACATAGACTAGCAATATCCCCAGACGTCAAGCCGATCAAACAGGCGCCGAGAAGAATGCGACTCGAGCTTGAGATGAGCATAAACACCGAAGTCAAAAAGTTAATCGACTCTGGCTTCATTCAGGAAGTTCAGTACCCTGAATGGATTGCCAACATCGTCCCAGTAATGAAGAAAAATGGGACAGTGCGCATATGCGTAGACTTTCGGGAACTTAATAAAGCCTGCCCAAAAGATGATTTCCCAGTGCCAGTCACTGAACTTATGATAGACAATACATCCACTCATGAGGTTTTCTCCTTCATGGATGGCTCGTCGGGGTATAACCAGATAAAAATGCATCCCGAAGACCAGAAGCACACAGCCTTCAGGACTCCTCTTGGTATATTTTGTTACAAAGTGATGCCCTTCGGTTTGAAGAACGCCGGTGCTACTTATCAGAGGGCCATGACAAAGATCTTCGACGACCTCATACATGAAATCGTTGAATGCTATATCGACGATCTTGTGGTTAAAAGCAAATCATACGAAGAAGATCTCGAGCATTTAAAGATCGTGTTTCAACGCCTTCGGCAATACAACTTGAAGATGAATCCTCTTAAATGTGCGTTCGGGGTTTCCTCGGGCAAATTCCTAGGATTCGTCGTTCGACACCGAGGTATTGAAATAGATCCGTCGAAGATTAAAGCGATTATGGAAATGCCCCCGCCGAGGACTCTCAAACAGTTGCGGTCTCTCTAAGGGAAGCTCGCGTATATAAGGCGATTTATAGCTAACCTTTCAGGAAAGTGCCGTCCTTATAGTCACCTGATGAAAAAGGGAACCCCATTCGTTTGGGATCAAAAATGCCAAGGCGCACTGGATGAGATCAAGCAATACCTGCAGAACCCGCCGGTGTTGGCTGCTCCGGTTAAGGGGAAGCCTCTTATTCTTTATACAACTGCCCTCGAGGGTTCCTTAGGCGCATTATGGGCACAAGAAAACGATCAAGGGAAAGAAAGGGCGCTCTACTACTTAAGTCGAGTGCTGCTGGGGGCAGAAAGCAACTATTCTCCCATTGAAAAACACTGCTTGGCATTGATCTTCGCAATAACAAAGCTTAGGCACTATGCGCTGGCGCACGAGGTCCGTCTGATTTCAAAAGTGGACCCTCTCAAATATTTAATGTCAAAAGCCATATTGACAGGACGACTCGCTAAATGGGCCCTGATATTGATGGAATTTTCGATAACATATCAACCTCTCAAGGCGGTAAAAGGCCAGGCCATCGCTGACTTCCTTGCTGAACATCCCATACCTGCCGACTCTCCTTTAAACTGCGATTTGCCAGACAGACATGCATTTGATGCAATCGACAGTGGTGATACCCGTTGGGAGCTTTACTTTGATGGAGCGTCCTCTATGAAAAAGCACAAACAAAGTATGCCAACGATCAAATCAGGGGTGGGACTCATCTTTGTGACTCCCCAAGGAGGAATAATGCGCTTCGCCTTCTCCTTAACGGAGCCGAGAACGAATAATGAAGCTGAATATGAAGCTTTGATAGCAGGCCTCGAGATCGCCATCGATATGGGAATTGAGAGCCTCCTCATATATGGGGACTCCCAACTAGTCGTCAGTCAAGTGAACGGCGATTACCAAACATGCAAACCGGAATTGGTAAAATACGGTGAAAAAGTGCAGCAACTGCTAACCCAAATTCCCTCCTACACTTTGGAGAGCATACCGCGAGCGGAAAACAGCAAAGCGGACGCACTAGCCAAACTTGCTAAAGAACTGGCTGACGAGAACCTCGACGACGTTAGAATCGTGGTACAAAGCCGTCGAGTGCTTGCCCCAGCAGAAGTATCTCCAGAATCGTCTGAAGAAAAAGGAGCGAACGAGGAGACGACCCTACAAATAAAAGACCATGGGAAGACCGAAGACTGGAGAGAAGTTTTCATAGATTACTTCAAGTTCCAACGAGTACCTGAAGAAGCGTCCACAAGACATCAGCTCACGAAACGAGCTCTGTCTTTCGCCTTCGTCAATGATACTTTGTACAAGAGGTCATTCGATTCTCTGTGGTTGAGATGCTTAGGACCTGACGAAGCGAGAAGGGTCGTCCAAGAAGTTCACGACGGACTCTGCGGTTCCCACCAAGCAGGCCCTAAGATGAAGCTGAAGATAAAGCGGATGGGCTACTACTGGCCCACGATGATGCAGGATTGCCTAGAATACGCGAGGCAATGTCATTCATGCCAAATTCATGGAGACTTCATCCATCAGCATCCCAATCCACTGCATCCAACAGTGGCTAGTTGGCCATTCGAAATGTGGGGAACTGACATAGTCGGCCCCATCGAACCGGCATCGTCAAAGGGACATCGTTTCATCTTGGCGACGACTGATTACTTCTCCAAATGGGCAGAAGCGGTACCGTTGAGGGAAGTGAAAACGGAAAACATCCTCCATTTCTTCAAAACACATGTCATATACCGGTTTGGAACCCCAAGAAGGATCATCTCTGACAATGGGCCAGCCTACCGAAGTCATAAGATTAGCCGCTTCGCACAGCAGCACAATATAGACTGGAGATATTCCTCAGTTTACAACCCGCGAGCTAACGGTCTATCTGAGGCCTTCAACAAGACCTTGACGAAGATCATCAAGAAAACGGTGTCACGAAATAAGAAAGATTGGCACGAAAGATTGCAAGAGGCTCTTTGGGCGTATCGAACTACATTTAAAACGGCCACAAACACAACGCCGTACGCGTTGGTATTTGGGACGGAAGCAGTACTCCCCCTCGAGATAGAATTACCCTCTCTATGAGTGGCAGTCCATTACGAGTTGACGGACGAAGAAAATGCTCACCTTCGGTTTGAAGAGCTTGACGCCCTTGATGAAATCCGGCTTCTAGCACAGCAAAATTTGGAAGCTTATAAAGCAAAGATGACGCGCTCATATAAAAGATTGAGCCGCCCGAGGGCATTCCACCAAGGAGAACTCGTGCTAGTCGTCAAAAGGCCCATGATCCCCAATCGCGCCAAGCGGGGAAAGTTTGAGCCAAACTATGAAGGACCGTACATCATTGATAAGGTCTACCAGGGCGGGGCCTATCTACTCATGGACATGCACGGTGAAAGGCCTTTCAGGCCAATAAACGGTCGCTTCCTAAAGAAATACTACGCTTAACGAGCCTTAGTTTAGGTCAATGATAGATGACGACGACTATGTCCGCTCGCTATCTTCCTAAGCTCAGGCTTTATAAGCAGTAGCCAGCCCTCTCAATATTGGACCGAAATGTCCTTAAACTAATATCAGAACGAAACGTCTTTAAACTACTACCGCTGCATCTTTAGACTAACGAGATTCTTGTGAGTAAAAAAAAAAAAAAAAAAAAAAACGGTATGTCCATAAGCAAGAAGGGCACGGATGAAAACCCGAAAGGGCTCCGTGAGTAAAAACAGCAGGACTACCGGCGAATGTTTGTGAAAACCTGAAAGGGCGCAACTTCGTTAAAGAACCCTTACAGAGTCCTCTCGACCCTGTAAGGAGAAACCACCCGCGTGAGATCCTTACGACTCACAAGGGAACAACACACTTAGGAATCCCCACGATTCCTAAGGAGAAAATACGCTTGCGAGATCCTCACGACTCGTAAGGAGAACTCTCTTATGGGACCCTCACGGCTCATAGGATTTGAAAGTCTTAAGTTACAGAGACCTAAACCTGTGCTTAAGCAAACCCCCCACAAACTTCCAATGTTGCCCTACAAGTGGCTCAATATTGACCCTTGTATACAATCCACGGGCGCGAATAAACATTTCCTTAACCAAGGTCCATCCGTGACCGGAGATATGTTCGCATAACCCTTGTAAGTCCTCTTGATTTACAAGAAGAAAACCCCCTGTAGGATCCTTACGACTTACGGAGGAACAAAAACTTAGGAACCCTTACGATTCCTAAGGAAAAAATACACCTGCAAGATCCTCACGACTTGTAGGGAAAAATACCTTTATGAGGCCCTTACGGCTCATGAAGTTAAAAGCCTTAGCCGACAGGACCCTAACCCTGGTCGCTAAGCCTCCTTTGTTCGACAACGACGGAGGCAAATGATGATTCGCTCCTGGCAATATCCCAGTTGCAGCGGTGCTGATGCCAAAATCGGTGTCTAATCTCAGGCTTACGGTAAAAAGCCAGTAGGCCGCTCATGCATACGAAATAGCCGAAATGATAGGGCAACTTGCAATAAAAAGCAGCAAGTAAGATATATGCATGCAAAACAGCCGAAATGATTGGGCAACTCGTAATGAGAAGCAACGGGTAAAGATAAAGTAAAAAGCCGAAATGATTGGGCACCGCGAAAAATAGCCGAAATGATTGGGCAGTCGCGACCTTCGCGATATAAAAGCTGAAATGATAGAGCATCGCGGAAATAAAATAAAACAAAAATAAGAAATGATGAAACTTCGACCCTACAGTTAAGATCACATCGATACCTGTATACAATCCAAGAGCGCAAACAAAGAAGAAACCATACTTCCCCAGCGGATTCCGTCAAACGACGAAGCCAAACCTCAACGGTTCATTTCAACCGAAAAAGCTAGCAAATTTCTCGACTCACGGATACAAACACTCCTTGACGAGAACTTCCTGATCCGCGTCGACCCGCAGAGCCACCAGTGCCTCCGTAGGAACCCTCGACTCGTTTCAAATCCCAAGGACACAAATAATCCTTGGCGCTTGGGACACAAATAATCCCTCGCAAAACTTCTCGACTCACGGATACAAACACTCCTTGACGAGAGCCTTCCTGATCCGCGTCGACTCGCAGAGCCACCAGCGCCTCCGTGAGAGCCATCGACTCGTTTCAAACCCCAAGGACACAAATAATCCTTGGCGCTTGGGAAACAAATAATCCCTCGCAAAACTTCTCAACTCACGGATACAAACACTCCTTGACGAGAGCCTTCTGATCATCGTCGACTCGCAGAGCCACCAGCGCTTCCGTGGGAACCATCGACTCGTTTCAAACCCCAAGGACACAAATAATCCTTGGCGCTTGGGAAACAAATAATCCCTCGCAAAACTTCTCAACTCACGGATACAAACACTCCTTGACGAGAGCCTTCTGATCAGCGTCGACTCGCAGAGCCACCAGCGCTTCAGTGGGAACCATCGACTCGTTTCAAACCCCAAGGACACAAATAATCCTTGGCGCTTGGGAAACAAATAATCCCTCGCAAAATCCTCGACTCACGGATACAAACACTCCTTGACGAGAGCCTTCCTGATCCGCGTCGACTCGCAGAGCCACCAGCGCCTCCGTGAGAGCCATCGACTCATTTCAAACCCCAAGGACACAAATAATCCTTGGCGCTTGGGAAACAAATAATCCCTCGCAAAACTTCTCAACTCACGGATACAAACACTCCTTGACGAGAGCCTTCTGATCTGCGTCGACTCGCAGAGCCACCAGCGCTTCCGTGGGAACCATCGACTCGTTTCAAACCCCAAGGACACAAATAATCCTTGGCGCTTGGGAAACAAATAATCCCTCGCAAAATCCTCGACTCACGGATACAAACACTCCTTGACGAGAGCCTTCTGATCCGCGTCGACTCGCAGAGCCACCAGCGCCTCCGTGGGAACCCTCGACTCGTTTCAAACCCCAAGGACACAAATAATCCTTGGCGCTTGGGAAACAAATAATCCCTCGCAAAATCCTCGACTCACGGATACAAACACTCCTTGACGAGAGCCTTCTGATCCGCGTCGACTCGCAGAGCCACCAACGCCTCCGCGGGAACCATCGATTCGTTTCAAACCCCAAGGACACAAATAATCCTTGGCGCTTGGGAAACAAATAATCCCTAGCAAAATACTCAACTCACGGATACAAACACTCCGTGACAAGAGCTTCTTGACTCACACCTCGGGCAGTAAGGATTCAAAAAGAAACTTACTTCCTGAACAATGGGATCCTGCAAGTCAATCCTAAATGGTCTCTTGCATACTATTCACGGGTCTCACTCTCTGAAGTCGATTCTCGACAAAGAGGGAAACAACCGCCTACGAGTCCTCTCGACTCGTAAGAGGGGCAATGGGATCCTGCAAGTTAATCCTAAATGGTCTCTTGCATACTATTCACGGGTCTCACTCTCCAAAGTCGAATTTCGATGAGGAGGGAAACAACCGCTTGTGGGTCCTCTCGACCCGTAAGAGGGAAAAAACTCTCTTGTAGGATCCTTACGACTTATAAGAGAAAACCACACTTAGGAATCCTCACGATTCCTAAGGAGAAAACCCACCTACGAGATCCTCTCGATCCGTAGGGAGAAAATTCCCTATGAGACCCTCACGGCTTATGGAGTTGAAAAGTCTTAGGCAGCAGAGCTGAACCTGCGACCTAAGCCATCGCCGATTATTAGGAAAGTCAAGATGTGCCCTACTATCCGTCGACCATGTTCGCTAAGATGATGTGCTGATAATAAAAAAAAAAAAGACGGAGAAATGACACAAGGCATTACAAAAAAATATGCATCCTTCATTCATAAAATTTGATTGAGTTTAGGATACATCGTACTAAAGAATACAAGATATACATATATGTTACAAATACCAACGATACAAGGAAAATTACTGAGAAGGAAGCGTCTTGCACAGATCCAGCAATTGCTCGCACACTTCCTTCCATGCCTTTTCCCGATTGGCCACCACTGCCAACTCCGCCTCCACTTGGGCCCGCTGCTGTGCGACGGAGGCAAGCTGGTCCTTCATAGCCTGATGAGCAGCCTCACGGCCTGCGATGTCACGCTCGGCAATATCGAGCGCCCGCTTCAGTCTCAGCCCATTTGAGATGCGCTCCAGAAGGCCCTCGAAGACGGCCTTTACCTCAGCGGCGTTCGTCTCAACTTCGGCCCGCAGGCGAGCAGCGTTGCTTGAAGATTCTTGGCAATCCTTCAGCCTCAAAACCACTTCTTGTTCCAGATGACGGAAATGAGAAGCGCTTTGCTCGAGCCACGCTCCCCGTTGAGTGCTTGAGGCCAAAATCTCAGGGGACAAGCGCATTGACTCTAGCTGATGAAGGCAAGCCTCGATTTCCCGACAATAGTTAACCCAAGAGGCAACAGCACCCTCGTCATGAAAGGTAGCAAATATCGCCAACATCGGGTTAACCGTCGTGGCGAAATCCTCAGCAGACACCGGAGCTGCAATGTCGAATTCCTCGATGTAGTCGCTCAGCATGCGCAAACTATTTGCGGCACCTTTCGAAGACGGACGTCGCTGGGAAGGGCCACCCGGTACTGTAATACGAGACTCAAAAGGCACTGAGACTGAAATGACAGCTGAAAAAGACAAAATGTGATTAGATGATGATCCAATAGATATGGAGAAAATCATTGACAAGATAATTACTATACCGGTGGGAGCAGGTGGCAAGGACGGAAGGGTAGCGCAACCGATCTTTCTTCTCCCCCTTCGATTTGTAACACTGCAGTCAGGACAAGAGAAAGTTAGAAATAATTCTACCATTGGAAAAAAACAAGGATATTAATCAGGAACATTACTCACCGGCGCTACCAGAGGGAGAGGCGAGTTCAGATGAAAAGGAGAAGTGTGGGACCAACACTTGATACAAATGGTCAAAAAGAACTCCTGAAAGACACAATAATGTGAATATAGTATATGGATTATACATTGGAAAGATGGGTTTAGTAAGTTGCAAACTCATACCTTCCAACATCTTTGACGGTGTAAGAGAGGGCTGAGGGGTAGCCATCGCCAAGGCAGTCGTGGAAGGAGCTCCCTCAAGTAGTGGGGCATCAACACTAGCTGCACCTGCATTACGAAAAATGAACTTGTCAGAAAAGATTGTAAAGCAAATAAAAACGAAAACAACAACTTAAGGTGTACCTGAGGAGCTCCCGGCGGAAACAGAGACGACTCCCTCCTCTATCGACATGAGACCACCGCCTGTGGCCTCATCGCCCGATTCAACGGGGACCGTCGTCGTGCTCGCAAGACCGGGAGGCGGCGGAGGACTGCAGACGGGAAGGGCTATGACTGGAGTATTGCCAGATTCCAGAGAAGGAGCGGCTGGCTCGTCTTCAGGAATCGTGGCCACCTCGCCCACTACCATCTCAGGTTCGGTAGTGGCGGTTGTATCGTCCACCGTCGTCGGGGGATCGCCGGCCTCGAGCGCTTCATTCGCCGCCACCCTGGACTCATTTATAATGATCATATCATCTGCCACCACTTCAGGTTCAGCATCAATGACCTTCTCGGCGGCAGGCCCCTCGACCTCCGCCTCAGGCTCCAAAGCCACAACGACGTTGCCCACCGTCGGCTCGAGTTCGGCAGGTACCGCCTCCTCTGCTTCTTTGGGATCAACGGTTTCCGCCTTCCCCTCGATCGGACTCGGCCCTGCAAGAAGAGGGATATAAGGACCAATGACATTAAAAACCCTTTATAATAAAAACTCTGAGAGAAATATTACCTGAAGCGGATTTACCGTTTGCGCTCCGAACTGCACGCGCCACCTCTCTGCGGGCAGTGGATAGGGCGACAGGGGCCTCTTCGGATGGAGTATCAGCTCGAGGAGCGGTGCTCGGGCCCGCTCCCATAGCCAGGGCAGCCCTGCGCGCCTTCGCCTCACGCCTCAACCGCTTCCTCTCCTCCCGAGCGGTCACGAAGGACCTCTGTGATGCCTCCTTCAAGGCATCATCGTCTTCATTCAGGGATGCCTCCAGAGCCTTTAAGGCATCTTTCATCTGCTCTCCAAGACGAACCTCCTGCGGTGGCCCAGAAGAAGCAGGAACGTCAGCAGCTGGTACAACATCTGCGTCGCTAGGAGGGAACGGTATTGAAGTCTCTGTAATTAAGAGGGAAGGGTTAGATCGAACATAACACAAGAAAAATGAAAAAACTTGATGAGTGGAAACTTACTAAGGCCCATAGATGCCCTGAGACGTTCCTCCTCCTGAAAAGTCCTCAGAGAAGCAGCAATGGCTTCTTCATCAGTAATGCCTGTTGAAAGGAAAGAAAGAAAAGCGTTAGTCAAAAATAATAAAGAGGATATGTTGCAATAAAGAAAAAGCGACTAGTAGTTACCTGATTGCGCAAGCTTAGCCAGCCACGCGTCACGCTTCACCAACCATGCCGAAGCTCTGAGAGCAGCCTCCAAGTCTGTATCGTCCGGCGGCGGCATCACCAACCCTGCGTTAGTCCCATATTCGAGCAGACCCTCGGAATAGGGAGCATGAGGTTCCTGGCCGAACGCAACGTCCGCAGCAAAGAGTGACTTCTTTTTCTTTTGCCCTCCAACCCTAGGCTCGCGGGGAATCGACTTCCGTTTGGCAGCCGCTTTGGGACGACGAGTCCCGATGTCCACACCCACACCAGACTCCGGCGAGGGTACAACCACTGCCTCCACTGAAGCACGGGGTGCGGTAGGTGCGTCTGTGATATCAGGGAGCGGCAGCTCACGTGGAGGACTTTGCGCACGTAATGGTCTGCCCCCAGCATCTTTTAGAGGAGGGACCACCAGGATCCTTGGTGCCAAGGGAGCGTTACGATTGGTACCAGGGGGTACTTCTTTACGGTCAATCAACACTCGCCTCTCTTCCTTTATAACAGCCCCCGTCGCATGATTGTACCAGTCTTTATATACATTAAGGAGTCGTGGAGCACAGACCGGTGGGCTAATAAGAAAACGAGAACCCGTGTTCAGGCGCATGAAGTGGTGTAACGCGTTCTCCATCCCTTCTTCATTTACAGCAGGTTCCAATAAGAAAGCCTCTAAGGGTACCCCTTGATCGTAACCCAGTTGTCGGGCAAAACGATGCGGGTTATATCTCATGAAGACTGCTGCACCGCCCTGCCTGAAGACTAGAAAACCCGGTCTAATAGAATACAAATGGAGGATCTCCCGGGCCATCAACACTGAAGCTCCATCCTTGAAGGAGTCCTGTAATGGTCGCACCGCAGTGGTGGACGCCTTCCCAATGGTTAATACCTTATCAATAAAGGACATCCCGACTCCAACGGTGTGAGGGCGAAGCAGTAAACCCCTGGCGTCCCGTGGTGAAGGGGTCACGATTGATGAGCCAATCAGATGTAAAACGCGAGGGAAACCGCACTTGTCAAAGAATGAAGGCCTTTTATGCATGCCAAAGACACCCGCCGTGTGTAACTCGAGCCACGATGCAAAGTAGTGCATCGGGAAGACCACGTGCAGTGCCCCGGGCTCATTGGCATCCGCTGCTCGGCTGAGGCCATGATATAGGTGCGCCAGGCCGGCAATCCCCACGGCCACCTTTACCCCAATGACCATGCGGTGGGCTGGATAAAAGACAGAGGGCCGCATGCGATGAGAATGCATTGGGATCGCGAACCAACTCAGCCACAGCCCGAGAAATCCTAAGAAAAAGGCCTCCTCATCCATCCCAGGGACTGCAATCTCCGCGAAAGATATGGTAGGAAAGTCTGGGAGGAAGAAAGCCTTTTGGTCTATTTCCTTCGTCGGCAGGTTAGCCAAACCTAGACCAAAAGGATCATCCAGAATAGCAGATTTGACGGCTCCTGGCGAAATGACGCTAGGACGGAGGAAGCGAGCAATGAAGTCCTCAAAATTAACTCCTCGGCTCCCGTGTTCAATGAAAAGGGACTCGTAGATGTTCAACACCTTGATCAGGCTTGGGAATTGGTGTTGAATGGCATTTTCTGACGTAATCCCCCTTACCATCGGCTTAGCACCGAAGACATATTCATCTGTCGGGAGCAGCTCTTCATAGTGTTCCCCCATGACTGGTAGGCCGGATACCTCCGCGAATTCCTCCAAGGAAATGGACACTTCCCGATCCATGGCAAGGAAAGTGTGGGTGGGAATATTCCATTGCTCCAAGAAAGCCTTGAACCACCAAGTGGGGAGCGTAGGATATTGGAAAAGAGAGACGTCGACCGCAGTGTACAGTCCTAGTCTTATCAACTGCGACTTCCTCGTCGACAGGATGTACCGGGCCCACGGCAGATATCCAATTGGGTGGCGGGGAATCAAACCAAGGTTATATGATTGCCCCCAGGGTCGTGCTTCTCCCTGACAGATACGGCGTCCTAGGATATCCAAAACCATAGGACGCTGAACCGGGACCGCATCCATAGCGGGATGAAGAAAGCTGTTCGCAGTCCAGTCTATCATCTCCACGGCATACTGCACTGGAGGTGGGTTAGCATAATGAATTGCCGTGATAGGTTCTGACGGCACCGCGCAAGTGAAGCTGCGTCGACCCATAATAATCTGGTTATACCAAGACCCCCAAAGGTGGAGTTTCTTGTACTCCGGGTCATATGCCTTGATCATGGCCAGGACCTCACGGTCCAAAGGCGCCTCTGGAAATCCCTCCTCCGAGCGGACAAACGGGAATGAAGTGTCTTCAGACATGATCGCTGCAAAAAGAGCAATGTAGCCGTCAGTGTCGTAATCCCAACGTTTGACATTGAAAGAAGAAAATGCATTAATTAAATTAAAATCAAAATTAATTAATTACACCGCACCACAGTGCAGTGAGTAGGGGACCAAAGAGGGACCCACAAAATCTAAGTGACAATACGTCAATTAAGAAGACAAACTCATCATTGGATGAGATTGTCAGTTGGTCCTTGGGGGGAACATTCCCATAATAAAAAAAAAGGGGGGAAAGAATCCCTAGAGACAAGGAGAAAATCTCCTCTTTCAGAGCAAAGCTCTGTCACAGAATGACACTCGTCAAATTCTGGTCTCAAAAGAATTAAAATTCCTTAAGAAAGAGCTTAGCTCTATAATATTCCATCAAAAAGAAAGTTTTTGAAAAGAAATTTAAAATTAAAATTTCTGGAATCTCGAAAAATCCATGAAAACTTACAAAAAAAAAGAGTTCTTTGTTTTTCAGATCTAAAAGATCTACATTTGATTCAAGAGCAAAGCTCTGTTCATGGGTTAGAACCCATGAACAAGATCTATGTAGATCTATAGATCTGTGAGAGCAAAGCTCTGTTGATAAAACCCCAAAGGGAATTTCTTTAGATCAAAAGATCTATGAGAGCAAAGCTCTGTGGGTCGAAATTGACTTAAATTAATTTAACTTAATTTTAAATTAAATATTACCTAAAGTTTTCTAAAAAACTTTGGGAAATGAGAGCAAAGCTCTAGAGTTCTGAAAGCAAGAGCAAAGCTCTGAAATTCTTAAGCAAGAGCAGAGCTCTGAAAATCTAAACCTAGAAAATGGTGGAGAATTTTCTAAGGGCCAGAGACCCTATTTATAAGGCGCTTGCGCCTCTTGGAATTCCTCTCGATCCAACGGTCAGGAGGGGTTGCCACCGTTGCACTCACGTGTGCGCCACGTGAGCGCAACGGTGGGGGGGGCATTTGTTTCGCCCAATCAGAGCAAAGCTCTGTTTGAATTCAAAATTTAAAATTTTTGAATTTTTGAAGCAACGTTTCAAGTCTCAGGCGCAATGCGCCGCGTGTCTGGCGCTAATATATCAGCGCAGCGCCCAAGAAGGCGCACCCAATCAGAGCAAAGCTCTGTTTAGAGGAAGCAAAGCTTCAGATCCTTTGCGCTGCGCGCGACGCGCCACGTGTCCAGCGCAGATACATTAGCGCAGCGCACCCAATCAGAGCAAAGCTCTGTTTAAAGGAGGCAACGCTTCAGATCCTTTGCGCTGCGCGCGACGCGCCACGTGTCCAGCGCAGATACATTAGCACAGCGCAGATACATTAGCGCAGCGCACCCAATCAGAGCAAGGCTCTGTTAAAGGAAGCGCCGCGCTGCGCTCTGCGCTGTGGGACACGTGGCAACACAGTTGCGCTGCGCGACACGTGTCAGCGCAGATGCGCTAGCGCAGAAAAAGGGGCTAAGTGCCAAAGGCAATTTAGCCATGCAAAATTACATGCACTTGATAACAACAAATTAAAATACGATGCACAAGCACAATAAAGAGCTCAAATAAAAAGAACACTTAACAGATAATAAAATACTTAATCAAAACATTTATTTATTATTAAATTTAAAAAAAGATCACCGAATACGGGATCAGAGAGACAAGGGTTCACAAAAAGGAAAAGAAAATTATTCAGCTCCCTCTCCGCCTTCTCCATCGCGTCGAAGCGGCGATCTTCCCGAGGGGTAGCCATCCAACGGTCGACGCCGCATTCCTGGGAGAAAGTGGCGATGACGACTCGACGAGCCCGTATCTGGCTCAGCAAGTGGAAAGAGCAGTCCCTCAAAGGTTTGGTGATCAAGTGCGCTTCGAGAAAGCACTCAATCTTATCTTCGGCGGCATCCAGCATTGCTGAGGACATCTCTGCTGGAGGAGGGGGAATGTCGGCGAGCGCCGAGGCAAGGATCATCCGAAGCCAAATGGAATTCGGAGGGAGAGGAGACCCCACACGAGTCAAAAGCTCGTGCATTGCAGCGTCGCATTGCTCGTCCGAGAGAGAAGGGTCCACCAAACGTGCAGCAAAACGAGGAACGATGTCCCGGATCGGCACCTCCCATGGTTGTCGGCGGGCGTGAGGGCGGTTGCAAGCCATGATCGAAGAAGTTCTCTGAAAATGAGAGAAGAAAAGGCTCAGCCTTGAGTTTTATATATAGACCCAAGCACAGAAAATTCTGTGCACAATGAAATCATTGCCAAGGCCCGGGAAATCAGAATTTTGGGAATACAAGTTTGACTTGAAAAGAGGAGATGAAGCGGCGCTTCTGATTCTCCAAAATTTAATAAATGAAGCAACGCTTCAGATCCTCTGCGCTGAGCGCAACGCGCCACGTGTCAGGCGTTGATATATCAGCGCTGCGCCCAAGAAGACGCGCCCAATCAGAGCAAAGCTCTGTTTAAAGGAAGCAACGCTTCAGATCCTTTGCGCTAGCGCTCTGCGCTCTGCGCTGCGCGACACGTGTCAGCGCAGATGCGCTAGCACAGTTGCGCTGCGCTCTGCGCTGCGTGACACGTGTCACGCGCTGGGGAATCTGCGCCAAACTAAATTAAGGTTTTTAAGAAATCTTTTCTGTTCTTGTTGGAACAAGAAGATTTCCTTCTGCAAAGCAGAAGCCCTTGGATCAAAGATCCAACGGTGGGGAAAATTCCCCAAATCACTCAGAGGATGATCTCTTTAACAAATTTAACTAATTTGTGAGCACTATAAAAAGGACCTTAGGCCTCAATTCAAAGGCATCGAGTTTTCTCTTGAGAATTCAAGAACCTTAAACGGAAAGAACTCCGAGAAGATTTCAAGAAAAAGGTAAAGAACCTTCATGGATTAGAAGAAATTCCTTCTAAAAGTCCATTAGTCTAAAAAAAAAAAATATAAGATCAATGATCTTTATATAAAAAAAAAAAGAAGAAAACAGTGCTTTGCACTTCTTGTGAACCTTCGGTTCTTTAAAAGCGATATAAAAAATAAAAGAATAGTGCTTTGCACTTTTATGAACCTCTGTTCTTCGAATAAAGAAGAAATTTATTTTTCTTTGATCTAATTTAGATCAAGAACTTAAACAGTGCTTTGCATTTCCCTTCTTGAATCTAAAAAGATTCTTAGTGCTTTGCACTTCCAAGTTGCGCCGCTGCGCTCTTAAGAGAGCGCCACGTGTCGGCCATAAAACCACTTGCGCTCAGCGCCCTTAAGATAGAGCTTTGCTCTCTGGAATTGGCGCAACTCGCTGAGAGCGCGCCACGTGTCAGCAGCGCAACAGCGCATTGCACTGCGCTAGTGCGCTTGCGCTCATCAGAGCACGACACGTGTCATCACCATATGGACTTGCGCTCATTACTTAGCGCAAAGCGCAGATACATTAAAAAGGGCCAAGCCCAATTAAGAGAAGGCCTAACAGGCTCAATAAAGCGCAAATACATTATTTTAAGGGGCAGAGCCCAAACAAGAACAGATGCTTTGCATCATTTATAAATGGGCAGAGCCCAAACAAAATATTTAGAATGCTATGCATTTTAAAAAGGGGCAAAGCCCAAACGAAGTAGATGCTTTTGCAAATGGGCAGAGCCCAAAATAAACTGATATTCTGTATCTTTTGTGAGTAGAGCCTAAATAAAAAATGCAATGCAAATAAAATGTTGAAATGGACTTAGCCCAATCGTGGCCATAAGTCCTTAAATTAAATTGACTGAGCAAAATGGCTCTCCTAAATCAATCTACATCCGGTTCGAGGGTACATCTCCGAACTCCTTTGACATCCATCGTTGTAATTCCTCAACGACGTCAAAGAGGTGACGGGTCCCAACGACCACACATCGATATGGACTGCGGGGTCCTTAAACTCGTGGACCGAGATGTCCCTAAACTAATATTGGACCGAGATGTCCCTAAACTAATATCGGACCGAGACGTCCCTAAACTAATATCGGACCGAGACGTCCCTAAACTAATATCGGACCGAGACGTCCCTAAACTAATATCGGACCGAGACGTCCCTAAACTAATATCGGACCGAGACGTCCCTAAACTAAGGCAATAGAGCCCGAATGCTCTTTTGCCGGATCTAAACGGTCCCGTCTAAGTTGATCTTAGCCCCAAATACGGTTAATGTGTCCTTAGATCTTTAAATAAACAATAAAACCCCAAATCAACTTTGGTTCAAGGGTACATCTCTGAACTCCTCAGACGCTTGTCGTTGTAATCCCTCAACGACGTCAGAGAGGTGACGAGTCCCGACAGCCAGATAATTAAATCGAGCACTGCGTTAAGTTGATCTTAGTCCAAAACAGGACTAAAGTATCCTTGACAAACGTTTAAGTTGATCTTAGTCGCGACGCGACTAATGCATCCTTAAACTAAAAAACACCAAACTCAAATCTAAGCAAACACGGATTTGGACTAATCCACGTCCTACGGGCGACGACATAACTAAGTCTCCGTATACAATCCACGGGCAACCACAAATAAAACAAACACACATGACACGAAGTGAAATTCTGGAGAAGGAGAAAGTTGTTACCGCGACGCGGTAGCGTAATTAACTGCAGGGGCTTGCGCCTGCAGGGAAGAGCGTCCCCACAATCAAAAACCCCTCACCCCGAGGGGGAATCTGACAAAGTCTGCTACATCGGCCGCATCCGTCTAAACCTTCGATACACGGTGCCATAAATCAACTTGGCATCTCCGGAGAGATAGACGGATAAAACCAAATAGCATCTGCCCCGAACCTCAGGCACGTGACGTCCCGACGTCCAGGCCGCCGTTCGGAGGGGAACACCCATAAGTTGAGAATTTAATTCACATCGAGGCGATTCTGTTATGCAGTCCCAAAACTTAGAGAAAAGAACTAGGTTAGAAGAATTTAATTCTTTCAAAGATATAGGAATTTAATTTCTCTGATAAAGCTAGGGTTCAACCCTGCATAAGAATTTAATTCTTATAAAACAAAGTACTTGAAATTCTCAAGACTAAGATCAAGAGTTCCATGCATATTAGCGTTCTATGCTATAGCGACAAATCTCATGTTCCTACGTGAGCACCTCTGAGGAACAAAAAGGAATAACTGAGATTGAGTCACGTGATCCCACGCGACCTCCAATAGATCTTAGCACTTAGAAAAGAATAGGAAGATAAATTCAAAGGAGGCAGTGCCCAACTTGGTGGCGCCTCACGTGTCTACACGTGATGGTTGCAAGGTTTAAGTGTTTAACACTTATATGTATAGAATGAGGGAATAAGCCCAAAAGAAACAGTGCCAAATATTCAGGTGCCACACGTGCCACACGTGAGCGCTCCAAATTTCATTGTTTAACACTACTTAAGAGCCTCACGTGGGAGCACGTGAGCTCCAAACATTTATCAGTGTTTAAAACAGTGAGAGGCCAACCTTAGCCGAAATTAGCCAAGTCTCCCGAGGCCAAAAGCCTTTTGACCATCAATCAACCGAACCTTCCTATACTCAGGTCCCCCTAAATCAATCTTAGTCCCAGAGATGACCAATTATCTCCTGACACGTGGCATCTAAAATAATGTTCGTTCCACCATGATCTCTCCCTTCAATCTGGAGTTCGGTTCAAGGGTACATCTCTCCACACCTCTGATATATGTCGTTGTAATTCTTCAACGATATCAGAGAGTTGGAGGGTCCCGATAACCAACAGCTCTTGGATTCACTCTCAAACCTATGAACATATCCCAATGAACCGTTATGTCTTTAAACTAGCCCATGGACCGTAATGTCTTTACACTAGCTATGGACCGTAACGTCCTTAAACTAAAACGATAGAGCCTGAATGCTCTTTCGTTGGATCAAAAATAATCCTGAACCCCCGTTAAGAAGATCTTAGTCCAATATCGGATTAACATACCCTTAACAAATATTTAAGTCGATCTTAATCTCAAACAAGGTTAACGATCCTTAAATCAAACCAAACCCAAATCTAAGAAAATACGGATTTGGACCAATCTACGTCCTACGGGCGACAACACAAATTAGTCTCTGTATACAATCCACGGGCAACCAAAAATAAAAAAAACATACACGACACGAAGTGACCTTCTGGAGCAGGAGAAAGTGGTTATCGCTACACGGTAACGTAATTAACTGCACGGGCTTGCACCTACAGGGAAGAGCGTCCCCACAATCAAAAACCCCTCACAATGAGAGGGAATTTGACGAAGTCTGCTACAACGGCCGCATCTGTCCAAACCTCCGATGCATGGCGCCATAAATCAAGTTGGCATCTTCAGAGAGGTTGATAGATAAAACCAAATAGTATCTGCTTCCAAATTCAGGCAAGAAAATCCTATGTAGTTTCGTCTCTGTTTTCGGCTGTAAACAGATTCTGGCACGCCCTGTGGGACTTTTCCCTCTTTCCACACCACACTTTGTGTGTCGTGTTCGCGAATGAATCGCGGTTTAATATGGTTGCCCCTGGATTCGAGGTACTAAGATTTGGTGTCTTACTCCGTGCAGAAGAGAGGATGACGTCGATGGCTTCCAACTGCACCAATTGCAACAACTACCACTCCGTCCATGTTGGAGGAGTGACTTATGGGCCCCAAGCAGCCTCCATCTTTGCGATACCAGTGGAGCAGGTGACTCCGGCCACCACTGGATTGTTCTTTGGGACCATGCCCTCGCTAATGAGCTTCAATGCTTCAATGCCATTACAAGAAGCCCCAAAGAAGTCGGTCTTCGATCGGCTTGAAAATACCACGACCCCTCTCAACGGGTCGTCTAAGTCTGTCGTCTCAGTCTTCGACAGGCTAAGCCAAAGCTCAAGTGGGCCTGCAAAGAGACCCACAATACCCGAAGGGGTTATCCTAAAGCGGATAACCATTCCAGCTCTGGTAGACAAAGTCATCAAAGGGGCTTCTCTTACTATGGGATCGGTCTTCGCAAGACTGGCCGTTCCAACTCCTGCTACGGGCGAGATCGTTACAAGTGCTTCCTCTATTCGAAAGTCAGTCTTCGACAGGTTAGACGTTCCCTCTCAACGGACGTTAGTCTTCGACAGGTTGGCATCAACAGCAGCCTCTCATTAAAGCAAGGGGCATGGCAAGGTCGCTTCTACAACTGAGGTGATCCCATCCGCAAGACATGCTAAACGTCACCACTGGCGCCGAGTGAGGAAAGCTGGGCGCAACTCTCCTTCTAGACTTACCCCACCAACTCCAACGGTGGAAACCGATGCTGCTGTTCCAACTGGGAACAGCTTTGAGCTGTTCAGGAGGGTGTGCAAGAACTCTCCAACCGCCATACTGAAGAAGTATCCTCCGCCTGTCAAAAACACAACATAGGTGACGCCGGAACAGCCTCCTCAGCAGTTGTCCTCCAAGATCCACAGAGTTTGGTGAAAAGTCCAAGACTCTGTAATTGACAAAGATTTCTCTCGCCGGCTGAAGAAGACGAAGGCTCGGCAAGAAAAGGACCATCCAGCCGCTATAGCGCGAAAGGTATCATCTGCATGGGTGCCTGCCGCAACAGCCCCCTCAACCTCGACCTCCCACAAAAAGAGAAGGCCTGAGAATCTCCCACCACTGGCGGCAAATATCAAAGGCAGTGGACCCAAATGCCCCAAGTCTGGGGGCATGGTTGTACACACGGTGTACATGGCTTCCAGAAAAGAGGAAAGCCGTACCTCCACGGGTCATCGACCGCTTACACGGTTTGTGACGAAAGCTCAGGAGCAATAAAAAAAACTCCAGGAGATGTTGACAAGAATGGCCGCACTCACCGGGCAGAAAGAAAGTCCGGAAGTATCGTCGGAACAACGCCAGGAGCAGGAGACCGACACCGAATTCCTACGGAGGGTGCTTTAAAAGAAAGATAAAGAGGCCGCGGAATAAGCGGCTAATATAAAATAGATGGCGCTTCTGTTCTAAGACATGGTTGGGATGATGATCCAGCCGGATCCTGCAGCTGAAGACCCTCCAGTAATCATTGAAGATGACAGAGGGGAAACATCGAACCCTCCTCCGGTTTTATCAGCAGCCAGGGAGGAGATGATCTCCAAATCTGCCCTTGACGACTACATAGCTCAACAAATACGAGCTCATCAGGCGAACAAAGTGGCAGGATAAGTCGTCAGAACTGGGCGACCTTATCCAGGCCTGTACGACCAAATTAAGTACCCTCTAGGATATATGATCCCCAAATTTCATGTGTATAAGGGAACGGGCAATCCAAACCAACACGTTGCTCAATTCAGAGCTCTATGTGGCAATACTGGAGGCGATGACAAACTATTGCTTTGCCAATTTTTCGGCAGTTTGGTGGAGACGACATTTGAATGGTACTCGGAGCTTCCGAATGATTCCATCAAGACATTTACAAAAATGGAGGTACTGTTTACACGGCGGTTCGCAAGCGCAAGCGAGCGCACCCCAATCACGGCATTAATCAACGCCAGTGTGAAACTGGGAGAGACCTGGGTTCAATAAGCAATTCGGTAACGTAACCTATGGTCAAAGTGTGAACAGCGGATAGAAGAAGCTTCTGCTGTGGGCATGTTCGTGGTGACCCTTGATCCTCAGGCAACTATATCCCAGTTTATGATGTTCTTCAAGCCGACCACCTTCCAGGCCTTGATTGGCAAGCTGCCCCAAATGAATCAGATGGGACATAGGCCGTCCTCTTCAAAAATGGATTTCCGGAATGAAAAGGGGAAATGGAAAGTGACCTTCATCGCCAACGCTCAACAACAATCGAGTGACCCAAAGCCGGTGGCTCGCCAAAACAACAGACCGCGAGCCCTCGAAGAGAAGTTGAGACATCCTTACTCGTTTTCCCGGGATAAAATGAGGAGACTATTAGAACTAGCGGTGCGCAACAGGCTCATCACTCTGCCGGATCTAAGACACCCACTGCAATCGGGCGATATCAACAATCCCAATTACTGCCCCTACCACCGAATAGTGGGCCACCCAATCGAAGATTGCTACGTCTTTAAAAACTAGGTCGAAGACCAGTACCAGCAGGGCAAGTTCGTGTTGTCCGTAAACTGGAAGGTAAACCCGCCGCAGCAGCACGCTCCTAAAAAGGTGGATATGCCGTGGGCATCGTGCACATTTATGGAAGAAGCTCCATGGGAAGTGGTCCTTTCAGCTAAAACTAAAAGAATGCTGAAGGATCTTCAAGCATGTCCGGAGATTAGGTGGAAAAGCCCGCTGGAGCCTGAAGTTATTGACGGAATGCTGATGCTGCGCTCAACGCTAAAAGTTGGTAACGATGGACAAAACCTCCAGGCCAACCCTCCGAAGTCTTCAAAGAAAAAGAAGAAGGCCAAGAAGCCCATGCAGCTCAAAGGAAATCGTACGGGTCTGCAAAAGTACATCGACGCGCTGGAGGAATACAACCAAAAAGCGCAGACCCCAGTCATACTGAAATAATTCCTCGAGCATATTCTTTAAAACGGAGACAGTGACATTGATGAAGGAGACAACTCGTCAAAAGAACCTGAGGAGTATGTGGCGAGTTGCCACATGATCTCTCACTCATCGATAAACGGTAAAGAAGCTCCTGATGTAGAGAAACTGGGGGCAGATCCAGAAGCAAAACCCATGGAACCGTCAGATGACCTTATCGATAAGCTGCTGAACGAAGCTCTTCAAAAGAGCAAAGCTGATCGAGGACGTGAAGCGGCCATATATGAAAAGGCTAAGCATCGGAGTCAAGCCGAAGAAACCTCGGTGATGAGAAGCCATAAAGTACCTCAACCAGATCAAAGCGCCCCTACCACCAGCAAGAGCAGAATCAAGATAAGGAAACAGTTCGCCAAAGCTCCGTTGATGGGAATGAAGCTGCCACCTTCCAAACAAAATACTTCCGGGAATACGTGCCCCGACGAACCGGATGTCCATCCGAAATACTGCTTGTATCATTGAAGGGTCACACACCATACCAAAGAGTGCAATGCCTTCAAGAAGTGGTGGCCGGGATACATTGCCCACCGACAACACTTCAAGCGAGTAAAGCGCAAAGCCTGTCGGGAGCAGAGAAGCACGACAGACGAGCGTGAAGGAACAGCCGGTAACTGTCATATGGTTGATGCCATCCCGACACGAGCAAAACCTCAAGCTCTTACCTTCGGGAGCGATTCTGATGAAGAAATAGCCCTCGGACCTCTCTTCAAGGAATCCACCTCTGAAAAAGAAGAGAAGATGAAGAACTGTGAGAACATTCAACTACGTAACCGTACATTGCCTGAAAAGAATCTCGGACCTTCAAACAAAGGTTCGGGCAAAAGGGAAAAAGGAAAGGAAAAATTCCCTTAGGAGATTGCCCTCGATGATAGATTCGTTGAAGAGCTCAGAGCCAAGGACCCACTCAAGAAGAACAAGGTGGATTAGAATGTCCTGGCACATCTGAGGAAGATACCTTCACAATTGAGTATTTTGGATCCCCCTCTCCTTTCTAAAGAAGTACGAGATTCCCTGATCAAGGCGTTACAAGAGCCCGACCAGTTTCAAGCCTTCCTAGTAGAAGAAAAGATGAAGGATGAACTGGAAGAAGTCCACACGGCTGATATCACTTTCAGCTATGAAGACCTCCTTCTAGGAACGTGCGAGCACAACCGTCCGCTGTATATAACCGGGTGTTGTTATGATATCATGATAGGGAAGATCCTGGTTAACAACGGGTCCTCCGTCAACCTTCTCAATGTAAGGGTGTTGAAGAAGATTTGTATGAACATGCAGCACCTGGCTCGAGATAAAATTGCCATCTCCGGTTTTGACTCCCAATCATCGTAAACACTCGGGTCTGTAATACTGACATTACGCTTCGGGCTGCTCGTCACTGACATCAAGTTCCATGTTATTGACGCCAAAACTTGCTACAACGCTTTGCTCGGTAGGCCTTGGTTACATGAGTACAATATCATCCTTTCTACACAACATCAGTGTATGAAGTACTTCAAGGATGACCTCGAGTATACAGTTACAGGGGAGCTGAACCCATTCTCTATAAATGAAGTTCGCAAATATAAAGACGCCAAGTACTTCTTAGCAGACTTCGAAGACATGGAAAGACGTCGCAAACCGGAGAACAAGCAAAAATCCATCGCCACTATCCCGACATTTAGGAGCGATACCGAAGAGGATGAAGATATGGTCTGTTTGGGGCAACCCCAAGGCAACAGGCCAGAACCATCCACTCCTATTCTGGTCTTTGGCAGTGACTCTGAGGACGAGGCCAACGTAGTATTCTCCGTCCGCCCGCCAATGCAGACTTTTGCTGGAGCTCACCAGAGTTTACAGATTACCCTAGTCCAGCAGCGGCATGACAAAGAACTTGATGCACTTGATACATACAGCGTGCAAGAGCTGCAGACCTTCTACGTCCCTCCTAAGCAAAGAGGTGAGAAGGCAATCCTTTTCTACCAATCCACGGAGACAAAAGTGGAGAAAGAAGTATGGCACGGTACCGAACCTGCGCTCGACAGGCTTCAACCAATTCGTCTGCCCAGATACTACGCAGAGGGACTGAAAAGGCTATTGAGACGCCAAGGCGTACCCTTCAAACAGACTGCTCAACAAGCCCAGTTCTATAACAAGATTTGGGACGTTCCTGGGACTCAGCGAAAGATGCCTAACGGGAGAATAGAGACGACTGGCCTTGGATACATTCGGTCAAAGAAATGGGAGCGATTCCATAGCTTCCATGTCATAAATAACGCCGGCGGAGAAGCAAATACATTTCCGGACAGCGTTGATGTCGAACCAGAACGAGATCCCGCCGTATGAATATCAAGTCCGTTATTCGAAGAGCAGATTGACAAGCTAATAAGAGAAGCAGGTCAAAGGGTTCGGGATGACCACAGCCGCAAAATGACCATTTACGAAAAAGCCAGGACGCAACGTATCATTCAGCAGGCTATGGAGGATGACAATCCCTTTCACCCTCAACCCGCTGTGCGCTCTCGTGGCAAAAAGAAAGCCCGAAGTAGAAACAAAAACAAGGTCAAGAACGGGGACGAAATTCCAAGACAGCAAAGCGGATCCAAGAAGCCATGCGAGCGAGGAAAAGTCAGCTGGAACCTGTCTTTCATGAAGAAGATGGGTCGGGAATACTCTTTCCCTCAAGAAAAGACAAGGAAAATGTTCGACCTTGTCATGAAGCATTAAATGATGATGCTCCCAGAGTCTCGATACCCTGAACAGATAAACGAGGTCCATCACCCGGATTATTATTCCTACCATCAAACAGTGGGACATCCTCTTGAAGACTGCTTCACCTTCAAAGACTGGGTTGAAGATCAGTATCAGCAAGGCAGGTTTGCTCTATCCGACAGTTGGAAGGTAGCCCCATGACGAAAGCATGAGCCGAGATCAACCTACACTGCAAGGTAAAGTCCAGATCAGCATCGAGCTTAGAAACGAGCTCGTACCTGCCATATGATAACATTCTCAAAGGAGGGAGAGCACGAGAATATGGACGACCTCTCCCAATGCTTCGCAAATGAAGATGAGAACGAGCTGATTTCAGAATTTCCACCGGCGCCAAAAGAGCTGGAAGATGGAATACACACCACAGCAGACAATCTGAGAAAAATAGACTTGGGGACGGCAAACGAGTCAAGGCCAACGTTCGTCAGTGAGCTGCTGTCTGAAAAACAGGTAGCCACGTTAAAGGACGTGCTTATGCAGTATAAAGACTGTTTCGCATGGAACTATTCAGAGATGCCGGGATTAGATCCAGAGATAGCTATGCATAGACTGGCAATATCGCTGGACGTCAAGCCAGTCAAACAAGTGCCAAGAAGAATGCGGCTCGAGCTTGAGATGGGTATCAATGCCGAAGTCAATAAGCTAATCGACTCCGGCTTCATCCAAGAAGTTCAATATCCTGACTGGATCGCCAATATCGCTCCGGTAATGAAGAAAAATGGGACAATACGCATCTGCGTAGATTTTCGGGATCTCAACAAAGCTTGTCCGAAAGATGACTTCCCAGTGCTTGTCACCAATTAGATGATCGATAACACATCCATCCATGAATTCTTCTCCTTCATGGACGGATCCTCAGGGTACAACCGAATCAAGATGCATCCTGAAGACCAAAAGCACACTGCTTTCCGGACTCCGCTGGGCATATTCTGCTACAAAGTGATGTCATTCGGTCTGAAGAACGCTGGAGCCACCTATCAGAGGGCCATGCCAAAGATCTTCGATGACCTCGTACATTAGATTGTTGAATGTTATATCGAAACCTCATGGTGAAAGGGAAATCATATGAGGAACACTGCGAGTATTTGAAAATAGTGTTCCGGCGTCTTCGGAAATATAATATGAAGATGAACCCTCTGAAATGCGCATTCAGAGTTTCCTCGGGCACATTCCTAGGATTCATCATACGACACCGGGGCATCAAAATAGACCCGCCAAAGATCAAGGCGATTATAGAAATGCTTTTGCCAAGAACTCTCAAGCAACCGCGGTCTCTCGAAGGAAATGTGGGGAACCGATATAATCCATTAGCATCCGAATCCTCTACACCTAACATTGGCTAGCTGGCTATTCGAAATATGGGAAACCGATATAATCGGGCTCATTGAGCCAACATCAACCATGGAACATCGGTTCATACTGGGAACAAGCGATTACTTCTCTAAGTAGGCAGAAGCAATACCGCTATGAGATGTGAAGATGGAGAACATCCTCCATTTCTTCAAGACACACGTCATCTACCGGTTCGGCACTCCGCGATGGATTATCTCTGATAACGGGCTAGCCTACAGAAGCCATAAAATCAGCCGCTTCGCACAGCAGCATAAAATAGATTGGAGATATTCTTCAGTTTATAATCCCCGAGTTAACGGTCTAGCTGAGGCTTTCAACAAGACCTTGACAAAGATCATAAAGAAAACGGTGTCCAGAAATAAAATGGACTGGCACGAGAGATTGCATGAAGCTCTCTAGGCCTATCGGACTACGATCAAGACGGCTACGAACACAACACCATTTGCATTAGTATTCGGCACGGAAGCGGTACTTCTCTTGGAGATAGAGCCACTCTCTCTATGAGTGGCGGTTCGGTACGAACTAACGGATGAAGAGAATGCCCATCTTCAACTTGAGGAGCTAGACACCCTTGATGAAACTCGTCTCATGGCACAGCAAAACCTAGAAGCTTATAAAGCAAGGATGGCGCGTTCATACGAAAGATTTACTAGGCCTAGAACATTCCGCCAAGACGAACTCGTGCTAGTCGTAAAAAGACCTATGATCCCCAACCATGCCAAATGGGGGAAATTCGAGCCGAACTATGAGGTCCAATACATTATAGACAAGGTCTACCAAGGTGGGGCTTATTTGCTCATGGATATGCATGGCGAAAGACCCTTCCGGCCAATAAATGGCCGATTCCTAAAAAAATACTACGCCTGACGAGTCATGGCCCATGTCAATGATAGATGACGACGCCTATGTCCGCTCGGTATCTTTTTGAGTCAAGACTCTAAGAGTAGTACCCAACAGTACTCCATCTCAAACATGGAGAGTTACAGACAGCAACGTCCTTAAACTAGCTGTGGGCCGAGATGTCTTTAAACTAACAATGGACCGAGATGTCCATAAAAACTAACATTGGACTGAGATGTCTTTAAACTAACAATGGACCGAGATGTCCTTAAACTAAAAGCGGACCGAGAAGTCCCTAAACTAAAAACGTTGCCTCAAACACGGCGATAGTGGAGAGCAAGTCCACAAGTCCCAGTGATGAGAGCTGCGACTCAAATCCCACTGGCGAATAAATAGGCCACATGCAGAGAAACTATTCTTGAGAGTTTCATCGTTAAAAAAAAGGTACGTCCACAAGCGATATGGACATGGATGAAAACCCGAAAAGGCTTCATGAGTAAAAACAGCAGGAATACCGGCGAGTTTGTGAAAACCCGAAAAGGCGCAACCTCATTAAAATAAAGACACCTGCAAGGTCCTATCAACCTTGTAAGGAGGAAATACCTGCGTGAGATCCTTACGACTCACAAAGGAACAACACACTTAGGGATCCCCACGATTCCTAAGCAGAAATAACACTTACGAGATCCTCAAGACTCGTAAGGAAAATTCCCCCTATGAGACCCTCATGGCTTGTAGGATTTAAAAATCCTTAAGCTACAGGGATCTGAACCTGTTCTTAAGCCATCACATTCCCCAAATTGCCCTACAAGTGGTTCAATATTGACCCTTGTATACAATCTACGGGCATAAATAAACGTTTCCACCACCAAGTCCCACCAACGATGAGGAATGTCCTCATGTGGTGAACAACACTTGTAAGTCCTCTCGATTTATAAGGAGAAAACACTTTTGTAAGATCCTTACGACTTATAAGAGAACACAAGCTTAAGAATCCTCACTATTCTTAAGGAGAAAACGCACCTATGGGATCCTCACGATTCGTAGGGAGAAATATCTTTATGAGACCCTTACGGCTCATGAAGTCAAAAGCCTTAGTCAACAGGATCCTAACCCTATTTGCTAAGCCACCTTTGTTTAAACCGACAAAGGCAAATGATAATTCGCTCCTGGCAATGTCCCAATGGTAGCGATGCTGATACCTGAATCGGTATCAAATTCTAAGTCCTTTCACGGCAAATGATGATTCACTCCTAGCAATATCCCAGTCGCAGCGATGCTGATGCTAAGATTGGTATCAGGTCGTGAGTTCTATACTCGCAGCAAAAAGTCAGCGAGCCATAAATGCATATGAAATAGCCGAAATGATAGGGCAACTTGCAACAAAAATCAGCAAGTAAAATATATGCATACAAAAATAGCCGAAATGATTGGGCAACTCGCAATAAAAACCAGCGAGTAAAGTAAAAGAAAAATAGCCGAAATGATTGGGCACTGTGAAAAATAGCCGAAATGATTGGGCAATCGCGACTCTCGCGATATAAAAAGCTGAAATGATAGAGCATCGCGGAAAGAATAAAATAAAATGAAACTTTTGCCCTGCAGGTGAGATCACATTGCCCCTGTATACAATCCATGGGCACAAATAGAAAGAGAACCATATCATCCCACCAGGCTTCGCCAAAGGGAAGCCACATCTCGATGGATACACCTACAGCCTAGAAATCAATAGCGGCATTCTTTCTCGTTCCAACCAGAAGCAGATACGATGTCAGCAAAACGGAACCATGGCAAAGTCCCCTAGTTCCAAATCTTGACGGTTCACAGACAATCTAGAGACTACCTCAGAGCCACGGCAAAGTCCCGTAGTTCTAAATCTCGACGGTTCACAGACAGCCTAGAGACCACCTCGGAGCCACGACAAAGTCCTCTAGTTCCAAATCTCGACGGTTCACAGAAAACCTAGAGACTACCTCGGAGCCACGGCAAAGTCCCCTAGTTCCAAATCTCGACGGTTCACAAAAAACCTAGAGACTACCTCAGAGCCATGGCAAAATTTGTAGTTCCAAGTCTCGATGGCGGCATCCACAGCCTAGAGATCAACCAAACAGCGTTCTTCTTCCCTCCAGCAGGATACAGGCGCGACATCAACAAATAGTGCAATGGCAAAGTCCCCTAGTTTCAAATCTCGACGGTTCACAGACAACCCAGAGACAACCGCGACATTCATCGCAATATTGCAGACATAATGCTAACCAACGAAGCAAAGGAAGATCCCTAGCTTTAGGGTCTTGACGGCAACTCAAATAAGACTTGAAAGACTATCGGAGACTATCCCACTCCAGCGCGGAGTGGTCATGACTCATCGGGGCTCCCAAACTGAGCCTAACCTCAAGTAAAAAAGCGACATGGAATATCCCTAGCGCTTTCTCTTTCGATGGTAATATTACCTGGAAGATTACTTGAAGATGTCTTGTCCAGCCCCCGAAGGGATCAGAGACACGACAGTCGCGGGGCTACCCGAACAGCAAGACTGCATATCGGGGACTATATCGGCCAACGCGACGACGCGACGGGTAAAAAACCCCAGTACCACAGACCCTAACGGAATTCTATTAGCAGGAGTTAACTGTGACGTTAGGAAACCCTTGCGAGAACTTCTCGATTCGTCTCGATTCGTAAGGAAATTAGTGTCCTTGCGAGAACTTCTCGACTCATCTCAACTCGTAGGGAAAATCCTTAGGCGATGGGGATAAGGACCGGTTTCTTAAGCATCGAGGCCCTGTAAGTCGGTCCAAGGTGGGCTATTGCATACTATTCATGGGCCACACTCTCCAAAATCGAATCTCGAAAAGGAGGGAAACAACCACTTACGAGTCTTCTCGACTTGTAAGCGGGAAAAATTCTCTTGTGAGGTCCTTACGACTCTCAAGAGAAAACCCACTTAGGAATCCTCACGACTCCTAAAGAGAAAATACACCTACGAGATCCTCTCGACTCGTAGGGAGAAAAGTCTTTATGAGACCCTCACGGCTCGTAAAGTTGAAAAGTCTTAGGCGGCAGATCTGAACCTGTCTTTTAAGCCATCGCTGCCCTACAAGGAGATCAAGATAGACTATCTATAAGACGTATTTGCTAAAGAGACACGACAGTATAATTGCGTATGTGCTTTATGTATGACACTACAATAGTGCTCGCACTTAAAAGAAAATTCTTAAGGGTAAAGTATAAAGCTCATGTACAGAAGTGGGATACACATACGAATATATGATGAACAGGAAACATTCAACAGAAAGCATTCAACAGGTAATAATAAAAAAAATACATTGAAACAAATATACTACTTTACAGGAAAGAGAGCACCAAATGTGGGATCAGAGATACAAGGGTTAACAAAACGATAAATAAATTTTTCCAATTCTCTCTCTGCCCTTTCTACCACGTTGAAGCGGCGGTCTTCGCGAGGAGTTGCTCTGAACGGTTCTTCAGAGGCTGAGTAATCAAGTAAATGAACCGCTGAGCTCGAATCTGACTCATCGAACGGTCCTTCACGGCGAAGGCAGACATGATGGCCGCCGAGCTCGAATCTGACTCAGTAAATGAACCGAACGGTCCTTCAGAGGCTGAGTAATCAAGTAGTCCTCGTGGAAACATTCAATATTGTCCACCGCCGCATCAAAAATCGCCGAAGTCATCTCCGCCGGATGAGGGGGGATATCAGCAAGCATGGACAAGAAAATCATCCTGAGCCAAATGGAACCCATAGGAAGAGGAGAGCCCCTACGTGCCAAAAGTTTGTACAGCGCCACGTCACATTGGTCAATGGTGAAAAGAGGATCCGCTAACCACGCGGCAAAGAGAGGAATAATCTCCTCGATAGGCACCTCCCAGGGTTGCCGATGAGCGTGGGGACGGTTGCAAGCCATAAACTTTGGTTTGTTTCTTAAAATAATCACCCTAAGGTCTAGATGGTTCTCTCTCTGCGAGGAAAGAGGAAGATGTAGCTTCGGGTTATAAAGAGATGCATTCAAAGCTATGTACAGAAAATGTCGTGCATGGTGGAGCTATTTCCAAGGCCAAAAAGGAGGGCATGGAAAAAGAAAAGGGTGACTCATTGGAATCAGAGTAGGGAGGCGAAACGACCTCATCAGCAGAGCCCCACGTGCATGGCACGTGAGCACCCGCCTTGATCCCTTTTGAAAACTAAAACGGCACTGCACGTGCATAACATGTGAGCGCAGGCGCTATTGCAGGATTAAAATCTCCAGCGGTGCCTCATGCGCAAAATACGTGAAGGTCAACAACAGTATAACGACATATCATGCAGAATACGCGTAAGCATAAAAAAAGGGGAAAGAGGAAGTTTTGTCATTCATGCTTAAAGAACTTATACATGGCATAAAAACAAAAGAAAATGTTTACAATGGTAAGACACTTAATCCCGGACATGGATTGAGGAATTCAGAAGCAAGGCTGAGTAAAATGTTTCTGGCTTCTCTGACCATTTTCGTGTGCATCTTCTCACGAGTGCAAGCGTCAGGATTCTCGCTAATGTCATCCGTCCTCTGATAGGCAGAGATTATCGTCGTCTGTTGAAAAACTTGATGCAATATATCAATAAGACCATCTCTCCGTCTCTTCGAGATCAAGCCCATCAGATATACTGAGTGCACCTTGTCTTCAGCATTATCAAGCGCCTCAAGCGGCATGGCTTCGTAAAATCCAGGAAGGTCTTCCCAAATCGCTCCTATGATGATTTTCAATAAAGCGGAATGACATGGGAGTAGTCGACCGTTGTATTCATGAAGCGATGCATAACCTCAGAGCATTGAGAACCCGTGAACTCCTGCTTTTGACAGCGGCCTTAGACGCGAATGTCTTCATAGGAGATAATTTCGTTAAGATCATACAAATAAACGGCCATAGTATCTGAAAAGAAAAATCAGTGAGAGTTTAATAATCAAAATGATCAAGAAAATGCATATTATGAGAATCTAAAAAGATTCTCATTAAACGGACACGGGAGTTTAAACTACTCTTGACATCCTCATAAGGAAAGCAAGTTCTGTTAAAATACCCAACAAATTTGAATTTGTGCAAGTAAGGAAAAACCCTATGAAAATGTTCTCGAGACCACCAGGGAATGAAATTCCTGAAGAGCCCTTTTGATCTTCAGAGCAGAGCTCTTTGGTGAGGAATTAAATTCTTTTTATGCGATAGAATTAAATTCTAATAACCCCCATGAAGAGGAAATGAAAAAGAAAGTGCCATGAATCCTTAAAGGTCAGAGGAGGAATGCCCAAGGCATTAAGGGTTATTACTCAAAGATCACGTATTTGGATCTCTAAAAGATGGGTTTCAGAAGAGAGCAAAACTCTCATAGTGGATTAAAAATCCAGAATTTTTCTTTAGGAAAAGGGTTTCTATGATGTTCGAGATCTTTACCTACAAAAGATTTCATTTTCTAACAGAATTTAACTCTGAAATTGCAATGAACAGAAAACTAAGCTCTAAAAAGGAGAATTAAATTCTCGAAGAAGAGAGGGAAGGAAGAAGATGAAAGAACGGTGGCTTTCCAAAGGCTAAACCCTTGCATTTATAAGACGTGACAAGGGAGGTTCACCTCCCTGTTCTCCTAGGCAATCCAATGGATGTAAAGGTGACAGAGTTGCACTCACGTGCAAACCGTGTGAGAACAACGCTGTGGGGGCATTTGTTCCCTTATAAAAAATAAATAAATAATGAACCAAAAAGTGATGGAAAAATTCCCCAAACGGAGTATCACGTGCCCGCACGTGATGCGCCTTGGAGCAAAAATTATAGACAGTACGTTTAACAAATAAGGCTGAAATTGAGCCTTACGTGCAGGCACATGAGTATCTATATACAAAATATATAGGTGCCTTCCTAAAACAAATAACAGGACAGAAGGCGCATCACGTGCCAACACGTGATGCTTTTCTCTGGGACTGCTGCATATAAGCAAATCGGCCTAGTGCTATGGGTCACGTGCTACACGTGAGGGTTCCTAATATCCTCTGAGCCGATATAATTAAATTCTAAATAAGAGTGATCGGAACCCTATTTGGAAAATATTTCCCCCAATCTTTCTAAACAAGAAAGATTGTGCTATGTAAAAAAGAGCACCGTTGGGTTAAAGATCCAATGGTGATTAAAAATCACCAAGCTACAGAATAAGCTCTGTATGGGAAAATATTTTCCCAATCTTTCTAAACAAGAAAGATTGTGCTCTGTAAATTGGAGCACCGTTTGGTTAAAGATCTAATGGTGATTAAAATCACCAAGATACAGAATAAGCTCTGTATAGGAGAATATTTTCCCAATCTTTCTAAACAAGAAAGATTGTGCTCTGTAAGAAAGAGCACCGTTGGATTAAAGATCCAATGGTGATTAAGAATCACCAATCTACAGAATAAGCTCTGTATGTGAAAATATTTTCCCAATCTTGTTAAAAATAAGAAAAATGTTTTCTGTAAAACAGGAGTCATTAGATCAAAGATCCAACGGTGGGTAAAATCCCCGAATCAATCAAAAATCTCTCAATGAGAGATTTTCATAACAAAAATCAACAAACTTTCCTCTGCTATATAAAGGACTCGAGACTGAAGAGAGAAAAAGAGAGGAGACCCCCATAAGATTTGAGAAAACAAAAAAAAGAAGAGGGGTTCTTTTTAAAGAAAAAGAAACCCTAGGTGAGGAAAAAAACTTAGAGATCATTTTATCTCCTTTTACAAGAGTTTAACTCTTCCAAAAAATAACTTAGTTCTTCCTCTGGTTGAGATATGCAGAAGCAGATCTCCCTATAAGTTGAGAATTTAATTCTCATCGGGGAGATTCTGTTATGCGGTCACAAAACTTAGAGGAAAGAACTAGGTTAGAAGAATTTAATTCTTTCAAAGATATGGGAATTGAATTCCTCTGATAAAGCTAGGGTTCAACCCTGCATAAGAATTTAATTCTTATAAAACAAAGTACTTGAAATTCTCAAAGCTAAGATCAAGGGTCCCATGCATATTAACGTTCAACGCTATAGCGACAAATCACGTGTTCCCATGTGAGCACCTCTGAGGAACAAAAAGGAATAACTGAGATCGAGTCACGTGATCCCACGTGACCTCTAATAGTGCTTAGCAGTTAGAAAAGAATAGGAAGATAAATTCAAAGGAGGCAGTACCCAACTTAGTGGCACCTCACGTGTCTACACGTGATGGTTGCAAGATTTAAATGTTTAACACTTATATGTATAGAACGAGGGAATAAGCCCAAAAGAAACAGTGCCCAATATTCAGATGCCTCACATGCCACACGTGAGCGCTCTAAATTTCAATGTTTAACACTACTTAAAAGCCTCACATGGGAGCACGTGAGCGCCAAACATTTATTACTGTTTAACACTGTGAGAGGCCAACCTTAGCCCAAATTAGCCAAGTCTTCCGAGGCCAAAATCCTTTTGAACATCAATCAACCGAACCTTCCTATACTCAGGTCCCCCCAAATCGATCTCAGTCCCAGAGATGACCAATGATCTCCTGACACATGGCATCTAAAATAATGTTCGTTCCACCATGATCTCTCCTTTCAATCTGGAGTTCGGTTCAAGGGTACAACTCCCCACACCTCTGATATATGTCATTGTAATTCTTCAATGATATCAGAGAGGTGGAGGGTCCCGATAACCAGCAGCTCTTGGATGCACTCTCAAACTTATGAACATATCCCAATGGACCGTGATGTCATTAAATTAGCCCATGAACCGTAATGTCCTTACACTAGCTATGGACCGTAACATCCATAAACTAAAACGATAGAGCCCAAATGCTCTTTCGTTGGATCAAAAATGATCCTGAACCCCCGTTATGTAGATCTTAGTCCAACATCGGATTAACGTATTCTTAAAAAATATTTAAGTCGATCTTAATCTCAAACAATGCTAACGATCCTTAAATCAAACCAAACCAAAATCTAAGAAAATACGGATTTGGACTAATCCACGCCCTACGGGCGACAACACAAATTAGTCTCCGTATACAATCTACGGGCAGCCAAAAATAAAATAAACATACACGACACGAAGTGACCTTCTGGAGCAGGAGAAAGTGGTTATCGCTATGCGGTAACGTAATTAACTGCAGGGGCTTGCGTCTGCAGGGAAGAGCATCCCCATAATCAAAAACACCTCACAATGAGGGGGAATCTGACGAAATCTGCTACAACAGCCACATCTATCCAAACCTCCGATGCACGGCGCCATAAATCAACTAGGCATCTTCAGAGAGGTGGACAGATAAAACCAAATAGCTTCTGCCCCCAAATTTAGGCAAGACGATCCTACGCGGTTTCTTCTCTGTTTTCGGCGGTAAACAACACTGTCTCTTCAAGAGTCTATCAGGCGCTTTATGCCGCGTGAAAGAAGCGGGGCAAATACAGAAAAGATGTTAGTGTATATGCCCTAGAGGCCATTACTGTATCATACTAGTTTGTATATTAGTTAATGGAAGCTGGGATATTCACAGTTGTATAGACAATCTTGCTCGAATTGGTAGTATGCTACTTGGTTTGTTTCTACTTTAATGTGTGCATGTGTTTGTTTTAGCATATCGCCTATACACATTAGTGGAGCCCTTAGGATCTTTGCTTGATTACTAACGTTGTGATGGCAGTCACACTAGTGGGGGCTGGGTAATCTACAAGCACATCCTTATACAGGTCCCTAGTCATAGAATTATCGAGACGGGGCATCGATACTCCGGAGTAGACTAGCGTATGCGTTTCTCATCCCAGCAGGGGAGATGGTTTGTCCCACAGCCATCAGTACGTCGTACTTGAGATAGTATACGAGTGCTCGTTAGGTTACGAGTACACTGGACAAGACTCGTCGGGAATTGTTGGTTGGTACTATAACTATCGTCAGTTGTCAGTTCCCAGGTGACATGAGTACAACTTAGTCCGCTGACTTGACACTGTCACTTCGCCTCGAGTGTGTTCCCACTGTTCTTAGATTGCTACCCTACCACGGCTCAAATAAGTCGTGCAAACAGGTAGCAGTTGGGTGAGTCCCGAAGCACTTGGAGGCAGTGACAGTTAGACATGATTCGTCTCTCTCGGTATTGGGGGTTGATATCGCGCTGTGTTTAGGAGAGCCATTACACATAGTCGTCCCTGGCCAGGGCAAGCGAGATATACTGGTAGATTTCTAGTGTTATCTCAGGGTGTTCTGGGCTACACTCCGACACGACTTGTACCGCTATTAGGGGACTGACGTTTACCGCCCCCTAGGCCCGCCATGCGATACTCTTAGACGGACAGACCGGACAGTATGGAGATTGTCACATTCAGGCTCAGTAGGAGTTCGGATGGGTTCACCTCATCAGTCTTCTTATCGGCATCTACCTGGGGACCGTTACGTACAGCTAATACCGCTTGTGGCCTGTGGTTAAACCCACTGCCAGCGTAGTGTCGAGTCTTTAGAGTCCCACACAAAGGGCTATTCGCCTTTGGGCAAAATAGAGTAGAGGTCGCATGGTTTTGCGACAGGGTTCGTTCACATCCGCGCACTTGTGCACATTTGGTGTCCGGGCAGTTATTACTAGCGGGCTTTGGTTTAAGCCAGATCCTAGTATATGTTTTAGGATTGGTTTTATCTCGTTGTATTCGTGTTCCTCGGAACACCGGTGCCGGTGTGTATGCACAGTTGGCAGAGGCAGAGGTAGAAGATTCTCATTAGGGTTGTTGACCGTTGACTTTTTCAAAACCCTAATGAGAATAAGAAATATGATTAATAATATTAGTTAAGGATTATTGTGCCATGGTTGAGTTGAACATTTGACTTTTGTTGACTTTTTGACTTTGTTGACCGGTTGACCATTGTGGACTTGTTGACCATCATCATTTCATTTCTATGACTTTTGTTGACTTGTTGTTCTTTACAAAATGCATTAAATGCATGAAATAATAATGGTCATTGAAACTAACCATCACAATTCTTAATTATTATTATTATCATCATTATTCTTTTTTTGTGAGCATGGTTGTAAAAGGTCAAGCTCATTCTCACTTGCTCACTCTCTCTCATCCAAAGCTCATCCTTTTCCTCTCTCACAAAGCTCTCATCTCTCATGTATTGAGAACCATGAGCTCTTGAGGTAAAACCACCATAACTCCTCTCTACTCATTCTAGAGTTCTAGGTTTAGCAAGCCAAGCACTTTAGTCACCTCTAGGTTGAGGTTGGAACTTAAGGTAGAAGCTTTCGGGTGGATCCTTCTTTGACAAAGAGAAGACTACGAGGTGGAGCGGTTCAAACCACTACAAGGAGCAAGAAGAGAAGGAGTTCAAGACCAAGGTATAACCCCCTAACCGAGTAGCTAAACTCGTAGTTTGTTTGCTAGGTTTTTGTTTAGCAAAGATCCTGATTTCTAGTCCATGTTGCCTTGAGTTTAAAATCGTTTTTTACCATTTTCGCCTCCCCGTAAGAACCGGGGTGGGCAACGTGGACTTACAGTGGTATCAGAGCCTAGCTAAACAACAACTAGCATCTTAGCAAAGTATTTAGAATTTCGATTCTAGAAAAAAATCGCAAAACACGTCCGAAAACTGAACTTTCTGCCGATTTTTAAACTGCTCCAAAAATTATTCCACATACCTTAAAAATCGGCTCAGGGTTTTGTAGGAACACACAGCAAAAATGAGCCACTGACTCGGTCAAAGCGCCGTGGAACCGCGGCGAGAACATGCTTCTTTCCGCGGATTCGCGGCCGAGTTGACTCGGCCGTGACTCGTCTTTGCTGCAGTTTTCTCAGTGTTCTGTTTTAGGATTTTTAGGATATTTTGTTTCTGTCCAGAATTTCCAGAGAACAAAGTTGTGTTTGGGGTAGTTGCAAATGCGTATTTTGATCGAAGTTCTGCAGACTTTAGCTAATGGGTTATATCTGTGATGTAATATATGCACTGAACGTCAACTAATCGCTATACGTCGATTAATGGGGGTTGTGCATATCTGTGATCTGTAATGTTGATGGTTTGTGTATATGAACTCGTTGGATTGTCGCGGATGAATATCCGGGGGTTGTGAGATGAGAGTTTTCTTTATCTTTCATTTGATGTAATATTATTTTATGGCCGCACATCCGGGATGAGGTTGTAACCGCCATTGTATATTATTTCTTTTACTGTTTTTGCTCCTAGGATAGACCTAAGGTGGGGTGCACAAACTACCGGGTACCTCGAAGTACCGAGTGGCCTACTCATGTTGTTGAGGGAGGTTGCTTCACTTCAGGTACTTGGCGGGTAGTTTGCCGCACCCGTAGGGGTCTAGGGTGGGGTTTAGCTATTCATCACGACTGTGTAATCCGTCTTTCGTTGCAGGCTCGAACGAAACGCGGATTTCTAGTATATCCAATGTGTTCATCTATGATCTGGAATGGCTATCATTGCATCTGACGAATGTATATATCTATATATGATATCTAGTAGGCGTTGCTTATGTTCTGCATCCGCGCTAGTCCAGCCCCCGCTCTGTCGTTAGTTAAGTAACCTAACGGGTAATGACGGGGCCCCGTGGCGAATGCGTATGGCATAAGCGTACGTCATATTTTCATTGTTTTCTGCAATGGTAGGATTAAATGATGGGACACATTAAATTAATGTAAGAAAATAAACCAAAGTAAAAGTCGTTGGAACAATTTCAAAACCACTCGGTTTCTTTTCAAAACAGAAAACTTTTAAAATGCGGAGCTTAAACCACTCCTTTTAAAAGCTATTAGGTTCCTTCGATTATATCAAGTTCACTACGTTCACGGTTTCGCCAAAACCATTCGGAGCCCTCAGTCATTTCAGCTAAAAATTCAGTAGTATTCAAGCTATGTATTTTGACCTTCGCCAAGGCATAGTGATTGGTAGCTGCTGAATATTTATCTGTGGCATAGATAGATGCGTTGGTTTGGGACAGTCGTACTACTATTTTGGCCTTCGTCAAGGGTATGTACGGGTGGGTTCAAATTAACCTGGATAATGATGGGTAGAACTTGACATGTGACTTATGATATGTTGGCCTTCGTCAAGGTCATAAGAGCATGGGGCAAAAATCCACATCGGGAGTTTCTAAAGAAACTGAAACTTGCTAGCGCTGCATACCATTTGGAGTGTGATGATTCTGGTAGGATTCCTTCAGTTTTATCACACGATGATATTTGGATCCCGATCCTACTGTGAGTATATACTACTCCTCAGGAACTTTCTCACTTAACGATCAATGCTATAAACCAAGTAGGTGTCTAGAAAGGTGTTAGCGGGGCTACGCCCACAGGGAAAAGAGGTTATTTAATTAAGGAACTTCGCGAAATCGTTGGAAAATCTCCCTCGAAGTACCAACACTGGCCTGGCTGAACGGTTAAGCAAGTATTGTACGGTGAGATTGATCCTGACTAATTCTTCCTTTTTGGTTTGAGGAAGGATTCGAGAAACAGTAGGAGCCATCCAGTTTAGATAAACTAAAAACCAATCAAAACTTGCAAGAGCATCATGCTGAGTGTTTTCTTCTTTCTCTCTTAATTGCAGCGACCCAGTGACCATACATAGGTTACATCTAGATAATAAAATGACTGAATCTGACTGTTATGACTGGCAAAGCTCTGTCCAGATGTCCATTATCCATGACAAGTTGGGACACCACTCAACTGATCAAACCCCTGCCATCTCAGGACCAGTTTCCCCTGTCACGGATATTGATATCCGTAGGACATCGGAAAAAGACTGTGCGAATGCCAAGTGCCTCGTGTTGGCCTCAGTTGATGGTGCATACCAGAGGCAGCACGAGAAGATGGACTTAGTTTCTATCTTCCTCCATAACAAAGATTTATATGAAGAGCAATCTCGTATCACAAGATAGGAGACCTCGAACGAATTGCTTCAAGCGAGGTTGGCTATCGGGTCATTTGTAGGGGGCAACGTCCTTGCAGAGACCAGCTATTTTGATGAGCTCATAGAGCTGAAGACCACGTTGATGAATGGGTCAAATACTGACTTGATTCTACAGTCTCTGCCCTCTACTTATACCCTGAAGGAAACCAGAGAAGTAGAAGGGAAGGGAAGGGCAAAAGTTTCGAGACTGGATGTAGTAAAGGAGGGACGTTCCTATTGTTACGGGAATGAACATTGGCAGAAGGATTGCAGGGCTAGCAAAGCCAGTAGCCAGGATTCGAAGCATGTTATGGCTTCGGCTTCGGGTGTGTTTGTAGTTGAGAACTGTATGTCAATTAACTTTACTTCCTGGGTATTGGATACCGGATCAGGATCTCACATCTGTAATTCATTACAGGCTCTGAGAAACCGTAGAGTTATCAGGATAGGTGATATGACTCTCAGGGTTGCCAACGGAATGAGCATGGACGCTGAATCCGTAGGGGAATATCATCTTGGATTGACAACTGGGCAGATATTGATTCTGCGTAACTGTTTGTATATACCCAGTGCGACATGTAATATCATATCTGTATCCTTACTTTCTAAGGAAGGATATGATTTTACTTTTGTAAGCGATGTGGTCCATATCCACCTAAATCAAGTTCTGATTGGGTTAGGTACATTAGAAAACGGGATATACGTATTGAATCAAGCTCAGATTTTCAGTGTCCAGAACACACTTAAAAGAAAGTCTCCAGAAACAAATCAGGCTTTCTTATGGCATTGTAGACTAGGTCACATTAATGAGACACGGTTAACAAAGTTACATAAAGAGGGATACTTGAATCCGTTCGAGTATCAGTCTTATGCTACTTGTGAACCTTATCTCAGGGGAAAGATGACAAAGACTCCGTTCACTGGACACGGAGTAAGAGCGAGCGAGCTCTTGGGACTCATACACAGTGACGTGTGTGGTCCAATGTCTACACATGCGCGAAGTGGTTATTCATACTTCATTACTTTTACAGATGATTTCTCTAGGTATGGACATGTCTTCCTGATGAAGCATAAATCCGAGGCCTTTGAGAAATTTCGGGAATACAAGAATGAAGTTGAAAAACAAACAGGCAAAAGTATCAAGACACTGAGATCTAATCGAGGTGGTGAATACTTTAGTGCCGAGTTTCTGGGCTACTTAAAAGAGAATGGAATTCTCTCTCAGCTCACTCCTCCATACACACCACAGCACAACGGTGTATCGGAAAGGCGGAATCGAACTCTATTGGATATGGTTCGTTCCATGATGAGTAAGGCTGAGTTACCGCGATCCTTTTGGGGTTATGCACTAGAATCAGCTGCATATCTTTTGAACAAGGTTCCCTCCAAGACTGTGCCTACCACACCATATCAGATGTGGTGTGGGAAGAAACCCCATCTTCAATATATGAAGATACGGGGATGTCCCGCTTTTGTTAAAAAGCAGCATGCGGACAAACTCGAGGCACGCTCAGTACTGTGTAAGTTTGTGGGATACCCAAAGAACTCCACGGGGTATCTTTTCTATTACGCAGAGGAACAAAAGGTTTTTGTTTCTCGTCATGCCTACTTTCTGGAACATCAGTGTTTAGAAAAAGGTACAAGTGGGAGCGCAGTAGAATTGGAAGAAATTCCAGAACCACAAGCTATTACTGAAAGCTTGGAAGAGCCAGAAGCTTCAGGAGAACCGGACATCCCAGTGCCACTCCGCAGGAGTAGTAGGCAGTCTTATCCGTCCGAGAGATACTACGGTTTTCTCATAGACGGGGATAGAGAGGATTGCACTATTGATTATGATGAGCCTACTAGCTTCCAGCAAGCTATTCAGAGCGGTGACTCGGTAAAATGACCGGATGCAATGTGGACTGAGATGGAGTCCATGTACACCAACAAAGTATGGACTTTGGACATTGCTCCAGAAGGGGTAAAACCCGTAGGCTGCAAATGGATCTTCAGAAAGAAGATTGGTGTAGATGGGCAGGTTGAAACCTATAAAGCTAGAGTTGTTGCAAAGGTTTTTCGTCAAAGAACTGGTTTGGACTATGACGAGACCTTTTCTCCAGTGGCTATGCTCAAATCCATTCGGATTTTTCTTGCCATTGCTGCCTTCCACGATTATGAGATCTGGCAGATCGACGTAAAGACGGCTTTCCTAAATGGAAATTTGGAAGAGTGCGTCTATATGGATCAGCCAGAGGGATTCATTCAGAGTGGGAGTAGCAGTAAAGTGTGTAAGTTGCTTAAGTCCATCTATGGACTGAAGCAGGCATCACGGAGTTGGAACATCTGCTTTGATGATACTGTCAAAGAATTCGACTTTATCAAAAACCTAGATGAACCATGCATTTATAGTAAGATTGTAGGTAGAACTGTGGTATTCTTCATCTTGTACGTGGATGACATTCTCCTAATAGGAAATGATATTCCTATGCTACAGTCAGCCAAAGGATTCTTGTCACAGAGGTTCTCCATGAAGGACCTGGGCGATGCCAACTACATTCTGGGGATCCAGATCTATCGTGATAGATCTAAGAGGATGTTGGGACTTTCTCAGTCCAGGTACATCGACACCATACTAAAACGATTCAGTATGGAAGATTCAAAGCACGGTAATCTACCGGCTTGTCACGGAATCACCCTCTCCAAAGATATGTCTCCCAAGGCTGATTTGGAAAGGGCTCGCATGTCATCAATACCCTACGCATCTGCGGTAGGCTCTATAATGTATGCGATGTTGTGTACCAGACCAGATGTAGCATACGCGTTGAGCGTTGTAAGCCGGTATCAGTCGGACCCAGGAGAGAAACACTGGATAGCAGTAAAGAACATTCTCAAGTACCTGAGAAGGACTAAGGAGATGTTCTTGGTGTATGACGGAAAAGACCTCCAGATCGAGGCTTTTGCTGACTCCAGCTTCCAGAGTGACAAGAATGACTCCAAGTCCATGTCGGGTTATGTCTTTACCCTCAATGAAAGGGCGGTTTGCTGGAAGAGCTCCAAGCAGGAAACCGTTGCTGACTCAACTATGGAAGCGGAGTACATAGCTGCTTGCGATGCCGCAAAGGAAGCTGTCTGGATGAAGAAGTTTCTCACGGAGCTTCAGGTGGTTCCTACCATTGTTGATCCAATACCGCTGTATTATGACAACAACGACGCTATAACTTTAGCGAAGGAACCCAGGTCCCATCAGAAGTCCAGGCACATTTTGTGGCGGTACCACATGATCAGGGAGATCGTAGATCGCCGGGAGATCGTAGATCGCCGGGAGATCGAGGTGAAGAGAGTAAATTCGGAGAATATCACTGCAGATCCATTCACGAAGGCCATACCCCGGACTCAGTTCGAGCGGCTGATCGAGATGATAGGTCTTCGATACGCCAGTACATGGCCTTAGTGCAAGTGGGAGATTGTTAGTGTATATGCCCTATAGGCCATTACTGTATCATACTAGTTTGTATATTAGTTAATGGAAGCTTGGGATATTCACAGTTGTATAGACAATCTTGCTCGAAATGGTAGTATGCTATTTGGTTTGTTTCTACTTTAATGTGTGCATGTGTTTCTTTTAGCATATCGCCTATACACATTAGTGGAGCCCTTAGGATCTTTGTTTGATTACCAGCGTTGTGATGGCAGTCATACTAATGGGGGCTGGGTAATATACAAGCACATCCTTATACAGGTCCCTAGTCGTAGGATTATCGAGACGGGGCATCGATACTCCGAGTAGACTACGTATGCGTTTCTCATCCCAGCAGGGGAGATGGTTTGTCCCAGGCCGCCAGTACGTCGTATTTGAGATAGTATGCGGGTGCTCGTTAGGTTATGAGTACACTGGACAGGACTCGTCGGGAACTGTTGGTTGGTACTATACCTATCGTCAGTTGTCAGTTCCCAGGTGACATGAGTACAGCTTAGTCCGCTGACTTGACACTGTCACTTCGCCTCGAGTGTTTTCCCACTGTTCTTAGATTGCTACCCTACCACGGCTCAAATGAGTCGTGCAAACAGGTAGCAGTTGGGTGCAGTCCCGAAGCACTTGGAGGCAGTGACAGTTAGACATGATTCGTCTCTCCCGGTATTGGGGGTTGATATCGCGCTGTGTCTAGGAGAGCCATTATACATAGTCATCCCTGGCTAGGGCAAGCGAGATATATTGGTAGGTTTCCAGTGTTATCTCAGGGTGTTCTGGGCTACACTCCGACACGACTTGTACCGCTATTAGGGGACTGACGTTTACCGCCCCCCTAGGCCCGCCATGCGATACTCTCAGACGAACAGACCGGACTGTACGGAGATTGTCACATTTAGGCTCAGTAGGAGTTCGGATGGGTTCACCTCATTAGTCTTCTTATCGGCATCTACCTGGGGACCGTTACGTACAGCTAATACTGCTTGTGGCCTGTGGTTAAACCCACTGCCAGCGTTGTGTCGAATCTTTAGAGTCCTACACAGAGGGCTATTCGCCTTTGGGCAAAACAGAGTAGAGGTTGCTTGGTTTTGCGACAGGGTTCGTTCACATCCGCGCACTTGTGCACGTTTGGTGTTCAGGCAGTTATTACTAGCGGGATTTGGTTTAAGCCAGATCCTAGTATATGTTTTGGGATTGGTTTTATCTCATTGTATTCGTGTTCCTCAGAACACGGGTGCGGGTGTATATGCACAGTTGGCAGAGGCAGAGGCAGAGGATTCTCATTCGGGTTGTTGACCGTTGACTTTTTCAAAACCCTAATGAGAATAAGAAATATGATTGATAATATTAGTTAAGGATTATTGTGCCATGGTTGAGTTGAACATTTGATTTTTGTTGACTTGTTGACTTTGTTGACCGGTTGACCATTGTGGACTTGTTGACCATCATCATTTCAATTCTATGACTTTTGTTGACTTGTTGTTCTTTACAAAATGCATTAAATGCATGAAATGATAATGGTCATTGAAACTAACCATCACAATTCTTAATTATTATTATTATCATCATTATTCTTTCTTTTGTGAGCATGGTTGTAAAAGGTCAAGCTCATTCTCACTTGCTCACTCTCTCTCATCCAAAGTTCATCCTCTTCCTCTCTCTCAAAGCTCTCATCTCTCATTTGTTGAGAACCATGAGCTCTTGAGGTAAAACCACCATAACTCCTCTCTACTCATTCTAGAGTTCTAGGTTTAGCAAGCCAAGCAATTTAGTCACCTCTAGGTTGAGGTTGGAGCTCAAGGTAGAAGCTTTCGGGTGGATCCTTCTTCGACAAAGAGAAGACTACGAGGTGGAGCGGTTCAAACCACTACAAGGAGCAAGAAGAGAAGGAGTTCAAGACCAAGGTATAACCCCCTAACCGAGTAGCTAAACTCGTAGTTTGTTTGCTAGGTTTTTGTTTAGCAAAGATCCTCATTTCTAGTCCATGTTGTCTTGAGTTTAAAATCGTTTTTTACCGTTTCCGCCTCCCCGTAAGAACCGGGGTGGACAACGTGGACTTACAAAAGAAGCGCCAGCACTACTCAAGAAGTCGGTCAGGCCAGCCATCTTTAATCAATTATCCGTTACCATATCAGAAGGGCCATGACTGCGGTCCACGAAATCCGCTGCCAATAATAAAAAGACGGCCGAATATGTTATCCATACAGTCTATATGGCGGGCGTGTGTCCCAGCGACAACTTGCGTAGCAAAAACAAGGATCGGGCTACCACATCCCAAGCCCAATCTGGCTTGAATGTGGTTACCGTTTCCCATGATCAGCCGCCTCCACTGGACGATGAAAACCCTCTCGATGAGGCCGATAGGTAGAAGGACCCCTCAGTCCTTGTGGAGTCAAGCTTGGACAGTGAGGAAGAGCCGACTTTCCTCCCCAGGACTCCAGAGCAAGAGCTGCTTCAGGAGTTTCGAAAACAGGAGCAAAGATAAGGAGATGGCCAAGCTCTATTCGAAAATTGACGACCTAACGAACGTTGTGATGTAGCTCTCGGCTCAAATTGCTAGGGCGCCTCCCAATCAAGCAAAAGTCTCTACTCATGAGCCGGGTGATGAAAACCCGAAGCAACCGATGCCTGTCCCCTTAGTCCAAGATTGGGCGAGCTGCACGAAAGACAACCACATTTCGCTTATGGGGACGCCTTGGCCCCAGATAGCACCATCCCTCTAACACAAGATCGGATAATGTATTTGGTCACTAGCAAGGTTAAAACATTGGTGGCCGAAGCCGAAGCTCAGAAAGAAATTGGCAGTAGTGGGCGGCCATTTCCCGCACAGTATGATCTGATCGAGTTCCCCAGTGGCTACGTCATTCCTAGTTTGGAAGATTTGACGGGACGGGAAACGCAAATCAGCATGTCGCCCACTTTAAAGCGTCGTGCGGAAATACAGGGGGAAAGATGCGCTTCTTCTTTGTCAGTTTATCAACAGCCTGACCGGTATCACTTTCGACTGGTATGCAAGTATAACAGACGGGTCCGCCACTACTTTCGCCCAAATGGAGTCTCTGTTTCGGCAAAGATTCATGAGTGTTAGTGACAAAATCCCCATCGTTGACCTCGTGAGAACCAAGCCAAGGAAAAACGAAAGCAACTCGGAATTTATTACCCAATGGCGCAACCTCACTGTCAAGTGTGAACCGCCGTTAGAGCAGGACCGATCCATCAGCCTTCTCATTAGGAACCTCAGCAATTGGATGGTCCGATTCTTGTGTACAGCAGGTCTCAAAACATTTCAGGAACTGACCAAGAAAGTCTAAAAGCTGGAATGCTCAAAGCAAGAGTCTACCCCAGACTCTTAAAAAGACAAGACATGGAAGAGCAAGAGGGAAAAAATCCGTAGAAGCGGGAATTCAAGCAATACTAATGTCTTCAATGCGTCCAATAACGAAAAAAAGTAAAAGGAAGGCGAATCCAAAACCAACCGGTCTCGAAAGCCAGTGCTGAGAGGAGAAGGGCCTTCCCTAGAGGAGAAAAAGAACAAGGTTTACTCTTTCAGGAGGGACAAGGTCCGAAAGATATTCAAAGATACCCTGAACGACGGTCTACAATTGCCAGAGTCAAAAAGACCTCACGAAGCAAAAATGACCGACAATCCTCTATATTACCCGTACCACCGAGTAGTGAGCCATGCAATCGAGGATTGCTATATCATCAAAGACTGGGTTGAGAAGCAGTACAAGACTGGAGAGATCGAGCTGTCCAAGAGTGTGTTGGTGAACAATCAAGTTGCAACCACCAACTTTATACAGACAGAAGCTGAAACCTTATGGAGCAGACAGCTGAACCCGCTGCCCTGAAAAATGAAACTGACTCACCGCAGCCTCCGTGGAGTACGCACATATCTAATAAGACGAAGAAGATGCAAAACCTACTTCGGAAAGAGCCCATGACTGAATGGGAATGGCAGAAGAAGCCCACCATTCCAGCTACCAATTTGGCTCAATCAGGCTCAAAATCCAAAAAGCTCGAGAAGAAGAAAAGTGCTGCACGACGCGAAAAGGAGTCTACAGGGAGATCGAGCATTCAAAACTATATTGATTCCCTCGAAAATTATGAACAAAAGGAAATAACTCTAATTCAATTGAAGAAGTTCTTCCATGTATAAGCAGCTGAGATTCTGGAGGAGCTGGAAGAAGACTCCAATGAAGAGATCCCTATAGTGACCTGCTATGCCATCCATCTTGGCAGCGACTCTGAGGAGGAGCTCTGTTTTCCCGAAAAGGACGAGGAGCTCGCCACAAAGGCCAACCAAATCTAGCTCAGAAGCGGCATGGCTCTACCGCCAAATCAGGACAACGCCCTAAAAGGGAATGAAAAACAAGTCGCTAATGAAGAAATGGCGGAGAGCCGGCTCATGAAAATTCGAGTCCTTCCTCTGTGGACTATAATGTCTTAGCTCATCTCCGAAAGCTTCCGTCTTTCCTGAGCATTTACGATACCTTGGTCCTATCTAAGTAGCTAAGAGATGTTCTCATTCACGCTCTACAAAACCCCGAGCGGTACCAGGCTCGCTTTGTGGAAATTGATATGAAAGGATCCCAGTACACTCTGCATACAGCCATGATCACATTTAAAGATGAAGACCTGTTACTAGGAACAGCTAAGAACAACCGACCGCTTTACGTGACAGGGTACAGCGACGGAGACCGAATTAATCGCATATTGATTGATCCAGGGTTCTCAGTGAACATCATGAACTTGCGGACTCTGAAGAGTTTGTCAATGGATGTCTGACACCTGTCAAGGGAAAGGATTGTTATTCAAGACTTCAATCAAAATTGCCAGCAAGTTCTGGGATCCATAGCTCTGCCGATCAGGTTCAGGGACCTACAAATTGAAGCCAAGATATACGTGATCGACGCCGACACGTCTTATAATATTCTCCTAAGAAGGCCGTGACTTTATGATTATGGCATCGTTCTATCAACTCTCCATCAGTGCATGAAGTATACCAAAAATGGAGAAGAAAGACGCATTGACAGAGACATCCAGCAGTTTAGTGTGCATGTAGTCCGATATGAGAATTCTCGGTACTTTGTGAACCTCCAAAGTGCTGAGCCACAGCCGACCAAAGATAGAACGGCCCCGAAACTCAAAAGAAAATCTGAGCCGGCTGTCACTTTCAAAAGAAAAAGCCCCCAAGTGCGTCCGCATTTCGGCAATGACACTGATGAGTCCGACGTTGGAAGTCCGTCCTTCCATAAAAACCACCCTCATCTTGGTAGCAATACAGATGAGTCTGATATTGAAGGCCCATCCGATAGCAAAATTCGCCCTCGTTTAGGCAGTGACACTAAAGAATCAAAAGAAGAGGATCCGTCTTGCAACAGCTGTGCAGATTGGGCTCTCGTGCAAAAAGCGAAGCTAATAGAGACCTTCAAAGTTACGGAAGGGTACCTAGCGATAACAAGGGTGCCGGAGCTGATGTGCAAAGAGCTCGACGCATTGTTAGTCTCCACCGTGGACCAGCTGAAAACCTTCTACGTTTCCGGAAGAAAGAGTGGGCAGAAGGGCATCCTGTTTTATGGGTCAAATCCTATCGTGCATCCAGACGATTTGTCTGTCACTTGCCTTTCCTATGAAAGAAGCATAAGAGTCATCCTAAACCCCAGATATTATGCGCCCGAGATGCGGGAATATTTTAAAAAGTGCAGATGTCGGTTATATCAAACGAACTCCGAAGCGAAGTTTTATGAGGGGCTATGGCACCCGCCTCAGGTTTGAGCAATCATTGATGGAAGAATCCCAGATAGAAGAGGCATATGTTTCATTCAACCTGACATCAAGTCATGTTACATGATTTATATTGGTGAAACCAGCGAAGAGTCAAATGATGAAGACGAGCTAGTCGAGCCAGAAGAGGCCCCTCAAGAGTTCGAAGATAGCGGACAAGCAACCTTCGACGAGCTAACCGAGATTAATTTGGGAACACCTAATAATCCACGACCGACCTACATTAGCTCACTCTTGTCAGAGGAAATGAAAGAGCAAATAGTCTCCCTGCTGCAAGAGTTCACCGACTGCTTCGGGTGGACGTATAAAGAAATGCCTGGGCTTTCCCATGAAGTGGTCGTGCATAAGCTAGCTATATCTCCTGATGCTAAGCCAGTCAAACAAGCTTCTCGAAGAATGAGAAGGGAACATGAAGAAAAGGTCATCGAGGAAACCAAGAAACTCATCGATGCCGGCTTCATCAGGGAAGAGAAATATGCGGACTGGATCGTATGCATCGTCCCAGTAAAAAAGAAAAACGGGCAGATACGAGTTTGCGTCGATTTCAGGGATCTCAATAAGGCATGCCCTAAAGATGATTTCCCGCTTCCGGTCATGGAAATGATGGTCGACGATACCTCAAATTTTGAGCTGTTCACTTTCATGGATGGCACGTCTGGATATAATCAAATCAGGATGTCGCCCGAGGATGAGAAACACACAGCATTTCGAACCCTGATTGGGATATACTGCTATAAGGTGATGCCATTCGGATTAAAGAACGCAGGTGCTACGTATCAAACGGCAATGGCAAATATCTTTGATGATCCATAATGTCGTCGAATGTTATGTTGATGATTTGGTCGTCAAAACTAAAGCCAAAACCAATCACATCCAGGATCTTAGGACCGTTCTCACTAGACTGGGAGACTATGATCTGAAGATGAATCCTTTGAAGTGCGCTTTTGGCATGTCATTAGAAAAATTCCTGGGCTTCATAGTCCGACATCGAGGGATCGAAGTTTACCCATCCAAGATAAAGGCCATCATGGAGATGCCCCCTTCGAAGAATCTGACGCAGCTAAGATCTTTTCAAGGCAAGCTTGCTTATATATGAAGGTTTATCTTAAATTTATCTGGGAGATGTAGGCCCTTCTCAAAGGTCATAAAGAAAGGAGCTCCTTTTGTCTGGGATACCAAATGTCAAGAAGCGTTCTAAAGCATCAAATGATACCTGTTGCGTCCTCCAGTGCTTGCTGCCCTTATTCTAAATAAACCATTGATTCTCTATACTGCCGCTCTAGATGAGTCACTCGGTGCACTCCTTTTCCAGAACAACGAGGAGGGAAAAGAGAATGCCCTCTACTACCTCAGTCGAACTTTAGTCGGGACGGAACACAACTATTCCCCGATCGAACAAAAATGCCTGGCTCTGATATTCGCTGTGAAGAAGCTGAGGCACTATCTTCTCGCTTATCGGGTTATGCTGATCTCCATGGTCGACCCTCTCAAACACTTAATGACCAAAGAAAGCCTAGCCGGTAGAATGGCGAGATGGAATGTCATGCTGCTTGAATTTGACATAATTTATACTCCTCAGAAAGAAATAAAAGGGCAAGCCCTCGCCGACTTTCTTGCTGCTCATCCCATACCAGAAAGGTCACCGCTCAATTGCGAGTTACCTGACGAACAAGTGTTGCACCTCGAGAATGACAAACCATGTTGGGAGCTCTACTTCGATGGAGCCTCATCAATTAGGACCTCCAGCAAATCAAGCATACCACAGATAAAAGCAGAGATAGGATTGGTGTTCATCACGCCATCGATGGGAACCATACGATGTTCTTTTGCTCTCACTGAGCCTCGCACAAACAACGAGGCTAAGTACGACGCTCTGATAGCCGGTCTAGAGCTCGCCATAGAAATGGAAATCCTTCGGCTACGGGTCTACGGTGATTCCCAGTTTGTTGTCAACCAATTAAGCGGTGACTATAAGATATACAAACCTGAGTTAGCTTGGTACAAAGGCTGGGTGGTGGAGCTTATGAAACAGTTCACCAATATTGAACTGATGAGAGTTCCTTGGGCGTTGAATGGAAAAGCTGACGTACTCGCTCACTTAGCCAAGAAGCTGGCTAATCCCGATGTGGATGAAATTCCGATAACAGTCAGAAGCCGGCAAATTCTACCTTCGGTCTCTTTTTGTGAAGAGGGAAGCATAGAACAAGAGGGAAATTCTGCCGAAGAAGCTCTAATCATCCAAGATGAGCCCGATTGGAGAGAACCATTCATAGAGTACCTCCGGTACGACAAGCTGCCCGAAGGAAAATCTACGAGAATTCAGTGAAGAAGAGAGCTCTTCGATACGTGTTTGTAAATAATACACTATACCGTAGATCATATGACCAACTCTGGCTCAGATGTCTGTCATCGGCCGAAGCCCAAAAAGTCATAAAAGAAGTTCACTCAGGCGTCTGGCCCCAAAATGCAGCTTCAAATTAAACGGCTTGGGTATTACTGGCCTGCCATGATAAGGGATTGCGAAGAGCATGCGAAGGGGTGTCATCTCTGCCAAATTCACGGTGACTTCATTCATAAGCATCCCAATCCACTGCATCCTACGATGGCGTCATGGCCCTTCGAAGTTTGGGGCACCGACATAGTTGGTCCAGTTGATCCTCCATCATCCAAAGGCCACCGGTTCATATTGGCTGCAACTGACTACTTCTCCAGATGAGCTGAAGCTGTCCGGCTAAAAGAAGTCAAAACAGAAGATATTCTGACGTTCTTCGGGCATAATATTCTATACCGCTTCGGTACACCTTGAAGAATCATTTCTGACAACGGGCCTTCTTTCAAGAGCTTCAAAGTCTCATGGTTCACTACTCAGCACATGATAGACTGGAGATATTCCTCCATCTATAATCCAAGAGCCAATGGGCTAGCCGAAGCCTTCAATAAGACTCTATGCAGGCTCCTGAGGAAAAATGTTTCAGCCAACAAGAGTGACTGGAATCTCAAGCTCCACGAGCCGTTGTGGACATATCGTACTACACACCGCACTCTAACTCAGTCCACTCCATACTCACTACTCTTCGGAGCAGAAGCAATCCTCCCACTCGAACTCGAAGTTCCAAGCCTAAGAATGGTCATCCAACACGAGTTGAGGAGGAAAACGTCTTCCTTCGGCTTGAAGTGCTCGATGCCCTCGAAGAAAAGAGGCTCGCAGTACAGAGAAATCTGGAACTGTACCAAGCCCAAATGTAACGAGCCTATGATAAGATGACCCATCTCCGTGCTTTTAAGAAAGGAGAATTGGTGTTGGTCTTTAAAAGACCGATCAACCCCAACCGACATGCCAAAGAAATCGAGCTAGACTGGGAAGGACCATACGTCATCGAGAAAGTGTTTGATGGAGGATCCTACTAGCTGATAAATTCCGAGGGAAAAAGGCCCATGCCACACATCAATGGCCGATACCTAAGAAATACTATGCGTGAATGCTCCAAGTCACAGGAGAATGGAGCACAACGTCCTTACGGTCTGGATCATACATCCTGTAAAACCGTATACAATCCACGGGCATAAACGACCCCTATCACTCCCAAGTCCTACAGGCGAGACTACATTTAAAGTCCCACCAGTGATGAAGATCCGCCAATATAAAAAAAATGGTATGTCCACAAGAAAAATGGGCACGGATGAAAACCCGAAAGGGCTCCGTGAGTAAAAACAACATGACTGTCGGCGAGTTAGTGAAAACCCGAAAGGGCGCAAACTCTTAAAAAAGAGATGAAATACAATCGCAAAGTCCTCTCGACCTTGTGAGGAGAAAATCCCCGCTTGAGATCCTTACAACTCACAAATGTGCAACACACTTAGGAATCCCCTCGATTCCTAGGGAGAAATTACACCTGCGAGATCCTCTTGACTCATAGGGAGAAAATGCTTTTATGAGACCCTTACGGCTCATAAAATTGAAAAGCCTTAGGTGATAAAGATCTAAACTTGTCTCCTAAACCATCGCTCCCCAACGGGCAACGGAAAATGATGAGTCGCTTGTTGCACCACGCTTCATTGTTAGCGGTGTTGATGCCGACCCAAAACCCAAATCCCAAGTCTTCCCAGATCAAATGATGAGTCGCTCATGGCACTACGTTTCAGTGTTAGTGTTGTTGATGCCGACCCAAAACCCAAATCCCAATTCTTCATGGCACTACGTTTCAGTGTTAGTGTTGTTGATGCCGACCCAAAACCCAAATCCCAAGTCTTCCTAGGGCAAATGTTGAGTCATTCCTGGCACTACGCTTCAGTGTTAACGGTGCTGATACCGACCCAAAACCCAAATCCCATGTCTTCCGAGGGCAAATGATGAGTCGCTCCTGGCACTACGCTTCAGTGTTAGCGGTGCTGATGCCGACCCAAAAACTAAATCCCAAGTCCTCCCGGGGCAAATGATGAGTTTCTCCTGGTATTATTCTAGTGCAGCAATGCTGATGCCGACCTTAAAAAAAAAAATCCTAAGTCCTCTTAGGGCAAATGATGGATTGCTCCTGGCATTATTCTAGTGCAGCAATGCCGATCCCAAACAATATCCAAATTCCAAATTCTTCTGAATTTCAAAAGTCCTGCCAAACAAGGCAGAAGTCAAACAGATCAAATTAATATCCCACTCGGTAGCGCTTCCAAGCTCAAAATTCACGTTGGACGGGTAGGAAACTCCCAAAATAAATCAAATCAAACAAATCAATCCTCACACCGTACAAAGCGGAGCAGGTCAAATCAAATCACCGATCGTCCAAGTCGCAAAAAGGGTAGCACCGACTGTCCAAGTCGCAAAAAGGGCAGCACCGACCGTCCAAATCTCTAAAAGGGCAGCATCAACCGTCCAAGTCGCAAAAAGGGCAGCACTGAGCGTCCAAGTCGCTAAAAGGGTAGCACCGACCGTCTAAATCGCTAAAAGGGCAACACCGACCGTCTAAGTCTCGAAAAGGGCAGCACTGACCATTCAAGTCGCAAAAATGGCACCACCGACCGTCCATGTTGCGAAAAGGGCAGCATCGACCTCCACGTCGTCAAAACGGGAGCCAAATCAATTCAACCTCCACGTGAAATAAGATCCATCAGTTTCATGCACACGACCCATATATGTGGTGTGCATGTATTAATGGGAGGCACTTTGCTGGGGTCAAAAATTACACCCCGGTTGACCAAGTCAAAATCATAGTCAACCCCAAGCCAAGTGGGCCCAAGCCCAGGTCAATGGGACCGGCCCCATGACAAAAGAAATGAAGCCATAAATTAGTTTAATGTAATTCTTATATATATATATATATATATATATATATATATATATATATATATATATATATATAAATGTATGTAAAAGAGGCAAAAAGTCAAAATTTTGTAAACCCCATGGCTTATGTGCAAAAAGAGATAAGCAAATAAGGCAAGGGGTGGTACAAGTGCCATTTGGCAAAGCTCAAGGGGCTATATGTAAAGTGTGTAGCCTATAAAGGCAAACATGATGAAAAAATCAAGAACAACTTTTTCATTCTCTCAAATTCTAGGGTTTGTGTCTCCTTCTCCTTCCTCAAGGTTCTAAATCTTCTTTCTTTTTTTGAATTAAATCAAGAGTTCAATCTCTCTTTTTCCAAAAAGAAACTGTTTTTCACCATAAAACCCTTAAAGGGAAACTCAGATCTTTCATCAAATCCCCGAAAGGGGAGATTTTTGAGTTTGACCCCTCTTCTTCTTCATGATCCAGCCAACGGAGAGGAGGAAGAAAGAGACCATTTTCCAAAAATCCTATTTTGGGAAGATCTAAGACTCAAAAGAAGATCCAGGACTAAAAGGGAGAAGAAAGGGGTCCCCTCTGATCATCTTCAAAATTTCTGGGAGTTTAACTCTATTCTAGATCTGTTGGAGTTTATTTCCATAAAAAAAACCCTTCTTAGGAGTTTAACTCCAAATCTATACATAATCCCTGTTAGGAGTTCAACTCCAAAGCCCCTTGGGAGTTCAACTTCTAGCCCAGGGGCTACGCCCCTTTTCTGCTGGTGTTTCCAGCGGTCACGTGCCGCGCATGTGACTCGCGAGCGCCTAGCGGTCGCATGCAGGGCATGCGACCTGTGGGTGCTCAGCACCCACATGCACCTCATGGGATCCGCGGGCGTTCAACGTTCAGTGGTCGCTTACAGCGCACGTAACCCACGGGCTCCCATCGCCCAGACGCCTGGCACGTGACCCGCGGGCTCCCAGAGCCCACGCGCCTGGCATGTGACTCACGGGCGCCCAGAGCCCATGCGCCTGGCACGTGACCTGCGGGCGCCAAAGGCTCATGCGCCTGGCACGTGCCATGCAAGCGTCTTTAAGACGCTCCTCACCCCTCATTTCCTATGCACTCCACACCCAAAACACGACCCACATAAACTCTGTGAGGCCCCCGATATACCCATGACCCTTCAAAACACAACACACGCACACACTGCACATTGAGTTCGCATAACCAGTTTGACCTGTCAATCGGAGGTTCCTTCGCTCTAAAGGCGAGGGGTAATTAACGGCAGCTTAGCCTGCAGCTGCCGGAGATTCGGATCCCCACAATCAATAAACCCCAGCCTACCCTAGGCAGGGGGAACCTGTAATGCGCCTAACAAGCGCGTGCGTATTCCCATCTCAATGGGGTGACAAAAAACACCCAACAAGTATATTATTTGAATTTTCTGTCTTAATATGTGTATTTCTTTCTATTGATACTTCATATTGCTTACACATATCAATAAAGACTCGATACAGTAGTATACTATTATGGTTTGACTTTATCTTAACATTTGTTATACTCGATATAACATATGACGGTTACATGTTGATAAAACCTGTAGGATTTTGCTTGACTACCAGGTTGTGATAGCGATCATACTTGTGGGAGCTGGGTAGTCCATAAGCACATCCTTAAAAGTCCCACGACGCAGGAGTATCGAGACCGGGTATCGATACATCAGAGCAGACTTGTGTATACGTTTCTACACCCTGACGAGGGGCGGTGGTTGGTCCCACAGCCAATGGTGTGATCACCTAAGATTGTATACAGGTGCTCACTGGGGGTGAGTACACTGGACAAACTTGCCGAGAAGCTTTAGATGGTATTATACCTATCGTCAGATAGTAGTTCAAAGGTGACATGAGTACATGTTAGTTTTAGGACCTGAGGTTATCATTTGTCTCGTGTGAGTTCCCGTTGTGCTTTGATCACTACTCTACCACGGCTCTACTGAGTTGTACAAACATGTTTTGGTTGGGTACAGCCCAAGCCCCATGGAGGCAGTGAGTGGTTTTCAGGGATTCATCTCTCTCGGTATTGGGAGTCGATATCGCACTGTGTTCGGTTGGCTAAAACCATAAGACTTTGGCCAAGGCAGTTGAGATCTACTGATGGTTAAATCAGTAGTTTCTCGGATTAGTCCTGAACTAAATCAACATGACTTATCGGGCCAGTAGGGGTCTGACGTTTACCACCCCGTAGACATGATATGTGATACTCTTAGATGAAGAGACTGGACTGTACGGAGATTGTCACGGATATGCTCAGTAGGGGTCCGAATGAGCTTGCTCTTCAGCCTTCTTTTCGACAGGTATCTGGGTAGCCGTTACGTATAGCTAGTGTCGTTGACGTGCTTGTGGTTAAACCCACTGCCATCGTACTGTCGAGTCTTTAGAGTCCCACACAAAGGGTTTCTCTGGTTCAGACGAAACGATGTGGTGGCTATATATTTATACGTGCAGGGTTTCAATCTAATGATAATACTAGCTAGCTTAGTATTAAGCTGGATTATTAAATCAGGTATTGATTTAATAATTTACGTGTACATATTTTGATATGTATATTCTAGTGTTATCCAGATTTTCGATCGGACGGTTGATAATACTGGCGGGCTTGGGATTAAGCCGGTTCATTAAATCGGATATTGATTTAAAACTAGTATTATTTTAGTGGTATATTCTATCTCTTGGGTATTCGTACTTTGGTACGATACGTATATGTATATACGGTAGAATGTATTTTGTATTTATACAAAATACCTTCTAGAAGGTGACACCTCATCTTGTATTTTTTTCTATTTTGTTGAAAATAGGAAATGAGGTGGAAAGGGGAGGCATGGTATGAAGCATGGCTTGGTTATTTATTACTAATACTATTAAAGTATGATGGGATTTTTTAAAGAGGAAATTACTTAACCATTCTCTTGAGATAGCCATCATTCTTCTCATGCAAAAAAGAAGAAGAGAGTTCTTCTTCACTTGCTCTCTCACTCTCTTCTTCTTGAGTTCATCTTCAATTCAAATTCTTAACCTTCTCATGTGTTGAGAGGTGAAGGATTTGAGATAGAAAATTACCACTAAACATTACCACATCACCTAAGAAACTAGTTTAGCAAACTAGTTTGCGTAGTTTACTTCTTTTTAGAGGTGGGAGCTTGAATCAAGGATCTTCAAGTGGATCATTTAGGATCGAGGAGGCCGTCCTTCAAGTTTGATCAAGATCACCTTAAGAGCTTAAGAAGAGTAGTAAAGACCCGAAGGACACGAGTATCTAGGTATAACTCCTTATCACTGTAGCTAGATCTTTTTAGCAAGCTAGTTTCTTTATATGGTTAGATTCTAGGATGTGTTTTCTAGCGCCGATTTTTTAAAAGTCAAAGTTTTTTGTTCCGCAACGGCCGTAGTAGACGGCCAGGGCGCTGGGAAAGTCAACATGGTACCAGAGCCGGTCCATAAAGCTTAACTAGCTAATTTGCACTAATTTAGAACTTCGATCGACAAAAATTATCCGAATCGCATTTCCAAATATTTGCTCGCTTTCGAATTTTAAAGTTGTTCAAAAAATATTTTAGTCTTATTAAAATTTTGTGCAGGCAATTTTAGAGGCAAGAAAAATTTTTGAGACCCTAATCACCAAATTGGACCGCTAATCCGCTGCCAATTAGGTCATTTGGCCGTGGATCAGGGCCCAATTGTGGCTAAGTTGCTCCAAATTTTTTCAGGGGTTCAAGTTCTTGGAAATGTGATTTTTGGTATTTTTGGTTTTTGCCCAGATTTGTTTGTGTACTGGTTTGTATATGGGTGTAAATTCGGAAAGTTTAATCGATCGAAATTCTAAATTCTTACTTTTCTACGTATTTGTTTCTGCAACCGTGAATATCATTGCACGGTATAATCTGGCTGATTGCTATATGTACAATCAGACGGGTATACGAATATGATATTCACGTTGATATTTTGTGTTGCATTGATTTTATGGATGGATCGTGGTGAATAGCTTATAGTGCAATGGTAGTTGTACAGTTCAGATTCATTTGTATATTCATTATTGCGGGGCGAGCGTCCGACATGTGGACTGTCGTTTTCGCCAGTTTGTATATTCTTTTATTGGGGCACGACCGGATTGAGGTCGATGTCACCGTTGAATATATATTTTTCTTTTATGTTCCAGGATTACCCCATGGAGGAGTGTTCGAATAGCCGGGTTCTAGAGCGCAACTGGCTCGCATCTCATGGCGTTGAGATAGAGGGGGCCTTGATATAGAATTGGCGGGCTGTTCGCCGCACTCTTGGGGGGTATAGGATGACCCATGGAGGGGTGCTCAAGTTACCAGATTCCGTAAAATACTGGGTGGCCCATTCACTTTGTTGATTGGGGTTGCCTCACTTACGGGATTGGTGGGTAACTTTTCGCGCTCATAGGAGTCTAGGTTTTTCATTGCACGGGCTATCCACACGACCGGAAACGTCGGGTCTCATTTGCGGCTCATATGAAACCTGAGGCTCCAAAATTATCCGCTATTCCATGTTGCTTATTGTTGTTTTGTGATGTTTCTTATATCATACCTGGGACGAATGGTTATATATATATTTATATATACTAGTAGATATTGTATATGTTTTGCATCCGCGCTAGCCCTGCCCCCGCTCTACCGATAATTAAGCAACCTAACGGTGCATGATGGGGCCCCGTGGCGAATGCGGATTGCATATATATACATTTTAATTTCATTCTTTTCTAGTGTGATAGGAATTAATTGATGGGACCACATTGATTTTGATTAATGCAAGAAAAAAACTTAAAAGATGTTAGAACAAATTTCGAAAAACTATAGTCATACTCTTTCGCTTTGCATAGTGATATTCGGTTAGGAATATCCAGCATCTCATTCGAGGAGGCAGGAGCCTAGATCCCTTCATGGGGAGTGGCCACTTGAGCAGAAGTTTATGTTACTATAGAATACTCGGTTTTCTTCAAAATCACTAGTTTTCAAAACCGAAGCCTAAACCACTCCTTTTTCAAAAACTACTCGGTTCCTTCAACGATATCAAGTTCATTACGTTAAAGGGTTTTTGCCAAAACCCCAGCCGTAGCCTTCCGTCATTTCAGATTGGTTGTGTTTAGTATTCGTGCTGCGCATTTCGATCTTTAGTCAAGGCATAGTGTTCGGTAGCTGTGTTATACTTTTCTGATGCATGTTAGTGCGATTGGTTAGGACAGTCGTGTTAGTCAAGGCTCATACTGGTGGGTCTAATGCAATCAAGAAAATGATAGGTAAAACTTGACTAGGACCTTTTGACATTTTGATTTTTAGTCAAGGGCACTTGGGTCTTGTTCACTGCCAAAAGACCGAACCGAGACGTTGGAACGTCCAACCTGAATTTGGGAGAAGATGTTATTTGATCATATCCACCCATCTCTCCGAAGATACCAAGTTGATTTATGGCACAGTATATCGGAAGTTTGGATAAATGCGACCGTTGTAGCAGATTTTATCAGATTCCCCCTCATTTATGAGAGGTTTTTGATTGTGGGGACGCTCTTCCCTGCAGACGCAAGCTCCTGCAGTTAATAACGTTATCGCGTTGTGATAACCATTTTCTCCTTCTCCAGTAGTTCACTTCATATCGTGTTGTATTTTTTTTTCATGTAGTTGCTCATGGATTGTATACGGAGACTAGTTTATGTCGTCACCCGTAGGGCGCGGATTAGTGCAAATCCGTATATTTTAGATTTGGATTTGTTTTATTTAAGGACCGTTAAGATAGCTTGAGATTAAGATCAACTTAAATATATGAGCATTTGGGCTCAATTTATTTTAGTTAAGGATACGTTAGTCTTACTCGAAATTAAGATCAACTTAGCAAAATTTTAAGGATCATTTTTATTTAAGATCCAACAACAGAGTATTTGGGCTCAGCTGTAAGAAAACTTTTCAGAGAGGCTAAACCAATTTGGGCTTAGTGTCACGCCCCATCCCCAATACAGAGAGTATTGTCCGCTCTGGCCGATGCCGCCCGGTTTTGTCCTTTGGGGCGAACCGGACCCGACCAGGGGCCACTTCCCAGGAGGTCACCCATCCCAGAGCTTCCCTGGCTCGAGCATGCTTAACTACGGAGTTCTCAAGCTCCTGTAGTGCTGGTTCACTTAAAATGCGTTTCTGTATTGAAGAGTGGTATCATTCCATTTATAGTACAGATCTGCCCTCTTTCGGAATATATTCCGATGATTTCCCATTGTTCTACAGTGGGTCCCACGGACTCAAGAGGTGCTCCCCACGGATTCAAGAGGTGGCCCCCTCCCACATAAACATGACACTTGGCGTGACACTTTGTTCCGTGAGTAAGAACCGGGTCCCGACATTCACCCCAACTTTGAACAATGGTTCGTCCTCGAACCACAGACCTGCTATTGAGGGATCATCTCTGATACCATTCAGTCACGCCCTACCCCCAATATAGAGAGTATTGTCCGCTATGGCCGAAGCCCCACGGTTTTGTCCTTCGGGGCGAACCGGACCCGACCAGGGGCCACTTTCCAGGAGGTCACCCATCCCAGAACTTCCCTGGCTCGAGCACGCTTAACTACGAAGTTCTCAAGCTCCTGTAGTACCGGTTCACTTAAAAGGCGCCTCTGTATTGAAGAGTGGTATCATTCCATTTATAGTACAGATCTGCCCTTTTTCGAACTGTATTCCGAAGATTCCCCATTGTTTTATAGTGGGTCCTACGGACTCAAGAGGTGGACCCCACGGATTCAAGAGGTGGCCCCCGCCCACTTAAACATGACACTTGGCATGGCACTTTGTTCCGTGAGCAAGAACCGGGTACCGACATTTAGTCTGCTCAGTCTTTTTTTGTTCAAAAGTGCTAAGCACTTATTTGGGCTCTGGCACTCACATGGGTATTGTATGAATCCTTCAATTATGGGCGCTGCCCAATCAGTGCCGTAATGACTCTGAAAACACTATACATAAATTTTCTTGTTATTTTACAGAAAAGAGTATTACAGCCTGTGTAAGTGTTAAAAGTTATTTTGGTTAAATAAAATCAAGAAATAACTTGTAGCTCATTGGTAAAATCTCTACACTGCTGTGACGTAGCTTGTGTGTTTGATTCCCATCAGACACAATTATTTTATTTTTGGAATCCCAAGAGTTGCACGTGCAATACATGGGGAAATGAAAAGTTTCAGAAAAATCAAACAGGTGCAATGAGGTGTACACACCGAAAAACCCACGTGGCATGAATCTCTAGGCGATTGCCTCAAATCTGACCGTCCAAAATGCTCATTCGGCCGGCGCCGAGGGTCAGATGAGCTTCGTTTTTCTCCGTGCTTTGCACACACACCCCTTCGACTCTCCTTAACTCCTCTGCACCGTTTGATTTCCCTGCAATTAAACAAAGACCCTTCAATTCACCATTTAACTGCTTTTTAATCCAAAATTTTAATTTCCAAACCCTAATTCTTCATTATAAATACCACCCCATACTTTAGTTCATCACCATTCTGAAATTCTAGCAAAAATTCTCTCAAAAATTTCCTAAGTGTAAGTGGAGTTAACAACCAAGCTTATTCCATCGAAGATCGAAGCCTTTTCTGGAGCTCCCTCGACGCCATGAAGCCCCATCCCTCCTTCCTTACCCTTTTCTCGATATTACGAAACCATAAGTCCCTCTCACCTCTTCATCTTTTCATCGCAATTGGGACTTACTGAGCGCTAGTTCGCTGACGACATTCCTCTCTATTTTCTTTCCATGGGATGTTCGTCAGGAGGACCGGACTCTGAGGAGATAGAGCCGAGCCAGGATGTAAATCCCCGTTCTCATCATAATAAAAGTTTCCTTTTTAAAATTCCAGTGATTTTCTTTTCTTTTTCCCATCGTGTTTTAATCGGTTGTTTAAGCTTAATGTTTAAACTAAAATTTTCCAGTTCTTTTAAAATCATGGTCCAAAACCAAAATTTTAACAATAAAACCCCAAACCCTAGAATTATTTTCCAATTAACACCTAAGCCCAAACTTAAATTTAAACCCCAGCCCATCCCATTAAATTTCTCCAATTCATTTCCTTAGCTTCCCTCAGCCCACTAAAATCTTCTTTATTAACCTATTTATAAAATTCCCCGGCCCGTTTCTTACCCTCAGCCCACTTCAGTTTTTTTTAAAGGAATTATTTTTACGGGCCCAGCCCAGCTCAGCAGCCCGCTTCCTCTACTAACCAACCCGACCCGCTTCACTTAACCCATCTCCTTCCCCACGCAAAACAGTTCCCGCCCATTTCTTTTCTCGCGACCCACGTCCCCGAGCTCCCCACGTCGCCCTCGCCGTTGCCCACGACCCGCGACCCCGGCCACGACTCCCTCAAACTCCCCGTCTCCAACTCCTCATCTCTCTCTCACTCTCCAACTCCTTCTCAAAACTCTCCAACCCCTTAAAATTTCCCACGAACCTACAACAACCCACTGCATCTCTTCGTCCCCTCTGCCGCCGATGACTATGCCACCTCTTCCTCCTCCCTCGCTTCCCCTGCATCAGCAGAACCCTTCACAACTCTTCCTCCATCAGTCGAGAACCCCTACACACCCAAGCTTCTCTGTACGCCACAACAGCCACCCTGTACCCTCACGCCGGCGAACCCCACCACATCGTCGACCATCCTACACCCTCCTCGTCGTTAGTGTCTTCTCCACCTCCTCTCAAAGGTCCACACCCGAGTCTCTCTCTCTCTCTCTATCTCTCCAAAAACCCACATCCTCCCCCTCACTGCGAGCTTCACTGTGCACGTCGCCGGGGCGACCACCGCCGACATCGTCGACCCCAGTGCACCCGGGAGATCCACAGAGCCTCCTCTACACTTCCAGCGAGCACAAGACGACTCCGGGAAACTCCGACGTCAAACCCGTGTCTCGAGCCAAGCTCGCGCAAATTCGTTTTGCGGCGTACATCGCGCGTTCGTGACACCGTTACTGCCGTGCGACCCCGAGACATTTTCCAGGCAAGTTTTTACTTGCTTCATGCTAAAATAATAGTGGTACAAACCTAAATCATCTAGTTTACGAATTTACCGTTTGCCGATACATATTGTGACCTATGTGTTCGATGCTTGATCCCAATGAATATAATAGTTTAATTTGACGGAAATATATGTCTTCTGTTGGCCCTCATAATGATAAATGTCGTGTATAAAAATTACTAGAAAATACGATTGCTAGTGATTAAAATTGATACCCCCAATTATGCCGTTAAAACTAGAAGTTTTCTCGTATCTGAAAATGAATAAAATCACCGTAAATTATATACATACTGGAAAGATGCGTTCGAGGGCTTAAATCGAAGCCGACTCGACGAAAATTAACCCCATGTAAAATTCTAATGATTTCTGTTCTGTAACTGTGATGATAATTAGATCGGAGTGCGACTCTGGACTGCAGTCCAGAGCGATTCTGTTTATCGTGTACTGTACCAAAATGTGCGTCACTGTGTTTCCTGAAGTCGTACGTTATGGAACCCTGCAGTAGATTAGAGATAATTCTGTTAGCTAAATAAAACAAGTGGTCCCATTCCGTTTCATTGCCGTTTTCTATTTTAAACTGTAAATAAAAGGGCAGAACGTATAACTGTTCAGAACAGATTCAGAAATGACACACTGAGGTTAAACTGTGTATAACTTTCAACGTAGAGATGCGATTGAGGATCCATCTATTGCGTTGAATACTCTATTGAAAAACCTAGATTTCATTCAACTGCAACATCGCTAAATTCTGAGCTCAACTGGGTGTAATTCGTGTCGCGAAACGGACGTTCAGTTCTGAAACTGAATTTCCAGCCGCGAGCACCTAAAATGAAACAGCTATATCTTGAAAACCGGAATCCCGATTGAACTGAAACAAATTTTGATGAATTTCTGACTGAGTGTTCTATTTATCTTACTTGTATCATTTTGCTTAATTCTTAACATATAAATTTATACAATTTATGTAAGTTAATGACATGCATGTTGATTCATAACATACAGAGCTTATTGGTAGCATACATACATATATCATACCCTTGCCATATACTCAGTGTTAGTGCGTGTTAGGATCAGTGGACATTGCATTATCGTGCGTGATAGATGTTGGTTTAGGAGTAACGAGTACACCAATGGAAAGTGAATATTCGTGACAGTGATTGATGCAGTGAACAGTGATAAAACCGTGCCATTGGTATACTTGTACACGACTAGATCAAGATCATAAATAGTGTAAACCTGGGGAAAAAGGGGAAATCAAAGTGGAAAGAGTATCTTATTTAGAGGGACCGTGTTTTAGAGGATGATCATTCGAAACAGTGATACTGATACATGTAGGGTAGGATCTAGCGATCCGGCTGACAGGGTTATGTCCCGGGCATGTGGGCCGTTGTCTCGGGTATGTACGAGACTCCTGTTAAACATGATCCTCCTTCCAGTATGCGATTTCAAACATGACCTAGAAACCGATAGGGACACAGAACATATTCTGCATCATATAGTGACATAGTGATTACTTGCATTGTTCTTACACTAGTATTACCTCATTTACCTGTTCTATCTTATTATAATAATATTGTTGTTGTGTCGCTCTGACGAGCTGAGTATGCATGCTCAGATCCCGTGGAAGGACCAGCGCAGGAGACAGATCTACCTTTCGAGTTCACGGAGATATAGTCTGGTGTACTTCCTATCTTTACTGTTTTCCATAAAAGCGATCGTGAGATTGAACTTGATTAGTAATTGTTCTTGTTATCTGTAATTTGTGAACAATGGAATATTAATGTAATAAATTAGTGATGTGATTCCTTTACCATTGCGCTTTATTTACTGATTACCATGTAATGCTAGAAGCCGAAGTGTGACTACGGCGGGATGATTCCTTGACCGTAGGAGCATGGCTGGCCTAGTCATCCCTCGTTTTCCGTATTTTGGAAAGCGGGGCGTGACATGGTTTAGTTGGTATCAGAGCCTGTGTTTAGTATCAAGGGATAACATTAACTATGTTGTATTACGTTATTCTTGTTTCACTACTCTTGATTTCCATCCTTGAATCTGATCCTATCCTTTTGAATTTTCCAGTGATATGACATCCCTGAACGACCCCTCCTCGGACTCCAGCTCTCAGGACCACACGAAAAGAATACTTAGTGCACTGACCTCTCTCGCGGAAGCTCAGGAGAGGAAGACAGATTTACTCACTGAGGGACTCAGGGCGATCACCGCCGCAGGATGTCCCTCCGCACTCATTACCGCCCCCGAAGGCATTGTTCCACCAGCTTATTATACTAGGGCTGGTACAGTATCAGACTTCCGACGGTTACACCCAGCAGCATTCACAGGGCTAGCTGAACCTCTTGAGGCTGAGCAATGGCTGGTGAACATGAAGAATTTATTGACAGCCGCCAGGGTTCCAGAGGAAGATAGGGTGGACGTAATAAAGATACAATTGGAAGACGAAGCCCGTACGTGGTGGTCGGTGGAAGAAAGCAGACTTGACGAGCCGATCGTATGGAGCAAGTTTAAGGAGTGCTTCCTAGATCATTATTTTCCTTCCACGGCCAAGGCGGAAATGGAGGAGAGGTTTATTCTTTTGAAGCAGAATGGACGGCCAGTGGACGTTTATGCGGCAGAGTTCAACCGCTTGAGTCGTTTTGCTCCGTACATGGTCGCCTCAGAGGTCACCAGGGCCAGACGTTTCCTTCAGGGGTTAGACTTCGAGTTGCAGCAGTTGATTGCATCGTTGGATTTGCAGACTTTCGCACAGGTACTCAACGCGGCGAGAGTTCAGGAGTAATTGATTAACAAGTTCAGGAGACCCCCAGTCGTTCCAGCACGTGCCCACGCGCCTTCTCGAGGAGCCATACCGGTTCACAGGCCAGGAACGACACAAATGAAGCGCCCGTTCGTACCACAGCATCGCCCCTAGAGACAGGGCATAGTTTGCGGCTATTGCGGTTGAGGTGGGCATACCCAGAAGGACTGTCGCCGTGCCAAGGGACAGTGCTTGATTTGCGGTTCCAGTCAGCATAAGATTGGCAGTTGCCCTGAGCGAGCAGAGATACAGGGAGGTTCTGGACCGCTACAGCAGAGGCCGCAGGAGCAGAGACAACCCTTTACGGGTCGCGATCAGGGACGGGCTTTCACCTTGACTGCCGAGCAGGCAGAGGCGTCAGGAGACGTGGTTACAGGTACTCTGCTCGTACATTCCTTGCCAGCTAGAGTACTTTTTGATTCGGGAGCATCGCATTGTTTCTTGTCTGAGCATTTCACTGATACACACTCAATACCACATGAACTACGAACTAAGGGATGGGAAATTCATACGGGTAATGGCATTATAATATTTAGTCGAGAATGTAGATTATGCCCGGTTGTAGTGTGTGGCAGGGAATTCTATGCGAATTTCCTTCTGATTGGGACATGCAGTTACGACGCGATTCTCGGGATGGATTGGATGAGCACTTTTCATGCGATTATCGATTGTCGTGCAAGGAATGTGATCTTCCGCATTCCCAATCACCCGGAGTTTATTTTCGAGGGCGGGAGCGAATCTTTGGAGCCAGCTAAATACAGAGCAAAGCCTAAGGAGCTGACAGCTATGGAGATTGATAAGAGCCCAGTCCCAGAAATTGTTCGGGCCTTTCTGGACGTATTTCCCGAAGATCTACCAGGTCTACCACCTCCTCGAATCTTGGAGTTCTCGATCGACTTAACTCCAGGTACAGCCCTAGTATCCAGAGCCCCATACAGAATGGCACCAGTTGAGTTGGCGGAGTTGAAGAAGCAGGTTGAAGAACTTTTGGAGAAGGGATTTATTCGGCCGAGCGCTTCACCGTGGGGTGCACCAGTTCTGTTAGTAAAGAAGAAGGACGGATCGCTGCGAATGTGTATAGATTATCGGGAGCTGAACAAGGTCACAATAAAGAATAAGTACCCAATCCCGCGCATCGACGACCTATTCGATCAGCTAAGTGGAGCCAAGGTATTCTCGAAGTTGGACCTCCGTTCTGGATATCATCAAATCAGAGTAGCAGCCGAGGATGTGTGCAAGACGGCTTTCAGGACCCGATACGGACATTACGAGTTCCTTGTGATGCCGTTCGGTGTTACCAATGCCCCAGCAATATTCATGGACTTGATGAACAGGGTGTTCGTAAAGTACTTGGACACGTTTGTCGTTGTGTTTATCGACGACATACTTGTCTACTCGAAGACCCGGGAAGAGCACGCTGAACATTTGCGCACGATCCTACAAATTCTTCGGGAAGAGAAGCTGTATGCGAAGCTAAGCAAGTGTGAATTCTGGCTCGACAAGGTACAGTTTTTGGGACATATTGTTTCGGGCGAAGGCATCTCGGTGGACCCGACAAAGATAGAATCTGTCAGAGATTAGCCAACGCCGAAGTCAGTGGCCGAGATCAGGAGTTTTCTGGGATTGGCAGGTTATTATCGAAGATTCGTCCAAGATTTCTCAAGAATCGCGGAACCATTGACGTGGCTGACACAGAAGGACGTGCCGTTTATATGGACAGAAGAGTGCACTCTGGCATTTGACACACTGAAGCAGAAGTTAACCATGGCGCCTATTCTTACTGTACCAGATGATTCCGGTGCTTTGGTGATATACAGTGATGCCTCAAGGAAGGGTTTAGGCTGTGTTTTGATGCAGCACGGCCGAGTGGTTGCTTATGCCTCTCGACAACTGAGAAACCGAGAAGAACTACCCTGCGCACGACTTGGAGTTAGCTGCGGTAGTTTTTGCATTGAAGATTTGGAGGCACTACCTTTTGGGTGAGAAAGTGGAAGTGTACACAGATCACAAAAGTTTAAAGTACGTTTTCATTCAGAAGGAACTAAACTTGAGGCAGCGCCGATGGCTAGAGCTGATGGCAGATTATGACTTGGACCTTCAGTATCACCCGGGGAATGTGAATGTTGTACCAGATGCGCTCAGTCGCAAGCCAGCGGTCATGATGTTGACCGATCAGAGGAGCATTATTGAGGACTTTCAGAGACTTGAACTTGAATTCGTTACGCCGAACGCACTCAGTCAACTTTGGCAGCTACAGGTGCAATCTTCTCTGGTGGATCGCATCAAGACTGGACATGCGGATGACCCCTGATTGAAAAAGTTCAGAGAGAAAGTGGAAGCTGGACTGAGAACGGATTTGATTATACATGAAGATGGCTCTCTGAGATTCCCTAGCAGACTCTGCGTACCTAAGGGAGATGTTCGAGAAGAAGTATTGGCTGAAGCACACAGTTCAGCTTATTCTGTGCATCCGGGAAGTACAAAAATGTATCAGGACCTAAAGCAGCACTTTTGGTGGAACGGAATGAAGCGGGAAATTGCGAGGTTCGTATCCAAGTGCTTGGTATGTCAGCAGGTGAAGGCGGAACATCAGAGGACAGCAGGATTGTTACAACCCCTGCCGATACCGGAATGGAAGTGGGAGCACATTACTATGGATTTCGTGACGGCCTTACCACGGAGCCCTAGGGGCAATAACGCCATTTGGGTTATCGTCGATCGCCTCACAAAAGTTGCACACTTCCTACCTTTCCGAGTGGGACAGTCGACAGAATCACTGGCAGAAAGATATATGCAGGAGATCGTACGACTTCACGGTGTTCCAGTCAGCATTGTGTCAGACCGGGACACGAGATTCTTGTCGTACTTTTGGAAGAGCTTACAGGAGAGCTTGGTTACCCGCCTTAATTTCAGCACAGCTTATCACCCATAGACGGATGGACAATCCGAGCGTACGATTCAGACGCTCGAGGACATATTGAGAGCCTGTATGTTGGACTTTCAGGGTTCCTGGGAGGACCATCTGCATCTAGTCGAGTTCTCTTATAACAATAGTTATCAGGCTAGTATTCAGATGGCTCCTTTTGAAGCACTATACGGGCGGAAGTGTCGATCCCCAGTATGTTGGGATGATGTGGCAGAACGAAGACTACTGGGCCCCGAACTCATTGTTCAGACAGTCGACAAAGTCCAAATGATCAGACAGCGTATCAAGGCGGCTCAGGATCGACAGAAGAGTTGGGCAGATACCAGCAGAAGAGCACTTGAGTTCGAAGTCGGAGATCATGTGTTCTTGAAGATTTCCCCTACTCGTGGAGTTATCAGGTTCGGAGGTTGGGGAAAGCTCAGTCCCCATTTTATCGGACCTTTTGAGGTGCTAGAGCGAGTAGGAGAGGTGGCTTATCGACTTGCCTTGCCTCCATCGCTAGCTGGTGTGCACAATACCTTCCACGTGTCACAGTTGCGGCGTTATGTTCGGGATGAGAGCTATGTCCTGGACCATTCGGAGCTAGTTTTGGGTACTGCTATGTCATACGAGGAGCAGCCCACTACCATTCTCGACCGCAGAGAGAAAGTGCTGAAGAATAAGGTCATTCCGTTAGTCCGAGTGTCTTAGGGCGGTCGTTCCCCAGGAGAATCCACTGGGAGCGGAAGGAAGACATCCGTGATCGTTATCCACATCTCTTTGTTTAGTACATTGTCTCATTGTATCCTTGTTAAATTTCGAGGACGAAATTTTTGTTAAGGGGGGTATGATGTAAATCCCTGTTCTCATCATAATAAAAGTTTCCTTTTTAAAATTCCAGTGATTTTCTTTTCTTTTTCCCCTCGTGTTTTAATCGGTTGTTTAAGCATAATGTTTAAACTAAAATTTTCCAGCTCTTTTAAAATCATGGTCCAAAACCAAAATTTTAACAATAAAACCCCAAACCCTAGAATTATTTTCCAATTAACACCTAAGCCCAAGCTTAAATTTAAACCCCAGCCCATCCCCTTAAATTTCTCCAATTCGTTTCCTTAGCTCTCCTTAGCCCACTAAAATCTTCTTTATTAACCCATTTATAAAATTCCCCGGCCCGTTTCTCACCCTCAGCCCACTTCAGTTTTTTTTAAAAGGAATTATTTTTACGAGCCCAGCCCAGCTCAGTAGCCCGCCTCCTCTACTAACCAACCCGACCCGCTTCACATAACCCGTCTCTTTCCCCACGCAAAACAGTTCCCGCCCATTTCTTTTCTCGCGACCCACGTCCCCGAGCTCCCCACGTCGCCCTCGCCGTTGCCCACGACCCGCGACCCCGGCCACGACTCCCTCAAACTCCCCGTCTCCAACTCCTCATCTCTTTCTCACTCTCCAACTCCTTCTCAAAACTCTCCAACCCCTCAAAATTTCCCACGAACCCACAACAACCCACTGCATCTCTTCGTCCCCTCTGCCGCCGACGACTACGCCACCTTTTCCTCCTCCCTCTCTTCCCCTGTATCAGCAGAACCCTTCACAACTCTTCCTCCATCAGTCGAGAACCCCTACACACCCAAGCTTCTCTGTACGCCACCACAGCCACCCTGCACCCTTACGCCGGCGAACCCCACCACGCCGTCGACCATCCTACACCCTCCTCGTCGTTAGTGTCTCCTCCACCTCCTCTCAAAGGTCCACACCCGAGTCTCTCTCTCTCTCTATCTCTCCAAAAACCCACATCCTCCCCGTCACTGCGAGCTTCACTGTGCACGTCGCCGGGGCGACCACCGCCGACATCGTCGACCCCAGTGCACCCGGGAGATCCACAGAGCCTCCTCAACACTTCCAGCAAGCACAAGACGACTCCGGGAAACTCCGACGTCAAACCCGTGTCTCGAACCAAGCTCGCGCAAATTCGTTTTGCGGCGTACATCGCGCGTTCGTGACACCGTTGCTGCCGTGCGCCCCCGAGACATTTTCCAGGCAAGTGTTTACTTGCTTCATGCTAAAATAATAGTGGTACAAACCTAAATCATCTAGTTTACGAATTTACCGTTTCCCGATACATATTGTGACCTATGTGTTCGATGCTAGATCCCAATGAATATAATAGTTTAATTTGACGGAAATATATGTCTTCTGTTGGCCCTCATAATGATAAATGTCGTGTATAAAAATTACCGGAAAATACGATTTCTAGTGACTAAAATTGATACCCCCAATTATGCCGTTAAAACTAGAAGTTTTCTCGTATCTGAAAATGAATAAAATCACCGTAAATTATATACATACTGGAATGATACGTTCGAGGGCTTAAATTGAAGATGACTCGACGAACATTAACCCCATGTAAAATTCTAATGATTTCTGTTCTGTAACTGTGATGATAATTAGATCAGAGTGCGACTCTGGACTGCAGTCCAGAGCGATTCTGTTTATCGTGTACTGTACCAAAATGTGCGTCACTGTGTTTCCTGAAGTCGTACGTTACGGAACCCTGCATTATATTAGAGATAATTCTGTTAGCTAAACAAAACAAGTGGTTCCATTCCATTTCATTGCCGTTTGCTATTTTAAACTGTAAATAAAAGGGCAGAACGTATAACTGTTCAGAACAGATTCAGAAATGACACACTGTGGTTAAACTGTGTATAACTTTCAACGTACAGATGCGATTAAGGATCCGTCTATTGCGTTGAATACTCTATTGAAAACCCTAGATTTCATTAAACTAAAACATCGCTAAATTCTGAGCCCAACTGGGTGCAATTCGTGTCGCGAAACGGAAATTCAGTTCTGAAACTGAATTTCCAGCCGCGAGCACCTAAAATGAAACAGCTATATCTTGAAAACCGGAATCCCGATTGAACTGAATCAAATTTTGATGAATTACTAACTGAGTATTCTATTTATCTTACTTGTATCATTTTGCTGAATTCTTAATATATAAATTTATGCAATTTATGTAAGTTAATGACATGCATGTTGATTCATAACATACAGAGCTTATTGGTAGCATACATACATATATCATACCCTTGCCATATACTCAGTGTTAGTGCGTGTTAGGATCAGTGGACATTGCATTATCGTGCGTGATAGATGTTGGTTTAGGAGTGACGAGTACACTAATGGAAAGTGAATATTCGTGACAGTGATTGATACAGTGAACAGTGATAAAACCGTGCCATTGGTATACTTGTACACGACTAGATCAAGATCATAAATAGTGTAAACCTGGGGAAAAAGGGGAAATCAAAGTGGAAAGAGTATCGTATTTAGCGGGACCGTGTTTTCGAGGATGATCATTCGAAACAGTGATACTGATACATGTAGGGTAGGATCTAGCGATCCGGCTGACAGGGTTATGTCCCGGGCATGTGGGCCGTTGTCTCGGGTATGTACGAGACTCCTGTTAAACATGATGCTCCTTCCACTATGTGATTTCAAACATGACCTAGAGACCGATAGGGACACAGAACATATTTTGCATCATAAAGTGACATAGTGATTACTTGCATTGTTCTTACACTAGTATTACCTCATTTACCTGTTCTATCTTATTATAATAATATTGTTGTTGTGTCTCTCTGACGACCTGAGTATGCATGCTCAGATCCCGTGGAAGGACCAGCGCAGGAGACAGATTTACCTTTCGAGTTCACGGAGATATAGTCTGGTGTACTTCCTATCTTTACTGTTTTCCATAAAAGCGATCGTGAGATTGAACTTGGTTAGTAATTGTTCTTGTTATCTGTAATTTGTGAACAATGGAATATTAATGTAATAAATTAGTGATGTGATTCCTTTACCACTGCGCTTTATTTACTGATTACCATGTAATGCTAGAAGCCGAAGTGTGACTACGACGGGATGATTCCTTGACCGTAGGAGCATGGCTGGCCTAGTCATCCCTCGTTTTCCGTATTTTGGGAAGCGGGGCGTGACACAGGAGGACTTGTACCAGCTTACAACTCAGCCTAGTTACTAGCTCTTTCCAGCCTGCACTTACTTTCTGTATGCCATTGTTTAAGCATTGCATGTTTATTGTATCTTTTATTTCAGATAGTTGTATGTAAAGTTGAATGTTAATAAAGTTGTTGTTTCATTTTATTACTCTTGTCATTCTTATTCATTTTTATATTACTTAATTATGCTTAACGTATTTATTTCATAGTAAATACGTTGCGGACTTACCACGTCACTATTTCCGTCTATTAGGAAGTGGGGTGTGATAAATGCTAAGCACTCAGTCATTTTGACTGAATATATAATGCTAAACACTTTTTATATGGCGTCCACGTGAGAAGCACGTGCCGAACTATCTCATTGATTTTGCTGGGCACACACGTGTGTTTCATGTGAGGCGCTAGGCGCTGCCCAATCAGTACTAGGCACTCAATCGTTTTGGCTGCGTATGAAGTGCTAAACACTTTACTCAGCGCTCACGTGTATTTCACGTGAGGCGTTGGCCTTCTGTTTTGGGTGTCCACGTGTTTTTCATATGAGGCGCTGCCCAATCTGTGCTAAGCACTCATCCATTTTGGCTGCGTATGAAGTGCTAAGCACTTTGCTCAGCGCTCACGTGTATTTCACGTGAGGCAATGACCTTCTATTTTGGGCACCCATGTGGTTTTCACGTGAGTCGCTGATTTCCTTTTGATTTGGGAATCCGTTGAAGGCGCCCACATGGGATGCACGTGCGGCGCTAATGTTCTTTCCTTTTTAGAGATTGAATCTCTATAAATGGCATTTTGACCATTAATGATCACCAAGACCTTTATTTTCTTTTGAAGATCTGGGATCAAGTTTCCTTTAAGAACTACTTCTTATGTTTTTTCTTCTATAAGAACAAAGTTTCTTTTTAGGGTTAAACCCTATTTTTAGAGGAATTGAATTCCTATAAGATAGGTTCTTTTTCTTTTTCACAGTACTTTTCTGAATCTTTGATTCTCAAGAATAGGATCTTTCCGATGAGAATTAAATTCTCTACTTGTGGAAGACTTGTCTTGTGGATCTCAGATCTAGAGAAAGAACTAAGTTCTTGAGAAGGGTTAAACTCTTAGATATGATATGATAAGTAAATGAGATATTTTGATCTCTGTGGTTTCTTTACCTAGGGTTTGAGAGGAGAAAGATCTTCTTCTCTATTGAGAATTAAATTCTCTGTTGTTTTTGAGAGCCTTATATATTTTTTTGTAGAAGCGTATGGGGGTTCCCTCTATATCTCTGTGTGAGACTCTTTCTTTTTATGAGACTTGAAGTCCCAGGTCCTTTATATGGTAGAGGCAAATTATTAATTAGTTTGAGAAAATCTCTCATTAAAAGATTCCAATTGATTTTATTGGTCTTAAAAATTACTTGGAGAATTTTATTCACCATTGGATCTTTGATCCAAGGATCTATGTTTTACAGAATATGTTTTTTTATTTTTAACAAGATTGGGGAAATATTTTCCCATGTACATCATTTTATTCTGTAAAATGGTGATTTTTAATCACCATTGGATATTTAATCTAAGGGCTCTCTATTATACAGAGCACATCTTTCTTTATTTAGAAAGATATTGGGATATATTTTCCCATAATAGAATTTTATTTGATGATTTATCTTCACCATTGGATTTTTGATCCAACGGTTCTGTTTAACAGAAAGTATCCCAATTATTAGGGAAATATCCGCAAGTGGAATTTAATTCTACTTGATTTTGCTTCAGCATCGGCGCTCACGTGTCGTGCACGTGGGCGCCACATAAGAATTTAAATCTTTTATATGATAGGCTCTCCTTTGCATTGTACATTGGTGCCCACATAAGCTTTACGTACGGCGCCATCATAAGATTCAAGCCTAAAGGGTTGGCGCTGGCGCTGGCGCCCTTATGGGGAGCACATGAGGCGCTGCCTCATTAAATTTTATCAGAGCTTAGCTCTTCGGTTACGTTCAAATATTGAAGGAACAAATGCCCCCCACCACTGTTCTCACGTTGCTCACACGTGAGTGCAACGGTGTCACTTTTACCACCGTTTGATCTTTCAGGGAGTTGAACTGTCCCCTTACGTCCTATAAATAAGGCCTTTGGCCCTTGAGAAGACTGTCGTCTCATCATCTTTCTTATGTTTCCTTCTTCCTTGAGAATTTAATTCTTATATAAGATTTGGTAAGGATTATGAACAGAGTTTAAACTCTGCTAAAAAAATTTGGTAAGGATTATGAACAGAATTTAAATCTTAAAAGAACCTCTCTTTTTTGTTTTGGATTTTTAACCCATTCACAGAGCTCGGCTCTTTTCTTGAAATGATCTCTCAGAGATCTTAAAAAGAACTTTTCCCCCTTTTTGAGTAGACTGTGGGTCTTAAATCAATGGGCATTCCTGAGAATCGTTAGTTCTCTTATTAGGGTTTTACCCTATCATTGATCCTGATCTTTGAGGGTTTCTGAAATTCGATTCCATTATATTTCCCATCTGTCTCCCAACATGGGGATTTCTGGGATTTAATCCCATTATTGGAGGAATTTAATTCCATTTTGTCTTACAGAACTTAGCTCTGAGAAATTTTGGAACTTTTGGGAATTTTATTCCCCTTTCTATTCCTTTTTAGGGCTCAAATACCCTTTTTACATATTTGAATTTGTTGCTATCTTTCAACAGAACTCGCTTTTTGAGATCATTGAGAGTTTTTTTAACTCCACTGTTTAATAGGACTATTCATTTAAAGAGAATCTTTTTGGATTCTCACAGTAGACGCATGTCTCATTATTAATGAGCTATCACCTTTATTTTGTGGGGACCATTGTTTTTTCCTTTAGACTATAGTAATTTTAATATACCAATCACTAACTCTCCACTTGTTTTCCTTTTCAGGTACCATGGCTGGTCGTCTGTATGATCTTGAAGAGATTATCTCTTATGAGGAGATTCGCATCTAAGGCTGCTGTCAAGGCCAGGAGTTTTCTTATGGTGATGCGTCGCTTCGATGATTACAACGGTCGATCGCTTTCCCGTCGTTTTTGCCCTTTTGAAGATCGTCGTTGGGTCGATCTGGGCAATACCCGGACGCCTTGAGGTTATGCTGCTTCAAGTGCTCGATGATGCAGGGTATAAGGTACATTCAGTGTACTTGATAGGGTTGATCTAAAAAAACGCAGAGATAATCTCGTCGCCATCTTACACCGCGTCTTTCAGCAGAAAGCAATAATATCAGCATATCAGAGGGTGGAGGACATCAGTGGTGACCCTGACGCTTGTATCCGAGAGAAGATGCATAAAAAGATGGTTAATGAGGCTGAACGTGCATTGCTCAAACTTGCTTTTGAGTTTGAGAATCCATGTCTAGAGTTCAGTGTTTTGCCATTGTAGAAATTTTGATGATATATTTTTTTTTAATCATCATCCTCAATACTGATGTATAAATTTCTTTTGAAGTATGAATGACAAAGTCCCCCTCCCCTTTTTTTTACGCCAACGCTCACATGCGCTTCACGTGAGGTGTTTTTATATAAAAGCTTCTATAGGACTTAACCCTAAAAGAAAACTAGCGTCGACGCTCATGTGTCATGCACGTGAGGTGCTGCTATAGGACTTAACCCTAAAAAAACTAGCGCCGACGCTCATGTGTCATGCACGTAAGGCGCTGCTATAGGACTCGACCCTAAAAGAAAACTAGCGCCGGCGCTCGTAAGGCGCTGTTACGGGATACAAAGGAATCGTTTCTCCTTCTTGCTCCGCTTTTCATGAGTCAACCCTTTCTTTTCCTATGCCCTTTTTGTCAGGACTTGGAAATTGTTCCACCATGCACAACAGTTTCTGTACCTAGACTTAAATACTTCTTTTTATAAACTGAAACAATGTTTTCCTTCTTCTTCACAAGGAGAGAACCATTTTTAACAGACCAAGAGTCATGGCTTGTAATCGTCCACAGGCTCGTCGGCAACCATAGGAGGTGCCTATCAAAAGAATTGTTCCCTATTTTGCTGCACGCTTGGTGAATGTCACGTCCCACCCTCAATACAGAGAGTATTGTTCGCTCTGGCAGAAGCCGCATGATTTTGTCCTTCAGAGTGAACCGGGCCCGACCAAGGGGGCTACCTCCCAGGAGGTCACCCATCCCAGAACTTCCCAGCCTCGAGCATGCTTAACTACGGAGTTCACAAGTTCCTGTAGTGCCAGTTCACTTAAAAAGCGCCTCTGTATTGAAGAGTGGTATCATTTCATTTATAGTTCCTGATCTGCCCTCTTTCAGAATGTATTCCAAACATTCCCTATTGTTCTACAGTGGGTCCCATGGGTTCAAGAGGTGGACTCCGTCCACTTAACATGACACTTGGCATGGCACTTTGTTCTGTGTGGCATTTTTTTCCGTGAGCAAGAACCGGGTCCCGACATTCTCCCCACCTTTGAACAATGGTTCGTCCTCGAACCATCTGTAATGGGACGTGGGGCGTTACATTTATGGTGGCCCATGCAGGTCACTCAGTAGTAGGCCACCATAAATGTAACGCCCCACGTCCCAGTACAGATGGTTCGAGGACGAACCATTGTTCAAAGATGGGGAGAATGTCGGGACCCGGTTCTTGCTCACGGAACAAAGTGCCACACGGAACAAAGTGCCACGCCAATTGTCATGCCAAGGAGGTAGGGGCCACTTCTTGAATCCATGGGGGCCACCTCTTGAGTCCGTAGGACCCACTATAAAAAAATGGGGAATCTTCGGAACACATTCCGAAAGAGGACTGAACTGCATTATGAATGTAATGATACCGCTCTCAATTACAGAGGCGCCTTTTAAGTGAACCGGCACTATAGGAACTTGAGAACTCCGTAGTTAAGCGTGCTCGAGCCAGGAAAGTTCTGGGATAGGTGACCTCCTGGGAAGTGGCCCCTGGTCGGCTCCGGTTCACCCCGAAGGACAAAATCGTGCAGCTTCGGCCAGAGCGGACAATACTCTCTGTGTTGGGGGTGGGACGTGACAGTGAATCCCGTTCTTACGGATGACCAATGAGACACGGTGATGTATGAGCTCCTGACCTGTAGAGGGTCTCCTCTTCCCATCGACTCCATTTGGCTCCGGATGATGTTCCTATCAGTGCTTCCTGACATTCTCCTTCATCCAGCGGAGATGACTCCGGCGATACCCGACGCAGCAGAGGACAAGATCGAGTGTTTTCATGAGGCAACTTTGACTACCCAGCCTTTGAAGGACCGCTCTGTTCAGTTGCTAAGCCAGATACAGGCTCATCGGGCCATTATGTCTGCCTTTGCTCATGGACACAGCGCTGACCGATGGGGAGCGACTCCTCGCGAAGATCGCCGTTTCGACATGGTGGAGAAGTCTGAGAGAGCATTAGAAAATTTTATTCATATTTTTGTAAACCCTCATACTTTTGATCCCGTGTTTGGTGATATTTTCCTGCGGAATAAAATATTTATTTAAATATGTTTCTTTATTGTTGACTACACGTTCTTCTCCTGATTGTATTGTTTAAACATACACACAATCTGCATGTGCGCACATGCACTTCACCCTACTTTTTAAGTGCGAGCGCCACTGATATTCACGTGTCATGCGCTCGCCCTCCGCACGTGTCATGCGCTAGCTCTCCACACGCGTATATAAATCGGCATGCTTTCAATGCTATTTCCATTGAAGTACGCATGTATTTGTAGGGTTAGCTTAGCACCTTAGCAAGGTATAGGCAAGCATCAATCATGCTACTTTAAAATTTTTTGGGTGCTAAACAAACCCTAACCAACATCTTAACTAGAGAATTAAGCAAACAAGCATGTTAAATACTTTAACAACTAAGAGTTAGGGATTACAACCTTTGTAGTCCATTCCTTTGCTTCATAAGCTCCGTGTTGAGGTCCCTTCGCTGCGATCATCAAGCACCCGGACTCTAGAGAGTCTCCATGAAGAGAAAGATGCAAAGTTGCTTCCGATCTTCAACAACTAAGATGATCTACCTTGAAGAAACTCAAACTCAAGCTCTTGCTTCACTAATCAAGTATTAGCAAAGCAAACACCCTAATCTAAGTGGCTAGAATAGATGAGGATGATGAAGTAAGAATTTACCTCTTTTTTATTTTCAATTTTTCACTCATTATCATCACATGTTAAAAAGCTAGAAATCTTTTTTCAAGAGGAAGAAGAAGAACAAACTCATTTGTGATGAATAATAAAAACTTGTGTGAGGTTAGAATTGCAACCATGGGTTAAGAATCTAGACTTAACCCTTATAGAGAATTAACTATGGTAAAGGGTTTGGGTTGGGTTAATAAATATCTACACAAAATATCATAGTCAAAGTCAAAGCTTCAAGAAGCTTCTTGAAAGCTTCATGCAAGCTTAACCCTAATCCAAACCCTAACCACATTTAAACTCCACAAAACATGTTGCATTTGTAAGCATAACATGTTACAATATTATGTATCATATATACAATATTTATTGTAACAAAATAAAATAATACAATTAACATATATCACATATATATCAATGTATTATCCAAGTGAGAAAAAGAATTTTTAAGTGAGCTAATATTAGTTAATGTAATATAATATATCAAATATATAATTATACATTAAATTATCGAATCAACACTTGATCCGATAATCCGGCTTTTCACAAATAACCGACTAATATAATATGTATCAGTTCATCGAATCAACACATGATCCGATGACCCGACTATGTCACATATACCCGGCCGATATCACATATCGCGAGAATCTAATACGGTATCACATACGTGTATTTTTCTCGGTCCCGCATATATCATATATGTGCTCCTACTCCGTTTTGCCTGAGCCAGAAAACCTTTGTGTAGGACTCTAAAGAATCGTCAATACGTCGGCAGTAGGTGATGATCATATCAAACACCCACAAGCTGCAAGCGGTCAGCTAAACGTAACAGCCACCCAGGTATTGAGCGATCAGAAGATCAACAAAAAAGCCTGTAAATTCTCATGTGAATCCAACCAGTAACACTCCCGTACAGTCCAGTCTCTTCGTCTGATATATCGCATATCTCGCCTAGGGGTGGTAAATGTCAGACCCCAGTAGCTTGATAAGTCATGTCGATATGAGGTCCATAACAGTTCGAGAAACTACTGATAACACTTACCAGTAAATCTTAGCAACCCTGACCAAGGATTTCCAATTATAGCCAATCGAATACAGCGCAACATCAACTCCCTATACCGGGAGAGACGAAACCCCTCCTATCGATCATTGCCTCCATGTGATTCGGGACTGTACCCAAAAGACACCGTTTTGCATGCCCTCTTGGACGTGGTATGATGGAAATCAAAGCACAGTAGGAATAACACAAGACTCTATGACGATCTCGGGTCTACAGACTAACCTTTACCTGTGTCACCAGAGAACTGCCATCTGACGTGAGGTATAATACCATCTAGGCGTTCTCGGCGAGTCCGTACAGTGTACCCAGTCTCCACTGAGCACCCGTATACCTTTTCTGATGTCAAACACCAATGGATATGGGATCATCCATCGCCCATCATATGGGTCAAGAAGCGCATACGCTTGTCTACTCTAGAGTATCGATGCCCTGTCTCGGTACTCTCACGACCAGGAACATTTGAAGGATGTACTTGGCGACTACACTGTCCCCACTAGTATGATCTGCATCATATTCCTGATAGTCAAGTACTCATCCTAAGGGCTTTATCAACATGTAACATAGAGAAAATCAGAGTACGTGTTAAGATAAAGAGCAACCAGATAGCATACTATCATGTCGAGCAAGAAACTCCTCCCTATATATGTCCAAGCAACCACTACAATATACATCGTATGTACAGTAATGGCCTCTAGGGCATACATATAACTAACAATCTCCTACTTTCCCTAGGGCCATCTGTTGTAGTATCTCATACCCAACAATAAGCTGTGGTTGAAGTATCTCATACTCAACCATCCTATTAAAGTCTCTACTGGGAAATAGGCCTTTATGAGTGGATCCGCGTTGTTGTCCTCTGTATCTACTCTTCTAACCTCGATCTCCCTGGAGATCAACCATTTTCATGATCAGGCGATACTGCCTAAGAATATGTCTGGATTTCTGATGGGATGGTGGTTCTTAGGCAAAAGCCACAACTCTATTGTCACACAATGGCATGAACGAAGTTCATCTCATGAACTAAAATATATATCCAGACTGCCTCTTTGGTAGCATTCTTGGTAACGATGTATCTTGCCTTTAATCGTCTAGTAAGTCACGGTATCTAGCTTGGAACTCTTCCAACATATTGTCCCTCTACTGAGGGTAAAGGCAATGCCTGCGACTGACATTCAGTCGTCCTTATCTTCCTGGAACCTTTCCAGTGTTTCTCCACAGGATCGATTGATACCATCTCACCACGACTAGTGAGAATCCTAACATCCAATTAGATATATCCCATATATCCATAACCCAGGATTTAGAAGGTATCACCTTGATCCTATATGGAGAATCCATGTGATAAGAGGAGATTGACCGAGCGTAGCATAGGAAACTCCTTCCCTATCAAGAGTATGTCATCCACGTACTATACGAGGATCACCACCATACTCATTACTACCTTTTTGTATGTACTTGGTTCATCTACCATTTTGATAAAGTCAAACTCTTTGACTACTACATCAAAACAGACGTTCCAACTCCGCGATGCCTGATTTATCACATAAAATATCTTGCACACGTTTCCGCTGCTCTCACTATCTATGAAGCCTTTTGGCTGTGTACTTATAGACGCTCTCTTCCAAATCATCATTTAGAAAAGCAGTCATGACACCCAACCGCCAGATATCGTAGTCATGGTATATAGCAGTGGCAAGTAGGATCTGGATGGACTTAAGCATAGCTTTGAAAGTCTCAACTTTTCCATGTACACCAAGTAATCTTCTCAAGATATACTTGCTTCTGATGGGGATTTAACCCTTCAGATAAAGCAACCAAAGTCCATACTTTGTTGGTGTATAAGGATTCCATGTCAGATCACTAAGCATCCAGCCATTCTTACAGAGTCCCACTCCTGATGGCCTGCTCGAAAATAGTTGGGTCATCATCTCATGATGCAATCCTCGCTCCCACTGTCATAGAGAAACCGAAGTTTCTCTCAGGTGGGTGAGGAACCCTACTAGATCGGAGGAGAGGCTAAGGTTCGTTAGAAACAATTGAATCCTTCGGGTTTACCAAATCATCAGCTGCAGTTTTTATAGTTGGAACTGTTTCCAGTTCTACCTCATGACCACTAATTTCTTCACAAAAAATTCCCTTTCACAAAGGTGGCATGCTGAGAAACAAAACATCTTTTGTTCCTCGGTTCAGTAGAAGATATTCCCTTGCGAATGTTTGGGATATCCAACAAACTTTCACAGAACTGACCTTGCCTCGAGCTTGTCCGGATTTTTCTTTTAGGCATAGGCTGGACAACCCCAAATCTTAATATACTTAAGATATGGGCTCTTCCCATTCCATTCACATATGAAGTGGTAGGCAACTGATTTGATTGGAACCCTATTCAATAGGTATGTAGCTTCTCAAGTGCATAACTCCCAAAAGGAAATAGGAAGCTCAGTAATACTTATCATAGAGCGCACCATATCTAATAGGGTGAGATTGCTCCGTCCCGATACACCCACGTACTGTGGTGTATACGGAGGAGTAATGCTGAGAGAGAATCTCATTCTCCTTTAGAATAGTCCAGGAATCCCATGCTCAAGTATTCTCCTCCTTGATCATATCAAAGGACATTTACTTATACCCGTTTTTGGTTCTCTACTTCTAACTCATATTCATTGAATTTCTCAAAAGGTTCAGACTTGTGTTTCAACAGGAGAGAGATAATCAGTGAATGTATTGAAGTATAAAGAACCGGTCCTGGCATGTGTAGACAGGGGACCTTACATACATTATCATGTATCAATCCCAAGAGTTCACTAACTCTTTCTCTGTTTCCAATAAACAGAGCTGTGGTCATCTTATCTTTGTGACATGACCGGCAAGTTTCACAAGATGTAAATTCAAACTGTTTTAAATATGCATCTTTATGTAACTTTAGCTAGTCGGGTAGCATTGATATAACCTAGTCTACAATACCTCAAGAAGGATTCGTTCATTTATGAACTCTTCCTCTTGTGTGTGTTCTGTACGTTAAGAACTGTGGTTTGATTTAGAACGTCTATGCTTTTAGATAACGTGTTTGAACCGATCAAATCTTGATGTAGGAAATGTTCAAAACATTATCCAACAATAAAAAATTATATCCTTCTTTACTAATAAAGAGACTGATATGATGTTGTATATCAGGTTCGGTATCTAATAACATTCGTTCAGAATCAATGTATTCTGGTAATACAGGGTGATAACTGCCAACAGACTTGGCTGCAACACTTGCATCATTTCTAACTCTTGAAACTTATCACCCGTTCTCAGTTCTCTACCTATCTGTAGCTCATGTAACAAATTACATTTGCGGGATCCTGATCCGGTATCTTATACCCAGGACGTAAAGGATACTGAGAAACAGTACTCGGTAATGAACACACCCGAAGAAAATGCATCAGCATGCACTTTCTTCATTTAGGTAGCACGGGAATTCTGGTAATCCCCTATTTCCTGCTCGGTCTTATAACAATTACAACTTGGAGCGGGACCAACGTTCCCTAGCGCAGTATAACAAGCGGGTTCGGTCAATACATCCGTATTTTTATCTTGATTAAAGCGTGACATGGTCGCTACCTGGAGAGAGAGGGAGGAAAACACTCAGCGTATGCTCTTGCAAGATTAAATTGGTTATTGATATATCTAATTAGGATATCTCCCACCGTTTTAGTCAAATCTTCCTTCAAACCCTAAATGGAAAGACTAGCCGGGATTAATTACACCCTACAAGTTCGCTAATCTTTCAGCCAGGCCAGTGCCGGTACTTTGAAGGAGATTCCCCGTGCTTTCGCACGGACCTAATTAAAATAAACCTCGTTTTCCCATGAGAGTAACCCCTTTAACACCTTTCTAGACACCTATTTGATCGGCTAATTGTAATGTGTAAAACTCTCCCAGGAGTAACTCTTACTCGCAGCGGGTATCGAGATCCAACTATCTCATAGAAGGTATGCAATCTCATTGCAAATTTCAACACTTGAAATTCCCGATAATATTTTGCCCCTAGCAACTTATAACCTTGGCTAAGGTCAACAAATCATAAGTGCTAGCTAAGTTCAACCCGTCATTTCCCGATTGAATTAGACCCACCCGCACGACCCTTGGCTAAGGTCAATAAAGTCGCACGACTACCCTAACTTAATCGCATCATATGCTTTGCAAATAAGCACTAATTAGCTACCGCACACTATGCCTTGGCTAAGGTCAACAAACGTAGCACGAATACTTACTAGTACTTATCTGAAATGACGGAGGGCTACGACAGGTTTTTAAGAAAACCCTTTACGTAACGAACTTGATATCGTTGTAGAATCAAATGATTTGAAGTGTTTTTGAGGTCTTTGCTAGTTTTGCTAAAAGGCCACTCCCGGTGAAGGGATCTCGGCTCTTTCCTTATCGAATAAGGTGCAGGATATTTCACAAATACCACTATGCAAAGCAAAAACTAGAAAAGCAATCAAAAGACAAAACCGAGTTTGTATCATCTGCCAGTTATTGCTAAAGAGGTCACTCCCGGTGAAGGGATCTCGACTCTTTCCTTATCGAATAAGGCGCTGGATGTTCTACAAGGAACACCGCTATGCAAAGAAAGAATTAGAGCTACCTGTTTTTGAAAATTCAATTCCACGACATCCTTAGGTTTCTTTTATTTCATTAATCTCATTAATGAAGTCCCATTTTATTATGCTTCACAAGCATCACATTTGAAACGAAATCAACAATATATAATATATATCTTATATATATAATATAAACATTCGTCTCAGGCAGTAATATGATCTCATCACAGAACATTGCAGCAGAAGAACATATATGAAATATTGGATATACTAGGAGGTCCGTGTTTTAATTCGAGCCTGTATAAAAACACGGATTCCACGGTCGCAATGAATAGCCAAACCCACATCCCTAGACCCCTACGAGAGCGGCAAGCAACACTGCCAATTCTAGGGTTAAGAGACCCGGTCTCGACTCCTCGATATGGTCTCCCACTGGACCCTAGAACCCGGTTACTTGTGCTCCCCGCCTGGGTCTATCCTAATGCGGAAAAATAAATAATATACAATGGTGACATCATCCTCAACCCGGAAGTGCCCCGATAAAAGAATATTACATACAAAAAATTTTACATGAATGAAAATAAAAACCCTCATCTCACATAAAACCCCCGGCTATTCAAAACACGACGATCCAATATAACATATCACAGCAACACATAATATCTCATATCATTAATGTAAGCAAGTATGCGTATCCCGATTGTCGTTGATGTATAGCAACGAAGCCGGCAATACCCCACATACTACGCTTACGTTCACAGAAAAGAAAGTGTAAAACTACAACAGTTGGAATCCGCAACCTCCTTAGACATCTCATGCCTAACCAAATGAATTCCTTAGACATTGCATACCTAACAATTATAAACCCCGTATTTTAGTCTCAATATCGAAAACTCTTTTCAATTTCAAGTCGGGCAATTCAACAAGATTCCCGACATCCTGATCGAATGCTCGTCGGAAACTTTAGTAGACGGCCGCACCTCCAGATGCCGTCGACGGAGCGTACTAAGGCGGAACACCACTGCCGCGAGCACCCGAACAGATGCTTTTGGCGACGGGGTTCTCCTACAGTCACTTGGTCAGGGCTATGGGGCGTGGCTATCAATTAAGTTTACTTGGCGAGTATCCGCGTACGCTACGTGATTGCGACGGACTTTTGAACACATCAAAATCCCGTGGCAACCAATCATATGAGACTAAAAACTGCTAGATTTATAACATTCAAATTAGTTATCTCATAACTACCTGTGGATTCCAAATATTGTATCACATTCCAGATAAATAGACAATGTTAAACTTTCCGATCGAACAAACAAACACCCAAGATTTCCCTTTATATCTCAACACTTGAAATTAGTTTAAAAGCATCCATCACATGCCACAGTACCAATGGTCCAGCCGTAGAAGAGTCAAACCAACGCCTCACATATGGCAACGCCGTACTGCCATAAACCCTAAGGTTCAGAGCCAGTTCAGACGGTCATATAATCGAGTTAAGGTTTTAGTTCTTCTAGAGGGTCCACAGCGTTACTTGCACGACTGTGAATGTTCTTCAACTAAGGAAAAATCCAACACTTGGAAATTTTCCGGCATGGGAAAAAAGTGAGTTATTGATATCCGTTCAAACTTTTTAACACGTTCTAAATTACCCCGAAAAACTTAAACGAAGTTAAACTTTCCGATCGAATCAATGAGTTCCCAATATATCCCAGAAAGCTCAACACTTGAGTAGAATTAAAAAATTTCCAGAAGCATGAAAAAGTACCCAAAAATAAACCCCTGAAGTACAAGCCCCCAAATCCTAAAGTTGGCCACGGAACCGCCGCCAAACGCATGGTTTGGCCGCGGTTCGGCGGTCTCTTGAGTGAATTGTAGCATCGTACTTTACAGTAATTCTTAGAATTCCCTGAATGATTTTCTGAGTATTTTTAATATGAAAAATTTTAACTTTTGAAAAAATTTCCAGAAACTAGGATTTATCGGGGTTTCGGAGTTCGATCGAACTTCAAACTTCGTCTAGACAACGCCTAATGCTCTAGCTTGGCTCTGATACCACTGTAGGGTTAGCTTAGCACTTTAGCAAGGTTTAGGCAAGTATCAATCATGCTACTTTAAAAAAATTTGGGTGCTAAACACTAACCAAGATCTTAACTAAAGAATTAAGCAAACAAGCATGTTAAATACTTTAACATCTAAGAGTTAGGGATTATAACCTTTGTAGTCCGTTCCTTCACTTCATAAGCTCCATGTTGAGGTTCCTTCGCTGCGATCATCAAGTACCCGGACTTTATAGAGGCTCTATGAAGAGAAAGATGCAAACTTGCTTCCGATCTTCAACAACTAAGATGATCTACCTTGAAGAAACTCAAACTCAAGCTCTTGCTTCACTAATCAAGTATTAGCAAAGCAAACACCCTAATCTAAGTGGCTAGAATAGATGAGGATGATGAAGTAAGAATTTACCTCTCTTTTATTTTCAATTTCTCACTCATTATCATCACATGTCAAAAAGATAGAAAGCTTTTTTCGAGAGAAAGAAGAAGAACAAACTCATTTGTGATGAATAATGAAAACTTGTGTGAGGTTAGAATTGCAACCATGGGTTAAGAATCTAGACTTAACCCTTATAGAGAATTAACTATGGTAAAGGGTTTGGGTTGGATTAATAAATATCTACACAAAATATCATAGTCAAAGTCAAGGCTTCAAGAAGCTTCTTGAAAGCTTCATGCAAGCTTAACCCTAATCCAAACCCTAACTACAGTTAAACTCCACAAAACATGTTGCATTTGTAAGCATAACATGTTACAATATTGTATATCACATATACAATATTTATTGTAACAAAATAAAATAATACAATTAACATATATCACATATATATATCAATGTATTATCCAAGTGAGAAAAAGAATCTTTAAGTGAGCTAATATTAGTTAATGTAATATAATATATCAAATATATAATTATAAATTAAATTATCGAATCAACACTTAATCCGATAATCCGGCTATTTCACAAATAACCGACTAATATAATCTGTATCAGTTCATTTAATCAACACTTGATCCGATGACCCGGCTATATCACATATACCCAGCCGATATCACATATCGCGAGAATCTAATACGGTATCACATACACGTATTGTTCTCGGTCCCGCACATATCACATATGTGCTCCTACTACGTTTTGCCTGAGCCAGGAAACCTCTGTGTAGAACTCTAAAGAATCGTCATTACGCCGGCAGTAGGTGATGATCATATCAAACACCCACAAGCTGCAAGCGGTCAGCTAAACGTAACAGCCACCCAGGTATTGAGCGATCAGAAGATCAACAAGCAAGCCTGTACATTCTCCTGTGAATCCAACCAGTAACACTCCCGTACAGTCCGGTCTCTTCGTCTGATATGTCGCATATCTCGCCTAGGGGTGGTAATCGACAGACTCCGGTAGCTTGATAAGTCGTGTCGATATTAGGTCCATAACAGTTCGAGAAACTACTGATAACACTTACCAGTAAATCTCAGCAACCCTGGCCAGAGATTTCCAGTTATAGCCAATCGAACACATTGCAACATCAACTCCCTATACCGGGAAAGACGAAACCCCTCCTATCGCTCATTGCCTCCATGTGATTCTGGACTGTACCCAAAAGCCTCCATTTTGCACTCCCTCTTAGATGTGGTATGATAGAAATCGAAGCACAGTGGGAATCACACAAGACTCTATGACGATCTCGGGTCTACAGACTAACCTGTACCAGTGTCACCAGAGAACTGCCATCTGACGTGAGGTATAATACCATCTGGGAGTTCTCGGCGAGTCCGTCCAGTGTACCCAGTCTCCACTGAGCACCCGTATACCTTCTCTGATGTCAAACACCAATGGATATGGGATCATCCATCGCCCATCATATGGGTCAAGAAGCGCATACGCTAGTCTACTCTGGAGTATCGATGCCCTGTCTCAGTACTCCCACGACTAGGAACATTTAAAGGATGTACTTGGCGACTACACTGCCCCCACTGGTATGATCTGCATCATAGTCCTTGTAGTCAACTACTCATCCTAAAGGCTTTATCAACATGTAACATAGAGACAATCAGAGTACATGTTAAGATAAAGGGCAATCAGATAGCATACTATCTTGTCGAGCAAGAAAGTCCTCCCTATATATGTCCAAGCATCCACTACAATATACATCGTATGTACAGTAGTGGCCTCTAGGGCATACATATAACTAACAGTATTTGTAAGTAAGCGCTGTAAGTCCGCGGCGGCGCCCCGGCCGTCGATCCGACGCCGGAAATGTTGAAACAAAAACTTTGCAAACTAGCAAACCGGCACCACCGCGCACTTTTAACCCGGATCGGGCCATTAACCTAGCAACTAGCAAACTAAAAGATGGGTAGAGAAGTATACCAAGCGATCCGTGTCCTTCGGTCTTCGTCTCCACTCCGATCTCCCGTGGATACTTCGTCCGTCACCTCCTCATCGAAAAGGGCACCACGTAGCCGGGTTCGTTTACGGGCTCCCACCTGTGGACCGAGGCAACTCGGGCGCGAAGTTGGCTAGCCGACGCGTCCAAAGGATGCTGTAGGCTAGTGTAGAGTCTATGTCTCTTTTGGGGTATGTGAAGTTGCCATAGAAGGATGGAGGTAGGAATGAGGTTAAGGAAAAATGGTGCTTTCATTTTTCCTTATAACAAAATGAGATGAAGAAAATTGCCACACATGAAAAAAGAACTTCTCTCTTTCTCCCCTCAAGCAATGGCCGGCCCCTCTTCATGAGATGGTGGAGGAATCACTAGAAAAAACCAAATGGGAAAATTTGTGATAAAAAGAAATATATAAATCATCACAAGATAAACCTCACATCCTTTCAATAACCCATCATAAGAAAAGCAATGGAAGAGATTAAAAAGGAATCTCATGATGGTTGAACCAAAAATGCAATAAAACCCCCTCCACAAATACTAATTTGCACAATTGCAAATTAGCCCTTCCAACAGAAAGTCCGGCCGGAAAGGAACAAAGAAAAACCGGTCGGAACGGAATGCAAACTGGCAACTTCAGAAAATCGATCCCGTAATAAATTACAGGAAAACCCCACAACTGCAAATAAATGCCCGCATTTGTATTCCCACTGAACACAAATGCAAAGATACAAAACTACACTATCAAATACTAGGATCCGGCTTAACCCAAAGCCGGCTAGTAAAAACCGTCCGATCGCAATCCGTGCAATACCGCACGTATCTGATCGAACCCTGCCATATCTCCATACGGCCTCTACAGCGTTTCGCCCGAAACCTGAGTAACTGAGTGTGGTGGACTCTAAAGACTCGTCAATACTATGGCTGTGGATTTAACCACTAGCACGTCAGAGATATCAACCATACGTGACGGGCTACCAGCTATTGAAAAAAAGGGACGTCGATGAGCGAACTCATCCTGACACCCTACTGAGCCTATCAGTGACAATATCCGTACAGTCCGGTCCGTTCGTCTATGAGCATCACATGGCGGGCCTAGGGGGTTGGTAAAAGTCAGACCCCCAATAGCGGTACAAGTCGTGTTGGAGTGTAGACCAGAACACCCTGAGATACTACTGGAATACCTACCAGCAAATCTCCTGCCTTGGCCATGGACTTTTCATGTTCTAGCTCTCCTAGACACAGCGCGACCTCACCCCCAATACCGGGAGAGACGAACCCCTGCAGATCCGCTCACCGCCTCCATGTGGCTCGGGACTGTACCCAACTAAAACCTGTTTGCACGACTCCTTTGAGCCATGGTAGGGTAGTAATCAAAGCACAGTGGGAACTCACACGAGACAAATGACGATCTCAGGTCGATGAACTAACCTGTACACATGTCACCAGGGAAATGCTATCTGACGTCTGGTATAATCCCAACTAGCAGGTTCCCGGCGAGTCCTGTCCGGTGCACTCATAACCCAATGAGCACCTGTATACATCTTTGGTGAACCAACTGACACCGGTGGCTTGTGAGACCGGCCACCGCCCCTCGTCGGGGTCTCGACTGTATACACTAGTCTACTCTGGAGAATCATGCCCTGTCTCGAAACTCCCACGACTAGGGACCTTTTAAGGATATGCTTATAGACTCCAGCTCTCACGTATATGATCGCTCTCATACTGCTGGTAGTCAAGCAAGAATCCTAGGGGCTGTATCAACGTGTAATAGCGACTCGTAAGGTCACCTAAAGCAGTACACAATGATAAAGATAAACCAGATAGCATACTATCATCTCGAGTAAGACTGTCCTACCGGCATAGGTCCTCCTCAATCATTGCAATTACGTGCCTGTGATCCAATAATTGACTCTGAGGGCACTATATCCAACAATCTCCCACTTGCACTCAAGGCTAATTATTGCGATGTCGCATACTCATAGCCCGTGTGATACCGAACACCCAACTCCTCTACTAGTCAGTCTCACAAAGCTCGTTTGCGAAACTATTGCGTTCGAGGAATAGCCTCAGTGAGTGGATCCGTTGTGGTGTTTCTTTCTATGTCTCTCTATATCTCAAGTTCGCGGAGAAAGCCATCTCCCGAAATGAGCAATACCTGTCTTAGAATGTGTCTGGATGTCTGATGGGACCTAGCTCATAAATGAACTCCAAATCCAAACCTCTTAGACTGTATCGTCAACTGAACTTGATCAGTATCCTGCGCCATACCTTCCCTCAGCATCCACCTGGACCACCTGTTCAAAATACTGCCCCTCGTCAGAGGGAAAACTATAACTCTGACGGCCATTCAGCCGTCCAGGTCACCTTGGAAGCCTGGAATGATAACCGTCTCCTAAAAGAGGCTGCCGTTATCAAATCCCTAGAACATCAACTTATGTTCTAAAACTGCTTCCGACTGTTTCTCCAGGATTGGATCAATATCAACTTATTGCATCTACTGCAAGAACAACATCTGGTGTGGTACTTGACATCTCATGATCAACTCAATTGCCTAAGCAAGTGATCTGCCAATCATGCGTATCCCTCTCCCCTTTAGTCTGTAAGACACCTTTAGAGAGGGTGACTCCATCACCTGCAGGTATACTACCGTGCCAGGAGTCGTCCATTCTAAATACTCATAGAATGCTGTCTAAGTACCCAGATTGGGAAACCACCAAAATCTAGATCTAAAACCATAGATCTAGTAACCAGAATGTCCGATATAAGATCCAAGTCATGTGTGGAGAAACCACTGTGTGAAGTCCAAAGTATAACCGATCGTAGTATAGGAATATCACTTCCTACTCCGTGTATGTCATCCAAATACCAGGACATCACACCCTACTACCTTCTTAACAGATTCATCCCCTATTCTGATGAAGTCAAACCTATGACTGTCACATCAGAAATAGATGATTTATCTCCGCTATATCTGCTTTAGTCTATAAATAGACATAAGCCTGATGTCCACCAATGCTTCCGCTGCTCCCACTGACTATGACAACCCTCTGGCAGAGTCATATAGACGTACACTTCTAAAGCTAGTTTAGAACGACGCTATACTCATCCTCCTGCCGGGTCTCACAGTCTGGAACAACAGCAATGGCAAGTCTGGGTAAACAAGAACCTCTCTGCCACCGTCCTTGAGTATACTGAAGTACCTCTCGAGCGCCTGATGTTACCCACCATATCTGCGGAGTGGCCAATGGAATGTCAAACCAGATTGAATCTTTAGGTTCTTTATCAAATCTTCAGTAATCGTTTGCGGTTCTGGAATCACTTCCATTTCTACCATACTCCCACCTCTGTTTTCTGAAAAAATCCATTTTTATTAAAACTGTGGCGAGTCAAGAACAATATCACTATTGATCTTCCAGATGGTAGAAAGTCAACCCTCGTCATAGCCCGGGTCAACCCACAAACAGCCATTACTGAAATGTGCCTTGAGTTATCCGGAGTCTGGTTTTAAGCATAAGCTGGACAACTTCCCGTATCTTAACAATGTCAAGATATGAACTGTTCTATATCCAAGAAACAGAGGCACTGATTTAATTGAACCAGATTCAAATCATGCAGCTGTCTCCAGTGCATGTCAACTAAATGGAAGGAGGCTGATCAGCGTTACTCAACTTAGGAATGCTTCCAATTATGAGTAACCTGAAAGAGAAGCAAGTTCTCTTAAACATTACTATCAACTGAATACCATTCACAAGTATCTACATCTTCTATCACCTTGAAGAATCCCGATACTTGCAATACTCGGTTCTCTACTTTACTCATATACCTATAACTTCTCAAAACTTAGACCCTGTGTTTCCACGAAACACCTGTCTAAGAACTAGAGAAGTCATAAGTAAACCGAATATAGTACGAGGACCAACCCCTCTGTCCTAATGGACACTGGACAATATACAATACTCTGTATAAGTCCCCTGAGTCTAATAACTCATTCACTGTGTGTCGTAGGTTAAAAACTGTATTTATGGTTAAGAAGAATTACACCGCTGTTCAATGCTCCTTACCTAACCATCTACTGATATAGGTAAATGTCACGGACATAATTTCAAAAAGGAATATCCCACTCTATGAAAATAGACGTACAGATATATCAATTTAAAATTGGTGCATAACAACGGATATTCAAAACCAAATATTTGCCGACCGGCAAACAACCCAGGTGACTTCTTCAAATATCACCAATTACAACGAATTCCGATATAATGAGGATGATCACCTAATTCCCAATAACTTACCCCCACTCATCATCTGTAAAACCATACAGATGTGAGAATCATACCTGGTAAATACATACTCTGGAGCAAGTGTCTAATTGGGAAATCAGTTTTCTTTTAACAGTACACAGAGAAACTGAAACATTAAAATGTTTCGATGGGGTATCCTGGTATTCCTAGTAATGCTTCTTCCATTATCCAGATTCACAACTGTAACCGTATATCTCTTTACCATCTCTCCAAATCCCTTTATATGTTTTTAGTCATTACCTTCTGTACACCCCTTTAGGCCAAATGGTTTTCTTCCTTCCCTACCGTTTGGCACCAGCCTATGGTTTGGAAGAAGACTATCCAATAAGCACAATGGGTGTACTGTCCTAATCCTAGGAGCACTCGCAATGCGAGAGAAGGTGAAGATAAAAGACAACCGAATGAACTTAATTCCTATTTCTCCTGAACCAGGATCCATCCCCGAACTGGAACAAGTTCCTTTCGAGTTCGTATATAACCATACGATGGATTATCCAATAAACTTGGGATCTTCATAGTGATACGGAGTGTCCTGGAGAAATACAAAGATGATTTAGGATTGGCGAAGAAATACTTGGTTTGGTCGTGAATAGCAGTCGCAATTTACTTTGCCCTCTTACTAATCCCTTCTTTGTCTTAACTTAATACCTTCTGTACACCATTTAGGCTAATTGGTTTTCTTCATTCCCTACCGTTCGGCACCAGCCTAAGGTTAGGAAGAAGACTATCCAATTTGCGTAATGGGTGTACTGTCCTAAACCAAGGAGTACTCGCAACCTGAGAGAAAGTAAAAGGAAAAGACAACTGAATAGTCTTATTCGTTTTCTCCAGAACCGGAAACCATCCTCGAATTCCATCGAGTTCGTATATAACCATACGATGGTTTTGTCCAATGGAAATGGACGTTCGTAGTAATACGGGGTGTCCTGGAGAAAAGGGTAAAAGTAGGAGTGGCAATGAGGTTTGCAACTCTGACAATCCAAAAGCCAGTGTTAAGAAGGTTCGGTCAACTTGGTCTTTGAGTCATAGTCTAGGGTCGGGTCAATGGTCGCTGCCAAAGAGAGAGAGAAAAGAAACATCAGCGTGCACTCTAACCTAGATCAGAATGGTTATCACTTTATCTAATCTGGAAACCTCCCACTGTAACGTCAAATTCTTCCTCAAACCTGAAAGAAGAATTAGCCGGGATCACCCGAGGAGTAAACCAACTCATCAGTGGGAATCGGGATCCAACTATCATCGCATGATAACGTGACAGAATCCTCTCACGTTATCACACTCCAGAAGGTATGCGCATATCTGGCAAGTTTCAGTTCTTTTGAAACTCCCGATGTGGAATTTTGCCCCATGCTCTTATGACCTTGGCGAAGGTCAACAAATCATAAGTCACATGTCAAGTTCTACCCGTTATTGTCCAGGTTAATTTGAACCTACCCGTACAAGCCCTTGACGAAGGTCAACAAGGCTATACGATTGTCCCAAACCAACGCATCTATCTATGCAGCAGAAAGGTAAAAAGCAACTACCATACACTATGCCTTGACGAAGGCCAACAAACATAGCATGAATACTACGTGCTACCCGTCTGAAACGACGGAGGGCTACGAATGGTTTCTGGCGAAAACCTTTAACGTAATGAACTTGATATCGTTGAAGGAACTGATAGATTTTTAGAAAAATATAGTAACGAAAACCTTTGCTAAAGAGGTCACTCCCGGTGAAGGGATCTCGGCTCTTTCCCCGTAGGTTAGGGTGCAGGATATTCTAACTGAATACCACGATGCAAAGCAAAAGTAATCGGCTATAGTGAAGTTATTGCCCTGACCCAAACTTTTGTCCAAGGGGTCACTCCTGGTTGCCTCGTCGACTGAGGAGCAGGATATTCCAACTGAATACCACTGTGCAAAACAAAAGAGAACGCCCTTGCAATAACAGCTTTTTGAAAAATGTTCCAACAACATCAGAATAGGTTTGTTTATCTTGCATTGATCCGAATCAACACAGTCCCATCAATTGATCACACCACAAAGAACGAAAATAATGACGTACGTATATGCCATCCGCATTCGCCACTGGGTCCCATCATCACCCGTTAGGTTAGCTAACTAACGACAGAGCGGGGACTGGACTAGCGCGGATGCAAAACATATACAACATCTACTAGTATATATATAATATATAATTTTCGCTCAAGGCGTGATAAAAAATGCAGTATAACAGAAATGTAATCAGGATCACAGAACAATACAGATATCTGGGATCCCCGGGTTTCACAGAGCCGCTACTGAAACCCGACGTTCCCCTGGTCGTGTGGATAGCCTGTGCAATGAAATCCTAGACCCCTACGGGCGCGGCAAGTTACCCGCCAAAACCTGAAGCGAGGCAGCCCCCTTCAGCAACGTGAATGGACCACCCAGCACTTCACGGAATCCGGTAACTTGGGCACCCCTCCTGGGTCAATCCTATACCCCCTACGAGTGCGGCGAATAGCCCGCCAATTCTTGAGTAAAGCCCCCTCTGTCTCAAAGCCATGAGACGCAGGCTTGTTTCCCTCTAGAACCCGGCTATCCGTGCACCCCTTCGCGGGGCAATCCTAGTACAGAAAGTAAAATATACATACAACGGGTATATCGACCGCAACCTGGTCGTGCCCCAAAAGAATAATATAAACAGGTAGTGACGGCAGTCCACATGTCGGACGCTCGCCCCGCAATATCAAATGTACATATAAAACAAAAACTGTACTACCACTGCAACCAGGTTATCCCCACGACCGATCCGCAACATCACAGCACAACACAGAACATCAACATGAATATCACGTTCGCAAATCCGTCTAAAAGGGCTATAGCAGATAGACTGGATTTACCAATCGAGTGACATTCACGGTCGCAGATATAATGTAAATACTGTGAACTAGCATGTTTAAAATATCCGATCGAACAAATTTATCAAAGTGGGCCCCAAGCAGTACTGTAGCACTTACAGAAAATCTGGGCCCAAAAATAATATCCCAAAACCCTTATTTCCTATTCAAAAGCCCACTGGAAAAATTTGGTTCAGTGATTCCACTTAACCACCGCGGAACCGCGGCCAAACCAGGGGTTTGGCCGCGTTTCCGCGGTCATAGTAAGGAATCAGTGAATCGTATTTTCTCAGAATTCTTAGAATTTCTTGCATGTCTTTCTGCAATGACCTGAAAAATTTTTGGAGCTGGAAAAATTTCAACAGAGAACACATGCACTAGAAATACGGTTTTTACGATTTTTGTTCGATCGGGTTTTAAACATACTAGAGCAAGCTAGGTAGGTTAACGGCGTGGCTCTGATACCATTGTAAGTCCGCGGCGGCGCCCCGGCCGTCGATCCGACGCCGGAAACGCGGAAACAAAAACTTTGCAAACTAGCAAACCGGCACCACCGTGCACTTTTAACCCGGATCGGGGCATTAACCTAGCAACTAGCAACCTAAAAGATGGGTAGAGAAGTATACCAAGCGATCCGTGTCCTTCGGTCTTCGTCTACACTCCGATCTCCCGCGGATAATTCGTCCGTCACCTCCTCGTCGAAAAGGGCACCACGTAGCCGGGTTTGTTTACGGGCTCCCACCTCTGGACCGAGGCAACTCGGGCACGAAGTTGGATAGCCGTCGCGTCCAAGAGATGCTGTAGGCTAGTGTAGAGTCTATGTCTCTTTTGGGGTATGTGAAGTTGCCATGGAAGGATGGAGGTAGGAATGAGGTTAAGAAAAAATGGTGCTTTCATTTTTCCTTACAAGAAAATGAGATGAAGTAAATTGCCACACATGGAAAAAGAACTTCTCTCTCTCTCCCCTCAAGCAATGGCCGGCCCCTCTTCATGAGATGGTGGAGGAATCACTAGAAAAAACCAAGTGGGAAAATTTGTGATAAAAAAAATATATAAATCATCACAAGATAAACCTCACATCCTTTCAATAACCCATCATAAGAAAAGCAATGGAAGAGACTAAAAAGGAATCTCATGATGGTTGAACCACAAATGCAATAAAACCCCCTCCACAAATACTAATTTGCACAATTGCAAATTAGCCCTTCCAACGGAAAGTCTGGCCGGGAAGGAACAAAGAAAAATCGGTCGGAACGGAATGCAAACTGGCAACTTCAGAAAATCGATCCCGTAATAAATTACAGGAAAACCCCACTACTGCAAATGCATGCCTGCATTTGTATTCCCACTGAACAAAAATACAAAGAGACAAAACTACACTATCAAATACTAGGATCCGGCTTAAGCCAAAGCCGGCTAGTAAAAACCGTCCGATCACGATCCGTGCAATACCGCACGTATCTGATCGAACCCTGCCATATCTCCATACGGCCTCTACAGCGTTTCGCCCGAAACCTGAGTAACTTAGTGTGGTGGACTCTAAAGACTCGTCAATACTATGGCCGTGGATTTAACCACTAGCACGTCAGAGGTATCAGCCATACGTGACGGGCTACCAGATATTGACAAAAAGGGACGTCGATGAGCGAACTCATCCTGACACCCTACTGAGCCTGTCAGTGACAATATCCGTACAGTCCGGTCCGTTCGTCTATGAGCATCACATGGCGGGCCTAGGGGGTTGGTAAAAGTCAGACCCCCAATAGCAGTACAAGTCGTGTCGGAGTGTAGCCTAGAACACCCTGAGATACTACTGGAATACCTACCAGCAAATCTCCTTCCTTGTCCAAGGACTTTTCATGTTCTAGCTCTCCTAGACACAGCGCGACCTCACCCCCAATACCGGGAGAGACGAACCCCTGCAGATCCGCTCACCGCCTCCATGTGGCTCGGGACTGTACCCAACTAAAACCTGTTTGCACGAATCCTTTGAGCCGTGGTAGGGTAGTAATCAAAGCACAGCGGGAACTCACACGAGACAAATGACGATCTCAGGTCGATGAACTAACCTGTATACATGTCACCAGGGAACTGCTATCTGACGTCTGGTATAATCCCAATTAGCAGGTTCCCGGCGAGTCCTGTCCGGTGTACTCATAACCCAATGAGCACCTGTATAAATTTTAGGTGAACCAACTGACACCAGTGGCTTGTGAGACCGGTCACCGCCCCTCGTCAGGGTCTCGACTGTATACACTAGTCTACTCTGGAGAATCGATGCCCTGTCTCGAAACTCCCACGACTAGGGACCTTTTAAGGATGTGCTTATAGACTCTAGCTCTCACGTATATGATCGTCCTCATACTGCTGGTAGTCAAGCAAGAATCCTAGGGGCTCTATCAACATGTAATAGCGACTCGTAAGGTCACCTAAAGCAGTACACAATGATAAAGATAAACCAGATAGCATACTATCATCTCGAGTAAGACTGTCCTACCGGCATAGGTCCTCCTCAATCATTGCAATCACGTGCCTGTGATCCAATAATTGACTCTGAGGGCACTATATCCAACAAGCGCTTAAATATGTGTGAATAAAATGCTCTCCCCACTGCTTTGAATAGCATACAGGTGGTTTCGGGATGACATGTCATACGTAGCTTTTAGAATTTCGATCTGAGAGATAGCGAGTGGACACAAGCATCATCATCTATTGTTAACTTATATCTCAATTCTTAAGAAATGTGGTTTTGAGCCCTAAGGCCCATGAGTTCCGCCTTTCCAGGTTTCTTGATGTCTTGATCTGGCGTGAAGTAGTTTATGTACTCATTTCGAAGTTTAAAGTTTATTCATTCATTTCGGAGTCTCTAGTTTATATACTCATTATGGATTTTGTATTTTATTCACTCATTTCGGAGTGTTTAGTTTATATACTCATTTCGGAGTTTCTAGTTTATGTACTCATTTCGGAGTGTTTTTAGTTTATGTACTCATTTCGGAGTGTTTTTCGTTTACCTCTCTTGGGTTTACAGGCAAATTTGTCATAACGTTTTATGTAGATAACCCCCATTCTTTACAACAGAGGTCCGTTAGGTTTGTGGTACTAGGGTTTTAGTCCGTGGTACAGTCGCGTTGGCTGATGTATTCCTTGATATCTTATTTTTAAGCCGCTGTTCGAGTAGCCCTGCGACTGTCGTGTCTCTGATCTCTTCGGGGGCTGGACAAGACGTCTTCAAGTAATCTCCTTAGGTCATATTACCGTCGGAAGAGAAAGCATTAGGAATTTCCCGTGATGCTTTTTACTTGAGATTAGTTTCAATTTGGAGCCCCGTTGAGTCATAACCACACCCTTCTAAGGTGGGAAGATATCCAATGGTCTTTTAGGTTTTATATGAGTTGCCGTCAAGACCCGAAGCTGGGAATCTACCGTCACTTTGTTTATTTCTTTGATGATGTCATACCGAATCTTTGCTGAATTTAGGTAGACATTTGTACGACCTTTATGCTGTATGTATTGCAATTGAAGTCTGGAGCTAGGAATATGTCATTGCTCCAATTTCATTTGAACGCCGGGAAAGTCTCTAGGTCGTGTATGTACTGTCAAGACTTGGAGCTAGGATTTTGCCATTACTCCATTTTTTTGGTTTGACCCTTGGGTCTTTCTTTTTTGATGATGACGTTATGTCTGCATCCTGCTAGAACGAGAACGCCGAGATAGTCTCTAGGTTGTATATGAACCGTTAAGACTTGTAACTAGGATTTTTCCATTACTCCATTTTTTGCTTTGACCCTTGGGTCTTTCTTTTTTAATGATGACGTTGCGTCTGCATCCTGCTGGATGAGAAGGAATGCCGGGATAGTTAACCGTCAAGACTTGGAACTAGGATTTTGCCATTACTCCATTTGTTTTGCTTTCACCCTTGGATCTTTCTTTTTTGATGATGACGTTGCGTATGCATCCTGCTGGAATGAGAAGAAATGCCGGGATAGTCTATAAGTTGTATATATACCGTCAAGATATGGTTCTCCTTTTGATGAAGCGTGGTGGAAAAATAAGCTTCCTTTTCTTTCATTTGTGCACATAGATTGTGTACAACAGTCAATATGGACATACTTGCAGGGCAGAAAAGTTTCGTTTTCATTTCATCATTTTTTTATTTCTTTTCACGATGCTCTATCTTTTCAATTTTTTTATGTCGCGGAAGTCGCGATTGGCCAATCATTTCAGCTTTTTATCCGCGGTGCCCAATCATTTTGGCTATTTTTCTATATTTTTACTCGCTGCTTTTTATTGCGAGTTGCCCAAACATTTCGGCGGTTTTTATATGCATATTTCTTGCTCGCTAATTTTTATCGTGTGTTGGGGACTTGGTCCCTGATACCCATTGTGGAACCAGTATCGCTGCAACTGAAATATTGCTAGGAGCGAATCATCATTTGACATGAGAGAACTTGAAATTTGATACCTATTTAGGCATCAGCATCGCTACCACTGAATATTGCCAGGAGCGAATCATCATTTGCCATGAGAGGACTTAGGATTTGACACCTGTTTAGACATCAACATCACTACAACTGACATCATGTGCTTTTGTCGTTTTGAACAAAGGTGGATTAGTAAACAGGGTTAGGATCCTGTCGACTAAGGCCTTTTGATTTTATGAGCCGTAACGGTCTCATAAAGGTTTTTCTCTCTACGAGTCGTGAGAATCTCATAGGTGTATTTTCTTCTTAAGAAACGTGAGAACTCCTAAGTGCGTTCTCTCTTATAAGTCATAAGGATCTTATAAAAGTATTTTCTCTTTGTAAGCCGAGAGGGCTTACAAGTGTTGTTCACCATATGGGGACATTTCTTATCGTTGGTAGAGCATGGTGGGGGATATTTTTTATGCCCATGGATTGTATACAAGGGTCAATATAGCACCGCCTGTAGGGCAACATTAGGGGAATATAACGGTAGGTTTAGATCTTTGTAGCTTAAGGCTTTTGAATCCTAAGAACCATGAGGATTTCATAGGGGGAATTCTCCTTATGAGTCATGAGGATCTCACAACTGTAATTTCTCCATAGGAATCGTGGGGATTCCTAAGTGTGTTGTTCCTTTGTGAGTCGTAAGGATCTCACGCAGGGATTTTCTCCTTATAAGGTCGAGAGGAACTTGTAAGTGTACATGAATTTTTTATTTTACGAGTTTGCGCCCATTTCAGGTTTTCACAACTTGCCGGCAGTCCTACAGTTTTTTACTCACGGCGCCTTTACGGGTTTTCTTCCGTGCCCATTTTGCTTGTGGGCATACTGTTTTTTACGAAATTGCGCCCTTTCGGTTTTTCGCAAAGCTCGCCGGCAGTCCTGCTCTTTTTTTACTCACGGCGCCCTTTCGGGTTTTTATCCGTGCCCATTTTGCATGTGAACGTGCCATTTTTTTAACGATAGAACTCTCGAAAGTAGTTTCGCCGCAGGTGCCCATCTGTTTGCCGGTGGTACTTGGGGGTAGCTTCATTACTGGAGTAGCTGTGTATCCGGTAGGACTTGAGTTGCAACTCTCGCCATTGAGACTTCGATTGCGATATAGATCTCAAGGGAGGATATCGCTGTATTTGGGGCGATGCGTCCTGTTTGAGGCGACGCACTAGTTTAGAGACATTTCAGTCCATTATCGCCATGTTTGAGGCGAAGTTTTAGTTTAAGGACTTTTCGGTCCATTATCGCCATGTTTGAGGCGAAGTTTTAGTTTAAGGACTTTTTGGTCCAGCATTCCCATTTTGGGGACTGATCAGTCAAAAATATTGCAATTCTAACACATCAATTTCCCTACTATTTGTAATCATCTAAAGGTGTTTGGTATAAATATAGCACATATTAGCAATTTGTCTTCAAAATATCAAATAACATGTGTTATACATTATAACCGGCATTATGAGGGAAATTGTGCGTTTATTTCTACACGCATGATCTTTTGTGTATCAACACTTGTCTCGAGATTGTGCGCAGGAAATTCTCCAGATAAAAGAGCCGGAATTGCTAAAAGTGCTGATAAAATCCATCATGTCCAAGACTTGTGATCTGGTAGTAAACAAGAAAGTATAAAAATATTCCAGACATCAGAAAAGTGCCATAAAGCCAACACAAATAAACACTGGAAGTTTCATGCAGCAAATCCACCAAACGGCAGCGGATCCGCTGCCGAGTTAGGCCTATCCGCCGCAGATCCGCGGCCGAGTTGACTCATCGGCGGTTGGACCTTTTTACAGGGCTTCTCTTTTAACGGCCAAGCTTCTCCAAGACGTTTCGAATCGTGTAGATTTCTCCAGAAGCTTCCCTTCTAACAGCCAAGCTTCTTGTGCAAGTTTCATAACTACCAAGCTTCTCATGTAAGCTAGCTAACCATCTTAATCTAGAAACTTCTCTACCCTAGCTTCCTATGCAAGCCTCATAACAACCAAGCTTCCAAGGGAAGCTAGACCTAGCTTCTAGGGGAAGCTTGAGGGAAAACTATAAAAAGGCATCTATGGCTTCATTAAAGAGGTTCTTCATTTTGGGGGGGGGGGAATTGAGAGCCAGAATTCAAATTCAAGTTGAGTGACACAAGTTGATACCAAAACCCTAGCCCAAATTCAAATCTAAGCAAAATCAAGATCATTTTGAGAAGCAAATCAAGCAAACAACCATCGATCCTTTATCCGCGAAGCCAATCTTCATCCGAGCAAGAGATCCACGACGATCCGCGACTCACGGAGATCGAGCGGAGCGAACTTCGACGGATCTAGTTACCTCTTCAAAAGGAGCGATCGAGAGCAACATCTTGTAACCTCGAATTGAGGAAATGTGTAATTAGTCATCGATTTAATAAAGGTGATAATTGAAATTCTTGCTTTCTTTACATTCTTGCATTATGAAACTTCTTGATCTTTGATTCATTAATTTTCATGATGTTTGAATGAAATCTCCGCTTATAGCGGAATCGAGAGAATAGGTAGATGATGCTGATGAAATTCTTGAACGATTCTTAAGTCTTATGAGTTTTGTAAACTTTAGGAAATTGAATCATCGAAAACCTAATTTGAGCAAGATCGCTTTCTTCGCTCTAAATTAGATATCAACGATCGGTGATTCAATTTGCTAGAGGCTAGAATTTGAATGATAATTAATGAAAGGACAAGGGATGATGATGGAGAAACCCTAGTTTCTTCAATAGATCCCTAATCCTCACTGATCGTCATTGATCTAGCAACAAATCTTCAATAGATAAGAATTAGTAATCATTAGTATTCATCACCACTATCAATTGGATCGATTCCTACAAGCTACTTTACAAATTTTGATAATTCAAACGATCGGGACATTTCTTGATTCTTGATTCTAGATTTTTATTTTCTTCATGTTTCTTGAAATCAAAACCCATAAATCTTGAATCAATTTTCTTGCAATTTCTTTTATCTTTTCATTTCGACTCATCTAAAACAAGATCGATCAAAACACACATCTCAGTGGACGATCCGTATTCATTAACGTGCTACACCGACACCGTTAATTGATTGCGGTATAAATTTCTTTGGTTTTGAAACATTTCAAATACACAAGAAAATGATCAATCAAATGGCGCCGTTGCCGGGGATGTGTGCTATTTTGTTCGTTTTTGTTATTTGAGTTGAAAATTTATTATTCCATCAAATTTTCGTCCAAGATTCGCTTCAAGTGCTTAACGATTAGTGTTTGAATTTTTGCGAGAGAATCTGGAATCATTTCAGCTGTGAGATCAAGATTCAGAGAACATCTGAAGAATCCAGAGAAGCACAGGGACCTGCAAAAAAATTTCTAAACCCTAATTCCCCCATCAAGCCGCGGTTCCGCGGCTAATGAGGCATTTTTGCGGCGGTTCCGCCGCCATTTAGGGTTTGCACTGTGCCAAATTTCTCAGGTCTGCTCTCTGTTTTCTCCTCTTCTCTCTGATCTTGTCCAATATCAATTTTCTGCAGGATTCTTTGCAAAATTCAGCGCTGCGAAAAATAAATTTGTTGCGATTCTTGAAATTGGTTGTTTGCATATTTTAATATGGAAATTAAGGGGCAAAACCCAAATTTAGATTAGGTGGTGATTTCATTACCCTTGTTAAGCCCCAAAAATCACAAAACTTGCATCCCTATCACCCTCATTAACTAAAAAATATCTAGACAAGACTCTAAAGACCGTCGTGCTCATTTAGGACAGAAGGAGGTCGTGGGTAATCTATTGCTTATCCGCGTTTCTTTTATGGTGTCTAAGGTAAGCGTGTCTAAGGCAAGTGGTTACTTAATTAGGCCCGCTACTTACGCAGCGGAGAACCTCCCACTTACCTGGCACTTACCTGGCCACCGGAGAGACAAAGAGGCAGTAGAGGATTTATCCTGCGATTTTTCTTCTGGAAGTCTAGGAGCTGTTTAGAGACATGACCTAGGTGACCATTAGATATAGGGTTGCTTGTGCATGTTTGTGTGAATTTTCATAAATCCGTCCTTTTTTCAAAACAAACCAATTATTTTCTCCCATTTTTACCCTTTTTCTCTTCTTATAATGGGTGAACCAAATAGAAGAACTCTTGCCGAGCTTTGCTGTCAACAACCAGATATTTCTTATTTTCGTAATCGCTTTGGTATACCGTCCGACTCTCCCATGTCCTTAAGAGATCGGATAGAACAAGCGGGTAGAAACAGTTGGCCACCTCAATCTAGGTCTTATCAACCGTATCCTAATTCTACATCTGTTTCAGTTGATACTCCGAGTGAGGATGCCCCTAGACGCATGTCCATTGCTGAGCATATAGCTAGGGCTAAAGGCCAAAGTTTCAATCTGGACCAATATCAACCATCACCTCCACTCTCTGAAGAAGAATTTCATAATCGGTTTGTGGCATGTATGATTTTCAATAGCCAACCGACCAACCAATATCAATATTCTTCTTATCACAATGTTGACCCTACTCCTGCCCAATTTTCGCAACCATTCAATTCCTTTCAATCCAATCCGACTTTTCCACCTTCTCTAAACGGTCATTCTAATCAGTCATTTGAGAGTTTTAATTGTCCACAAGAATTTCAATCTTATACTGAAACTCCTTATCAACCCAAGTCTAGTCTTGAGCGAACATTAGAAGAAGGTTTAGTGATTTTGAACCGCATCAGAGAGGAATGGAAGGGAAGCATGGCTAAATATGAAGGAGCAACTAGTTCCGAACCAGCTAAAAAAATTTCAATGTCTAAGTCGGGCATAGGACAAAATGAGAATTTGGGTGGTGAGAGAGAACTGTACACCTTTCCTAATCAAACCTTCCCTTTCTAAACTGAAATCCACAACTCCAGTTTCACAGATTCATCGAGTAAACCAAATGATTCACCAATTGACGATAGACTATATGAGAAGTTGTGTAATAATGCAGTGTTTGATTTACCCGACTGTGAAGGGTCCATTTCGAGTGAAACCATACCAAATCCTTATGATCTCTACACTTCCACTCTTGAACCAAAATTGATTGAAAACCAGTCTTGGAATGAGGTGTTTGGGAATTTTAACCTTCACTTGAATAAGGTGATTGACGTTGGGGATATATTGATTGATGAATCCGAAATTTTGGATGAGTTTGTGCCATCAATTCATCAAGTCCTTTCACTTCCTTGTGGTCATCATCTTGAGCCTTCGACAATTTTTCCCGAACCCCAAATGCTTCTCCAAGTTGATAATAATGGTATAACCGAACAACAGACTGAAATTCAGCCTACATCTCCCACATCTGGTTTTGCGATCCTCGACACACCAATTTGTTTACCTATTTCACTTTCTACTTTCTCCGATTCTTCTTCTATTCTTCCTATTGTTTCAGTGAGTTTTGATGAATCACAATCCGATAGTTCAAGTTCGACAATCCCAGAAAGCCAACTTGATTTGGATATTTTTGAAAATGAGGTAGATGAGTTTTTTGAGTCTTCTACCTCCATGTATTTTGACAAATCAAGTATGGTGAAATCTGACACAAAATTTATTGACAGCAAAATGTTTGATCACATCATCGATGAAAGTTTTGAAGAACTTTTTGCTGACGAACTTGCATTCCTAAACAATATGGATTTTGTGATTGATCAACCTCCACCTATAGAAGTTGAACCGCCACCACTCTTTCTTCCTAATCATTCACATCTCCCTGTCATTCATCATCATTCTTTCATTTCTATAATTTAAAACTCAAAACCCTTTCCAGACCACCACTTATCTCTTCCTCATTTCTTCCTGACTCTATACAACATGTTCTTCCACCGATCTATACGCTATACTGATAAAATCTTTGAATGGTTGGTATTAATTTTTGGTCTTTGTAAAATATTTGGTCTTTGTATTGTCTAACTCATGTTTGAGGGAAGGGGGTATATTTTTAGGTCTTTAAAATAAAAGTTGTCCTCAAAAATTGTGAGCCAAAAATAAGTTTGGGGGAGGATTTTCACTTTCACTTACTCTTTCCCCTATTAATAATGTCCTCCCAAGCTTACAGTTTTTTTTAGGTTTAGCAGAAGACAACAGTGAGGACACTGTTCTAGACAAGTTTGGGGGAGGTTTGTGCTTATTTACGCATCACTTTACATCATACTTTGCATAAGCACAAAACATAAAAAAAGAAAAAAGAAAAAAAATTTATGAAAAAAAAAATTGTACATAAATAAGATAATAAAAGATTAGATAGTGAAAAATTACATTCAAAACATTAGAAAAATTTAAGAAAACCAAGAAAATTAGAAGTTTTCTTAAACGAACTAGTAATAAGTAGTTATGAGCCGTTAGTAAGATGAAAGAAGTCACTAATCTGAGGATAAAAATAAGTCTGAAAAATAGGTCCTAGTCTGGAAGCCAAACATTTGAACATTGATACCCTACTATACGCACTTACACACGTCTTGAAACTCGGGATAGTAGAGGATACTTTGAAATGCTCTTTTCTAAAAGCCAAAGTATGAAGGAAATAATAAATGAAGCATAAAAGATAAAATGGTGAAGAAAAGTGAACACTGGTTTTGTAATCACCAAGGCAGCATAAAAAATATAGCGAGGGTGCTTCATCACCTAGTGCCTTAGACCAACTGGTTTGGGAGTCACTACTAAGCCTTAGGTGTTGCAAGACGAGGAAAATACTAATATGCCTAATCAGCAAGCACATGAGTAAACGGTCAATTAGTACCTCAAGAAGTATTAACGGTCGTATGAAAAATGTGTGAGCAAATTCATCTAAATATTCATCGATTAAAAAGTACTGAGGTAGATGGACAAAGAGTATGATAGCTTGAATTGAATTCTCCGAGTATAGGGATGTCTTTACACACACGTAGGGGTATATGATCGGTGTTTGAAAGAATGACAGGAATGAAGAATAAAGACGATGTTTTATTGAGAGATTATGTGATTTCTAACATCTTTTCATGACTATTAAGATAGGGCTCATGACAACCGAAAAACTAGTGTAGTTAGAAACTCTAATTTTCAAAGTCTTTCTTTTACAATTCTTATCTTTAAATGTAACTTTCACGGTCTTCCTTTTATTATTGGATTTTGTGGGTGCAATCCGCTGAAAACCCTCAGGAGATAACACTCCTCCTACTAGGGACACCTAGAGGTTTAAAGACTTGTTGCACGTGCTCAGTGCAATCGTGTTGCCTACGAAAGTGTGCTAGTTAGTTTTTCTTTTTCTTATATTTTCTCATTCTCTTAAATAAAAGATGTTTGCTCGAGACGGCCAAAATTAAGTTTGGGGGAATTTGATCAGTCGAAAATATTGCATTTCTAACACATCAATTTCCTTACTATTTGTAATAGGGCGTTTGGTATAAATATAGCACATATTAGCAATTCGTCTTCAAAATATCAAATAACATGTGTTATACATTATAACCGGTATTATAAGGGAAATTGTGTGTTTATTACTACACGCATGATATTTTGTGTATCAACACTTGTCTCGAGATTGTGCGCAGGAAATTCTCCAGATAAAAGAGCCGGAACTGCTAAAAGCGCTGATAAAATGCATCAAGTCCAAGACTTGTGATCTGGCAGTAAACAAGAAAGTATAAAAATATTCCAGACATCAGAAAAGTGCCATAAAGCCAACAAAAATAAACACTGGAAGTTTCATGCAGCAAATCCACCAAACGGCCGCGGATCCGCGGCCGAGTTAACTCGTCGGCAGTTGGACATTTTTACAGGGCTTCTCTTTTAACGGCCAAGCTTCTCCAAGACGTTTCGAATTGTGTAGATTTCTCCAGAAGCTTCCCTTCTAATAGCCAAGCTTCTTGTGCAAGTTTCATAACTACCAAGCTTCTTATGTAAGCTAGCTAACTATCTTAAACTAGAAACTTCTCTACCCTAGCTTCCTATGCAAGCCTCATAACAACCAAGCTTCCAAGGGAGGCTAGACCTAGCTTCTAGGGGAAGCTTGAGGGAAAACTATAAAAAGGCATCTATGGCTTCATTAAAGAGGTTGTTCATTTGGGGGGGGGGGGGGAATTGAGAGCCAGAATTCAAATTCAAGTTGAGTGATACAACTTGATACCAAAACCCTAGCCCAAATTCAAATCTAAGCAAAATCAAGATCATTTTGAGAAGCAAATCAAGCAAACAACCATCGATCCTTTATCCGCGAAGCCAATCTTCATCCGAGCAAGAGATCCATGACGATCCACGACTCACGGAGGTCGAGCGGAGCGAACTTCGACGGATCTAGTTACCTCTTCAAAAGGAGCGATCGAGAGCAACATCTTGTAACCTCGAATTGAGGAAATGTGTAATTAGTCGTCGATTTAATAAAGGTGACAATTGAAATTCTTGCTTTCTTTACATTCTTGCGTTATGAAACTTCTTGATCTTTGATTCATTAATTTTCATGATGTTTGAATGAAATCTCCGCTTGTAGCGGAATCGAGAGAATAAGTAGATGATGTTGATGAAATTCTTGAACGATTCTTAAGTCTTATGAGTTTTGTAAACTTTAGGAAATTGAATCATCGAAAACCTAATTTGAGCACGATCGCTTTCTTCGCTCTAAATTAGAGATCAACAATTGGTGATTCAATTTGCTAGAGGCTAGAATTTGAATGATAATTAATGAAAGGACAAAAGATGATGATGAAGAAACCCTAGTTTCTTCAATAGATCCATAATCCTCATTGATCGTCATTGATCTAGCAACAAATCTTCAATAGATAAGAATTAGTAATCATTATCACTATCAATTGGATCGATTCCTACAAGCTACTTTACAAATCTTGATAATTCAAACGATTGGGAGATTCTAGATCTTTATTTTCTTCATGTTTCTTGAAATGAAAACTCACAAATCTTGAATCAATTTTCTTGCAATTTCTTTTATCTTTTCATTTCGACTCATCAAAAACAAGATCGATCAAAACACACATCTAAGTGGACGATCCGTATTCATTAACGCGCTACACCGACACCGTTAATTGATTGCGGTATAAATTTCTTTGGTTGTGAAACATTTCAAATACACAAGAAAATGATCAATCAGGGACGAATATTAGTTTAGGGATATTTCGGTCCATTATTAGTTTAGGGACATCTCGGTCTATTGTTAGTTTACTTTTCGGTCCTATTATCACCATTTTTTAGGCGAGTATTAGTTTAAGGACGTTTCGGTCCATTATTAGTTTAGAGACATCTCCGTCCAGCATTAGTTTAAGAACATTTTGGTCCCATGTTTGAGGAGACGCTCTAGTTTAGGGACATTTCGGTCCAGCATTCCCATTTTGGGAACGAATATTAGTTTAGGGACATATCAGTTCATTATTAGTTTAGGGACGATTCGGTCCAATTATTGAACGAATATTAGTTTAGGGACATATCAGTTCATTATTAGTTTAAGGATGTTTCGGTCCATTATTAGTTTAAGGATGTTTCGGTCCATTATTAGTTTGAGGACATCTCGATCCAGCATTAGTTTAAGAACGTTTCGGTCCATTATCGCCATGTTTGAGACGACGCTCTAGTTTAGGGACATTTCGGTCCAACATTCCCATTTTGGGAATGGATATTAGTTTAGGGACATTTCGATCCATTATTAGTATAGGGACATCTCGGTCAATTGTTAGTTTAGGGACGTTTCGGTTCGATTATCACCATTTTTTAGGCGAGTATTAGTTTAAGGAAGTTTCGGTCTATTATCACCATGTTTGAGGCATTGTTTTAGTTTAAGGACTTTTCGGTCCAGCATTCCCATTTTGGGGACGAATATTAGTTTAGGGACATTTCGGTCCATTATTAGTTTAAGGACATCTCGGTCCATTGTAGCTTTAGGGACGTTTCGGACCTATTATCACCATTTTTAGGCGAGTATTAGTTTAAAGACGTTTCGGTCCATTATTAGTTTAGGGACATCTCGGTCCAGCATTAGTTTAAGGACATTTCGTTCCATTATCGCCATGTTTGAGGCGACGCTATAGTTTAGGGACATTTCGGTCCAGTATTCCCATTTTGGAGACGAATATTAGTTTAGAGACATTTCGGTCCATTATTAGTTTAGGGACATCTCGGTCCATTGATAATTTAGGGACATTTCGGTCAATTATCGCCTTGTTTGAAGCAAAGGAGCTTTTGGATACTACTTTCAGGGTTATGACTCAGGAAGATAGTGAGCGGATACAAGCATCGTCCTCTTTCATTGACCTAAGTCGTGACCTAGCAAGCGTAGTATTTTTTGTGGAATCGGTCGTTTATTGGCCGGAACGGTCTTTCACTATGCATATCCATGAGCAGGTAGGCTCCAGCTTGGTAGAATTTGTTTATGATGTACGGGACTTCATAGTTCGGCTCGAACTTCTCCCGTTTTGCACGATTGGGGATCATTGGCCTTTTGACGACTAGCACGAGTTCACCTTGCCGGAATGTTCTCAGCCTGGTCAGTCTTTTGTATGACCGTGTCATCCTTGCCTTGTGAGCCTCCAGATTTTGCTGTGCTATAACGCGAGTTTCGTCGAGGGCGTTGAGCTCCTCAATCCTAAGATGAGAATTTTCTTCATCTATCAGCTCGTATCGAACTGCTACTCGTAGAGAGGGGAGTTCTATTTCTAACGGGAGCACTGCTTCCTTGCCGAACACCAACGTGTATGGTGTTGTATTCGTGGCCATCTTGAACGTTATTCGGTACGCCCAGAGAGCTTCATGCAACTTATCATGCCAGTGTATTTTGTTTCTGGACACCGTCTTATTTATAATCTTTATCATGGTCTTGTTGAAAGCTTCTGCTAGACCACTGTCCCGGGGATTAGACTGAAGAGTATCTCCAATCTATTTTATGTTGCTGTGCGATGCGGTTTATTTTTTGGCTTCTACAAGCTAGCCCATTATCTGAGATTATCCGTCGCAGAGTTCCAAACCGATAGATGACATGGGTTCTGAAGAAATGGAGGATATTCTCCGTTTTCACCTCCCTTAGTGGTACTGCTTCTCCCCACTTAGAAAAGTAATCGGTCATTGTCAATATAAACCGATGTTCTTTGGAGGACGCTGGTTCGATAAGGCCAGTTATATCGGTTCCCCATATTTCAAACGGCTAGCTAGCTACTGTTGGGTGTAGCGGATTTGGATATTGATGGATGAAAACCCTCTGAATTTGGCACGAGTGACACTGCTTCGCATATTCGAGGCAGTCCTGAATCATTGTGGGCCAATAGTAACTCAGTCTTTTTATCTTCAGCTTCTTCTTTGTTCCAGCTTGGTGAGAACCGCAGAGTCCTTTGTGTATTTTTGGACGACTTTCTTTGTTTCCTCCGGCACCAGGCATCTCAACCATAAACAATCAAATGATCTATTATATAGAGTATCATTGACGAGGGTGAAAAATAGAGCTTGTTTCATGAGCTGACGTCAAGACGATGCATCTTCGGGCGTTCGTTGGGATTTGAAGTAGTCTATGAAGACTTCTTTCCAGTCGATGACCTTTTCTTCGTCCTCTATTCGAAGGGTTACTTGTTTGGTCGCTTCTTTTCCTTCGGATGACTCTATTAGGTCTTTTGAAGATATATCCGTTGGTGCGAGAATCATGCGGCTTTGCACAATGATCCTCACGTCATTGTGGTCTTCATCGGCCAATTCCTTAGCTAATTTGGCCAATGCATCCGCCTTGCCGTTTTTTGCACGCTGTATACTCTCCATGATATAGGAAGGGATTTGTGTCAGCAGTGCTGTACTCTTTCTCTATACTTTATCAGCTCTAGCTTGCATGTATGATAGTCGCCATTTACTTGGCTAACGATCGGCTGGGAGTCTCCACATATGAGGAGGTCTTTGATTTTGTAACATTTCAGAAAAAATAAAATATTATTTTTTGGAAATTTTTATAATTAAATAATAAATATTATGAATATTATTTAATGCAGTATAATGAAATACCGATAAATTGGGAAATTATGGGAATTACGGAGATAAAGGTGTTTTATATGATTTAAGCAATTATAAGTTCTTTATGATTAATTATATTCCATTTTAATGCTAATCGCGATTAAATTGTTAGTTATATGTATGCCCTAGAGGCCATTACTATACATATGATGTATATTGTAGTGGATGCTGGGACATATATAGGGAGGACTTTCTTGCTCGACATGATAGTATGCTATCTGGTTACTCTTTACCTTAACGTGTATACTGATTGTCTCTCTGTTACATGTTGGTAAAGCCCTTAGGATGTGTACTTGACTACCTGGACTATGATGCAGATCATACTAGTGGGGACATAGTAGTCCATAAGTACATCCTTCAAGGTCCCTAGTCGTGGGTGTATCGAGACGGGGCATCGATATACCAGAGTAGGATAGCGTATACCTTCTCGACCCATACAGATGGGCGATGGATGATCCCATATCCATTGGTGTTTGACATCAGAGATGGTATACGGGTGCTCAGTGGAGACTGGGTACACTGGACGGACATGCTGATAACTCCCAGATGGTATTATACCTTACGTCAGATGGCAGTTATCTGGTGACACTGGTACAGAGTAGTCTGTTTCCCGAGATCGTCATAGAGTCTTGTGTTGTTCTTACTGTACTTTGATTTCCCCCTTACCACGTCCAAGAGGGCATGCAAAACGGTGGTTTTTGGGTACAGTCCCGAATCACATGGAGGCAATGAGCGATAGGAGGGGATTCGTCTCTCCTGGTATAGGGAGTTGATGTTGCGCAGTGTTCGATTGGCTATAACCGGAAATCCCTGGCCAGGGTTGCTGAGATTTACTGGTAAGTGTTACCAGTAGTTTCTCGAACTGTTATAGACCTCATATCGAGCTATTGGGGTCTGACGTTTACCACCCCTAGGCGAGATATGCGACATATCAGACGAACAGACCGGACTGTACGGTAAGTGTTACTGGTTGGATTCACAGGAGTGTGAACGGGCTTGCTCGTCGATCTTCTGATCGCTCAATACCCGGGTGGCCGTTACTTTAGCAGACCGCTTGAGGCTTATGGGTGCTTGATATGATCATCACCTGCTGCCGGCGTATTGACGAGTCTTTAGAGTTCTACACAGAGGTTTTCTGGCTCAAGCGAAACGAAAAAGGAGCGCATATGAGATATGTGCGGGACCGAGAATAATACCAGTATGTGATACTGTATTCGATTCTCGCGATTTGTGACATTGATCGGTTATATGCGATATAGCAGGGTTATCGGATCAAGTGTTGATTCGATAAGTTGTTACTATTGATATTAGCCGGTTATATGTAATATGACCGGTTCGTTAAATCAAGTATTGATTTAATGATTTAATGTATAATTATATATTAGATATATTACTTTACATTGACTAATATTGTTCATTTTAGATGGATTTTCTCACTTGATGTGCACATTGTATATGTGATATACTTTTGTACACTTGTTTGTATCATATTTGATGATACATGCAAACTTGGGTTTGTGTAAAGAATTAAACCATGGTTATGTTAATAGTTCGGGTTTTGATTTACTTATCTATTCATTTATTTATTTATTCATTTTTGAAAGATAAAGAGAAATGGTGGCTTGATTTGTTTTCTAGTTGAAGCTTCATGAAGCTTTGAATAAGTCCACCATTTTTGTTTCATACTTAACCCTAACCATTCAACCTAACCTTAGTTAATTCTCTACACCTAACCATGGTTGTAAATATGATAAGTATCATTTTATTTCCTTTTTTTGATACACTTATCATATTCTTTCTTCTTCTTCTTCTTGAACAAAGAAGAAAACCTTGCTTCCATCAATGGCAACTTGAGAAAAAGAGTGAGAAATCCAATTCTAAAGTGAACCCACTTCCTACTTCTTCATCCTCTACCACTTGCCAAGTAGTATAGGGTGTTTTCTTCACAAGTTTCATGGCTTGGTGAAGTTGGAGCTTGATCTTGTGTTGCCTCGACGTAGATCATCTTCGGCATCGAAGTCGACGACCCAGCCCGCCTATTTCTCCGATGAAGCCGACGCTAGAGCCCGGGATCCGATGATCGCAGCGAGGGAACTTCATCACGGAGCTATGGTGGTGGAGGACCTGATCTACAAAGGTTGTATTTTCGTTTACTTTTAGAGTAAAGTTGTTTGCTCGGATTTGTTATCTCCTAAACTATAGTTAACGATCCGTATTAGGGTTTCTCGGCACTTGTAAAATTTGAAATTGACATGGTTGATGCCATGTGAGACCTCATTAGTGTGCCTAGGATCCCTACAGTGGTATCAGAGCCTAGCTAGAGCCTTAGGCGATGCGTAGACGATGTTAGAAATACGTTCGAATCCGAAACCCTAAAAGAATGCCTCTCTGGACTTTTTCTGAAAAAGTGGATTTTTCCATATTAAAAATAGCCAAAAAATTCAATAGGGTTTTACAAGAATTACTGTACAAACCGGGACCCCTAAGTCGTCTAAAGCGCCGCGGAACCGCGGCCCCACCCTGGCTTGGGCGGCGGTTCCGCGGTCAAATTGATGAATCTTTCCACGTGGCTTGCACAGTAATTTCTATATTTAAGTGCTGTATTTTATGGGAATTTTTAACTTACTCTCCACTGTTGAGTTTTCTGGGGTTGTTTTGGGGATTCGATTATTCGATCGGATTGTCTAATTTTGTCTATGTGATTTCTGGATAGTATTTGAATATGTTAAAAAGTTCGACCGGATATAAATACCCACTTTTTCCACTGTCGGGAAATTTCCAAGTGTTGGATCTTTCCGTGGTTTAATAACGTTCTAAGTAGTGCAAGTAACGCGATGGACCCTGTAGAAGACAACAAACCTTAACTCGATTATGTGACCGTCTTGAACTGCCCTTTGAACCTTCGGGTTTGGGGCAGTACGGCGTGCCACATGTGAGGCGTTGGCTTGACCCTTCTACGGCTGGACCGTTGGTACTGAGGCATGAACTGGATGTTTTTTAAACCTATTTCATGTGTTGATTTGTTTCGGGAAAAATTGGGTGTTCGAATGTTCGATCGGAAAGTTTAACATTTTCTATTTATCCGGAATGTGATACAATAATTGGAATTCACAAGTAGTTATGAGATAACTGAATGAATGTTATAAACATAGCAGTTTAGTCTCACTTGATTGGTTGCTACGGAATTTTGATGTGATCAAAAGTTCGTCGCAATCACGTAGCGTACGCGGATACTCGCTGGATAAACTTATTAGACAGCTACATCCCTTAGCCCCGACCAAGTGACTGTAGGAGAACCCCATCGCCGAAAGCATCCGTTCGGGTGCTCGCGGTAGCGGTGTTCCGCCTTGGTGCACTTCGTCGACGGTATCGGGGGTGCGGCCGTCTACTAAAGTTTGCGACGAGCATTCGATCAGAATGTCGGGAATCTTGTTGAATTGCCCGACTTGATATTGAAAAGTGTTTTCGATAATGAGACTAAAATGCGGGGTTTATAATTCTTAGGCATGCGATGCCTAAGGAATTCATTTGATTAGGCATGCGATGTCTATGCAGGTTGCGGATTCCAACTGTTGTAGTTTTACACTTTCTTTTCTGCGACCGTAAGTGTTATATGTGATATCGCCGGTTTCATTGCTATATGTCAACGACAATTGGGATGCGCATATTTACTTAGGTTGATGGCATGTGATGTTATGTGTTGCTGGATATGTTATATTGGATCGTCGTGTTTGAATAGCCGGGTTTTTTTATGTGAGATGAGTGTTTTTCATTTTCATTCATGTAAAAACTAGTATGTAATATTCCTTTTTTGGGGCACTTCCAGGTTGCGGAAGTTGTCACCGTTTTTATATTATTTACTTTTCCGCACTAGGATAGACCCAAGGAGGAGGGCACAAGTAACCGGGTTCTGGAGTCCAGTGGGAGACCAACTCGAGGAGTCGAGTCCAGGTCTCCTAACTCTAGAATTGGTAGGGTTGCTTGCCGCTCCCGTAGGTGTCTAGGAGTGTGGGTTTGGCTATTCATCGCGACCGTGGAATCCGTGTTTTATATTGGCTCGTATTGAAAACACGGACGTCCTAGTATATCCAATGTTTCATATGATTCTTCTGCTGCGATATCTGTGATGTGATCATGTGATGTTCTGTGATAAATACTGTATATAGTATATATGATATATTATATAGGCGTTACTTATGTTTTACACCCGCGCTAGCCCTGACCCGCTCTGCCGTTAGTTACCTAACCTAACGGTGCACGAGGGGACATCGAGGCGAATGCGGATGGCATAAGTGTACGTCGTATTTATCTGTGATGTTTAGGTAACTTAAATGATGGGACTTCATTAATGAGATTAATGAAATAAAAGAAACCTAAGATATTGTAGAATCGAATTTCAAAAATAAAAAAGGTAGCTACAGTTCTTGCTTTGCATAGTGATGTATATGATATATCCCGCACCTCATTCAACGAGGAAAGGACCGAGATCCCTTCACCGGGAGTGACTCCTTTAGCAATAACTGGCAGATGCTACAACCCTCGGTTTGTCTTTTGATAGCTTCTATAGTTTCTGCTTTGCACAGTGATATATATGATATATCCCGCACCTCATTCGACGAGGAAAGGACAGACGATCCCTTCACCGGGAGTGACTCCTTTAGCAAAACTAGAAAAGCCTCAAAAGCACTCCATTTTAAAATCATTTGATTCTACAACGATATCAAGTTCATTACGCAATAGGTTTTCAGAAAAACCTGTCGTAGCCCTCCTTCATTTCAGATAAGTAGTAGTTAGTATTCGTGCTACGTTTGTTGGCCTGCGTCAAGGCGTAGTGTGCGGTAGCTAACCAGTATTTATCTGCTTATGCATATGATGCAGATTGGATTAGAGTAGTCGTGCAACTTTGTTGGCCTACGTCAAGGGTCGTTCGGGTGGGTTTAATTCAATCAGGAAATGACGGGTTGAACTTGACTAGCGCACTATGGTTTGTTGGCCTGCGTCAAGGTCATAGGACGCTAGGGGCAAAATTATCGGGAATTTCAAGTGTTGAAATTTGCAATGAGATTGCATACCTTAGATGAGATAGTTGGATCCCGATACCCACTGCGAGTAATTGTTACTCCTGGGAGAGTTTTACACATTACAATTAGCCGATCAAGTAGGTGTCTAGAAATGTGTCAACGGGGTTACGCCTCTGGGAAAACGAGGTTTAATGTAATTAGGTTCGTGCGAAAGCACGGGGGACCTCCCTCAAAGTACCGACACTGGCCTGGCTGAAAGATTGGCGAACTTGTAGTGTGTAATTAATCCCGGCTAGTCTTTCCTTTTAGGGTTTGAAGAAAGATTTAATAAAAACAGTGGGAGCCATCCTGATTAGATAAAATAATAACCAATCTATTCTTGCAAGAGCGCACGCTGAGTGTTTTCTTCTCTCTCTCTCCAGGTAGCGACCATATCACGCCTTAATCAAGATAATAATACGGATTATTGACCGAACCCGCTTGTTATACTGAGCTGGGAAACGTTGGTCCCTCTCCAACTTGTAATTGTTATAAGACCGAGCAGGAATTAGGGGATTACCAGAATTCCCGTGCCGCCCAAACGAAGAAAGTTCATATGATGCATCTCCTTCTGCTGTGTTCATTACAAAGAGCTGTTTCTCTGTATCCTCTACGTCCTGGGTATTTGATACCGGATCAGGATCCCAGATATGTAATCTGTTACATAGAGCTACAGAAAGGTAGAGAACTGAGAACGGGTGATAAGTTTTATGAGGCAGAAAACGGGGCAAGTGTTGCAGCCAAGTCTATTGGTCACTGTCACCCTGTATTACTAATACATTGATTCTGAACGAATGTTATTAGATACCGAACCTGATATACAAAATCGTATCAGTCTCTTTATTAGTAAAGAAACGATAAAACTTTGTATTTTTGGATAATCTTTTGAACATTTCCTATATCAAAAGTTGATCGGTTCAGGCACGTTATCTAAAAGCATTGATGTTCTAAATCAAACTACAGTTCTTAGTATACGGAACACACAAAAGAGGAAGAGTTCAGAAATGGACGGATCCTTCTTGAGGTATTGTAGACTAGGTCATATCAATGCGACCTGACTAGCTAAGTTGCACATAGATGCATATTTAAATCTGTTTGAATTTACATCTTGTGAAAACTTGCCGGTCATGTCAAAAAGATAAGATGACCACAGCTCTATTTATTGGAAACAGAGAAAGAGTTAGTGAACTCTTGGGATTGATACATGCTGATGCATGAAGGTCCCATGTCTACACATGCCAAGACCGGTTCTTTGTACTTCATTACATTCTCTGATAATCTCTCGAGATTTAGACCTATGTTCCTGTTGAAACACAAGTCCGAACCTTTTGAGATAGTCACAGAATATAAGTTGGAAGTAGAGAACCAAAACGGGTATAAGTATTATGTCCTTTGATGCGATCAAGGAGGAGAATACTTGAGCACGGAATTCCTGGACTATTCTAAAGGAGAATGAGATTCTCTTTCAGCATTACTCCTCCGAATACACCATAGAACGATGGTATATCGGGGCGGAGCAATCACACCCTATATGATATGGTGTGCTCTATGATGAGTACTACCGAGTTGCCTTTTTTCCTATTGGGTGTTATGCACTTGAGAAGTTGCATACCTATTGAATAGGGTTCCAATCAAATCAGTTGCCTACCACTTCATATGAGATATGGAAAGGGAAGAGCCCATATCTTAAGTTTGTTAAGATTTGGGGTTGTCCGGCCTATGTCTAAAAGCAAAATCCGGACAAGCTCGAGGCAAGGTCTGTTATGTAGGACTGGAAATGTTACAGCTATACAAACTGCGGCTGATGATTTGGTAAAACCAAAGGATTCAATAGTAACCAACGAACCTCGGCCTCTCCGCCGATCTAGTAGGGTTCCTCACCCACCTGAGAGTTATTTCGGTTTCTCTATAACAGTGGGAGCGAGGATTGCATCATGAGATGATGACCCAACTAGTTTTGAGCTGGCCATCAGGAGTGAGACTCTGTAAGAATGGCTGGATGTTTATCGATCTGAGATGGAATCCTTATACACCAACAAAGTATGGACTTTGGTTGCTATATCTGAAGGGTTAAATCCCCATCAGGAGCAAGTATATCTTGAGAAGATTACTTGGTGCAGATGGAAAAGTTGAGACTTTCAAAACTAGACTTGTTAAAGGTTTTCGTCATCGATCAGGCGTGGATAATGATGAAACCTTTTTCCAGTGGCTATGCTTAAGTCCATCCAGATCCTACTTGCTACGGCTACATACCATAACTACGATATCTGGCGGTTGTGTGTCTTGACTGCTTTTCTAAATGATGATTTGGAAGAAAGCGTCTATAAGTACACAGCCAGAGGGCTTCGTAGACAGTGGGAGCAGCGGAAACGCGAGCAAGATGTTTTATGTGATAAAGCAGGCATCGCGGAGTTGGAACGTCTGTTTTGATGTATTAGTCAAAGAGTTTGACATCATTAAAATGGTAGATGAACCTTGTATAAACAAAAGGGTAGTAGGGAGTATGGTGACGATCCTCGTAGAGTACGTGGATGACATACTCTTGATAGGGAAGGAGTTTCCTATGCTACGCTCGGTCAATCTCCGCTTATCACAAGGATTCTCCATATAGGATCAAAGTGATACCTAATAAATCCTAAGCTTTGGATCTATGAGATAGATCTAATTGGATATTACGATACTCACTAGTTGTAGTGAGATGGTATCAATCGATCCTGGGGAGAATCACTGGAAAGGTTCCAGGGTAATAAAGACGACTGAATGTCAGTCACAGGCATTATCTTTACCCTCAGTAAAGGGACGGTATGTTGGAAGAGTTCCAAGCTAGATACCGTGGCATACTAGACGATAAAGGCTGGATATATCGCTACTTATGATACTACCAAAGAGGAAGTTTGGATGTATATTAGTTCATGAGATGAACTTCGTTCCTGCCATTGTGTGACAATGGAGTTGTGGCTTATGCCAAGGAACGCCCGTCCCATCAGTGATCCAGATATAATTCTAAGGCAGTATCACCTGATCATGGAGATGGCTGATCTCCAAGGTGATCGAGGTTAGGAGAGAAGACTCAGAGGATAACACGACGGATCCACTCACGAAGGCCTATTCCTAGAGAGAGACTTTTATGGGATGGTTGAGTATGAGATACTGCAACCACTGCTACAGATGGCCCTAGTTCAAGTGGGAGATTGTTAGTTATATGTATGCCCTAGAGGCCATTACTATACATATGATGTATATTGTAGTGGATGCTGAGACATATATAGGGAGGACTTTCTTGCTCGACATGATAGTATGCTATCTGGTTACTCTTTACCTTAACGTGTATACTGATTGTCTCTCTGTTACATGTTGGTAAAGCCCTTAAGATGTGTACTTGACTACCTGGACTATGATGCAGATCATACTAGTGGGGACATAGTAGTCCATAAGTACATCCTTCAAGGTTCCTAGTCGTGGGTGTATCGAGATGGGGCATCGATATACCAGAGTAGACTAGCGTATACCTTCTCGACCCATACAGATGGGCGATGGATGATCCCATATCCATTGGTGTTTGACATCAGAGATGATATACGGATGCTAAGTGGAGACTGGGTACACTGGACGGACTCGCTGAGAACTCCCAGATGGTATATACCTTACGTCAGATGGCAGTTCTCTAGTGACACTGGTACAGAGTAGTCTGTTGACCCGAGATCGTCATAGAGTCTTGTGTGGTTCCCACTGTGCTTTGATTTCCACCTTACCACGTCCAAGAGGGCGTGCAAAATGGTGGTTTTTGGGTACAGTCCCGAATCACATAGAGGCAATGAGCGATAGGAGGGGATTCGTCTCTCCCGGTATAGGGAGTTGATGTTACGCAGTGTTCGATTGGCTATAACTGGAAATCCCTGGCCAGGGTTGCTGAGATTTACTGGTAAGTGTTACCAGTAGTTTCTCGAACTGTTATAGACCTCATATCGAGCTATTGGGGTCTGACGTTTACCACCCCTAGGCGAGATATGCGACATATCAGACGAACAGACCGGACTGTACGGTAAGTGTTACTGGTTGGATTCACAGGAGTGTGAGCGGGCTTGCTCGTCGATCTTCTGATCGCTCAATACCCGGGTGGCCGTTACGTTTAGCAGACCGCTAAAGGCTTGTGGGTGCTTGATATGATCATCACCTGCTGCCGGCGTATTGACGAGTCTTTAGAGTCATACACAGAGCTTTCCTGGCTTAAGCGAAACGAAATGGGAGCGCATATAAGATATGTGCGGGACCGAGAATAATACCAGTATGTGATACTGTATTCGATTCTCGCGATTTGTGACATTGATCGGTTATATGCGATATAGCCGGGTTATCGGATCAAGTGTTGATTCGATAAGTTGTTACTATTGATATCAGTCGGTTATATGTGATATGACCGGATCGTTAAATCAAGTATTGATTTAATGATTTAATGTATAATTATATATTAGATATATTACTTTACATTGACTAATATTGTTCACTTTAGATGGATTTTCTCACTTGATGTGCACATTGTATATGTGATATACTTTTGTACACTTGTTTGTATCATGTTTGATGATACATGCAAACTTGGGTTTGTGTAAAGAATTAAACCATGGTTATGTTAATGGTTAGGGTTTTGATTTACTTATCTATTCATTTATTTATTTATTCATTTTTGAAAGATAAAGAGAAATGGTGGCTTGATTTGTTTTCTAGTTGAAGCTTCATGAAGCTTTGAATAAGTCCACCATTTTTGTTTCATACTTAACCCTAACCATTCAACCTAACCTTAGTTAATTCTCACCTAACCATGGTTGTAAATATGATAAGTATCATTTTATTTCCTTTTTTTTTGATACACTTATCATATTCTTTCTTCTTCTTCTTCTTGAACAAAGAAGAAAACCTTGCTTCCATCAATGGCAACTTGAGAAAAAGAGTGAGAAATCCAATTCTAAAGTGAACCAACTTCCTATTTCTTCATCCTCTACCACTTGCCAAGTAGTATAGGGTGTTTTCTTCACAAGTTTCATGGCTTGGTGAAGTTGGAGCTTGATCTTGTGTTGCCTCGACGTAGATCATCTTCGGCATCGAAGTCGATGACCTAGCCCGCCCATTTCTCCGATGAAGCCGACGCTAGAGCCCGGGATCCGATGATTGCAGCGAGGGAACTTCATCACGGAGCTATGGAGGTGGAGGACCGGATCTACAAAGGTTGTATTTCTGTTCACTTTTAGAGTAAAGTTGTTTGCTTGGATTTGTTATCGCCTAAATTCTAGTTAACGATCCGTAATAGGGTTTCTCGGCACTTATAAAATTTGAAATTGACATGGTTGATGCCATGTGAGACCTCATTAGTGTGCCTAGGATCCCTACATAAATATCGCTAATCACGCATTAAGCTTGATTTGTGCACATGACATGCACTATGTCGTTTTTACACATTGTTACATTTTTCTACCATGATTTCTTTTGTGCATGGTTTTTTTTTAAAAGAAAATGAGAAGAGAAAAGAATATAAAGAAAAAGAAAAGAAAAAGAAATGGAATAAAGAATGAGGGATGGGCATGAGAGAGAAGAGAGGTGAGGGGTTCATTTGACATTGACACATTGTGTTGTCTCTACCATCTTTATCATTTCTTCTTCTCACTCCCTCACTATGGCTGCCCCTCTCTCTCCACCACCTCCTACACCACACAACAACCTCAAAAATTCACCAAAACCTTACACCCTCTTCACATTAAACATGCACGAGCTCACTAAAAGCATGATGGACCAAGAAAAATCCGATTTTGAGCACTTTAGGCAACTCAAGAATTTTCTTGAGTTGCCAAATGAGGTAATTCCTTCACCATTTCTATAGTATTACATTAAATTTAGTATCCTTACTTGTTTAAAAGTGTTTTAGTGAAGTTTAGCAAACTTAGAAAATTCTAAGTTTAGGTTAGGGTTTGAGTTGAATCCTAAGATGAAATTGAGGCTTGATAGTGACCTTAAACCCTTGTGGTGTTTCTCTAAAGACCTAAACCAGAGACTAAAACCCCAATTAGCGAACTTAGAATCCCCAAATTTTTGTGGAAATTGTGTAGGGAAAATGAAATCTGCTAACACCCGGAGACCTGGAAAATTATTTAGCAAACACTGTGAGTCATGCAGGCTCCCAGGATGCTACCACAGAGACCCGAGACCCCAACTCCACCCAATGGCCACAGATTTAATCACTCTGGCCGCAATTTGCGGCCAGAGTAGGGTGGATTTGGTCCATGTTGGTTCCACGGTTTTATCTCCATTAAATTAGACCCTCCATATGTGCAGAATTGACTAATTTGACCTAGGGTAAAATCTGGGACCATTTTCTTGAGTTGCTGCCTTGTATTTCACGATGTTTTTGAATTTAAGTTTTGGTATTTGTCATTGTATTCCATCGTGTGGCGTTTGAACGCCAACGACTAGGGTTATTGGTCGTGTTCTGCAGGCGTAAGCTATAGGTTTTGACCTATGAGCGAGACGTGTGCCGTTTTGGTTTCCGACTTGATTTTAATACGCAATTGCGATGTGTTATGATATGTAGGTACCCCACAAGGATTTTGAGACGATGAAGAATAGGATGGAAACATCGACATCGGCAAGCAAGAGCAAGGTGAGTGGATTTATATCCACGGGGGGTGGATGGCGTATAGCACCCCCGCAAAACTTTGTTGGAAACCGATTTATATATAGATTATGGTTAATGAGACCTTTATTAAAAAACTATAGATAGAGTTAAAAGGATAGTTAGAGAACCCATATTAGAAACTAAACGATTGTTAGAAGTTATGATACGGCTAATATGTGATGACGGGACTTGAGGATGATAATTGATGATATTGCCGTTTAGGGTACTATAGGACTAGATAGTCGACATAATGTGTCTTTCGAACTATACATATTTTCAAACCGAGGAATCGTATGCATCTTTTAAACAGATACCTTGAAGGACGTTACGGATTCTCAAATGATATCATTTCTTAAAAACACCGTAACCCCTACTTTCAAAACTATGATTCGCACCTTTTAAAAACCGATTGTATGGTTCGGGTGTGTATGTTAGACTAGATACTTATGCTTAGTAAAGGTAGAATGTTTAGGTAACTTGATTTTATGTGAGATATAATTATGATGAAATGAGAATACGATTTGACATGTGATATGATGATATGTTGGTATACGGATGCGAGTCGATTGAGATGATCGATACCCTGCCGGTCCCCTGATATGAGATTATTGCGGATGTGACCTGGGACATAGGTATATAGAGATATTTATATATGTTGTGAATCGTGAGTGATAGCCATACGAGACGTTAGGCCCGTACCCTCCGCGTCTTATAGGATGATAGGATCCCTGATAGTTTAGTGCCGCCGTACGATGATTTTCCGTGCGTGATGAGTTTGACTTGAGGTTTGATCCATACCCTTGACTAGAGGATGCCGTACGATGGAGTATACCATACGGGATGTTGTGAGGCTGGATGCCGATTGATATATTCACCGACTCGATCATGTTAGATATGTATACCTTATAGCTTTTAGCTGACGATTGACCTTATGCTGCCTTCATGCTATTCGCATTGCATTACTTATACCTGTGATAGTACACCTGCACCATTATCAATGATGCATATGTTACACGTACACAGATTGTAGGCTCACACACTTCATCATCGATAATTGCCATGTCACTACACAGTAGGATTGCTGCATCATGATATGACTCTTCGCATAACATGCTTGTGTATATACCACTGGTGCACATATACTTTGATACATCCATATTTGTATACATACACATTGTATATCCATATTGGTGCACATATACTTTGATATATCCATACTTGCGCACATATACATTGTATATCTATATTGGTGCACACGTACATTGGTACCTCTATACTTGCGCATATACATATTGTACCTATATGGATAATTGGTTTTATTGGGAAATTGGGAACCACATATTATATTTTAAAAACTGGAATCATGTAAAAGAGCGGTTTTCCCTTAATATGTCATATCACTGTTTCATGTTGCATGATATACGGATATGCTTACATTTCTATTATATACCGCATACATCATGCTCTATGATTTTACGCATTGAAATATGCTGTTTTCATGAGATTTCTGGATTTGAGAACCGTGGACATTTTAAAAGAGATTATGTGTTGTTTTAAAAACCCGGTTTCTCTTGATATGATATTTCAGTGCGTCCACCATGCGTTTTCTCGGTTCTGAGACCTATGACATATGAAATCCGATTTAAGGAGCTGGATGAGACCGATTGCGGGTATATGGTGGACCCGGTATGGTACCCCGGGGCAAGAAAGGGATGCTGTGTATACAGACGGTGAGCCTGGGAGAGGTTTTCAGAAGGGGCTATAGTCTCGTTATTTCTTGCGTGTCTGTGAGCAACACGAACATTTACAAAAAGAAAACCTTTTTGGATATTTTAGAAACGACAGAACGCATATTTAGCAAAACATATATTAGTATTTTACAAATGAGCGTCCGTCACTTATGCTGTGAGTTACGCATCATGCGGCGATTCAGAAAAGATTTTGCATGTATTTTATTCAGATTTGAAGTTTTCAAGGATGCGTACAATACGTGTATTATAGTATTTGACTAGCGAACATTGGATTTCTGTAGTGGACTTCGAGATCTGTATCTCCATTGTAACTCCGTGGATATGCGTGCGAATCCGATGATTTGCGTGACGCTTGACGGAGTTCGATTTTGAGTTTTATACTCGTTCTCAGGTGCACACGATGCGCTGTGTTATTTCTGCATCTTCCGTGATTTCGGAGCCCCGTTAATTTGAGTTGAGTATTGAAATGTTTTAGATTTTGGGGGTTTAAATTTAAATTCGGGGACCAAATTTCTTTAAGGGAGGAAGATTGTAACTTTTCAGAAAAAATAAAATATAATTTTTTGGGAATTTTTATAATTAAATAATAAATATTATGAATATTATTTAATGCAGTATAATTAAATACCGATAAATTATGAAATATTTGGGAAATTATGGGAATTACGGAGATAAAGGTGTTTTATATGATTTAAGCAATTATAAGTTCTTTATGATTAATTATTTTCCATTTTAATGCTAATCGAGATTAAATATCGCTAATCGCCCATTAAGCTTGATTTGTGCACATGACATGCACCATGTCATTTTTACACATTGTTACATTTTTCTACCATGATTTCTTTTGTGCATAGTTTTGTTTTAAAAGTAAATGAGAAGATAAAAGAATAGAAAGGAAAAGAAAAGAAAAAGAAATGGAATAAAGAATGAGAGATAGGCATGACAGAGAAGAGAGGTGAGGGGTTTATTTGACCTTGAGTCATTGTGTTGTCTTCACCATCTTCATCATTTTTTCTTCTCACTCCCTCACTATGGCTGCCCTTCTCTCTCCACCACCTCCTACACCACACAACAACCTCAAAATTGCACCAAAACCTTACACCCTCTTCACATTAAACATGCACAAGTTCACTACAAGCATGATGGACCAAGAAAAATCCGATTTTGAGCACTTTGGGCAACTCAAGAATTTTCTTGAGTTGCCAAATGAGGTAATTCCTTCACCATTTCTATAGTATTACATTCGATTTAGCATCCTTACTTGTTTAAAAGTGTTTTAGTGAAGTTTAACGAACTTTGAAAATTCTAAGTTGAGGTTAGGGTTTGAATTGAATCCTAAGATGAAATTGAGGCTTGATAGTGACCTTAAACCCTTGTGGTGTTTTTTTAAAGACCTAAACCAGAGACTAAAACCCCAATTAGAAAACTTAGAATCCCCGATATCGTATTTTTATGGAAATTGTGTAGGGAAAATGAAATCTGCTAACACTCGGAGACCTGGAAAATTATTTAACAAACACTGTGAGTCATGCAGGCACCTAGGAAGCGACCACATAGACCCGAGACCCCAACTCCACCCAAAGGCCGTAGATTTAATCACTCTGGCCGAAATTTGCGGCCAGAGTAGGGTGGATTTGGTCCATGTTGGTTCCACGGTTTTATCTCCAGTAAATTAGACCCTCCATATGTGTAGAATTGACTAATTTGATCTAGGGTAAAATCTGGGACCATTTTCTTGAGTTGCTGCCTTATATTTCACGATATTTTTGAATTTAAGTTTTGGTATTTGTCATTGTATTCCATCATGTGGCGTTTGAACGCCAACGACTAGGGTTATTGGTCGTGTTCTGCAGGCGTAAGCTATAGGTTTTGACCTATGCGCGAGACGTGTGCGTTTTTGGTTTCCGACTTGATTTTAATACGCAATTGCGATGTGTTATGATATGTAGGTACCCCATGAGGATTTCGAGACGATGAAGAAAAGGATGGCGACATCGACATCGGCAAGCAAGAGCAAGGTGAGTAGATCTATATCCACGCGGGAGAGTCGGGTGGATGGCGTATAGCACCCCCGCAAAACTTTGTTGGAAACTGATTTATATATAGATTATGGTTAATGAAACCTTTATTAGAAAACTATAGATAGAGTTAAAAGGATAGTTAGAGAACCCATATTAGAAACTAAAGGATAGTTAGAAGTTATGATACGGCTAATATGTAATGACAGGACTTGAGGATGATAATTGATGATATTGCCGTTTAGGGTACTATAGGACTAGATAGTTGACGTAATGTGTCATCCGAACCTTACCTATTTTCAAACTGAGGAATTGTATGCATCTTTTAAATAGATACCTTGAAGGACGTTACGGATTCTCAAATGATATCTTTTCTTAAAAACACCGTAACCCCCTACTTTCAAAACTATGATTCGCACCTTTTAAAAACTGATTGTATGGTTCGGGTGTGTATGTTAGACTAGATAATTTTGCTTAGTAAAGGTAGAATGTTTAGGTAACTTGACTTTATATGAGATATAATTATGATGAAAAGAGAATACGATTTGACATGTGATATGTTGGTATACGGATGCGAGTCGATTGAGATGATTGATATCCTGCCGGCCCCCTGATATGAGATTATTGCGGATGTGACCTGTGACATAGGTATATAGAGATATTTATATATGTTGTGAATCGTGAGTGATAGCCGTACGAGACGTTAGGTCTGTACCCTCCTCGTCTTATAGGATGATAGGATCCCTGATAGCTTAATGCTGCCGTACGATGATTTTCCATACGTGATGAGTTTGACTTGAGGTTTGATCCATACCCTTGACTAGAGGATGTCGTACGATGGAGTATACCGTACGGGATATTGTGAGGCTGGATGCCGATTGATAGATTCGCCGACTCGATCATGTTAGATATGTATACCTTATAGCTTTTAGCCGACGATTGACCTTATGCTGCCTTCATACTATTCGCATTGCATTACTTATACCTGTGATAGTACTCCTGCACCATTATCGATGATGCGTATGTTACACGTACACAGATTGTAGGCTCACACACTTCATCATCGATAATTGCCATATCACTACACAGTAGGATTGCTGCATCATGATATGACTCTTCGCATAACATGCTTGCGTATATACCACTGGTGCACATATACTTTGATGCATCCATATTTGCGCACATACACATTGTATATCCATATTGGTGCACATATACTTCGATACATCCATACTTACGCACATACATATTGTATATCTATATTGGTGCACACGTACATTGGTACCTCTATACTTGCGTATATACACATTGTACCTACATGGATAACTGGTTTTATTGGGAAATTGGGAACCGCATGTTATATTTTAAAAACTGGAATAATTTAAAAGAGCGGTTTTCCCTTAATATGTCATATCACTGTTCCATGCTGCATGATATACGGATATACTTACATTTCTATTATATGCCGCATACATCACGCTATATGATTTTACGCATTGAGATATACTGTTTTCATGAGATTTCTGGATTTGAGAACCGTGAACATTTTAAACGAGATTATGTGTTGTTTTAAAAACCCGGTTTCTCTTGATATGATATTTCAGTGCATCCACCATGCGTTTTCTCGGTTCTGAGACGTATGACATGTGAAACCCGATTCGAGGAGCTGGATAAGGCCGATTGCGGGTACATGGTGGACCCAGTATGGTACCCCGGGGCAAGAAAGGGATGCTGTGTATACAGACGGTGAGCCTGGAAGAGAGACTACTACTTGCCGGTGATAGTATTTGGACTCGACGGATATCCGGAGGATACCGACCGGAGTCGAGAGATGATATGGGACGATCCGGACTGACGGAGCCCGTGGGCCGATCCGGACTAACGGAGCCCGAGATATGAGGATTTACGTGTCGATGCTGGAAACGGGTTTCTTGATGTTTTCGGGTGTCGATGTTTGACACCCAGGTTCCATGATTTTGATGTGTCGCAAGGGACACCGTTGATTTATATCCTCATACTTTCATGCACTCTTTTATGATATTTACGTGCATACAGACATTGATTATATGGTTGGACGAGATCCACACACAGACATACATTGATTATATGTTTGGATGATATCAGCATACTTATAGACCTTGAGTATATTGTTGGCACATATGATGACCGGTCACCCTAGATATCATAGTATTAACTTTATGATATAGTTGACTTAGGAGTCGTTGTTTATTTGATTTTCTACTTGTAGATGTTTTTCTACTCACGAGTTGGCAACTCACCCTCGTTGTGCCACAGTTCTTGCAGGTTGACCGCATGGATCCGTAGCGGCATCGCTGGCATATAGCTTCATTTGGGTGTTTTGCATTGGTAGGTGAAGCATTTGTATCGTACTCACTCTTGTATTTATATTTCCTATTGTATCTAGTCAACTCCATCAATCAAAATTAGTAAATTGTATAAGTAATGAGATTTAGTGAGATTGTGGTTGCGAGACTTAGAGCGAGGGGTTTTCCGCTACTTGTGATTTTGATGTCTTGCATTTCTTTTATTTCTTTTGTGGTGATCTTCGCCTTTGGGCGTCGTATACTTATTTTTACTGCTTTGCGTGGTTGTGATCCGTCGGTTGGAGAAGAGCTAGCTCCCGCTTGGGGATGCCTTTATTATCATCTTGTATTATGGTTTTGGATCAAAATATACAAAGGAGGTGCTGCCCAAATTTTTAAAAGACGAAACACGTTTTCAAACTTTTAAGTTTCACATGCATTGTTATGTTCCTTTTCTATGCATTAAGAAAAATTAATTTCATTATACCTTTATTTTAAAACTTCACCTCCTTTATTTTCTTAAAAAGGGTTTAGATTTCTGGGTTTCAGCTTACTTGAATTACGTTATGCCTCTAGACGTTGCGTGATTTAAGTGCTGGTCACGTGCTAATATTTTAGGTCGTGACAAAGTTGGTATCAGAGCATTGGGTTTAACCTTGGTTCGAGTCTATGTTTGACTATGCGGAGTCTAGGGCGGGTATGTATTTCGGAACGTAGGCTTGACTTTATAGAACTTAGACTTGAACGGGGGGGGGGGAGGGTTATTAGACCTGAACTTTCGTTTCATAGGCTGACCCTGATTGATGGAGTAGGTAGCTTGAGTAGAGTGACGTACCGTACGTATGTTCCGCGGCATATTTACGATACGATACTCCACTTAAGAAACCTTAGGATGTATATTTTTGAGATCTATGATTCTCTTCGTACCCATGATTATACATCCATTTGAGATCCTCGATTCTATTAGTTTTCGTGATCATACTTTCATTGATGTTGTTCCTTCTTATGATCATGTATCCATTCTGGATCTGTCGTTTCCTTTCATGCCCTTGATCTGTTTTCATCGATACACGATTGAGGTTCCTGTTACCATGTTTGAGCGCAAATTGAGCTGCTGCTAATGTTGCGGTCAGGGCGAGCTCATCCGGTACGAGGGCTGACCATTGTGTTTTCTGGTGACATAAGAACGTCTCGATGTAGTGTTATGTTGTGACCTCTTATGGAAGCGAGTGCTTAGTTTTACACCGGATGATCGGGCCATTATTAGAGTTGCCAATTGTAAGAGGACTGTTGATGTACAGCATACCTCAGAGATTTTGATGTCGCCTACCGTGCAGACAGATGACCCAGCCATTGCTGAGATGATGGGATGTCGCTTCCAAGGCTTACAAGCTGAGATTGCTGGAGCTTCCAGGCAGAGATGCGACAGGTGATAGCTAGTCTACCCTGATTTGAGAGACGAAGGTAATTTGTCAGATTGATGCGCCGACGCAGACCCAGATGAGTTGAAGATTTTCAGTGTGGAGAGTCTTACTCAGATCTAGAGCAGATCGATCCAAAGATGACAGTTGATGTATCGTATTTCCTGGAAGGTTGAGGCATTGTTTAGCATGCGTACGAAGGGTATTCACATGTCGGCTAGGCGAAGCTAAAAAGTTCGAGCGAGTGTCAAAAACCCATTTTTCCCAAGTTTAAAGTGTTCGGAGGAACATGCAGGTAATTCTGTGGATCCTCTAGAAGAATGAAGCCCTAACTCGACATGATGACCATGGAACCGCTTTTGAACCTTAGGGTTTGCAACAGTTTAGCGGTGCCATCAGTAAAGCTTGGGTTTGCCCTTCTACGGCTGGTCTAGACGTACTGTGGTATGTACCAGATATTTTTAGACTATGCTCAGGTGTTGAGCCTTCGGAAATTTTGGGACTTTGATGACTCGATCGAAAAGTCTGACGTCGTCCAGATATCATGTGATAAGAGACCAGTAAGCTAACCAGTTTTGGATAGAGGACCTCACCCTGATGCGTTATGAGTTGATTGAGGACGGACGAGTGTTGAGTATTCCTCCGACGGTTGGGACGAGTTCCTGAGGACGTGTTCGGCCAGATCTCTTCTACAGAGTGATGAAGATACCGAGTTCGTAACTTCGAGTCCATGTGAGAGATTTCGGATTGACTGTATCCGAGAACATTTGCAGTACGCAAATAGCATGACATGACGTCGAAGTGGACGACGATACAGACGAGTGGAACCAGAGGTTCATGCGAGATGCTGACAAGCTGTTGCTACTCCCCATCGAGATTAGAGACCTGATACGTGTACAGAGGCGTTGGGATGCGGTCGATTCCCGAGGAAATGCTGTGCTGAGAACGCAGATGTCCAAAAAACGAGAACAGATTATGTAAGAGTACCAGCCATCGTACAGTTCGGCATAGGCGAGATCGGAAGAGACCTTCAGCATGATTCCTTCCAGGACACTGCTGCAATGAGATTTGCACCCAGGATCAGTTGTGTCACATATATTCAGAGGACAGAGGACGACGCCAGTGACGTGCTGCTTTATGAGTAGTCATACTAATTGGCCGAGAGATGACCAGAGGAGTACCAGAGCGGAATCATTCCCGTTAGTGCACCGGACTGGGCCGATGAGATGAAGGATTGAGAAATTGGTAATCTACAGAGAAATGAAGACCCGGAGACAGATGACGCCAGACCGTGAGCAGGAGGCAAGCGGATGATCTTGCTCTGCCAGTTTTGGGCGCACCGATATTTTTTCGACATTGTAGGAGGTGTGCCTCAATGCCATTTATTGCGATTTGGGTTTGTGATCCTAGTATCACGCTTATATCACTTAGATTTGAGTTTTGATGATTGAGTTTCATGATATTGTTTTCGTGCACCATGGCTGCACCTACTGGGTATTTACATTTTGTGCATAGTTATTGCACTTGATATATATTTTATACACCGTTGTGTTGATTTGCGATTTGCGCATATAGGAATGCAGGGCACACGCACAAGGGTCTACGAGGCATCAACCATGCCCGATTTAAAATTTAGCCATGCCGAAAAACCCAAAGCCGGATCTTTAAACTAGAGATTAGGCGAAACAAGCATGTTAAACTCTTTAACACTAAGTGAGAGGGATTACAACCTTTGTAGATCCGGTCCTTCACTTCTTAAGCTCCGTGTTGAGGTCTCTTCACTGCGATCATCGTGTTCCGGACTCTCGAGAGACTTCACGAAGAGAAAGATGCAGTCTTGCTTCCGATCTTCGATAACAAAGATGATCTACCTTGAAGTTTCATTAACATAAGCTAACACTCACTAAATGAAGTGAACACACTCATCTAAAGGGCAAGGATAGATGATAATGATGAAGTAGGATTTTTTCTCTCTTTTATTTTCTTATTCTCACTCATTTTCATCACTTGGAAAAAAGCTAGAAAGCTTTTTCCATGAAAGAAAGAAGAAGGAAGAAGAAGAAGAATAAATCATTGTTCTTTTGTGATGAATAATGAAAGGATAAAGATGATCAATAATGCAACCATGGTTGACAAAACCTTTGTAGAGAAGTAACCAAGGCTAGGGTTTGGGTTAGGTGAAGAATGAGTCACTTGAAAATATCTTGCACAAAACAAAAAGAAACCTTCTAGAATCATCAAGAAGGAACAAACCCAAAACAAACCCTAACCATATTTAATCTCCACTAAACATGTTGCATTGGTTATCATATCATGTTACAATATTATATATCAAATATATAATATTTATTGTAACAATATTAAAATAATACAATTAACATATATCGCATATATATCAATGTATTACCCAAGTGAGAAAAAGAATCTTTTAGTGAGCTAATATTAGTTAATGTAATTTAATATATCACATATATTATTATGCATTAAATTATCGAAGCAACACTTGATCCGACAATCCGGCTATATCGCATATAACCGACTAGTACGATGACCCGGCTATATCACATATACCCGGCCGATATCTCATATCGCGAGAATCCAATACGGTATCATATACCGCATTATCCTCGGTCCCGCACATATCATATATGTGCTCCTACTCCGTTTTGCCTGAGCTAAGAAACCACTGTGTAGGACTCTAAAGAATCGTCAATTCGCTGGCAGTAGGTGATGATCATATCAAACACCCACAAGCTTCAAGCGGTCAGCTAAACGTAATAGCCACCCAGGTATTGAGCGCTCAGAAGATCAACAAGAAAGCATGTACATTCTCCTGTGAATCCAATCAGTAACACTCCCGTACAGTCCGGTCTCGTCGTTTGATATGTCGCATATCTCGCCTAGGAGTGGTAAACGTCAGACCCCGGTAGCTTGATAAGTCATGTCGATTTGAGGTCTATAACAGTTCGAGAAACTACTGATAATACTTACCAGTAAATCTCAGCAACCCTAGCCAGGGATTTCCAGTTATAGCCAATCGAACACAGCACAACATCAACTCCCTATACCGGGAGAGACGAATCCCCTCCTATCGCTCATTGCCTCTATGTGATTCGGGACTATACCCAAAAGCCACCTTTTTGCACTCCCTCTTGGACGTGGTATGATGGAAATCAAAGCATAGTAGGAATCACACAAGACTCTATGACGATCTCGGGTCAACAGACTACTCTGTACCAGTGTCACCGGAGAACTGCCATCTGACGTGAGGTATAATACCATCCGGGAGTTCTCGGCGAGTCCGTCCAGTGTACCCAGTCTCTACTGAGCACCCGTACACCATCCTTGATGTCAAACACCGATGGATATGGGATCATCCATCGCCCATCATATGGGTCAAGATGCGTATACACTAGTCTACTCTGGTGCATCGATGCCCTGTCTCGATACACTCTCGACTAGGAACAGTTATAGGATGTACTCGCCGACTACCCTGGCCCTACTAGTATGATCTCATCATAGTCCCAGTAGTCGAGTACATATCCTAAGGGCTTTATCAACATGTAACATAGAGACAATCAGAGTACATGTTAAGATAAAGTACAACCAGATAGCAAACTATCATGTCGAGCAAGAAAGTCCTCCCTATATATGTCCAAGCATCCACTACAATATACATCGTATGTACAGTAATGGCCTCTAGGGCATACATATAACTAACAATCTCCCACTTGCACTACGGCCATCTGTTGTGGTATCTCATACCCAACAATTAGCTGTGGTTGAAGTATCTCATACTCAACCATCCCATAAAAGTCTCTACTGGGAAAAAGGCCTTTGTGAGTGGATCCGCGCTGTTGTCCTCTGTGTCTACTCTCCTAACCTCGATCTCCCTGGAGATCAACCATCTCCATGATCAGGTGATACTGCCTAAGAATTATATCTGGATTTCTGATGGGACGGGGGTTCCTTAGCAAAAGCCATAACTCCATTGTCACATAATGGTAGGAACGAAGTTCATCTCACGAACTTATATATCCAGACTGCCTCTTTGGTAGCATCCTTGGTAACGATGTATCTTGCCTTTATATCGTCTAGTAAGTCACGGTATCTAGCTTGGAACTCTTCCAATATACCGTCCCTCCACTGAGGATAAAGACAATGCCTGCGACTGACTTTCAGTCGTCCTTATCACCCTAGAACCTTTCCAGTGATTCTCCCCAGGATCGATTGATACCATCTCACTACAACTAGTGAGTATCCTAACATCCAATTAGATCTATCTCATAGATCCAAAACCCAGGATTTAGGAGGTATCACTTTGATCCTATATAGAGAATTCTTGTGATAAGCGGAGATTGACCGAGCGTAGCATAGGAAACACCTTCCCTATCAAGAGTATGTTATCCACGTACTCTATGGGGATCACCACCATACTCCCTACTACCTTTTTGTATATCCAAGGTTCATCTACCATTTTGATGAAGTTAAACTCTTTGACTACCACATCAAAACAGATGTTCCAACTCCGCGATGCCTGCTTTATCCTATAAAGTATCTTGCACACGTTTCCGCTACTCCCACTATCTACAAAGCCCTCTGGCTGTGTACTTATAGACGCTATCTTCCAAATCATCATTTAGAAAAGCAGTCATGACACCCAACCGCCAGAAATTGTAGTCATGGTATGTAGCCATGGCAAGTAGGATCTGGATGGACTTAAGCATAGTTTTGAAAGTCTCAACTTTTCCATGTACACCAAGTAATCTTCTCAAGATATACTTGCTCCTGATGGGGATTTAACCCTTCAGATAAAACAACCAAAGTCCATACTTTGTTGGTGTATAAGGATTCCATCTCAGATCGATAAGCATCCAGCCATTCTTACAGAGTCCCACTCCTTATGGCCTGCTCGAAACTAGTTGGGTCATCATCTCATGATGCAATCCTCGCTCCCACTGACATAGAAAAACCGAAGTATCTCTCAGGTGGCTGAGGAAACCTACCAGATCGGCGGAGTGGCTGAGGTTCGTTAGAATCTATTGAATCCTTTGGTTCTACCAAATCATCTGCTATAGTTTGTATAGCTGGAACTCCTTCCAGTTCTACCTCATGACCATTAATTTCTTCATAAGAAATTCCTTTTCACAAAGGTGGCTTGTTGTGAAACAAAACATCTTTTGTTCCTCGGTTAGGTAGAAGATATTCCCTTGCGAATGCTTGGGATATCCAACAAACTTCCACAGAACTGACTTTGCCTCGAACTTGTCCGGATTATGCTTTTAGACATAGGCTGGACAACCCCAAATCTTAACAAACTTAAGATATGGGCAGGCAAATGATTTGATTGGAACCCTATTCAATAGGTATGCAGCTTCTCAAGTGCATAACTTCCAAAAGGAAATAGGAAACTCAGTAGTACTCATCATAGAGCTCACCATATCAACTAGGGTGTGATTTCTCCGCCCCGACACACCTTCGTGCTGTGGTGTATACGGTGGAGTAATGCTGAGAGAGAATCTCATTCTCCTTTAGAACAGTCCAGGATTTCCGTGCTTAAGTATTCTCCTCCTTGATCTCATCAAAGGACATAATACTTATACCCGTTTTTGGTTCTCTACTTCTAACTTATATTCTGTGAATATCTCAAAAGGTTCAGACTTATGTTTCAACAGGAACATATGTCCGAATCTTGAGAGATAAACAGTGAATGTAATGAAGTACAAAGAACCGGTCCTGGTATGTGTAGATAGGGGACCTTCATACATCAGCATGTATCAATCCCAAGAGTTCACTAACTCTTTCTCTGTTTCTAATAAACGGAGCTGTGGTCATCTTATCTTTGTGACATGACCGGCAAGTTTCATAAAATGTAAATTCAAACTAATTTAAATATGCATCTAAATATAACTTGGCTAGTCGGGTCGCATTGATATGACCTAGTCTACAATACCTCAAGAAGGATTCGTTCATTTCTGAACAATTCCTCTTGTGTGTGTTCTGTATACTAAGAACTATGGTTTGATTTAGAACGTCAATGCTTTTAGATAATGTGCCTGAACCGATCAACTCTTGATATAGGAAATGTTCAAAACATTATCCAACAATACAAAGTTGTATCCTTTCTTTACTAATAAAGAGACTGATATGATGTTGTATATCAGGTTCGGTATCTAATAACATTCGTTCAGAATCAGTGTATTCTGGTAATACTGGGTGATAGTGACCAACAGACTTGGCTGCAACACTTGCACCGTTTCTATCTCATGAAACTTATCACCCGTTCTCAGTTCTCTACCTACCTGTAGCCCATGTAACAAATTCATATGTGGGATCCTGATCCGGTATCAAATACCCAGGACGTAAAGGATATTGAGAAACAGTTCTTTGTAATGAACACACCCGAAGAAGATGCATCAACATGCACTTTCTTCGTTTGGGCGACACGGGAATTCTGGTAATCCCCTATTTCCTTCTCTGTCTTATAACAATTATAAGTTGGAGCGGGACCAACGTTCCCCAGCTCAGTATAAGAAGCGGGTTCGGTCAATACATCCGTATTATTATGTTGATTAAGGCATGATATGGTCGCTACCTGGAGAGAGAGAGAGAAGAAAACACTCAGCGTGCGCTTTTTACAAGATTAGATTGGTTATCAATTTATCTAATCAGGATATCTCCCACTGTTTTAGTCAAATCTTCCTTCAAACCCTAAAAGGTAAGACTAGCCGGGATTAATTATACTCTACAAGTTCGCCAATTTTTCAGCCAGGCCAGTGCCGGTACTTTGAAGGACCCGCGCTTTCGCACGGACCTAATTAAAATAAACCTCATTTTCACAGGGGCATAACCCCATTAACACCTTTCTAGACACCTACTTGATCGGCTAATTGTAATGTGTAAAACTCTCCCAGGAGTAACTCTTACTCGCAGCGGGTATTGGGATCCAATTATCTCATAGAAGGTATGCAATCTCATTGCAAATTTCAACTCTTGAAATTCCCAATAATATTTTGCCCCAAGCGTCCTATGACCTTGACAGAGGTCAACAAACCATAGGCTGCTAGTCAAGTTCAACCCGTCATTTCCTGATTGAAGTAAACCCACCCGCATGACCCTTGACAGAGGTCAATAAGGTCGCACGACTACCCTAAATCAATCTCATCATATGTTTATACAGATAAGCACTAATCAGCTACCGCACACTACGTCTTGACAGAGGTCAACAAACGTAGTACGAATACTAACTATTACTTATCTGAAATGACAGAGGGCTACGACAGGTTTTTAAGAAAACCCTTTGCGTAATGAACTTGATATCGTTGTAGAATCGAGTGATTTTAAATGGAGTGTTTTTAGGCTTTTCTAGTTTCGCTAAAGAGGTCACTCCCGGTGAAGGGATCGTCGGCTCTTTCCTCATCGAATAAGGTGCAGGATATTTCACAAATATCACTATGCAAAGCAAGAACTATAGAAGCAATCAAAAGACAAACCAAGTTTGTAGCATCTGCTAGTTTCACTAAAGATCTCACTCCCGGTGAAGGGATCTCGGCTCTTTCCTTATCGAATAAGGTGCTGGATGTTCTGCAAGGAACACCGCTATGCAAAGCAAGAACTAGAGCTACCAGTTTTTAAACAAGTTTCTACAACATCTTTAGGTTTCTTTTATTTCATTAATCTCATTAATGAAGTCCCATTTTATTATGCTTCACAAGCAACAGATATGAAACGAAATAAACAATATATAATATATATCTCATATATATAATATAAACATTCGTCTCAGGCAGTAATATGATCTCATCACAGAACATTGCAGCAGAAGAACATATATGAAATATTGGATATACTAGGAGGTCCGTGTTTTCAATACGAGCCTGTATAAAACATGGATTCCACGGTCGCGATGAATAGCCAAACCTATATCCCTAGACCCCTACAAGAGCGGCAAGCAACACTGCCAATTCTAGGGTTAGGAGACCCGGTCTCGACGCCTCGAGATGGTCTCCCACTGGACCCTAGAACCCGGTTACTTGTGCTCCCCGCCTTGGGTCTACCTAATGCGGAAAAGTAAATAATATACAAGGGTGACATCATCCTCATCCCGGATATGCTCCAATAAAATAATATCACATACAAATGAATTTTACATGAATGAAAAAGAAAAAACTCTCATCTCACATAAATCCCCCGGCTATTCAAAACGCGACGATCCAATATAACATATCACAGCAACACATAATATCTCATATCATCAACGTAAGCATGTATGCGTATCTCGATTGTCGTTGATGTATAGCAACGAAGCCGGCGATACACCACATACTATGCTTACGGTCACAGAAAAGAAAGTGTAAAACTACAACAGTTGGAATCCGCAACCTCCTTAGACATCTCATGCCTAACCAAATGAATCCCTTAGACATCGCATGCCTAACAATTATAAACCCCGCATTTTAGTCTCATTATCGAAAAATCTTTTCAATATCGAGTCGGGCAATTCAATAAGATTCCTGACATCCTGATCGAATGCTCGTCGCAAACTTTAGTAGACGGCTGCATCCCCGGATGCCGTCGACAAAGTGCACTAAGGCGGAACACCGCTGCCGCGAGTACCATGGCGGATGCTTTTGGCGACGGGGTTCTCCTACAGTCACTTGGTCGGGGCTTTAGGGCGTGGCTGTCTATTAAGTTTACCCGGCGAGTATCCGCGTACGCTACGTGATTGCAACGGACTTTTGATCGCATCAAAATTCCGTGGCAACCGATCATCTGAGACTGAACTGCTAGATTAATAACATTCAAATTAGTTATCTCATAACTACATGTGGATTCCAAATATTGTATCACATTCCAGATAAATAGACAATGTTAAACTTTCCGATCGAATAATCAAACACCCAAGTTTTCCCAAATAGTTCTCAACTCTTGAAATTAGTTTAAAAACATCCATCACATGCCACAGTACCAATGGTCCAGCCGTAGAAGGGTCAAGCCAACGCCTCACATGTGGCATGTCGTACTGCCCCAAACCCTAAGGTTCAGAGGCAGTTCAAGACGGTCACATAATCGAGTTAAGGTTTTTTGTCTTCTAGAGGGTCCACCGCGTTACTTACACAACTTAGAACGTTCTTAAACAACGGAAAAATCTAACTTTTGAAAAAAAATTCGATAGGGGAAAAAGTGAGTTATTGATATCCGTTCGAACTTTTTAACAGTTTCTAAAATTATCCGGGAAAAATTAAACGAAGTTAAATTATCCGATCGAATCAACGAGTCCCCAATACAACCCAGAAAACTCAACACTTGAGTAGAATTAAAAATTCCCAGAAGAATCAGGAAGTACCAACGGTTATTACAGTGCAAACCCTATCCATCAATCATCATTTATTGCCACGGAACCGCCGCCAATACCCTGGTTTGGCCGCGGTTCCACGGCGCATTGGGTGATTTAGGGGGTCGAGTTTCACAGTAATTCCTAAAATACCCTGCTAATTTTTTTGAGTCTTTTTAATATGAAAAAATCAGCAGTTTTGAAAAATTTCCAGAAACTAGGGTATATCGGGTTTTCCGGGTTCGATCGGACTTTAAACTTCGTCTAGACTTCGCGTAAAGCTCTAGCTTGGCTCTGATACCACTGTAGGGATGCTGGGCACACACACAAGGGTCTATGAGGCATCAACCATGCCCGATTTAAAATTTAGCCGTGCCTAACAACCCAAAGCCGGATCTTTAAACTAGAGATTAGGCGAAACAAGCATGTTAAACTCTTTAACACTAAGTGAGAGAGATTACAACCTTTATAGATCCGGTCCTTTACTTCTTAAGCTCCGTGTTGAGGTCCCTTCGCTGCGATCATCGTGTTCCGGACTCTTGAGAGGCTTCACGAAGAGAAAGATATAGTCTTGCTTCCGATCTTCGATAACAACGATGATCTACCTTGAAATTTTATTAACACAAGCTAACACTCACTAAATGAAGTGAAAACTCTCATCTAAAGGGCAAGGATAGATGAGAATGATGAAGTAGGATTTTTTCTCTCTTTTATTTTCTTATTCTCACTCATTTTCATCACTTGGAAAAAATCTAGAAAGCTTTTTCCATGAAAGAAAGAAGAAGGAAGAAGAAGAAGAATAAATCATTGTTCTTTTGTGATGAATAACGAAAGGATAAAGATGATCAATAATGCAACCATGGTTGACTAAACCTTTATAGAGAATTAACCAAGGCTAGGGTTTGGGTTAGGTGAAGAATGAGTCACTTGAAAATATCTTGCACAAAACAAAAAGAAACCTTCTAGAATCATCAAGAAGGAACTAACCCAAAACAAACCCTAACCATGTTTAATCTCCACTAAACATGTTGCATTAGTTATCATATCATGTTATAATATTATATATCACATATATAATATTTATTGTAACAATAATAAAATAATACAATTAACATATATCGCATATATATCAATGTATTACCCGAGTGAGAAAAAGAATCTTTTAGTGAGCTAATATTAGTTAATGTAATTTAATATATCACATATATTATTATACATTAAATTATCGATCCAACACTTGATCCGACAATCCGGCTATATCGCATATAACCGACTAATACGATGACCCGGCTATATCACATATACCCGGCCGATATCTCATATCGTGAGAATCCAATACGGTATCACATACCCCATTATCCTCGGTCCCGCACATATCATATATGCGCTCCTACTCCGTTTTGCCTGAGCCAAGAAACCTCTGTGTAGGACTCTAAAGAATCGTCAATACGCCGGCAGTAGGTAATGATCATATCAAACACCCACAAGCTGCAAGCGGTCGGCTAAACGTAACAGCCACCCAGGTATTGAGCGCTCAGAAGATCAACAAGCAAGTATGTACATTCTCCTGTGAATCCAATCAGTAACACTCCCATACAGCCCGGTCTTGTCGTCTGATATATCGCATATCTCGCCTAGGGGTGGTAAACGTCAGACCCCAGTAGCTCGATAAGTCGTGTCGATTTGAGGTCTATAACAGTTCGAGAAACTACTGATAACACTTACCAGTAAATCTCAGCAACCCTGGCCAGGGATTTCCAGTTATAGCCAATCGAACACAGCACAACATCAACTCCCTATACCGGGAGAGACGAATCCCCTCCTATCGCCGATTGCCTCCATGTGATTCGGGACTGTACCCAAAAGCCACCTTTTTGCACGCCCTCTTGGACGTGGTATGATGGAAATCAAAGCACAGTGGGAATCGCACAAGTTTCTATGACGATCTCGGGTCAACAGACTACTCTGTACCAGTGTCACCGGAGAACTGCCATCTGACGTGAGGTATAATACCATCTAGGAGTTCTCGGCGAGTCCGTCCAGTGTACCCAGTCTCTACTGAGCACCCGTACACCATCCTTGATGTCAAATACCGATGGATCTTGGATCATCCATCCCCCATCATATGGGTCAAGATGCGTATACGCTAGTCAACTCTGGTGCATCGATGCCCTGTCTCGATACACTCTCGACTAGGAACAGTTATAGGATGTACTCGTCGACTACCCTGGCCCCACTAGTTGTTAGTGTATATGCCCTAGGGGCCATTATTGTATCATACTAGTTTGTATATTACTTAATGGAAGCTTGGGATATTCACATGTATATAAAAGTCTTGCTAAACATGGTAGTATGCTACTTGGTTTTTCTATCTTAATATGTGAGTATACGTATTGATAGAGCTCTTAGGATCTTGCTTGACTACCAGCGTTGTGATGGCAGTCACACTAGTGGGGGCTGGGTAGTCTACAAGCACATCCTTATTCAGGTTCCTAGTCGTAGGATTATCGAGACAGGGCATCGATACTCCGGAGTAGACTAGTGTGTACGCTTCTCATCCCAGTTGGGGAGATGGTCTGTCACACAGCCATCAGTACGTCGTACTGGAGATAGTATACAGGTGCTCGTTGGGTTACGGGTACACCGGACAGGACTCGCAGGGAATTGTTGGTTGGGTTTTGTACCAATCGTCAGTTAACAGTTCCCAGGTGACAAGAGTACAGCATAGTACGCAGACTTGATACTGCCACTTCGCCTCGAGTGTGTCCCACTGTTCTTAGATTGCTACCCTACCACGGCTCAAAGGAGTCGTGCAAACAGGTAGCAGTTGGGTATAGTCCCGAGCACTTGGAGGCAGTGGCGGTTAGACAGGATTCGTTTCTCCCGGTATTGGGAGTTGATATCGCACTGTGTCAGAGAGCCATTAAGCAAAGTTCCTGGCCAGGGCAAGCGAGATTTACTGGTAGGTTCCAGTAGTTTCTCAGGGTGTAATAGGCTTCGCTCCGACACGACTTATACCGCTATTAGGGGACTGACGCTTGCCGCCCCCTTAGGTCCGATATGCGATAGTCTTAGACGAATAGACCGGACTGTATGAAGATTGTCACATCAGACTCAGTAGGAGTTCGGATGGGTTTCCTCATCGGCCTTCTTATCGACATCTACCTGGGAACCGTTACGTACAGCTAGTGCCGCTTGCGGTCTGTGGTTAAACCCACTGCCAGCGTAGTAGTCAAGTCTCTAGAGTCCTATACAGAGAGTTTCCCTACTTCAGGTGAAACGATATAGAGGTCGTATGGTTTTACGATAAGGGTTCGGACGCATCCGTGTGTTTACGCACGTACGACATCCGGACAATTTTTACTAGCCGGCTTTGGTTTAAGCCAGTTTCTAGTATCCGGTTATTGGATTTATACAGTCTAAAGTTTTTCCGTGTTTTCACGGAGAGGAGGGGTGTTCTCATAATTACACGAGAAGCTTCTAGAAGATGATGACTTGGGGGTTAAGGTGGCATATGCATTAAATGAGATTAGTGAGTCATATGAGCGATTCATCCATATCATTAATGCATTATAAATGCTTAATGACTCAAGGAAATGAATCACCCTTAGATATTTATCAAGCATGGTTGTAAATCCTTTATTTTCTTTTATTGGATAAATGATAATGCTTGATATATATTATGATACATCATTATCTCATCTCATTCTCATGCTCACCTTCTCTCTCCTCAAGCTCTCTCTCTTCAAACCCTAATCCTCCCCTCTCATGTGTTGAGTACAAGGATTAGATTAGACTACTTAATCCATAACCCAACTCTAAATCACCTAGGTTACTTGGATTAGCACTTTAAGAAACCTAGTTACCTCTAGTTTGAGGTGAAGCTTGTAGTAAAGCTCTCGGGTGGATCTTCTACTACATAGAGAAGGCCGGAGAGGACGTGGAGTACGACAAGACGAAGGACTCGATTCTTTAGGTATAATCACTTAACATAGTAGTTAACACTTCTATGGTTTCTTGTTAGTTATAGTTTAGCTTCGATTCTTCCGGTTAGTCGATGTTTAAGCAAAGAACAAGATCGTTTTTCATTATTCCGCCTCCCCGCAAGTCGTAGGGTGTTGTACATCGACTTACAGTGGTATCAGAGCCTCACTAAATAATAATTAACTCATTAGCAAAGTCGTAAGTATTTCGAACGCAAAAAAAACCGGAAAGATCATCGTATTAACACAGTTTCTGTCGTTTTTAAAACAGGCCCTAAAACTTTTTCAGGGACCTTCTGAATAACAAGCATGAAATTATAGGGCTACTGAAGAAATTTGGACTCCCAACTCGGCTAACTCACCGCGGAACCATGGCGGATCCATGCGATCCGCCGCGGATCCGCGGCCGAGTTAGGACCGAGTCGGTCCAAATTTTTCCAGTATCCCCTTTGTGTTAACAGTGATATTTCTGGATATTTTATTTTCTGCTAAGATCTCAGGTGCACAGAGAAGTTTTGCAGTAGAATCTAAAGTGTTTTGCTCGATCGAAATTTTACGATGTTTGCTAATATGATTATATCTGTGATTGTATAATGTGTTCGTAAACCTCCCCTAACTGCTAGTATGTCGGTTGGCAGGGGGTTGCACATTTCTGTAATGATTTTAACTGCTTGTGAATATGAACTGTATTGGACTGTTGTGATGATTAGCCGGGGTTTTGTGATGGGTTATTATTTTAAATCATTCAATGTAATTGTAATTTGTTGTAATATTATTTTTGCGGTGCACATCCAGGTTGCGGTTGTAGCCAACGTTGTATTATTTCATTTTACTGTTTTTGCTCCTAGGACAGACCGAAGGTGCGGTGCACAAACTACCGGGTACTTTGAAGTGTTTAGTGGCCTACTCACTTTGTTGAGGGAGACCGCTTCACTTCGGGTACTTGGCGGGTAGTTTGCCGTACCCGTAGAGGTCTAGGGTGGGGTAATGGCTATTCATCACAACTGTGTAATCCGTCTTTTGTTGCAGGCTCTAAACAAATGTGGATTGCTTGCAAATCTAATAAAGTTCATATGAGATTTGGAATGCCTATTATTGCGCCTGACGAATGTACAATATCTATATATGATATCTATTTAGATGTCACTTATGTTTTACACCCGCGCCAGCCCAGCCCCCGCTCTGTCGTTAGTTAAGTAACCTAACGGGTGATGATGGGACCCAGTGGCGAATGCGGATGGCATAAGAGGAGGTTGTATTTTCGTTGTTTTCTGCAATGATAGGTTAATGATGGGACGCATTATTTATAATGCAAAGAAAATAAACCAAAAAGATGAATCGTTGGAACAATTTAAAAGAAACCACCCGGTTATTTTAAAACAGATGATTTTTTTTTAAAATTGCGGAGCTTTAACCACTCCTTTTAAAAGCTATCAGGTTCCTTCAGTCATATCAAGTTCACTACGTTCACGGTTTCGCTAAAACCATTCGTAGCCCTCCGTCATTTCATTTGGGTATTCAGTAGTATTCAAGCTATGTATTTTAGCCAAAGTCAAGGCATAGTGTTTGGTAGCTGCTGGATATTCATTTGTTACATAGATAGATGAGTTAGTTTGGGACAGTCGTATTATCATTTGACCAAAGTCAGGGGTATGTACGGATGGGTTCAAATTGACAAGATAATGACGGGTAGAACTTGACATGTGACTTATGGCATTTTGACCAAAGCCAAGGTCATAAGAGCATGGGGCAAAAAGATATATCGGGAATTTCTAAAGAAACTGAAATTTGCAAAAAGATGCATACCATTTGGAGTTTGATGAATGTTGGTAGGATTCCTTCAGCATTATCAGACGATGATATTTGGATCCCGATCCTACTGTGAGTATATACTACTTATCAGGATATTCGTCACTTAACGATCAATGCTATAAACTAAGTAGGTGTCTAGAAAGGTGTCAGCGGGGTTACGCCCCCAAAGAAAAGAGGTTATTTAATTAAGGAACTTCGCGAAAGCGTTGGAAAACCTCCCTCGAAGTACCGACACCAGCCTGGCTGAACGGTTAAGCAAGTATTGTACAGTGAGAATAGTCCTGGCTAATTCTTCTTTTATGGTTTGAGGAAGGATTCGAGAAACAGTGGGAGCCATCCAGTTTAGATAAACTAAAAACCACTCTAAACTTGCAAGAGCATCATGCTAAAGTGTTTTCTTCTCTCTCTCTCCTAATTGCAGCGACCCTGAAAATGACTGGACTTAAGTTACTTTTAGAGAAAAATATACTGACAGGGCCAAACTATAAAGATTGGCTGCGGAATGTCAAAATGGCTTTGACCTATGACAAATTGGTGTACGTCCTCACCGCTAAGGCACCTGCAATCTCAGGTCCCAAATCCAGTAATGCGGATAAGGAAATCCGCAATACCTGGGAGTATGATTGCGCGAAGGCCAAGTGCATCGTGCTTGCCTCGATGAACAATGAACATCAGAGGAGGCACGAGGATATGGAACTAGATGCCATATTTCTCCATACAAAGGAACTTTATGGAGAGCAATCTCGTATAGCAAGATACGAGACCTCAAAGAACTTGTTTCGAGCGAGGTTGGCCGTCGGATCATCGGTAGGAGAACATGTCCTAAAGATGATAAGCTATACAGAAGAGCTCGCAGACCTTGGGACGACTTTGGATAATGGGCTCTATACAGACCTTATTCTCCAGTCCCTTCCTTCCACCTACGCCCAGTTTATTCTGAACTTCAACATTCAAAGAAAAAAAGTTGAACTTCCGGAACTCCTTAACATGTTGAGGAGTGCAGAGGGCACCTTGCAGAAGGCAAGGGAAACACCCGCTATGTTTGTTAGCGGTGCATCTTCTTCCGGGTCTAAGACAAGGGCCAAAGGAAGGAAGAAGATGGCCGCCACCAAACCTAGAGGAGGTGTTAGTAAGGTGGGAGGGAAGGGAAAGAAAAAGATTGCAGTGTCAATAGTGGCGCAGGATGAGTGCTTCCATTGTCACAGGAAAGGGCACTGGAAGAAGGATTGCAAGGCATGGAACGCCAAGAACCAAGGACCGAAGCAAGCTGTGGCTTCGACTTCAGGTGTGTTTGTAATTGAGAATTGTTTGTCAATCAACTCTACTTCCCGGGTATTGGATACCGGATTATGATCTCATATATGCAATTCATTGCAAGCACTGAGAAACCGTAGAGTGCTGAAGGAAGGTGATATGACCCTAAAGGTTGCTAACGGAGCTAGCGTGGGAGCTGTGTCCGTCGGGGATTATCACCTGGGATTGACGAGTGGACATATTTTGGTTTTACATAACTGTTTTTATGTACCTAGTTTAACGTGTAATATCATATCAGTTTCCTTATTATCAAATAAAGGTTATGATTTCACGTTTGTAAGCGATGTTGTCAACATCCACCTTAATCATGGTTTGATTGGGTCCGATACACTAAATAACGTATATATGTCTTAAACCAAATCCAGATTTTCAATGTCCAGAACACACTAAAAAGAAAGTCTCCAGATTTAAATAAAGCTTTCTTATGGCATTGTAGACTAGGTCACATCAATGAGACAAGGTTAACTAAGTTATATAGAGAAGGATATTTGAACTCGTTCGAATATCAAACTTATGCCACTTGTGAATCATGTCTCAAAGGAAAGATGACAAAGAGTCCATTCACCGGACATGGAGTAAGAGCGAGCGAGCTCTTAGAATTCGTACACAGTGATGTATGCGGTCCAATGTCTACACATGCGAGAGGTGGTTTTTCCTATTTCATTACTTTTACGGATGATTACTCAAGGTACGGATTCATTTACCCGATGAAACATAAATCCGAGGCTTTTGAAAAATTCCAGGAATATAAGAATGAAGTGGAAAACCAAACCGGCAAAAGTATCAAGACACTAAAATCTGATCGAGGTGGTAAATACTTAAGTGCCGAGTTCCTAGGTTACCTAAAAGAGAAAGGAATTCTCTCTCAGCTTACTCCTCCATACACTCCACAGCATAATGGTGTATCGGAGAGACGGAATCGAACCCTATTAGATATGGTACGATCCATGATGAGTAATGCTGAGTTACCGCGATCTTTCTGGGGTTATGCGCTAGAATCAGCGGCATATCTTCTGAACAGGGCTCCTACCAAGACTGTGCCTACCACTCCATATCAGATGTGGAGTGGGAAGAAACCCCATCTTCAGCATCTGAAGATATGGGGATGTCCAGCTTTTGTTAAAAAGCAGCATGTGGACAAGCTCGAGGCACGATCAGTGAAATGTCGGATATTATTTCTATTACGCAGAGGAACAGAAGGTGTTTGTTTCTCGTAATGCCCATTTTCTAGAACAACAGTTTTTAGAAAGGAAATAAGTGGGAGCGAAATAGAACTGGAAGAAATTCCAGAACCACAAACTACTACTGAAAGTTTGGTAGAACCAGTAGTTCAAGAAGAACAGGACATTCCCGCACCCCTCCGCCGAAGTAGTAGGCCGTCTCATCCGCCTGAGAGATACTTCGGTTTTCTCATAGATGGGGATAGAGAGGATTGCATCATCGATGATGATGAACCTACTAGCTTCCAGCAGGCCATCCAGAGCGGCGACTCGGTACGATGGCTAGATGCAATGCGGACCGAAATGGAGTCCATGTACACCAACAAAGTATGGACTTTGGATTTTGCTCCAGATGGGGTAAAACCCATAGGATGCAAATGGATCTTCAATAAAAAGATTGGTGTAGATGGACAGGTGGAAACCTATAAGGCTAGACTTGTTGCAAAGGGTTTTCGTCAAAGACCTGGTTTGGACTATGACGAGACTTTTTCTCCAGTGGCTATGCTCAAATCCATTCGGGTCCTTCTTGCTATTGCTGCCTTCCATGATTATGAAATCTGGCAGATGGACGTAAAGACGGCTTTTCTGAATGGTAATTTAGAAGAGTGCGTCTATATGGATCAACCAGAGGGTTTCAATCAGAGTGGGAGTAGCGGGAAAGTATGCAAGTTGCTTAAGTCCATTTATGGACTAAAGCAAGCATCGCGGAGTTGGAACATCTGTTTTGATGAAACAGTCAAAGAATATGAATTTATCAAAAATCCAGATAAACCATGCATATATAGTAAAGTTGTGGCCAGAAGTGTTGTATTCCTCGTCTTGTACGTGGATGACATTCTATTGATAGGAAATGACATTCGTATGCTACAATCTGTCAAAGGATTCTTGTCACACAGGTTCTCCATGAAAAACCTGGGTGATGCCGCTTACATTCTGGGGATCCGGATCTATCGTGATAGATCCAAGAGGATGTTGGGACTTTCGCAGTCCAGGTATATCAACACTATACTGAAAAGATTCAGTATGGAAAATTCTAAGCGCGGTAATCTACCGGCTTGTCACGGAATCACCCTCTCCAAAGAGATGTCTCCCAAGACTGATTTGGAAAGGGAACGCATGTCTATTATACCCTACGCTTCTGCGGTAGGCTCTATAATGTATGCGATGTTGTGCACCAGACCAGATGTAGCTTACGCACTGAGCGTGGTAAGCCGGTATCAGTCAGACCCAGGGAAGAATCACTGTATAGCAGTGAAGAACATTCTCAAGTACTTGAGAAGGACTAAGGAGATGTTCTTGGTTTACGGCGGAAAAGACCTCAAGTTAGAGGCCTTTGCTGATTCTGGCTTCCAGAGTGATAAGGACGATTCCAAGTCCATGTCGGGTTATGTCTTTACCCTCAATGGAGGGCGGTGTGCTGGAAGAACTCCAAGCAGGACACCGTTGCTGACTCAACAATGGAAGCGGAGTATATTGCTGCTTGCGATGCCGCAAAAGAAGCAGTCTGGATGAAGAAGTTCCTAACAGAACTTCAGGTGGTTCCTACCATTGTTGATCCAATACCTCTGTATTGAGAGAACAACGGAGCTATAGCTTTAGCGAAGGAACCAAGGTCCCATCAGAAGTCCAGACACATCTTGAGGCGGTATCACCTGATCAGGGAGATCATTGATCGTCGGGAGATCGAGGTTCGGAGAGTTGCTACTGAAGAGAACATTGCTGATCCATTCACGAAGGCCCTACCTCAGATTCAGTTCGAGAGGCTACTCGAGATCATCGGTCTTCGATACGCCAGTACATGGCCCTAGTGCAAGTGGGAGATTGTTAGTGTATATGCCCTAGGGGCCATTATTGTATCATACTAGTTTGTATATTACTTAATGGAAGCTTGGGATATTCACATGTATATAACAGTCTTGCTAAACATGGTAGTATGCTACTTGGTTTTTCTATCTTAATATGTGAGTATACGTATTGATAGAGCTCTTAGGATCTTGCTTGACTACCAGCGTTGTAATGGCAATCACACTAGTGGGGGCAGGGTAGTCTACAAGCACATCCTTATTCAGGTCCCTAGTCATAGGATTACCGAGACAGGGCATCGATACTCCGGAGTAGACTAGTGTGTACGCTTCTCATCCCAGTTGGGGAGATGGTCTATCCCACAGCCGTCAGTACGTCGTACTGGAGATAGTATACAGGTGCTCGTTGGGTTACGGGTACACCAGACAGGACTCGCAGGGAACTGTTGGTTGGGTTTTGTACCAGTCGTCAGTTAACAGTTCCTAGGTGACATGAGTACAGCATAGTCCGTAGACTTGACACTGCCACTTCGCCTCGAGTGTGTCCCACTGTTCTTAGATTGCTACCCTACCACGGCTCAAAGGAGTCGTGCAAACAGGTAGCAGTTGGGTGCAGTCCCGAGCACTTGGAGGCAGTGGCGGTTAGACAGGATTCGTCTCTTCCGGTATTGGGAGTTGACATCGCGCTGTGTCAGAGAGCCATTACGTAAAGTCCCTGGCCAGGGCAAGCGAGATTTACTGGTAGGTTCCAGTAGTTTCTCAGGGTGTAATGGGCTTCGCTCCGACACGACTTATACCGCTATTAGGGGACTGACGCTTGGCGCCCCTAGGCCCGATATGCGATAGTCTTAGACGAACAGACCGGACTGTACGGAGATTGTCACATCAGACTCAGTAGGAGTTCGGATGGGTTTCCTCATCGGCCTTCTTATCGACATCTACCTGGGGACCATTACGTACAGCTAGTGCCGCTTGCGGTCTGTGGTTAAACCCACTGCCAGCGTAGTAGTCGAGTCTCTAGAGTCCCACACAGAGAGTTTCCCTACTTCAGGCAAAACGATATAGAGGTCGTATGGTTTTACGACAAGGGTTCGGACGCATACGTGTGTTTACGCACGTACGACATCCGGACAGTTTTTACTAGCCGGCTTTGGTTTAAGCCAGTTTCTAGTATCCGGTTATTGGATTTATACAGTCTAAAGTTTTTCCGTGTTTTCATGGATAGGAGGAGCGTTCTCGTAATTACGCGAGAAGCTTCTAGAAGATGATGACTTGGGGGTTAAGGTGGCATATGCATTAAATGAGATTAGTGAGTCATATGAGAGATTCATCCATGTCATTAATGCATCATAAATGCTTAATGACTCATGGAGATGAATCACCCTTAGATATTTATCAAGCATGGTTGTAAATCTTTTATTTTCTTTTATTGGATAAATGATAATGCTTGATATATATTATGATACATCATTATCTCATCTCATTCTCATGCTCACCTTCTCTCTCCTCAAGCTCTCTCTCTTCAAACCCTAATCCTCCCCACTCATGTATTGAGTACAAGGATTAGATTAGACTACTTAATCCATAACCCAACTCTATATCACCTAGGTTACTTGGATTAGCACTTTAAGAAACCTAGTTACCTCTAGTTTGAGGTGAAGCTTGTAGTAAAGCTCTCAGGTGGATCTTCTACTTTATAGAGAAGGCCGGAGAGGACGTGGAGTATGACAGGACGAAGGACTCGGTTCTTTAGGTATAATCACTTAACATAGTAGTTAACACTTCTATGGTTTCTTGTTAGTTATAGTTTAGCTTCGATTCTTGCGGTTAGTCGATGTTTAAGCAAAGAACAAGATCGTTTTTCATTATTCCGCCTCCCCGCAATTCGTGGGGTGTTGTACATCGACTTACACTAGTATGATCTCATCATAGTCCCAGTAGTCGAGTACATATCCTAAGGGCTTTATCAACATGTAACGTAGAGACAATCAGAGTACATGTTAAGATAAAGTACAACCAGATAGCATACTATCATGTCGAGCAAGAAAGTCCTCCCTATATATGTCCAAGCATCCACTACAATATACATCGTATGTACAGTAATGGCCTCTAGGGAATACATATAACTAACAGTGCATACCTGTTGTACTTGATGACGATTTTGTGTGTTGGTAGCCCGTGTTTATGATTTCATGGACTTCATATAGTTGATTTTATTTTTGCACTCGGTATAGCTCATATATGCTTGCAGTGTATTGATACGTGTTTTATGCACGCAGTTGCATACGTTTTTGATTTCATACACCTTGGTACACTCGGTGTTGCTTTTATACACATTTGAGTTATTGATGAGTTTCCGTTCATTTATTGCACCAGATTTGTACTTTGTGCATTTGCATTCACTGGATTTGTATTTCGTGCACTGGATGCACCCGATTTGTGTTTTGTGCATTTATTGCACCAGATTCGTATTTTGTGCATTGTTGCACCATCTTAGTATTCGTGCATTAGTTGCACTAGAATTATACTTCATACCTTGGTTGCACCCGATCTATGTATTTGAGCATTTGTTTCGCCAGACTTATGTTTTTGTGCGCGTTGCTCTTGATGTTCGTTTTTCGTGCGCTTTACCGCACTGGGCATTGATTTTGACTTGACGCACTTGGGTTGGATTTTGCGTATATTAGGCGCTTGATTTTGGATTTTTGTGCGCATCGGATGCACTTGAGTGAGATTTTACTTGTGCATGTTGGATGCTCTTGATTTAGATTTCTTTCGTGCATAAGGGATGCACTTGATTTGGATTTTCGCTCATGTTAGGCGCATGCTATGAGATGTGGTTTTGAGCATACCGGATGCACTCAATTGGGATTTTCATTCGTGCATGTTAGTTGCACAGGATGCACTCTAGATACACTTGATATTGTTGTCGTGCACACCCGTTGCACTGGACATATGCTTTCGTGCACACCCGTTGCACTTAGTTTTGGTTTTGTGCACATTCGTAGCACATTTATTTGAATTTGATTTCCGTGCGCACCAGACGCACGTGATTATTAGATACGCCTTTTGAGGCTGATTTTGCTCTTGAGCAATTTGTTTTCATGATAGGTACTATATTATGTAGTAGCCGAACAGGAGTGATCTGAGAACGGTGCCGGAGTATGTTGCATGCATTAAAGGTTCAACCAGTGGTTTTCAAAAAGGGCTATAGTCTCGCTATTTCTTGCGTATCTGTGAGCGACACGAACATTTACAAATAGAAAACCTTTTGGGATATTTTAGAAACGACGGAACGCTTATTTAGCAAAACATATATTAGTATTTTACAAATGAGCGTCCGTCACTTATGCCGTGAGTTACGCATCACGCGGCGATTCAGAAAAGATTTTGCATGTATTTTATTCAGATTTGAAGTTTTCAAGGATGCGTACAATACACGTATTATAGTATTTTGACTAGCGAACATTGGATTTCTGTAGTGGACTTCGAGATCTGTATCTCCATTGTAACTCCGAGGATATACGTGCAAATTCGATGATTTGCGTGACGCTTGACGGAGTTCGATTTTGAGTTTTATACTCATTTTCAGGTGCATGCGATGCGCTGTGTTATTTCAGCATCTTCCGTGATTTCGGAGCCCCGTTGATTTGAGTTGAGTATTGAAATGTTTTAGATTTTGGGGGTTTAAATTTAAATTCGGGGACCAAATTTCTTTAAGGGAGGAAGATTGTAACTTTTCAGAAAAAATAAAATATTATTTTTTGGGAATTTTAATAATTAAATAATAAATATTATGAATATTATTTAATGCAGTATAATTAAATACCGATAAATTGGGAAATATTTGGGAAATTATGGGAATTACGGAGATAAAGGTGTTTTATATGATTTAAGCAATTATAAGTTCTTTATGATTAATTATATTCCATTTTAATGCTAATCGCGATTAAATATCGCTAATCGCGCATTAAGCTTGATTTGTGCACATGACATGCACCATGTCATTTTTACACATTGTTACATTTTTCTACCATGATTTCTTTTGTGCATAGATTTGTTTTAAAAGAAAATGAGAAGATAAAAGAATAGAAAGGAAAAGAAAAGAAAAAGAAATGGAATAAAGAATGAGAGATGGGCATGAGAGAGAAGAGAGGTGAGGGGTTCATTTGATCTTGAGTCATTGTGTTGTCTCCACCATCTTCATCATTTTTTCTTCTCACTCCCTCACCATGGCTGCCCCTCTCTCTCCACCACCTCCTACACCACACAACAACCTCAAAAATGAACCAAAACCTTACACCCTCTTCACATTAAACATGCACAAGCTCACTACAAGCATGATGGACCAAGAAAAATCCGATTTTGAGCACTTTGGGCAACTCAAGAATTTTCTTGAGTTGTCCAATGAGGTAATTCCTTCATCATTTCTATAGTATTACATTCAATTTAGCATCCTTACTTGTTTAAAAGTGTTTTAGTGAAGTTTAGCGAACTTAGAAAATTCTAAGTTGAGATTAGGGTTTGAGTTGAATCCGAAGATGAAATTGAGGCTTGATAGTGACCTTAAACCCTTGTGGTGTTTCTTTAAAGACCTAAACCAGAGACTAAAACCCCAATTAGCGAACTTAGAATCCCCGATATCGTATTTTTGTGGAAATTGTGTAGGGAAAATGAAATCTGCTAACACTCGGAGACCTGGAAAATTATTTAGCAAACACTGTGAGTCATGCCGGCACCTAGGAAGCGACCAAATAGACCCGAGACCCCAACTCCACCCAATGGCCGCAGATTTAATCACTCTGGCTGCAATTTGCGGCCAGAGTAGGGTGGATTTGGTCCATGTTGGTTCCACGATTTTATCTCCATTAAATTAGACCCTCCATATATGCAGAATTGACTAATTTGACCTAGGGTAAAATCTGGGACCATTTTCTTGAGTTGCTGCCTTGTATTTCATGATGTTTTTGAATTTAAGTTTCGGTATTTGTCATTGTATTCCATCTTGTGGCGTTTGAACGCCAACGACTAGAGTTATTGGTCGTGTTCTGCAAGCGTAAGCTATAGGTTTTGACCTATGAACGAGACGTGTGCCGTTTTGGATTCCGACTTGATTTTAATACGCAATTGCGATGTGTTATGATATGTAGGTACCCCATGAGGATTTCGAGACGATGAAGAAAAGGATGGCGACATCGACATCGGCAAGCAAGAGCAAGGTGAGTGGATCTATATCCACGTGGGAAAGTCGGGTGGATGGCGTATAGCACCCCCGCAAAACTTTGTTGGAAACTGATTTATATATAGAGTATGGTTAATGAAACCTTTTTTAGAAAACTATAGATAGAGTTAAAAGGATAGTTAGAGAACCTATATTAGAAACTAAAAGATAGTTAGAAGTTATGACGCGGCAAATATGTGATGACAGGACTTGGGGATGATAATTGATGATATTGCCATTTAGGGTACTATAGGTCTAGATAGTCGACGTAATGTGTCATCCGAACCATACCTATTTTCAAACTAAGGAATCGTATGCATCTTTTAAACAGATACCTTGAAGGACGTTACGGATTCTCAAATGATATCTTTTCTTAAAAACACCGTAACCCCTACTTTCAAAACTATGATTCGCACCATTTAAAAACTGATTGTATGGTTCGGGTGTGTATGTTAGACTAGATACTTATGCTTAGTAAAGGTATAATGTTTAGGTAACTTGACTTTATATGAGATATAATTATGATGAAAAGAGAATACGGTTTGACATGTGATATGTTGGTATACGGATGCGAGCCGATTGAGATGATTGATACCCTGCCGGTCCCCTGATATGAGATTATTGCGGATGTGACCTGGGACATAGGTATATTGAGATATTTATATATGTTGTGAATCGTGAGTGATAGCCGTACGAGACGTTAGGTCTGTACCCTCCTCGTCTTAAAGGATGATAAGATCCCTGATAGCTTAATGCCGCCGTACGATGATTTTCCATACGTGATGAGTTTGACTTGAGGTTTGATCCATACCCTTGACTAGAGGATGTCGTATGATAGGGTATACCGTACGGGATATTGTGAGGCTGGATGCCGATTGATAGATTCACCAACTCGATCATGTTAGATATGTATACCTTATAGCTTTTAGCCGACGATTGACCTTATGCTGCCTTCATGCTATTCGCATTGTATTACTTATACCTGTGATAGTACACATGCTCCATTATCGATGATGCATATGTTACACGTACATAGGTTGTAGGCTCACACACTTCATCATCGATAATTGCCATGTCACTACACAGTAGGATTGCTGCATCATGATATGACTCTTTGCATAACATGCTTGCGTATATACCACTGGTGCACATATACTTTAATGCATCCATATTTGCGCACATACACATTGTATATCCATATTGGTGCACATATACTTTGATACATCGATACTTACACACATACACATTGTATATCTATATTGGTGCACACGTACATTGGTACCTCTATACTTGCGCATATACAAATTGTACCTACATGGAAAACTGGTTTTATTGGGAAATTGGGAACCGCATGTTATATTTTAAAAACTGGAATAATTTAAACGAGCGGTTTTCCTTTAATATGTCATATCACTGTTCCATATTGCATGATATACGGATATGCTTACATTTCTATTATATGCCACATACATCACGCTTTATGATTTTACGCATTGAGATATGTTGTTTTCATGAGATTTCTGGATTTGAGAACCGTGGACATTTTAAAAGAGATTATGTGTTGTTTTAAAAACCCGGTTTCTCTTGATATAATATTTCAGTGCGTCCACCATGCGTTTTCTCGGTTCTGAGACGTATAACATGTGAAACCCGATTCGAGGAGCTGGATGAGGCCGATTGCGGGTACATGGTGGACCCAGTATGGTAACCAAGGGTAAGAAAGGGATGCTGCGTATACAGACGGTGAGCCTGGAAGAGAGACTACTACCTGCCGGTGATAGTATTTGGGCTCGGCGGATATCCGGAGGATACCGACCGGAGTCGAGAGATGACATGGGCCGATCCGGACTGACAGAGCCCGTGGGCCTATCCGGACTGACGGAACCCGAGATATGAGGATATACGTGTCGATGCTGGACACGGGTTTCATGATGTTTTCGGGTGTCGATGTCGGACACCCAGGTTCCATAATTTTGATGTGTCGCGAGGGACACCGTTGATTTATATCCTTATACTTTCATGCACACTCTTTTATGACATTTATGTGCATACAGACATTGATTATATGGTTGGACGAGATCCACATGCATACATACATTGATTATATGTTTGGATGATATCAGCATACTTATAGACCTTGAGTATATTGTTGGCACATATGATGACCGGTCACCCTAGATATCATAGTATTACCTTTATGATATAGTTGACCTAGGAGTCGTTGTTTATTCGATTTTCTACTTATAGATGTTTTTCTACTCACGAGTTGGCAACTCACCCTCGTTGTGCCACAGTTCTTGCAGGTTGACCGCATGGATCCGTAGCGGCATCGCTGGCACATAGCTTCATTTGGGTGTTTTGCATTGGTAGGTGGGGCATTTGTATCGTACCCGCACTTGTATTTATATTTCCTATTGTATCTAGTCAACTCCATCAATCAAAATTAGTAAATTATATAAGTAATGAGACTTAGTGAGATTGTGGTTGCGAGACTTAGCGCGAGGGGTTTTCCGCTACTTGTGGTTTTGATATCTTGCCTTTCTTTTATTTCTTTTATGGTGATCTTCGCCATTGGACGTCGTATACTTATGTTTACTGCTTTGCATGGTTGTGATCTGCCGGTTGGCGAAGAGCTAGCTCCCGTTTGGGAATGCCTTTATTATCATCTTGTATTATGGTTTTGGATCAAAATATACAAAGGAGGTGCTGCCCAAATTTTTAAAAGACGAAACACGTTTTCAAACTAGTAAAATTCACGTGCATTTTTATGTTCCTTTTCTCTGCATTAAGAAAACTTAATTTTATTATACCTTTATTTCAAAACTTCACCTCCTTTATTTTCTTAAAAGGGGTTTAGATTTCTGGGTTTCAGATTACTTGAATTGCGTTACGCCTCTAGACGTTGCGTGATTTAAGTGCTGGTCACGAGCTAATATTTTGGGTCGTGACAGATTCCCATGTCGATATCGATCTCGAGACCTGCTATCAAAGCTTCATATTCAGCTTCGTTATTAGTCCTTGTCTCTTTTAAGGAGAGGGCGTAACGCAATATCCCTCCTTGCGGAATGACGAAAATAAGGCCTATCCCGGCTTTGATTATTGGAGTGTTTTTCTTTCGCCTCTTCACGGAAGATACTCCATCGAAGTAGAGTTCCCATTGGGAATCATTTTCTTCTATCTCATTTCGATTGCGTCGAACGTATGTTCATCCGGCAACTCGCAATTTAAAGGGGTGTCAGCTGGTATCGGATAGTTTGCGAGAAAGTCGGCAATGGTCTGCCCTTTCACTACTTTGAGGGGACGATACGTTATCGAGAACTCCATCAGGAGGAGGGCCCTTTTGGAAAGCCTTCCTATTAGTATGACCCTTGACATTAGATATTTGAGAGGATCCACCTTTGATATGAAATGTACCTCATGTGCCAAGACGTAATGTCTGAGCTTCATTATTGCGAAAATCAGTGCCAGGAAATAATTTTCGATGGGGGAATAGTTATTTTCTGCCCCCAGGAGAACCCGATTTAAATAGTACCGAGTTCTCTCCTTTCCCTGACCGTTCTCTTGTACCCATAGTGCGCTTATTGAGGAGGAGGCATTCAACAAATCAGCAAGCCGATCGCGCGCTCCTCTCAATCCTTTCTCGTGATCAGCCACCGCGGCCAACTCCGCTTCCACTTGAGCCCGTTGCCGTAAACAGGACGAAAGATTCCCATCGGCTTATACATGGCAGCTTCACAGTCTTGCATGACCCGATCAGCGAAGTCAAGCGTCCGCCTCAACGTCAACCCATCCGAAATACAACTCTGGAGATTGTCAAAAACAGATTTTAGCTGTGCAGCATTCGCTTCAATCTGGGCTCGCAGTCGGACGGATTCGCTGGAAGACACCTCAGGTTCCTTTTGCCTCAGGGTCGCTTCTTGTTCAAAATGGTGAATGAAAGGAACACTATGCTTGATCCAAGTAGCCCGCTGAGAGTTTGAAGTTAATACTTCAGGAGCTGGATGCTGGAGCTCAATCTCGTGCAGGCAAGCCTTGATCTTTCTGCAGTAATCAACCCAAGAGACGACGATAGCTTCATCATAGAAATTCACCAGTGTCGCCATCATTGGATTGAATTCCATGGAAAAATCCTTAGCGGAAGTGAGGGCCTCGGCATTCAGATCCTCGATGAATTCGCTCAACGTTCGCCTTCTATTTACGGCGCCCCTGGAAGACATGCATTTAGCAAAAGGCCCCGCGGGTATTGGAATGCGAGACATGAAAGGAGCTAGAGCTAGCGCAATTGCTGCAAAATGAATTAGGGTCAAAAGGTCGACTCGGGGAATAAAGAAAACACATCAGCAGTGAAGTATTTTATACCGGCTGTGAAAGGTGGCAGGATGGGGAGTACCGGAGGCACTGCTATTCTCTCGTCTCCTCCTCCGACGCGTGACACTATGATCAACATGAAGAAAACTTAGCAACAGTACGTCTATTCGTAAAAGAAAGGAAGAGACGTCGGTTGAAGAATATACTAACCAATACGAGGAGGCAGAACGATTTCCGACTGGGAGGAGAAATGCGGGTTCAACACCTGGTATAGATGGTCGAAAAGGACTTTTGCAGAGTTGTGACAATATACTGTCAATACAAGGAGGATGGTACACACAGTAAAACAGGTAAATCTCAAACCCATACCTTCCAATATTTAAGAGGCCGCAGAAGAAAGCGAGGGGACAGCGACCGTCAGAGCTGCGACCAGCGACACTTCTTCAGACGGCACAGCCTCAGGATTAACCGCACCTATACTCAAGACAAACAAAATATCATTAGAAGGTCTAAAAAAGATTGAAAAATGTGAAAATAGCAACCCAGCGATTACCTGATAAATCATAGACCGAAACCATGACGGAGGCATCACTGGGTATAACGGCTTCTTCGCTCTATCTCGGAGGAGTAGACTCCGCGCCCGTAGCTTCATCCCCTGACTCAACGAGGGCCGTCGTAATACTTACGACGCCCACCGATACTAAGGAGCCACAAGGAGAGAGAGCAGCGGTCTGGACGGTCCCAGATTCCCAGGAAAGAGTAGCCACTTCGGGCTCTGTAGCCGCTAGCGTTTCGCCTGCCATTCCATGGCCAGGACTTGGCCCTGCAGGAAATGAGTATATCAGAATTTTAGGATCGAGTTCTAATAAAAAGATTGGGCGTTACATTACTTCGAAGTTACTTTCCAGTTTCTTCACGAGCCGCGCTTGCAACCTGTCTATAGACAGTAGACAAGACAACTGGAACATCCACCTAAGGAATATCAACTGATGGAGTATTACTTGAGCCTGCACCTACGACCAAGACGGCGTCGCGCTCCTTCACTGCATGCTTCTTGCACTTCCTTCCAGTCTAGGCCGTGAGAAATGACCTCCTCAAGACTTCCGACAGGGGAACATCGTCATCTGAACCAAGCTCTGTCTCCAGATCCGATACAGCATCCATCATCGGCTGTTTTAGCGAAGCCTCCTGCGGTAACCTTAGGAGGGCTGTGGTCACGGTAGTTGGTTTCAAGGGTTCCGCTGCATCGCCGCTCGAGATCGGCACCGCATTCGAAATGACCTGAGTTGTGATAGTCCCTGCAACAAGATGAAAGAGAGGGTCAGAGCATGAATAAAAAAGAATAAAGGCATAATGAACTGAATTTTACCAAGGCCCAAAGAAGCACGGAGCCTCTCTTCCTCCTCGAACGTCCGGAGGAAAGCGGCGAAAGCCTCTTCGGCAGAAATACCTGTGGAAAAAGAAAGCGTCTATACAAACATGACAAAGAGAAATGAGATAACCGCGGAAGAACATGACTGAAAGTATACCTGATTTCGCGATAGTAATCAGCGCCGCTTCTTCACGAGCTAGTCGCTCGGAAGCCATAAGGGCAGCCTGGAGATCAGTATCATCTGCGGGCGTGATGAATATACCCTCATTGGTCCCGTACTCGCACAAACCCTCACTATAGGGAGCATGCGACTCCTGGCCAAATATGATATCGGCAGAGAATAGTGACTTCTTCTTTTTCTGCGAGCGGATGCCGGTGGCCGATGACAAGAGCTTGCGCTTGACGGGCATTTTTGGGCGACGGGTCCCAACTTCTGCACCAACGCCGTATTCCGGGGACGCTACAGTTACCGTTTCTACAGAAACACGAGGTGGAGGCTTCTCAGGAAAGGCGCGCGGGACCACAACCACAGCAACTTCTCTTAAGGTGGGACGAACGGCAGTCCGTCGCTTCAAAGGAACTGCCGGATTACCAGCCGGGACATCATCCTTATGATCAAGTAATAGCCGCCTCTCGTCCCTAATAACAGCACCAGTCGCATGTTGATACCACGCCACGTAGGCATTCGAAGCTTTCGGCACGTAGCTTGGCTCGCTGATGAGAAAGCTAGACCCCATGTTTAGCCGCATAAAGTGGTGCAGCGTGCTGCGGATACCCTGTTCCGAAGCAACCGGCTCGGCTAAGTAAGCCTCGAGCGGGACACCCTGATCATAACCCGGCTGTTGAGCAAAACGGTGCGAGTTATACCGCATGAACAATGCTGAGGCGCCTTGCCTGAACACTAGAAAGCCTGGCCTGATCGAATATAAGTGCAGGATCTCCCGAGACTTCAACGTAGGAGCCCCGTCTTTGAAAGTATCACGCAGTGGTTGCACTGCCTTGGTAGATTCCTTGCCGATAGTTAACTCTATCGACAAAATTCATACTATCCTCGACCATACGCGAGCGAAGGACCAGACATCGAACCTTTCACTGGAACGGATCTAATGCTGAAGCTTCAACTAGAAATATGACCCGGGGAAAGTTATAACTGCCGTAGAAGCGGGGCTATTTGTGGACTCCGAAAGCACCAAGCATGTGCATCTCGACCCAGGACGTAAAGTAGTGCAACAGAAGATATACAGGTTTTACCCCAGGTTGAGTAGTATCCTCTACTAAGCTCAGGCCGTGGTATAGATGAGCCAGCTCCACAATCCCAACGGCCACACGCGTCCCCGCAACCATGCGGTGGGCTGGGTAAAAGACTGATGGCCTCATATAGCGAGGGTGCATCAGAAGCACGAACCAGTACAACCATAAGCCAATAAACCCTAGGAAGAACGTCTCTTCATCGACGTCTGAAGCAGCGGGCTCTGCAAAAGGGACGACCGGGGTGTCTGAAAAGAAGAATCTTCTTAAATCTGCTTCCGCCGTCGGCTAGTTATCCAAATCGAAACCGAATGGGTCTTCAAGCTTAGCGAATTTCGCGGCTTGTTTTGATAAGACTTCTGAGCGAAGAAAGCTAGTGATAAAGTCTATGAAGCTAACTCCATGCCCTTCAGACTCTAGAAATAGACTCTCGTAAATGTTCAATATCTTGATTAGGTTCGGGAATCAATGTTGAACAGTATTCTCCGGGGTAAGGCCCATCACTACCGATTTGGTGGCGAAGATGTACTCGTCAGGGGGTAATATTTCCTCATAATGTTCCCCTCTGACGGGTAAGCCGGAGATCTCCGCGAACTCCTCCAAGGAAATTGAAACTTCCCAATCCGATAGAAGAAATGTGTGAGTCGGGATGTTCCATAGCTCCAGGAAAGCTTTGACCCACCATACATGCGGCACGGGATATTGAAAAAGCGACGCATAAATTGCAGGATACAACCCGAGCTTCAGCAACAGCGACTTCTTGGCCGACAGGATGTATCGAGCCCACTGCAGGTATCCGGCTGAATGGCGAGGAGTCAAACCAATCATATATAGTTGTCCCCAAGGGCGTGACTCGCCTTAATTTATGCGTCACACCAAGATATCCAAAGCCATCGGAAGTTGTACGGGTATTGAAGCCATAGAAGGCTGAAGACGAACCTCCGAGGTCCAGTTAACCTCCTCTACAGCGTAATTCACTTGAGGTGAGTCGGCGTAGTGATTTGCTGAAATGGGCTCTGAGGGTACTGCACAAGAAAAACTGCGCCGACCCTGGATAATCTGATTGTACTACGACCCCCATAGATGAAGAGATTTCTGCTCTGGATCGTGATCTTGAATGAGCGTGAAGACTTCCCGATCCACGAGCGCGTTAGTGAAGGCGCTCTCTGAACGAACAAAAGGAAAGGAAGAATCGAAAGCCATGGTACCTGCATGAATAAAAAGGGCGAGGGTTAGTTGCCAACACTATAATCCGAATTCTGACACTTGGTACTTTAAAATTGTACCACACTGCAATACAGGAAAAAGGGACTAAGGGGGACCCACAAAATCAATGTGACGGCTCATCATTGATGAGACAGTCACTCATTAAGAAGGAAATCCTAAAAGGATTCTCATTTAATGAGAAACTCATTGGGCCAAGAAGTTGAACTCCCTCGAGAGCAGTGCTCTACAGACAGAAATCATATCTATCAAATGTAATTAAGAGGGGAAAAAAATTCTTCAAAAATTTCTAAAGAGCTATGCTCTGTAAAAGCAATGGTACAAGGTAAAACCCTAAGATCTTTAAAGATCTGAAGTACAAATCCTAGAAACTCTAAGAGTTCTCCATTAACGGGTTAAGAAACCCTAAAAAGATTTTTTTGATCTATGATCTAAGAAGAGAAAAGCTCTATTTTCATTTAACGGGTTAAGAAACCCTAAAAAACATCTTTAAGATCTGTGATTTAAGAAGAGCAAATCACTATTTAATGGGTTCGAGCATAATCCTTACCAAAATTTTGGACAAAGTTCTAACTCTAAAAGAGTTTCTTTGGGCAAAGATCTAAGCTATGAAAATGAGAATTAAATTCTCAGAAGAACAAAGAAGAGAAGAAGATGAACAGCAATCATCTCAAGGGCTAAAGGCCCTACTTATAGGCAGGGGAAGCCGATCCAACTTCCAAGAAGATCAACCGGCGGAAAAACTGCCACCGCTGCACCTACGTGTGAGCCACGTGAGCGCAACGGTGGTGGGGCATTTATTTCCCACCAATAATAGAAGAGCAAGGCTATGTTCAAAATTTGAAAATAGGCAGCGCCTCACGTGCCTTGCACGAGGGCGCCAGCGCCGAGAGTTAAAAACTCTGAGGCAGCACCTCACGTGCCTTGCACGAGGGATACAGCGCCAAGAGTTAAAAACTCTGAGGCAGCGCCTCACGTGCCCCGCACGAGGGCGCCGTCGCCAGAACTAAAAGTACTCTGCCGTAGGATAAAAGATCCAACGGAGACGATAAATCTTCAAAACACAGAATTAAATTCTGTTGAGGAAATATTCCTCAAATCTTCCTGAACGAAAAAGATTACTCTCTGTAAAACAGAGCATCGTTGGATTAAAAATCCAATGGTGATTAAAAAATTTACCAAGTTACAGAATAAGCTCTGTAGGGAAAAATATTTTTCCCAATCTTTCTAAACAAGAAATATTACGCTCTGTAAAACAGAGCACCGCTGGATTAAAGATCCATTGGTGATTAAAAATCACCAAGGTATAGAATAAGCTCTGTATGGAAAATATTTTCCCAATCTTGTTAAAAACAAGAAAAATATCTTCTGTAAAACAGAAGTTCTTGGATCAAAAATCCAACGGTGGATAAAATCCCCAAATCAATTAAGGATCTCTCAATGAGAGATTTTTTTAACTAAATCAACAAACTTGCCTCCGCTATATAAAAGCCCCAAGACTTCAAATCTTGTACAGAGGAACCCTCCCATAAACTTCAAGTTCAAAAAGAAGAGCAAGCAAAAAAGAAAGCTTTAAGAGAGAAAAAGGAAGAAGAACTTTTTTCAAAGTAAATAAAGATAATAGAGATCATAGTATCTCATCTGCATATCCAAGGGTTTAACCCTCATAAAGAACATAGTTCTTTCCCCTGGATCCGAGACCCATGAGATAAGTCTCCCACAAATGAGAATTTAATTCTCGTGGGGACGAATTTGTTCTTGGGGGTCGAAGATCCAGGGGAGAACAGAGAATTGAACATCTTCAGAAAAATGCATAATGAAAGAAAACACGTGCCCCTCACGTGTTTTCTTTCAAATAAAGAGTGTTTAGCACTTAATGGTTGGCGCTCAGCGCCAAGCGCCTCATGTGTCCCTCATGTGGGCGCTGCTCAATAAAGAGTTCTTAACACTCAATAGTTGGCGCTCAGTGCTAAGCACCTCACGTATCCCTCACGTGGGCGCTGCTCAATAAGGAGTTCCTAGCACTTGGTAGTTGGCGCTCGGCGCCAAGCGCCTCACGTGATCCGCACATGGGCGCCATAAAGAGTGTTTAACACTCCATGAAAAAAAGAGGATAAAGTAAAGGGTGAGCGTCAGACCCCATATCAATGCTCAGCACTGTTTGCACAGAAAAGGGACTGAGCCCAAACAAGTGTTTAATACTTTATTCAAAGATTGAGTGGGACGAGTCCAAGTTGACCAAAAGTCTCTAATTCAGATCTACCGAGCCTATGCGATCACCATTTTTCGAAATTGATCTTAGTCCCAAACAGGACTATTGATCTTCCAACGGACATTGGTTCAAGGGTACATCTCCTCACACATCTGATAAATGTCGTTGTAAATCTTCAGCGTCTTCAGAGAAGTGGTGGGTCCCGATAACCAACAACTCTTTTAGTGTACTCTCAAATGGACGGGCACATTCCAATACGGACCGCAACGTCCTTAAACTAGCTATGGGCCGTAACGTCCTTAAACTATAATGGACCACAACATCTTTAAACTAACTACGGACCATAACGTCCTTAAAACTAAAACAATATAGAATCCAAATGCTCTTCTGTTGGGTCTGAATGATCAAAAAAATTCTGTTGAGTAGATCTTAGTCTAAAATTAAACTAATGTATCATCAACAAACATTTAAGTCGATCTTAATCCCAAACGAGATTAACGATCCTTAAATCAAATCAAACCCAAATTTAAGAAAATACGGATTTGAACTAATCCATGCCCTACGAGCGACAACATAAATTAGTCTCTGTTTACAATCCACGGGCAACCAAAAATAAAACAAACACACACGGCATTAAGTGACCTTCCGGAGTAGGAGAAACAGGTTATCGCTACGCGGTAACGTAATTAACTGCAGGGGCTTGCGCCTGCAAGGAAGAGCATCCCCACAATCAAAAAACCCCTCACAAACGAGGGGGAATCTGACGAAGCCTGCTACAACGGCCGCATCTGTAGGGTTCCTGGGCACACTAATGAGGTTCCACAAGGCATCAACCATGCCAATTTCTAATTTTTTCGGTGCCGAGAAACCCTAATGCGATCGTTAACTAGAGTTTAAGCGAAAACAAATGCGAATAAACAACTTTACTCTAAAGTGAATGGAAATACAACCTTTGTAGATCCGGTCCTCCACTTCCTTAGCTCCGTGATGATGTCCCTCCGCTGTGATCATCGGATCCCGGACTCTAGCGATGGTTTCGTCGAAGAAATGATCGGGCTAGGTCGTCGACTTCGATGCCGAAGATGATCTACGTCGAGGCAACTCAAGATCAAGCTCCAACTTCACCAAGTCATGAAACTTGTGAAGAAAACATCCTATACTACATGGCAAGTGGTAGAGGATTAAGAAATAGGAAGTGGGTTCACTTTGGATTTGGATTTCTCACTCTTTTTCTCATGGCACCATTGAAGGTAGCAAGTTTCATTCTTCTTGAAGAAGAAGAAGAAGAAAGAATATGATAAGAATAATGAATAATAGAAAATAAAGTGATTCTTATCATTATGCAACCTTGGGTTAGTTTAACAAGTGTAGAGAATAAACTAGGGTTAGGTGAATGGTTATGTTAAGCAAAAGAAATAAAATGGTTGAACTTTTCAAAGCTTCATGAAGCTTCAAAGAAAATCCAAAGTTAGCCACCATTTTATTTCTTGCTAAAATGAATAAATAAATAAAATAAATAATCAAGAAAAGATAACAAAACCCTAACCATTCACTTAAACATGGTTTAAAGTAAACATACACCCAAGTTTGTATGTATCATCAAACATGATACAATCTAGTGCACAAAACTATATCATATATACAATGTGCACAACAAGTGAGAAAATCCATCTTAAGTGAATCAATACTAGTTAATGCAAAGTAATATATCAAATATATTATTATACATTAAATCATTAAATCAACACTTGATTTAACGATCCGGTCATATCGCATATGACCGACTAATATCCAATGTATCGACTTATCAAATCAATCCTCGATTCGATAACTAGGTTATATCGCATACAACCAATCGATACATTCATCGCGAGAATAGAATACGGTATCACATACATGCATTATTCTCGGTCCCGCACATATCTCATATGCGCTCCTACTTCGTTTCGCTTGAGCCAGGAAACCTCTGTGTAGGACTCTAAAGACTCGTCAATACGCCAGCAGTAGGTGATGATCATATCAAACACCTATAAACCGCAAGCGGTCTGCTAAACGTAACGGCCACCCGGGTATTGAGCGATCAGAAGATCGACGAGCAAGCCCGCTCATACTCCTGTGAATCCAACCAGTAACACTTACCGTACAGTTTAGTCTGTTCGTCTGATATGTCGCATATCTCGCCTAAGGGTGGTAAACGTCAGACCCCAGCAGCTCGGTAAGTCATGTCGATATGAGGTCTATAACAGTTCGAGAAACTACTGGTAACACTTACAAGTAAATCTCAGCAACCATGGCCAGGGATTTCCGGTTATAGCCAATCGAACACAGCGCAACATCAACTCCCTATACCGGGAGAGACGAATCCCCTCCTATCGCTCATTACCTCCATGTAATTCGGGACTGTACCCAAAAACCACCATTTTGCACGCTCTCTTGGACGTGGTAAGGTGGAAATCAAAGTACAGTGGGAATCACACAAGACTCTATGACGATCTCGGGTCAACAGACTACTCTGTACCAGTGTCACCAGAGAACTGCCATCTGACGTGAGGTATAATACCATCTGGGAGTTCTCGGCGAGTCCGTCCAGTGTACCCAGTCTCCACTGAGCACCCGTATATCATCTCTGATATCAAACACCAATGGATATGGGATCATCCATCGCCCATCTGTATGGGTCGAGAAGGTACACGCTAGTCTACTCTGGTATATCGATGCCCCGTCTCGATACACCCACGACTAGGGACTTTGAAGGATGTACTTATGGACTACCATGTCCCCACTAGTATGATCCGCATCATAGTCCAGGTAGTTAAGTACACATCCTAAGGGCTTTACCAACATGTAACAGAGAGACAATCAGTGTACATGTTAAGGTAAAGAGTAACCAGATAGCATACTATCATATCGAGCAAGAAAGTCATCCCTATATATGTCCAAGCATCCACTACAATATACATCCTATGTATAGTAATAGCCTCTAAGGCATACATATAACTAACAATCTTCCACTTGCACTAGGGCCATCTGATAGCAGTGGTTGTAGTATCTCATACTCAACCATCCCATAAAAGTCTCTTTCTGGGAAAAGGCCTTCGTGAGTGGATCCGCTGTGTTGTCCTCTGAGTCTACTCTCCTAACCTCGATCCCCTGGAGATCAACCATCTCCATGATCAGGTGACACTTGCCTTAGAATATGTCTGGATCACTGATGGGACGGGCGTTCCTCGGCATAAGCCACATCTCCATTGTCACACAATGGAGGGAACAAAGTTCATCTCATGAACTAATATACACCCAGACTTCCTCTTTGGTAGCATTTTTGGTAGCGATGTATCCAGCCTTTATCGTTTAGTATGTCACGGTATCTAGCTTGGAACTCTTCCAACATACTGTCCCTCCACTGAGGGTAAAGACAAAGCTTGTGACCGACATTCAGTCGTCCTTATCACTCTGGAACCTTTCCAGTGATTCTCCCCAGGATCGATTGATACCATCTCACTACAACTAGTGAGAATCCTAACATCCAATTACTTCTATCTCATAGATCAAAACTCAGGATTTAGGAGGTATCACTTTGATCCTGTATGGAGAATCCTTGTGATAAGCGGAGATTGATCGAGTGTAGCATAGGAAACTTCTTCCCTATCAAGAGTATGTCATCCACATACACTACGAGGATCACCACCATACTCCCTACTACATTTTTGTATATACAAGGTTCATCTACCATTTTGATGAAGTCAAACTCTTTGACTACCACATCAAAACAGATGTTCCAACTCCGCGATGCCTGCTTTATCACATAAAGCAACTTGTGCACGTTTCCGCTGCTCCCACTGTCTACGATGCCCTCTGGCTGTGTACTTATAGACACTCTTTTCTAAAACATCATTTAGAAAAGCAGTCATGACATCCAACCGCCAGATATCGTAGTCATGGTATGTAGCCGTGGCAAGTAGGATCTGGATGGACTTAAGCATAGGAACTTAGAAAAGGTTTCAAAAAAATCCATATCTGGTCAATGATGCAAACTTTTAACAAGTCTAGCTTTGAAAGTCTCAACCTTTTCAAGTACACCAAGTAATCTTCTCAAGATATACTTTCTCCTGATGGGGCCCTTCAGATAAAGCAACTAAAATCCATACTTTGTTGGTGTATAAGGATTCCATCTCAGATCGCTAAGCATCCAGCCATTTTTACAGAGTCCCACTCCTGATGGCCAGCTCGAAACTAGTTGGGTCATCATCTCATGATGCAATCCTCACTCCCACTATCATAGAGAAACCGAAGTATCTCTCAGGTGGGTGAGGAACCCTACTAGATCGGCGGAGAGGCTGAGGTTCGTTGGTAACTATTGAATCCTTTGGTTCTATCAAATCATCTGCTATAGTTTGTATAGCTAGAACCTTTCCAGTTCTACATAACAGACCTTGCCTCGAGCTTGTCCGGATTTTGCTTTTAGACATAGCCCGGACAACCCCAAATCTTAACCAACTTAAGATATGGGCTCTTCCCTTTCCATATCACATATGAAGTGGTAGGCAACAGATTTGATTTGAACTCTATTCAATAGGTATGCAACTTCATAAGTGCATAACTCCCAAAAGGAAATAGGAAACTCAGTAGTACTCATCATAGAGAACACCATATCATATAGGGTGTTATTGCTCCGCCCTGATATACCATCGTGCTATGGTGTATACGGAGGAGTAATGCTGAGAGAGAATCTCATTCTCCTTTAGAATAGTCCACGAATTCCATGCTCAAGTATTCTCCTCCTTGATCTCATCATTGGACATAATACTTATACCCGTATTGGTTCTCTACTTCTTACTTATATTCTGTGAATATGTCAAAAGGTTCGGACTTGTGTTTCAACAGGAACATATGACTGAATCTTGAGAGATCATCAGAGAATGTAATGAAGTACTAAGAACCGGTCTTGGCATGTGTAGATGGGGGACCTTACATACATCAACATGTATCAATCCCAAGAGTTTACTAACTCTTTCTCTGTTTCCAGTAAACGGAGCTATGGTCATCTTATCTTTGTGACATGACAGGCAAGTTTCACAAGATGTAAATTCAAATTGATTTAAATATGCATCTATATGTAACTTCAGCTAGTCGGGTCGCATTGATATGACCTAGTCTACAATACCTCAAGAAGAATTCGTTCATTTCTGAACTCTTCCTCTTGTGTGTGTTCTGTATACTAAGAACTGTAGTTTGATTTAGAACGTTAATGCTTTTAGATAACGTGCATGATCCGATCAACTTTTGATATAGGAAATGTTCAAAACATAATCCATCAATACAATATTATATCCTTTCTTTATTAAATAAAGAGATTGATATGATTTTTTATATCAGGTTCGGTATCTAATAGCATTTGTTCAGAATCAATGTATTTGGAAATACAGGGTGACAGTGACCAACAGACTTGGCTGCAACACTTGCACCGTTTTCTGTCTCATGAAACTTATCGTCCGTTTTCAGTTCTTTACCTTTCTGTAGCCCGTGTAACAGATTACATATGCGGGATCCTGATCCGGTATCACATACTCAGGACGTAAAGAATACTGAGAAACAGTTCTATGTAACGAACACACCCGAAGAAGATGCATCAACATGCACTTTCTTCGTTTGGGCGGCACGGGAAATCTGGTATTCCCCAATTTCATGCTCTGTCTTATAACAATTATAAGTTGGAGCGGGACCAACGTTCCCCAGCTCAGTATAACAAGCGGGTTCGGTCAATACATCCGTATTATTATCTTGATTAAGGCGTGATATGGTCCCTACCTGGAGAAAGAGAGAAGAAAACACTCTGCGTGCGCTCTTGCAAGAATAGATTGGTTATTATTTTATCTAATCAGGATGGCTCCCACTGTTTTTATCAAATCTTCCTTCAAACCCTAAAAGGAAAGACTAGCCGGGATTAATTACACACTACAAGTTCGCCAATCTTTCAGCCAGGCCAGTGTCGGTACTTTGAGGGAGGACCCTCGTGCTTTCGCATGAACCTAATTAATGTAAACCTCGTTTTCCCAGAGGCATAATCTCGTTAACTCCTTTCTAAACACCTACTTGATCGGCTAATTGTAATGTGTAAAACTCTCCCAGGAGTAACTCTTACTCGCAGCGGGTATCGGGATCCAACTATCTCATAGAAGGTATGCAATCTCATTGCAAATTTCAACACTTGAAATTCCCGATAATTTTTCCCCAAACGATCTATGACCTTGACAAGGTCAACAAACCATAGACCGTAAGTCAAGTTCAACCCGTCATTTCTTGATTGAATCAAACCCACCCGCACGACCCTTGATAAGGTCAACAAGGCCATACGACTACCCTAACCCAATCTGCATCATATGCATATGCAGATAAATACTGGTTAGCTACCGCACACTGCGCCTTGACAAGGTCAACAAACGCAGCACGAATATTAAGCAGGACTTATCTTAAATGACGGAGGGCAACGACAGGTTTTTCTGAAAACCTATTGCGTAATGAACTTGATATCGTTGTACAATCAAATGATTTTAAAATGGAGTGTTTTTTAGGCTTTTCTAGTTTTGCTAAAGGGGTCACTCCCGGTGAAGGGATCGTCGGCCCTTTTCTCGTCGAATGAGGTGCAGGATATATCATATATATCACTGTGCAAAACAGAAACTATTGAAGCAATCAAAAGACAAACCGAGTGTGTAGCATCTGCCAGTTATTGCTAAAGGGGTCACTCCTGGTGAAGGGATCTCGGCCCTTTCCTCATCGAATAAGGTGCAGGATATATCATATATACCACTATGCAAAGCAAGAACTGTAGCTACCTGATTTTATTTTTGAAATTCGATTCCACAACATCTTAGGTTTCTTTTTCTTTCATTAATCATATTAATAAAGTTCCATCATTTAAGTTACCTAAACATCACAGATAAATACGACATACACTTATGCCATCCGCATTCGCCTCGATGTCCCCTCATGCACCGTTAGGTTAGGTAACTAACGGCAGAGCGGGGGCAGGGCTAGCGCAGGTGTAAAACATAAATAACGTCTATATAATATATCATATGTACTATATACAGTATTTATCACAGAACATCTCACATGATCACATCACAGATAACGCAGCAGAAAATACCATATGAAATATTGGATATACTAGGACGTCCGTGTTTTTAATACGAGCCAGTATAAAACACAGATTCCAAGGTCGTGATGAATAGCCAAACCCACACCCCTAGACCCCTACGAGAGCGGCAAGCAACCCTACCAATTCTAGAGTTAGGAGACCCGGACTCGACTCCTCGAGATGGTCTCCCACTAGACCCTAGAACCTGGCTACTTGTGCTCCCCTCCATGGGTCTATCCTAGTGCGGAAAAGTAAATAATATACAAATGGTGACATCATCCGCAACCTGGAAGTGCCCCAATAAAAGAATATTACATACAAGTTTTTACATGAATGAAAATGAAAAACACTCATCTCACATAAAAACCCCCGGCTATTCAAACACGACGATCCAATATAACATATCCAGCAACACATAACATCACATGTCATCAACATAAGTAAATATGCCCATCCCAATTGTCGTTGACATATAGCAACGAAACCGGCGATATCACATATTACACTTACGGTCGCAGAAAAGAAAATATAAAACTACAACAGTTGGAATCCGCAACCTCTTTAGACATCGCATGCCTAATCAAATGAATTCCTTAGATATCGCATGCCTAACAATTATAAACCCCGCATTTTAGTCTCATTATCGAAAACACTTTTCAATATCAAGTCGGGCAATTCAACAAGATTCCCGACATTTTGATCGAATGCTCGTCGCAAACTTTAGTAGGCAGCGGCACCCCCGATGCCGTCGACGAAGTGCACCAAGGCGGAACACCGCTACCGCGAGCATCCGAGCGGATACTTTTAGCGACGGGGTTCTCCTACAGTCACTTGGTCGGGGCCACGGGGTGTAGCTGTCTATTAAGTTTACCGGCGAGTATCCGCGTACGCTACGCGATTGCGACGGACTTTTGATCGCATCAAAATTCCGTGGCAACCGATCAAGTGAGACTAAACTGCTATGTTTATAACAATCATTCAGTTGTCTCATAACTATTTGTGGATTCCAAATATTGTATCACATTCCAGATAAATAGAAAATGTTAAACTTTCCGATCGAACAATCAAACACCCAATTTTTCCCGAAACAGATCAACACATGAAATAGGTTTAAAAACATTCACTTCATGCCTCAGTACCAACGGTCCAGCCGTAGAAGGGCCAAGCCAACGCCTCACATGTGGCACGCCGTACTGCCCCAAACCCTAAGGTTCAAAGGGCAGTTCAAGACGGTCACATAATCGAGTTAAGGTTTGTTGTCTTCTAGAGGGTCCATCGCGTTACTTGCACTACTTAGAACGTCTTTAAACTACGGAAAGATCCAACACTTGGAAATTTCCCGATAGGGGAAAAAGTGGGTATTTATATCCCGTCAAATCTTTTAACATGTTCTAAAATATCCGGAAAAACAATAACGAATTTAAAATTCCCGATCGAATCGACGATTACAAAATAAACCCCAGAATACTCAACACTTGAGTCAGATTAAAAATACCCATAAAATAGTAACTACAGAGACAAAAATTACTGTGAAAAAATCCGTCCCTAATACCCTTAAATTGCCGCGGAACCGCCGCTAAAGGTGGGTAATCGCCGTGGCTCCGCGGCCATCTTGAGGAATTAGGGGCTCGTTTTTCACCATAATTCTTATTTTAGCCTGCTGAATTTTTTTAGGTATTTTTAATTCTGGAAAAACCCAGATTTTAAAAAATGACCAGAGAGGGGTGTATTTCGTCGTATTTGGGTTCGATCGGGGTTTTGACTTCGTTAACACATCGCCTAATGCTCTAGCTAGGCTCTGATACTACTGTAGGGTTTCTAGGCATACTAATGAGGTTCCATAAGGCATCAACCATGCCAAATTCTAATTTTTCCGGTGCCGAGAAACCCTAATGCGATCGTTAACTAGAGTTTAGGCGAAAACAAATGCGAATAAACAACTTTACTCTAAACTGAATGGAAATACAACCTTTGTAGATCCGGTCCTCCACTTCCTTAGCTCCGTGATGATGTCCCTCCGCTGCGATCATCGGATCCCGGACTCTAGCGATGGTTTCGTCGAAGAAATGATCGGGCTAGGTCGTCGACTTCGATGCCGAAGATGATCTACGTCGAGGCAACTCAAGATCAAGCTTCAACTTCACCAAGTCATGAAACTTGTGAAGAAAACACGCTATACTACATGGCAACTGGTAGAGGATGAAGAAATAGAAAGTGGGCTCACTTTGGATTTGGATTTCTCACTCTTTTTCTCATGGCACCATTGAAGGTAGCAAGTTTCATTCTTCTTGAAGAAGAAGAAGAAGAAGAAAGAATATGATAAGAATAATGAATAATAGAAAATAAAGTGATTCTTATCATTATGCAACCTTGGGTTAGTTTAACAAGTGTAGAGAATAAACTAGAGTTAGGTGAATGGTTAGGTTAAGCAAAAGAAACAAAATGGTTGAACTTTTCAAAGCTTCATGAAGCTTTAAAGAAAATCCAAAGTTAGCCATCATTTTATTTCTTGCTAAAATGAATAAATAAATAAAATAAATAATCAAGAAAAGATAACAAAACCCTAACCATTCACTTAAATATGGTTTAAAGTAAACATACACCCAAGTTTGCATGTATCATCAAACATGATACAATCTAGTGCACAAAACTATATCATATATACAACGTGCACAACAAGTGAGAAAATCGATCTTAAGTGAACCAATATTAGTTAATGCAAAGTAATATATCAAATATATTATTATACATTAAATCATTAAATCAACACTTGATTTAACGATCCGGTCATATCGCATATGACCGACTAATATCCAATGTATCGACTTATCGAATCAATCCTCGATTCGATAACTAGGTTATATCGCATACAACCAATCGATACATTCATTGCGAGAATAGAATATGGTATCACATACACGCATTATTCTCGGTGCCGCACATATCTCATATGCACTCCTATTTCATTTCGCTTGAGCCAGGAAACCTCTGTGTAGGACTCTAAAGACTCGTCAATATGCCTGCTGTAGGTGATGATCATATCAAACACCCACAAGACGCAAGCGGTCTGCTAAACGTAACGGCCACCCGGGTATTGAGCGATCAGAAGATCGATGAGCAAGCCTACTCATACTCCTGTGAATCCAACCAGTAACACTTACCGTACAGTCCGGTCTGTTCGTCTGATATGTCGCATATCTCTCCTTGGGGTGGTAAACGTCAGACCCCAGCTGCTCGATAAGTCGTGTCGATATGAGGTCTATAACAGTTCGAGAAACTACTGGTAACACTTACCAGTAAATCTCAGCAACCCTGGCCAGGGATTTCCGGTTATAGCCAATCCAACACAGCGCAACATCAACTCCCTATACCGGGAGAGACGAATCCCCTCCTATCGCTCATTGCCTCCATGTGATTTGGGACTGTACCCAAAAACCACCATTTTGCACGCCCTCTTGGACGTGGTAAGGTGGAAATGAAAGCACAGTGGGAATCACACAAGACTCTATGACGATCTCGGGTCAACAGACTACTCTGTACCAGTGTCACCAGAGAACTGCCATCTGACGTGAGGTATAATACCATCTGGGAGTTCTCGGCGAGTCCGTCCAATGTACCCAGTCTCCACTGAGCACTCGTATATCATCTCTGATGTCAAACACTAATGGATATGGGATCATCCATCGCCCATCTGTATGGGTCGAGAAGGTACACGCTAGTCTACTCTGGTATATCGATGCCCCGTCTCGATACACCCACGACTAGGGACTTTGAAGGATGTACTTATAGACTACCATGTCCCTACTAGTATGATCCGCATCATAGTCCAGGTAGTCAAGTACACATCCTAAGGGCTTTACCAACATGTAACAGAGATACAATCAGTGTACATGTTAAGGTAAAGAGTAACCAGATAGCATACTATCATATCAAGCAAGAAAGTCATCCCTATATATGTCCAAGCATCCACTACAATATACATCCTATGTATAGTAATGGCCTCTAGGGCATACATATAACTAACAGCATCTGTCCAGACCTTCGATACACGGTGCCATAAATCAACGTGGCATCTTCAGAGAGGTGGACGGATAAAACCAAATAGCATCTGCCCCCAAATGCAGGCAAGACGTTTGTCTTTTCCGGCTTTCGGCGGTAAACAGATTCTGGCATGCCCGGTGGGACATTTTCCTCTTTCCACTCCACACTTCGTGTGTCATGTTCGTGATCGAATCATGGTTTAATATGGTTGCCCCTAGATTCGAGGTACTAAGATTTGGTGTCTTGCTCCGCGCAGAAGAGATGATGACATCGATGGCTTCCAACAGCACCAATTGCAGCAACAACTCCCACTCCGTCCCTGCTGGAGGAGTGAATTATTGGCCCCAAGCAGCCTCCATCTTCACAATGCCAGTGGAACAGGTGACTCAGGCCACCACTAGACTGTTCTTCGGATCCATGATGCCGCCAATGAGCTTTAATACTTCATTGCCATCATAAGAATTCCCAAAGTAGTCGGTCTTTGATCGGCTTGTAGGGTTGCTAGGCACGCACACAAGGGTCTACGAGGCATCAACCATGCCCGATTAAAAATTTAGCCGTGCCGAACAACCCGAATACGGAACTTTAAACTAGAGATTAGGCGAAAACTAGCATGCTAAACACTTTAACACTAAGTGAGAGGGATTACAACCTTTGTAGATCCGGTCCTTCACTTCATATGCTCCGTGTTGTGGTCCCTTCGCTGCGATCATCGGGATCCGGACTCTCGAGAGATTCCACGAAGAGAAAGATGCAACCTTTGCTTCCGATCTTCGATACTAAGATGATCTACCTTGAAGTTTCTTTAACACAAGCTAACACTCATGAAATGATGTGAACACTCTCATCTAAATGGCAAGGGAAGATGAGGATGATGAAGTAGGATTTTTGCTCTCTTTATTTATCTTTTTCTCATATTTATTCATCACTTTTGAAAAATCAAGCAAGGTTTTTCATGAAAGAATGAAGGAAGAAGAAGATGAACATAATAAATAAATCCTTTTGTGATGAATAGGAAAAGGAGATAATGATCAATTATGCAACCATGGTTCACTTAACCATTGTAGAGATTTGACTAAGGTTAAAGGTTTGGTTAGGTTAAGGAAATATCTAGCATAATATCTTAACAAAGACAAAGAAAGAAAGCTTCTAGAAACTTCTAGAAAACCTTAACCCTAATCAAACCCTAACCATGTTTAATCTCTACTAAACAAGTTGCATTAGTTATCATATCATGTTACAATATTATATATCACATATATAATATTTATCGTAACAAAAGAAAATAATACAATTAACATATATCGCATATATATCAATGTATTAATCCGGTGAGAAAAAGAATCTTTTAGTGAGCTAATATTAGTTAATGTAATTTAATATATCATATATATTATTATTCATTAAATTATCGAATCAACACTTGATCCGACAATCCGGCTATATCGCATATAACCGACTAATATTTATCCGTACTGATTCATCGAATCAACACTTGATCCGATGACCCGGTTGATATCAAATATCGCGAGAATAGAATACGGTATCTCATATCGTATTATCCTCGGTCCCGCACATATCACATATGTGCTCCTACTCCGTTTTGCCTGAGCCGAGAAACCTCTGTGTAGGACTCTAAAGAATCGTCAATACGCCGGCAGTAGGTGATGATCATATCAAACACCCACAAGCTGCAAGCGGTCAGCTAAACGTAACAGCTACCCAGGTATTGGGCGCTCAGAAGATCAACAAGCAAGCCTGTACATTCTCCTGTGAATCCAAACAGTAACACTCCCATACAGTCCGGTCTCGTCGTCTGATATGTTGCATATCTCGCCTAGGGGTGGTAAACGTCTGACCCCAGTAGCTCGATAAGTCATGTCGATTTGAGGTCTATAACGGTTCGAGAAACTACTGATAACACTTACCAGTAAATCTCAGCAACCCTAGCCAGGGATTTCCGATTATAGCCAATCGAACACAGCACAACATCAACTTCCTATACCGGGAGAGACGAATCCCCTCCTATCGCTCATTGCCTCCATGTGATTCGGGACTGTACCTAAAAGCCACCTTTTTGCACGCCCTCTTGGACGTGGTATGATGGAAATCAAAGCACAGTGGGAATCACACAAGACTCTATGACGATCTCGGGTCAACAGACTACTCTGTACCAGTGTCACCGGAGAACTGCTATCTGACGTATGGTATAATACCATCTGGGTGTTCTCGGCGAGTCCGTCCAGTGTACCCAGTCTCTACTGAGCACCCGTACACCATCCTTGATGTCAAACACCGATGGATATGGGATCATCCATCGCCCATCATATGGGTCAAGATGCGTATACGATGCCCTGTCTACTCTGGTGTATCGATGCCCTGTCTCGATACACCCTCGACTAGGAACAGTTATAGGATGTACTCGTCGACTACCGTGGCCCCACTAGTATGATCTCATCATAGTCCCAGTAGTCGAGTACATATCCTAAGGGCTTTATCAACATGTAACATAGAGACAATCAGAGTACATGTTAAGATAAAGTACAACCAAATAGTATACTATCATGTCGAGCAAGAAAGTCCTCCTTATATATGTCCTAGCATCCACTACAATATACATCGTATGTACAGTAATGGCCTCTAGGGCATACATATAACTAACAATCTCCCACTTGCACTAGGGCCATCTGTTATGGTATCGCATACCCAACAATTAGCTGTGGTTGAAGTATCTCATACTCAACCATCCCATAAAAGTCTCTTCTGGGAAAAAGGCCTTTGTGAGTGGATCCGCGCTGTCGTCCTCTGTGTCTGCTCTCCTAACCTCCATCTCCCTGGAGATCAACCATCTCCATGATCAGGTGATGCAGCCTAAGAATTATATCTGGATTTCTGATGGGACGGTAGTTCCTTGGCAAAAGCCACAACTCCATTATCACACAATGGTAGGAACGAAGTTCATCTTATGAACTTATATATGTCCAGACTGCCTCTTTGGTAGTATCCTTGGTAACGATTTATCTTGCCTTTAGTCTTATAGTATGTCACGGTATCTAGCTTGGAACTCTTCCAACATACCGTCCCTCTACTGAGGGTAAAGACAATGCCTGCGACTGACATTCAGTCGTCCTTATCACCCTGGAACCTTTCCAGTGATTCTCCCCAAGATGGATTGATACCATTTCACTACAACTAGTGAGTATCCTAATATCCAATTAGATCTATCTCATAGATCCAAAACTCAGGATTTAGGAGGTATCATTTTGATCCTATATGGAGAATCTTTGTGATAAGCGGAGATTGACCGAGCGTAGCACAGGAAACTCCTTTCCTATCAAGAGTATGTCATCCACGTACTCTACGAGGATCACCACCATACTCCCTACTACCTTTTTGTATATACAAGGTTCATCTACCATTTTGATGAAGTCAAACTCTTTGACTACCGCATCAAAACAGATGTTCCAACTCCGCGATGCCTGTTTTATCATATAAAACATCTTGCACACGTTTCCGCTGCTCCCACTGTCTACGAAGCCTTCTGGCTGTGTACTTATAGACGCTATCTTTTCTAAAACATCATTTAGAAAAGCAGTCATGACACCCAACCACCAGATATCGTAGTCGTGGTATGTGGCCGTGGCAAGTAGGATCTGGATGGATTTAAGCATAGATCCTTAGAAAAGGTTTCAACATAATCCATACCTGGTCTTATGATGCAAACCTTTAACAAGTCTAGCTTTGAAAGTCTCAACTTTTCCATGTATACCAAATAATCTTCTCAAGATATACTTGCTCCTGATGGGGATTTAACCCTTCAGATAAAGCAACCAAAGTCCATACTTTGTTTGTGTATAAGGATTCCATCTCTGATCGATAAGCACCCAACCATTCTTACAAAGTCCCACTCCTGATGGCCAGCTCGAAACTAGTTGGGTCATCATCTCATGATGCAATCCTCGCTCCCACTGTCATAGAGAAACTAAAGTATCTCTCAAGTGGGTGAGGAGCCCTACTAGATCGGCGGAGAGGCTGAGGTTCGTTGGAAGCTATTGAATCCTTTGGTTCTACCAAATCATCAGCTGCATTTTGTATAGCTGGAACCTTTCCAGTTCTACATAACAGACCTTGCCTCGAGCTTGTCCGGATTTTGCTTTTTAGACATAGGCCGGACAACCCCAAATCTTAACTTACTTAAGATATGGGCTCTTCCCTTTCCATATCAAATATGAAATGGTAGGCAACTGATTTGATTTGAACCCTATTCAATAGGTATGCAGTTTCTTAAGTGCATAACTCCCAAAAGGAAATAGAAAACTCAGTAGTACTCATCATAGAGCACACCATATCAAATAGGGTGCTATGGCTCCACCCCGATACACCGACGTGCTGTGGTGTATACGGAGGAGTAATGCTGAGAGAGAATCTCATTCTCTTTTAGAATAGTCCAGGAATTCCGTGCTCAAGTATTCTCCTCCTTGATCTCATCAAAGGACATAATACTTATACCCGTATTTGGTTCTCTACTTCTAAATTATATTCTGTGAATATCTCAAAAGGTTCGGACTTGTGTTTCAACAGGAACATATGTCTGAATCTTGAGAGATTATCAGAGAATGTAATGAAGTACAAAGAACCGATCTTGGCATGAGTAGACAGGGGACTTTCATACATCAGCATGTATCAATCCCAAAAGTTCACTAAATCTTTCTCTGTTTCCAGCAAACAGAGCTGTGGTCATCTTATCTTTGTGACATGGCCGGCAAGTTTCACAAGATGTAAATTCAAACTAGTTTAAATATGCATCTAAATGTAACTTCAGCCAGTCGGGTCGCATTGATATGACCCAGTCTACAATGCCTCAAGAAGGATTCGTTCATTTCTGAACTATTCCACTTGTGTGTGTTCTGTATATAAAGAACTGTAGTTTGATTTAGAACGTCAATGCTTTTAGATAACGTGCCTGAACCAATCAACTGTTGATATAGGAAATGTTCAAAACATTATCCAACAATACAAAATTATATCCTTTCTTTACTAATAAAGAGACTGATATGATTTTGTATATCAGGTTCGGTATCTAATAACATTTGTTCAGAATCAATGTATTCCGGTAATATAGGGTGATAGTGACCAACAGACTTGGCTACAACACTTGCACCGTTTTCTGTCTCATGAAACTTATCACCCGTTCTCAATTCTCTACCTATCAGTAGCCCATGTAACAGATTACATATGCGGGATCCTGATCCGGTATCTCATACCCAGGACATAAAGGATACTGAGAAACAGTTCTCTGTAATGAACACATTTGAAGATGATGCATCAACATGCACTATCTTCGTTTGGGCGGCACGGGAATTCTGGTAATCCCCAATTTCCTGCTCTGTCTTATAACAATTATAAGTTGGAGCGGGACCAACGTTCCCTAGCTCAGTATAACAAGCGGTTTCAGTCAATATATCCGTATTATTATCTTGATTAAGGCGTGATATGGTCGCTACCTGGAGAGAGAGAGAAGAAAACACTCAGCGTATGCTCTTGCAAGATTAGATTGGTTATCTAATATATCTAATCAGGATGTCTCCCACTGTTTTTGTCAAATCTTCCTTCAAACCCTAAAAGGAAAGACTAGCCGGGATTAATTACACGCTACAAGTTCGCCAATCTTTCGGTCAAGCCAGTGTCGGTACTTTGAGAGAGGTCCCCCGTGCTTTCGCACGAACCTAATTAATGTAAACCTCGTTTTCCCAGGGGCGTAACCCCGTTGACACCTTTCTAGACACCTACTTGATCGGCTAATTGTAATGTGTAAAACTCTTCCAGGAGTAACTCTTACTCGCAGCGGGTATCGGGATCCAACTATCTCATAGAAGGTATACAATCTCATTACAAATTTCAACACTTGAAATTCCCGATAATATTTTACCCCTAGCACTTATGACCTTAACTAAGGTCAACATATCATAAGCACTAGTCAAGTTCTACCCGTCATTTCATGATTAATCAGACCCATCCTACATGACCCTCAACTATGGTCGACATAATCACATGAATGTCCTAACTAATCGCATCATATGCTGTGTAGGAAGACATCACTTAGCTACCGTACACTACGCCTCAACTAAAGTCGGCATACGCAGCACGAATACTAAGTACTCTACTTCCTAAAAAGACGGAGGGCTACTACAGGTTTTTATGAAAACCCTTTGCGTAATGAACTTAATATCGTTGTAGAATCGAGTGATTTTAAATGGAGTGTTTTTGAGGCTTTTCTAGTTTTGCTAAAGGGGTCACTCCCGGTGAAGGGATCGTCGGCCCTTTCCTCATTGAATAAGGTGCGGGATATATCATATATATCACTGTGCAAAGAAGAAACTATAGAAGCAATCAAAAGACAAACCGAGGATTTGCAGCATCTGCCAGTTATTGCTAAAGGAGTCACTCCCGGTGAAGGGATCTCGGTCCTTTCCTTATCGAATAAGGTGCTGGATGTTCTACAAGGAACACCACTATGCAAAGCAAGAACTAGAGCTACCAGTTTTTAAACAAGTTTCTACAACATCTTAGGTTTCTTTTAGTTTCATTAATCTCATTAATGAAGTCCCATTTTTATTATGCACGAAATCTGCAATATAACATATATCTCATATATATAATATAAACATTCATCACAGGCAGTAATATGATCTCATCACAGAACATTGCAGCAGAAGAACATATATGAAATATTGGATATACTAGGACGTCCGTGTTTTCAATACGAGCCTGTATAAAACACGGATTCCACGGTCGCGATGAATAGCCAAACCCACATCCCTAGACCCCTACGAGAGCGGCAACTAACACTGCCAATTCTAGGGTTAGGAGACCCGATCTCGACTCCTCGAGATGGTCTCCCACTGGACCTCAGAACCCGGTTACTTGTGCTCCCCTCCTTGGGTCTACCTAATGCGGAAAAGTAAATAATATACAACGGTGACAGCTTCCGCTATCTGGAAGTGCCCTAATAAAAGAATATTACATACAAATGAATTTTACATGAATGAAAAAGAAAAAAACTCTCATCTCACATAAAACCCCCGGCTATTCAAAACGCGACGATCCAATATAACATATCACAACAACACATAATATCTCATATCATCAATGTAAGCAAGTATGCGTATCCCGATTGTCGTTGATGTATAGCAACGAAGCCGGCGATACACCACATACTACGCTTACGGTCACAGAAAATAAAGTGTAAAACTACAACAGTTGGAATCCGCAACCTCTTTAGACATCGCATGCTTAACCAAATGAATTACTTAGACATCGCATGCCTAACAATTATAAACCCCGCATTTTAGTCTCATTATCGAAAACTCTTTTCAATATCAAGTCGGGCAATTCAACAAGATTCCCGACGTCCTGATCGAATGCTCGTCGCAAACTTTAGTAGACGGCCGCACCCTCAGATGCCGTCGACGAAGTGCACCAAGGCGGAACACCGCTGCCGCGAGCACCCGAACGGATGCTTTCGGCGACGGGGTTCTCCTACAGTCATTTGGTCGGGGCTAAGAGGTGTAGCTGTCTATTAAGTTTACCCGGCGAGTATCCGCGTACGCTACGTGATTGCGACGGACTTTTGATCACATCAAAATTCCGTGGCAACCGATCATCTGAGTCTAAACCGCTAGATTTATAACATTCATTTTAGTTATCTCATAACTACCTGTGGATTCCAAATATTGTATCACATTCCAGATAAATAGACAAAGTTAAACTTTCCGATCGAATAATCAAACACCCAAGATTTCCCCAATATATCTCAACACTTGAAATCAGTTTAAAGACATCCATCATATGCCACAGTACCAATGGTCCAGCCGTAGAAGGGTCAAGCCAACGCCTCACATGTGGCACGCCGTACTGCCCCAAAACCTAAGGTTCAAAAGGCAGTTCAAGACGGTCACATAATCGAGTTAAGGTTTGTTGTCTTCTAGAGGGTCCACCGAGTTACTTGCACGACTTAGAACATTCTTAAACACGAGAAAAAATCCAACTTTTGAAAAAATTTCCGACAAGGGAAAAAGTGAGTTATTGATATTCGTTCGAACTTTTTAACAGTTTCTAAAATTATCCGGACAAAACTAAACAAAGTTATAATATCCGATCGAAACTTTAAGTCCCCAATACAACCCAGATAATTCAACAGTTGAATAAAAAAATAAAAATTTCCAGAAGACTCAGCACTTGAAGACAAGAATTACTGTGCAAGCCACGTGGTGTAACTCACCATAATGGCCGCGGATCCGCCGCGAAACCCAGGGTGGGGCGGCGGTTCCGCGGCTCGTTTGTCGAGTTATCAACACGTGCTTCACAGTAACTCATAGAATTCCCTGCTGAATTTTTGGGCAATTTTAATTCACAAAAATCCAAATTTTCAGAAAATTTCCAGAGAGTGGGTTTTATCGGGTTTTCCGGGTTCGATCAGACTTTAAATTTCGTCTAGACTTCGCCTAAAGCTCTAGCTTGGCTCTGATACCACTGTAGGGTTGCTAGGCACGCACACAAGGGTCTACGAGGCATCAAACATGCCCGATTAAAAATTTAGCCGTGCCGAACAACCCGAATACGGAACTTTAAACTAGAGATTAGGCGAAAACTAGCATGCTAAACACTTTAACACTAAGTGAGAGGGATTACAACCTTTGTAGATCCGGTCCTTCACTTCATATGCTCCGTGTTGTGGTCCCTTCGCTGCGATCATCGGGATCCGGACTCTCGAGAGATTCCACGAAGAGAAAGATGCAACCTTTGCTTCCGATCTTCGATACTAAGATGATCTACCTTGAAGTTTCTTTAACACAAGCTAACACTCATGAAATGATGTGAACACTCTCATCTAAATGGCAAGGGAAGATGAGGATGATGAAGTAGGATTTTTGCTCTCTTTATTTATCTTTTTCTCATATTTATTCATCACTTTTGAAAAATCAAGCAAGGTTTTTCATGAAAGAATGAAGGAAGAAGAAGATGAACATAATAAATAAATCCTTTTGTGATGAATAGGAAAAGGAGATAATGATCAATTATGCAACCATGGTTCACTTAACCAATGTAGAGATTTGACTAAGGTTAAAGGTTTGGTTAGGTTAAGAAAATATCTAGCATAATATCTTAACAAAGACAAAGAAAGAAAGCTTCTAGAAACTTCTAGAAAACCTTAACCCTAATCAAACCCTAACCATGTTTAATCTCTACTAAACAAGTTGCATTAGTTATCATATCATGTTACAATATTATATATCATATATATAATATTTATCGTAACAAAAGAAAATAATACAATTAACATATATCGCATATATATCAATGTATTAATCAAGTGAGAAAAAGAATCTTTTAGTGAGCTAATATTAGTTAATGTAATTTAATATATCATATATATTATTATTCATTAAATTATCGAATCAACACTTGATCCGACAATCCGGCTATATCGCATATAACCGACTAATATTTATCCGTACCGATTCATCGAATCAACACTTGATCCGATGACCCGGTTGATATCAAATATCGCGAGAATAGAATACGGTATCTCATATCATATTATCCTCGGTCCCGCACATATCACATATGTGCTCCTACTCTGTTTTGCCTGAGCCAAGAAACCTCTGTGTAGGACTCTAAAGAATCGTCAATACGCTGGCAGTAGGTGATGATCATATCAAACACCCACAAGCTGCAAGCGGTCAGCTAAACGTAACAGCTACCCAGGTATTGAGCGCTCAGAAGATCAACAAGCAAGCCTGTACATTCTCCTATGAATCCAAACAGTAACACTCCCATACAGTCCGGTCTCGCCGTCTAATATGTTGCATATCTCGCCTAGGGGTGGTAAACGTCAGACCCCAGTAGCTCGATAAGTCGTGTCGATTTGAGGTCTATAACGGTTCGAGAAACTACTGATAACACTTACCAGTAAATCTCAGCAACCCTGGCCAGGGATTTCCGGTTATAGCCAATCGAACACAGCACAACATCAACTCCCTATACCGGGAGAGACGAATCCCCTCCTATCGCTCATTGCCTCCATGTGATTCGGGACTGTACGTAAAAGCCACCTTTTTGCACGCCCTCTTGGACGTGGTATGATGGAAATCAAAGCACAGTGGGAATCACACAAGACTCTATGACGATCTCGGGTCAACAGACTACTCTGTACCAGTGTCACTGGAGAACTGCTATCTGACGTATGGTATAATACCATCTGGGAGTTGTCCGCGAGTCCGTCCAGTGTACCCAGTCTCTACTGAGCACCTGTACACCATCCTTGATGTCAAATACCGATGGATATGGGATCATCCATCGCCCATCATATGGGTCAAGATGCGTATACGCTAGTCTACTCTGGTGTATCGATGCCCTGTCTCGATACACCCTCGACTAGGAACAGTTATAGGATGTACTCGTCGACTACCGTGGCCCCACTAGTATGATCTCATTATAGTCTCAGTAGTCGAGTATATATCCTAAGGGCTTTATCAACATGTAACATAGAGACAATCAGAGTACATGTTAAGATAAAGTACAACCAAATAGCATACTATCATGTCGAGCAAGAAAGTCCTCCTTATATATGTCCTAGCATCCACTACAATATACATCGTATGTACAGTAATGACCTCTAGGGCATACATATAACTAACACGGCTCGCAACCGCCATGGCCCCTCTCAACGGGTCATCCAAGTCTGCCGCCTCAGTCTTCGATAGGCTGAGCCAAAACTCCACTGGGCCCATAAAGAGACCCACAATACCTGAAGGGGTTATCCCGAAGCGGATAGCTATTCCAGCTCTGGTAAATGAAGTCATCAAAGGGGCTTCTCCTGCTAAGGGATCGGTCTTCGCAAGACTGGCCGTTCCAACTCCTTCTACAAGTGAGGTCGTTACAATTGCTTCCCCTATTTGAAAGTCAGTCTTCGACAGGTTAGATGTTCCCTCTCAACGGATGTCAGTCTTCGATAGGTTGGCACCAAAAACAGCCTCTCATCAAAGCAAGGGGCATGACAAGGTCGCTTCTACAACTGAGGTGATCCCATCCGCAAGACACGCTCGACGTCGCCACTGGCGCCGAATGAGGAAAGTTGGGGGCAGTTCCCCCTCTTGACTTACCCCACCAGCTCCAATGGTGGAAATTGACACTGTTATTCCAACCGGGAACAGCTTCGAGCTGCTTAGGAGGGTGCGCAAGAACTCTCCAACTTCCATCTTGAAGAAGTCTCCTCCGCCTGTCGAAAACACAACACAGGTGAATACGGAACAGCCTCCTCAGCGGTTGTCCTCCAAGATCTACAGAGTTTGGTGAAAAGTCCAAGGCTCTGTAATTGGCAAAGATTGCTCTCGCCGGCTGTAAAAGATGAAGGCTCGGCAGGAGGAGGACCATCTCTCTGCCATAACACGAAAGGTATCGTCTGCATGGGTGCCTGCCGCAACGGCCCCCTCAACTTCGACCTCCCATAAGAGGAGATGGCCGGAGAAGATCTCCCTTCCTGCGGCAATTTTCAAAGGCAGTGGACCCAAACACCCCAAGTCTGGGGGCATGGTTGTGCATACCGTCTACATGGCATCCGGAAAAGAGGATAGTCGTGGTTCCATGAGTTATCGACCACTCACACGGTCTGTGACGAAAGCTCAGGAGCAACAACAAAAGCTCCAGGAGATGTTGACAAGGATGGCCGCACTTACTGGGCAGAAAGTAAGCCCGGAAGCATCGTCGGAACAACGCCAGGAGCAGGAGACCGACACCGAATTCCTACGGAGGATTCTTGAAAAGAAAGACAAAGAGGCCGCGGAACAAGAGGCTAATATAAAACAAATGGTGCTTCTCTTCCAAGACATGGTGGGGATGATGATCCAACCGGATCCTCCGGCCGAAGACCCTCCAATAATCTTTAAAGATGACAGTGGAGAGACATCAAACCCTCCTCCGGCTTTATCAGCGGCCAGAGAGAAGACGATCTCCAAAGCTACCCTTGATGACTACATAGCTCAACAAATACGAGCTCATCAAGCGAACGAAGCGGCATGACAAGTCGTCAGAACTGGGCGACCTTATCCAGGCTGGTACGACCAAATTAAGTACCAGCCAGGATATACGATCCCCAAATTCCATGTGTATAAGGGGACGGGCAATCCACATCAACACGTTTCCCAATTCAGAGCTTTGTGCGGTAATACTGGGGGCGATGAAAAACTGTTGCTTTGCCAGTTTGTTGGCAGCTTGTCGGAGACGGCATTTGAATGGTACTCCGAGCTCCCAAATGACTCTGTCAAGACAATTACGGAAATGGAACTACTGTTCACACAGCGGTTCGCAAGCGCAAGCGAGCGCACCCCAATCACGGCATTAATCAATTCCAGAGTGAAACCGGGAAAGACCTGGGTTCAATACGCAATTCGGTGGCGTAACTTATGATCAAAATGTGAACAGCGCATAGAAGAAGCTCCTGCTGTGGGCATGTTCATTGGGACCCTTGATCCTCAGACAACTATATCCCAGTTTATGATGTTCTTCAAGCAGACCACCTTCCAAGCCTTGATTGACCAACTAGTCCAAATGGACCAGATGGGCCATAGGCCGTCATCTTCAACGACAGATCTTCATAATGAAAAAGGCAAAGGGAAAGCGACCTTCGTCGCCAACGCTCAACAACAACCGAGTGATCCGAAACCGGTTGTTCGCCAAAGCAACAAACCAAGAACTCTCGAAGAAAAGTTGAGACGTCTTTACTCGTTCCCCCGGGATAAAATGAAGAGATTATTAGAACTGGCGGTGTGCAACAGGCTCATCACTTTGCCGGATCCGAGATGCCCACTGCAATTGGGCGACGTCAACCATCCTAATTACTGCCCCTACCACGAATAGTAGGCTACCCAATCGAAAATTCCCACATCTTTAAAAACTGGGTCGAAGACCAGTACCAACAGGACAAGTTCGCGCTGTCCGAAAACTGGAAGGTAAACCCGCCGCAGTAGCACGCTCCTAAAAAGGTGGATACGCCGAGGGCATCATGCTCATTTGTAGAAGAATCTCCGTGGGAAGTGGTCCTTTCAGCTAAAACTAAAAGAATACTGAAGGATCTTCAAGCATGTCTGGCGATTAGGTGGAAAAGCTCTCTGGAGCCTAAAATTATTGACAAAATGCTGAAACCGCACCCAACGCCAAAAGTTGGTAACGATAGACAAAACCTCCAGGCCAAGCCTTCGAAGTCTTCAAAGAAAAAGAAGAATGCCAAGTAGCCCGTCCAGCTCGACGGCAATCGTATGGGTCTGCAGAAATACATCGATACACTGGAGGAATACAACCAAGAGGCACGGACCCCAGTCACACTGGAAGAGTTCTTCAAGTATGTTCTTGAGGACGAAAATAGTGACATTAATGAAGGAGACGATTCTTCGGAAGAACCCGAGGATTATGTAGCGAGTTGCCACATGATCTCTCCCTCATCGATAAATGGCAAAGAGGCTCCTGTCGTAGAGAAACTGGGGGCAGATCTAGAAACAAAACCAATTAAACCGTAGGATGACCTCATCGACAAGCTGCTGAACGAAGCTCTTCAAAAGAGAAAAGATGATCGACAACGTGAAGTGGCCATTACCGAAAAGGCCAAGCGTCGGTGTCAGGCCGAAAAAGATCCGGTGATGAGAAGCCATAATGTACCTCAACCGGATCAAAGTGCCCTTTCCATCAGCAAGAGCAGAATCAGGATAAGGAAGCAGTTCGCCAAAGCTCTGTCAATGGGAATAAAACAGCCACCTTTCAAAGAAAATACTTCCGGTGGTATGTGCCCCGATGAACAGGATGTACATCCAAACTACTGCTTATATCATTGGAAGGTCACGCACCCTACCGAAAAGTGTAATGCCTTCAAGAAGTGGTGGCAAGGATACGTTGCCCATAGACAACAATTTAAAAGAATGAAGCACAAAGCCCATCGGGAACAGAGAAGCACGACAAACGAGCGTGAAGGAATAGCCGGTAACCGTCATATGGTTGATTCCATCCCGACAAGAGCAAAACCTCAAGTTCTTACCTTCAGGAGTGATTCTGACGAAGAAATAGCCCTCGGCCCTCTCTTCAAGGAATCCACCTCTGAAAAAGAAGAGGAGATGAAGAACTGTGAGAACATTCAGCAGCGTAACTGTACGTTGCCTGAAAAGAATCTCAGACCTTCAAACAAAGGTTCGGGCAAAAAGGATAAAGGAAAGGAAAAAATTCCTGAGGAGATTGCTCTCGATGATAGAGTTGTCGAAGAGCTCACAGCCAAGGACCTGCTCAAGAAGAACAAGGTGGATTACAATGTCCTGGCACATCTGAGAAAGATACCCTCACTATTGAGTATCTTGGATGCCCTTCTCCTGTCTAAAGAGGCATGAGATTCCTGGATCAAGGCGTTACAAGAGCCCGACTAGTTTCAAGCCTTCCTGGCGGAAGAAAAGATGAAGGATGAGCTGGAAGAAGTCCACACGGATGATATCACCTTCAGCGATGAAGACCTCCTTCTCGGAACGTGCGAGCACAACCGTCCGCTGTATATAACCTGGTATTGTCACAATATCAAGATAGGGAAGATCCTAGTCGACAACGGGTCCTCCGTCAACCTTCTCAATGTAAAAGTACTGAATGAGATTCGCATGAATATTCAGCACTTGTCTCGGGATAAAATTACCATCTCCGGTTTTGATTCCCAATCATCATAAACGCTTGGGTCTGTAATACTGACATTACACTTCGGGCTGCTCGTCACTGATATCAAGTTCCATGCCATTGATGCCAAGACTTGCTACAACGCTCTGCTCGGTAGACCTTGGTTACATGAGTACAACATCATCCCTTCTACACAACATCAGTGTATGAAGTATTTCAAGGATGGCCTCGAGTACATAGTCACAGGGGAGATGAACCCATCCTCCGTAAATGAACTTCGCAAATATGAAGATGCCAAGTACATCTTACCATACTTCGAGGACATGGAAAGATGTCACAAACCGGAGAATAAAAAAAAAATCCATCGCTATTATCCTGATATTCAGGAGCGAGACCGAAGAGGATGAAGAGATGGTCTACTCGGGACAACCCCAAGGCAATAGGCCAGGACCATCTGCTTCTATTTTGGTCTTTGGCAGCGACTCTGAGGAAGAGACCAACGCAGTGTTTTCCGTCCGCCTGCCAATCCAGACCTTTGCTGGATCTCACCAGAGTTTACAGATTACCTTGGTCCCGCAGCGGCATGACAAAGAACTTGATGCACTTGATACATACAGCATGCAAGAGCTGCAGACATTCTACGTCCCTCCTAAGCAAAGAGGTGAGAAGGCGATCCTTTTCTACCAATCCACGGAGACTAAAGTAGAGAAAGAAGTATGGCATGGTGCCGAACCTACGCTCGACAGGCTTCAACCAATCTGTCTGCCCAGATACTACGCAGAGGGACTGAAAAGGCTATTGAGACGCCAAGGCATACCCTTCAAACCGACTGCTCGACAAGCCCAGTTCTATAACAAGATTTGGGACGTTCCCGGGACATAGCGGAAGATGCCCAATGGGAGAATGGAGATGACCAGCCTTGGATACGTTTGGTCCAATAAAAGGGAGTGATTCCATGGCTGCCATGTCATAAATAATTCCGGTGGAGAAACGAATGCATTTCCAGATGGTTTTGATGTCAAACCAGAGTAAGATCCCGCCGTGAGAATACCAAGCCCGTCATTCGAAGAACAGATTGACAAGCTAATAAGATAAGCGGGTCAAAAGGTTCGGGATGACCATAGCTGCGAAATTGCCATTTACGAGAAAGCCAGGACGCAACGTATCATTCAGCAGGTTACGGAAGGAGAAGACGATGATGCCCTTCACTCCCAGCCCACTGAGCACTCTCGTGGCAAGAAAAAAGCCCGACGTAGAAGTAAAAGCAGGGTGAAGAATAGGGACGGCGTTCAAAAACAGCGAAGCGGATCTAAGAAGCCGTGCGAGCGAGAAAAAGTCAGCTGGAACCCGTCTTTTATGAAGAAGATGGGTCGGGAGTAATCTTTCCCTCAAGACAAGACAAGGAAAATATTCAACCTTGTCATGAAGTATCAAATGATGACGCTCCCGGAGTCTCGATACCCCAAACAGATGAACGAGGTCCATCACCCGGATTATTGCTCCTACCACCGAATAATGGGACATCCTCTTGAGGACTGCTTCACCTTCAAAGACTGGGTTGAGAATTAGTATCAGCAGGGCAGGTTTGCTCTATTCAACAGTTGGAGGGTAGTCCCACCATGAAAGCATGAGCCGAGAGCAACATACACTGCGAGGGAAAGTCTAGATCAGTATCGAGCTTGGAAACGAGCTCGTACCTGCTATATGATAACATTCTCAAAGGAAGGAGAGCACGAGAATACGAACGACCTCCCCCAGTGCTTCGCAAATGAAGATAAGAACGAGATGATCTCAGAATTTCCACCGGCGCCAAAAGAGTTGGAAGATGGGATACACACCACAGCAGACAACTTAAGAAAAATCGACTTGGGGACGGCAAACGACCCAAGGCCAACGTTCGTCGGTGAGCTGCTGTCTGAGAAACTGGTAGACACGTTAAAGGATGTGCTTATGCAGTATAAAGACTGTTTCGCATGGAACTATTCCAAGATGCCGGGATTAGATCCAAAGATAGCTGTGCATAAACTGGCGATATTGCCAGACGTCAAGCCAATCAAACAGGTGCCAAGAAAAATGCGGCTCGAGCTTGAGATGAGTATCAATGCCAAAGTCAAGAAGCTAATCGACTCCGTCTTCATCCAAGAAGTTCAATACCCTGACTAGATCGCCAATATCATTCCGGTAATGAAGAAAAATGGGACAGTACGCATATGCGTAGATTTTCGGGATCTCAACAAAGCTTGTCCGAAAGATGACTTCCCAATGCCTGTTACCGAGCTGAAGATCGATAACACATCCACTCATGAAGTCTTCTCCTTCATGGACGGATCCTTAGGGTAGAACCAAATCAAGATGCATCCCAAAGACCAAAAGCACACTGCTTTCCAGACCCCAGCAGGCATATTCTGCTACAAAGTGACGCCCTTCGGTCTAAAGAACGCTGGCGCCACTTACCAAAGGGCCATGACAAATATCTTTGATGACCTCATACACGAGATTATCGAATGTTATATTGACGAGCTCGTGGTGAAAAGCAAATCGTACGAAGAGCACTGGGAGCATCTGAAGATAGTGTTCCAGCGCCTTCGGAAGTACAACCTGAAAATGAACCCTCTAAAATACGCGTTTGGAGTTTCCTCGGGCAAATTCCTAGGATTCATCGTACGATACCGGGGTATCGAAATAGACCCGTCAAAAATCAATGCGATTATGGAAATTCCTTCACCAAGAACTCTCAAGCAACTGCGGTCTCTCCAAGGAAAGCTCGCGTATATCCAGTGGTTCATAGCTAACCTCACCGGCAAATGCCGCCCCTGCCGTCATCTAATGAAGAAAGGGACCCCGTTCGTTTGGGATCGCAAATACCAAAGCACACTGGATGAAATCAAGAAATATCTGCAGAACCCGCTGATTGTCAGAGTTTCTCTGTGTTTAAATTTACCGCAATCAAGACGGTGTCACTTGGCAACTAGCCGGTTGAGTACGAGTCGATCCACAGGGAAATGGTGTTCTTTTCTTTAAGTTCTAACGAGTTAAGTCCTAACTTTGGTAGGTTTTGTTTTAAGATCTAAGAATGAGAATAAATTGATATAAAAGCTTGCTATGGTTAGGATTAGGTTAGTTCGAAATAGGGATTCTTCTCACTTCTTTCAATACCATAGTTAAGAATATAGGTGTTAAGGTAATAGTCAACAACGGGGATTAACACGACTAGGAAAAAACTTAGTTTCTTCCTTTTGGTCCTTGTCCGTCCATTCTTAGCTCTTAGCCCTAACATCTGGTTAATTCAACCACAACCGGTCTGTAGGGTGTTTTTCGTCACCCCATTGAGATGGGAATACGCGCGCGCTTGTCAGGCGCATTACAGATTCCCCCTGTCTAGGGTAGGCTGGGGTTTATTGATTGTGGGGATCAAAATCTCCGGCAGCCGCGGACTAAGCTGCCGTTAATTACCCCTCGCCTTCGGAGCGAGGGAACCTCCGATGGACGGGTTAAACCGGTCATGCGAACTCAACGTGCAGTGTGCGTGTGATGTGTTTTGAAAGGGGGTTTTTGGATATGTCGGGAGCCAGCAGAGTTTTTTCTAACAGGGACAGTGTCGTGGAGTATGTCTGTATGCACATATGTATTCATATGTGTATATATATATATATATGTATATATTTATATATATAAAAGAACGAGGGGGAAAAGGCATCCAAAAGATGCGTGGGGCCAGCGCCTTGGACGCTGTACGCCCAGATGCTGTGCGCTCAGGCGCTAGCATGCCATGTGTCGGCATGTGGGCGCTCTGCGCTTGAGCGCAGGGCGCTGTAGCGCAAGCACGCCACGTGTCGGCATGTGGGCGCTTTGCGCTTCAGTTCCTGACGGTCGGGCGCAAGTGCGCCACGTGTCGGCACAGGGGCGACTTGCGCTTGAGCGCAAGTGTGCCACGTGTTAGCATGGGGGCGACTTGCGCCAGAGCGCTGTGCGCTTGAGCGCAAGTGCGCCACGTGTCGGCACTGGGGCGACTTGCGCTCGAGCGCTTGCGCTTTGAGCGCAAGCGCTCCATGTGTCAGCACTGGGGAGACTTGCGCTCGAGCGCTTGCGCTCGAGCTCAAGCGCACCACGTGTCGGCACGTGGGCGCTTTGCGCTCGAGCGCAGGGCGCTGTTGTGTAAGCGCGCCACGTGTCGGCACGTAGGCGCTCTGTGCTTGAGCACTGAGCGCTTGAGCGCAAGCGCACCACGTGTCGGCACGTGGGAGCTCTGCGCTTGAGCGCCAGCGAGGAGAAAAGGCTTTTAGCCAAAAAAGATTCTCGGAAGAGAAATCAGAGTGGAGTTGGACTCCTAAGTGTGTTTTTGGGGTTAATGGAAGGGGTTCTTCTTCTTCTTCTTCCTCTGTTAGCTGGATCTTGAAGATCAAGAGATGTGAGATCTTAAAATCTCTCCTTTTTGGTATCTAAAGACAGATCCAAATTCTCCTTTGTGGGTTTGGTGGTGAAAAACTGTTTTGTTTTTTAAAAGGAAGAGTAAAACTCTTGATTTAATTAAAGAGAAAGAAGAAGGTTTTGGAATCTTGAGGAAGGAGAAAAGATCTCAGATCTAATTTTTTTGGAGAGAATGAAAAGTGTGTTTTTTTATTCATCATCATTTTGCCTTATATAGGCTTACATATTTACATATAGCCCCTTGGGCTTTGCAAAATGGTGTTTTGTCCATCCTATGGCTCATGTGCCATTTCATTTTTGCACATAAGCCATGGGCTTACAAAATATTGGCTTTATGCCCATTTTGCTTACATTAATGCATAAAAAATTACAAAAAAATTATTTATGACATGATTCCGTTGTTGGCATGGGGAGGCTGGCCGCGGGCTCGACTTGGGCATGGGCCCGCTTGACCTAGGCTTGGGCCCACCTAGCTTGGGGGTTGACCTTGACTTTGACTCGGTCAACCGGGGTGTAAATTTTTACCCCAACAAATTGCCCCCCATCAATGAATGTACACCGCACATGTGGGTCGTGTGCATGAAATTGATGGATCTTCTTTTGTATGGAGGCGACTTGTTTTGGTCCCCACTTTTTGGGATACACTGCCCTTTTTACGACATGGACGGTCGGTGCTTGACGCGTCTCCGAGACGGAGTGTCCGTGGTAGACGTTTTCCTGGCCCAGAGTGATCCGGTTCCTACTTTGTAGGAAGCCTGCACTGCCATTTTTGCGACGTGGACGGTCGACACTTGACGCGTCTTCGAGACGGAGTGTCCGTGGTAGACGTTTTCCTGACCCGGAGTGATTTGGTTCCCGATTTGTGGGGAGCCTGCGCTGCCCGTTTTGCGACATGGACGGTCGACGCTCTGATCCAGAACGATTTGGTAGACGTGTCCCCGGCACTGAGTGTCGCTGGTCGACGTTTTCCCGAGGCGGAGTGTCGTTGTTGGACGTTTCCCTGATGCAGAGTGTCTGTGTTAGACATTTCCCCGATGCAGAGTGTCCCCGGCACGGAGTGTCTGCTTGACGTTTCCCCGGCACGGAGTGTCGTGGTTCGACTTTTCCCCGGCATGGAGTGTCGCTGATCGACTTTTCCCAGGCACGGAGTGTCGCGGGTTGACTTTTCCCCGGCACGGAGTGTCGCTAATCGACTTTTCCCCGGCGCGGAGTGTCGCGGGTTGACTTTTCCCCGGCGCGGAGTGTCGCGGATCGACTTTTCCCCGGCGCAGAGTGTCGGTGGTTGACTTTTCCCCAGCACGGAGTGTCGCTGATCGAAGTTTCTCCGGCGCGGAGTGTCGCGGGTTGACTTTTCCCCGGCACGGAGTATCGTTGATCGACTTTTCCCCGGTGTGGAGTGTCGGTGGTTGACTTTTCCCCGGCACAGAGTGTCGCTGATCGACTTTTCTCCGGCGCGGAGTGTCGCAGGTTGACTTTTCCTCAGTACGGAGTGTCGCTGATCGACTTTTCCCGGCGCGGAGTGTCGGGTTGACTTTTGCCCAGCACGGAGTGTCGCTGATCGACTTTTCCCCGGCACGGAGTGTCGCTGGTTGACTTTTCCCCGGCACGGAGTGTCGCTGATCGACTTTTCCCCGGCGCGGAGTGTTGGGTTGACTTTTCCCCGGCACGGAGTGTCGCTGATCGACTTTTCCCCGGCGCGGAGTGTCGGGTTGACTTTTCCCCGGCACGGAGTGTCGCTGATCGACTTTTCCCCGGTGCGGAGTGTCGGGTTGATTTGATTCCGAGGCGGAGCGTAATTCCGGCAGGGAAGGTAGATATCCCGAGGCGAAGCATAATTTCGACACGGGGTAAATTCTGGGACGGAGCATGATTCCGCCATAGAGGTTGTTGGTTTGATTTGATTTGGGTTGACATCAGCATCGCTACACTGGAATATGGTACCAGGAGCGAATCATCATCTGTCTTGAGAAGATTTGGGAACTGGTTTTCTGTCGGCATCTGCATTGCTGCACTGGAATAATGCCAGAAGCAACTCATCATGTGCCCCGGGAGGATTTGGATTTGGTTTTTTGTTTGGCATCTGCATTGCTGCACTGGAATAATGCCAGGAGCAACTCATCATTTGTCTCGGGAGGATTTGGGAATCGGTTTTGTTTTGGCATCTGCATTGCTGCACTGGAATGATGCCAGGAGCAACTCATCATTTTCCCTGGGAGGATTTGGGAATTGGTGGCTTAGGAGACAGGTTTAGATCCCTATCACCTAAGGCTTTTCCATTTTGTGAACCGTAAGGGTCTCACAAAGCATTTTCTCCCTACGGGTCGTAAGGATCCCGTAGGTGTATTTTCTCCTTAGGAGTCATGGGGACTCCTAAGTATGTTGCTCCTTTGTGAGTCGTAAGGATCTCACGCGGGAATTTTCTCCTCACAAAGTCGAGAGGACTTTGTAAGTGCATTTCATTTCTTTTTCTTCTTTTACGAGTTTGCGCCCTTTCGAGTTTTCACAAACTCGCCGGCAGTCCTGCTGTTTTTACTCACGGAGCCCTTTCGGGTTTTCATCCGTGCCCATTTTGCTTGTGGACATACCGTTTTTTTTTGTATTTTTTTTTGGAGGGATCGGGATTGTCTTACGCCCGTGGATTGTATATGGTTTTGTAGGATGTATGATCCAGACCGTAGGACCGGAAAAATTTCAGGACCTTGTTGGCGTCTACCTCGCTGCACTGGAATGTGGCACCAAGAGCGACTCATCATTCGCCATCGGGGTATGGGATTTGGAATTTGGATGGCGTCTGCATCGCTGCACTGGAATATGGTACCAGGAGCGACTCATCATTCGCCACTTGGGGGTTGGTAAGCGATGGCTTAGGAGACAGGTTTAGATCCCTATCACTTAAGGCTTTTCAATTTCATGGGCCATGAGGGTCCCATAAAGGCATTTTCTCCCTGTGAGTCGTAAGGATCTTGCAGGTGTATTTTCTCCTTAGGAGTCGTGCGGACTCCTAAGTGTGTTTTTCCTTTGTGACTCGTAAGGATCCCACAAAGGTTTGTTCTCCTCATATATCATGAGGACACATGAGTGGGTCTTCTCAATGGAGCATAATTCCAAAGGCGGAGACCAGCCGCGTAACTGATGGTTGAAGTGGGGCATGGGTATGACGAGAATTATTTGAGCCCGTGGATTGTATACGGCAGTCAATTTTGGGACTGGCCGTAGGGCTGGGAGAATTTTGAAAATTGGATTCTGGCTGGTGTCTGCATCGCTGCACTGGAATATGGTACCAGGAGCGACTCATCATTCGCCGCAGGGATTTGGAATTTGGTTGGCGTCTGCATCGCTGCACTGGAATGTGGTACCAGGAGCGACTCATCATTCGCCACTTAGGGGTTGGGGAGCGATGGCTTAGGAGACAGGTTTAGATCCCTGTCACCTAAGACTTTTCAATTTTATGGGCCGTGAGGGTCCCATAAAAGCATTTTCTCCGTGCGAGTCGTAAGGATCCCGCAGGTGTATTTTCTCCTTAGGAGTCGTGAGGACTCCTAAGTGTGTTTTTCCTTTGTGACTCGTAAGGATCCCACAAAAGTTTGTTCTCCTCATGTATCGTGAGGACACATGAGTGGATTTCCCTCGTTCCCAGTTTAATGACTTAGAGGTCGACTGTTTCCAGTTTAACGACGTGGTGGTCATCTGTTTCCAGTTTAAAGACTTGGAGGTTTGCTGTTTCTGGTTTAACGACTTAGAGGTCTACTGTTTCCATTTTAACGACTTAGAGGTCATCTGTTTCCAGTTTAACGACTTAGAGGTCATCTGTTTCCAGTTTAAAGACTTAGGGGTCGTCTGCCAGTTTAAAGACTTAGGGGTCGTCTGTTTCCAGTTTAACGACGTAGAGGTCATCTGTTTCCAGTTTAACGACGTGGTGGTCATCTGTTTCCAGTTTAAATACTTAGAGGTCGTCTGTTTCCAGTTTAAAGACTTAGGGGTCGTCTGTTTCCAGTTTAAAGACGTAGAGGTCGTCCGTTTCCAGTTTAACGACGTAGAGGTCGACTGTTTCCAGTTTAACGACGTGGTGGTCATCTGTTTCCAGTTTTAAAGACGTGGAGGTCATCTGTTTCCAGTTTAACGGCTTAGAGGTCTGCCGTTTTCAGTTTAACGACTTAGAGGTCTGTTGTGTCCAGTTTAAAGACTTAGAGGTCATCTGTTTCCAGTTTAACGACATAGTGGTCATTTGTTTCCAGTTTAAAGACTTAGAGGTCTATTGTTTCCAGTTTAACGACTTAGAGGTCATCTGCTTCCAATTTTAAAGATGTAGAGGTCATCTGTTTCCAGTTTAATGACATAGTGGTCATCTGTTTCCAGTTTAAAGACTTAGAGGTCTGTTGTTTCCAGTTTAACCACTTAGAGGTCATCTGCTTCCAGTTTTAAAGACGTGGAGGTCTAATGGATTGATTTGGAATTTTGGGATAGGGGTTGGCATCAGCGCTTTTAACACTGAAGCACATGTGTCAGGACACATGAGTGGGTCTTCCCAATGGAGCATAATTCCAAAGGCGGAGACCAGCCGCGTAACCGGTTGTTGCGGTAGGGCATGGACGTGATGAGAATTATTTGAGCCCGTGGATTGTATACGGCAGTCAATTTGGGGACTGGCCATAGGGCTGGAGAATTTTGGAAATTTGAATTTTGGTTGGCGTCTGCATCGCTGCACTGGAATATGGTACCAAGAGCGACTCATCATTCGCCTTTGTTTTGTTTATTTTTTATTTTGTTTTATTTTTGTTTCACCGCGATTGCTCTATCATTTCAGCTTTTCTTATCACGAAGATCGCGATTGCCCTATCATTTTGGCTATTTATTCGCGGTTGCCCCATCATTTCGGCTTTATTTTCATTTTTATTTTCACTCGCTGATTTTTATTGCGAGTTGCCCCATCATTTCGGCTTTTCTTTACTTTTCTTTTATTTACACATTTTTTGTTTATTTACATTTTTTTACATTCCAGGTTTAACGACTTAGAGGTCGACGGTTCCCAGTTTAACGATGTGGGGGTCATCTTTGCTTATCCCAGATCCTTGAACTTTGATCTTGGCGGAGTTGTGTTGATGACTTAGCTCCGTGGCTTGCCGATACATCCGAGGATTATGAGGTTTTTCCAAGCTTATATTGGTCCTCTGCCCAATCTTTGAAAATATAGCAGTCTTCGATGGTATGACCCACCACTCTATGATATGGGCAGTATACGGGATTACCGGTCATGTTCATTTCCTGTAGACTCTTTGGAACAGGTAGTTGCAGACCGTTGTTCAAGGCGTCTATAAATATTTTGCGGACTTCATCCCACCTGAAGGAGTATACCTTCTTCTTTCTCTCCATTGGAGTAGGTGTCTTTACTGATGCTGATTCTCGAGGCCGATCGGTCTTTGGTTCGCCCTTTTCAGAAAATGACACATGTCTGGAAGGATTAGGTTCCCGAAAGGCTCCGGTCTCCATTTGCATGAAATCGGCGGTCGTAGCTTGACTGTTTGCTAACGCGCCTTTAGACAGTTCTATCTCTCCTGTCTTGTATTGCTTTTCAACCCAATCTTTGAAGACGAAGCAGTCCTCAATGGCATAACCTATCACCTTGTGATAGGGGCAATATTTTGGGTCATCGGTCATATTCGCTTCTTGCGGTCTTTTTGATTTCGGAAGTTGTAGACCGTTTCTTAGGGCGTCCTTGAATATCTTGTGAACTTTTTCCCTTTTGAAGGAATAGACTTTCTCCAGTTTCTCTTTCAGAGGCGATTCCCCCCGGCATATGTGTCGGAGGGACTGGAGGCTGATTGCGGCCGTTTTCCGCGAAGGCGCTCCGCCCTTAGGTTGAAGGGGGTATCAGTTGGCTGCCTCCGGGTATCAATCCCTGGCTTATGAACCAAAATTTGATTCTGCTGTAATTGCAATCGGGCGACTTGGGTCGCGAGATCTGCCACGACGTTTGCCAGCTCGTCGACTTTGGAATAGACCTCGGCCATCTTCTCATCCCTGTCCTGAAATTGCCTTTGAAGCCATTGGAATAATGCTTGCTCTGTAGTTCCAGCTATGACAGCCGGGTAATCTTTATTACCTGAGCTCAATTTCGCAGGAACCACGGGCTCCTCTGGCTTATCGGCCTGAGCGGGCTCTTCATCATTTAGATCGGGCCGATGCTGGGTAGCGTCAACCATATCATCACCATGGCTGTGAAGAAGAGGAGGGTTCGTTTCTTCATATCCGGCCATGTAGACAGTGTGGATAACACATTCAGCCATTCTTTCATCACTGGCAGCTGGTTTCGCGGAGCGGTCCGGACTTTGGAAATTCATAAATTTTAACATGGCCAGAGCCCTAGCCCTTTTGTTGGCTCTATATCTAAGCCGCTTCTGCCTCAGCTTCTCTGCCTTAAGCGCTTGGCAGGCTTCTACTCTTCGGGAAGCCGCCATAGGCTGAGTGATGGGGAGGCTTGAGAAGACGCCCAATTAAGCAGTTGTCGGAGGCGCCGCTGGAGATTGCTCAAGAAGCGTTGTAGCTTTGTTGGTGTTGATGGCCTTGCCCCCAGTTAGGGCCAAGGAAAGTCGTTCAGACACCGACTTGCGTTTGGGTTGGGGCGCCCACGAGATCACCACATTTGGTCTCTTTCTTTTCGAGACCGGTTTGTCTGCCACCGGGGCTTGAGGAGCTTGGATGGCGCCAACTGGCATGAACATAATAGAGCCGAATGGTAGCAGCGGCTCCTCCCATTGTCGCTCGAGACTGTCCGGACAGACCGTCCTGGAGTCTATCTTCATCGTGTAGGAGACGGGAGCTGAGTTCATTATCGAAGACATCGTTGAAAGGTGATTGCTTGAAAATCTGCATGAAAGAGCCATATTTTAGTATAAAAACAGGTATGTACATTGATTGAGCTCGCATGAATGCTTAACCCGAAATATGGGAGGAGAGATTGGTCCCACTGGACGTGCCAGAATCAGTAGGGTGTTTTTCGTCACCCCATTGAGATGGGAATACGCGCGCGCTTATCAGGCGCATTACAGATTCCCCCTGCCTAGGGTAGGCTGGGGTTTATTGATTGTAGGGATCCGAATCTCCGGCAGCCGCGGACTAAGCTGCCGTTAATTACCCCTCGCCTTCGGAGCGAGGGAACCTCCGATGGACGAGTTAAACTGGTCATGCGAACTCAACGTGCAGTGTGCGTGTGATGTGTTTTGAAAGGGGGTTTTTGGATATGTCGGGAGCCACACAGAGTTTTTTCTAACAGGGACAGTGTTGTGGAGTATATGTGTATGCATATATGTATTCATATGTGTGTGTGAATATATATATATGTATATATATAAAAGAAAGAGGGGGAAAAGGCATCCAAAGGATGCGTGGGGCCAGCGCCTTGGGCGCTGTGTGCCCAGATGCTGTGTGCTCAGGCGCTAGCGTGCCACGTGTCGGCATGTGGGCGCTCTGCGCTTGAGCGCAGGGCGCTGTAGCGCAAGCGCGCCACGTGTCGGCACGTGGGCGCTTTGCGCTTCAGTGCCTAACGCTCAGGCGCAAGTGCGCCACGTGTCGGCACAGGGGCGACTTGCACTTGAGCGCTGGGCGCCTGAGCACAAGTGTGCCACTTTTCGGCACGGGGGCGACTTGCCCCAGAGCGCTGTGAGCTTGAGCGCAAGCGCGCCACGTGTCGGTACTGGGGCGACTTGCGCTCGAGCGCTTGCGCTTTGAGCGCAAGCGCGCCACGTGCCGGCACTGGGGTGACTTGTGCTCGAGCGCTTGCGCTTGAGTGCAAGCGCGCCACGTGTCGGCACATGGGCGCTTTGCGCTCGAACGCAGGGCGCTGTTGTGCAAACGCGCCACGTGTCAGCACGTGGGCGCTCTGCGCTTGAGCACTGAGCGCTTGAGCGCAAGCGCGCCACGTGTCGGCACATGGGCGCTCTGCGCTTGAGCACCGGCGAGGAAAAGAGGCTTTTAGCCTAAAAAGATTCTCGGAAGAGAAATCAGAGTGGAGTTGGATTCCTAAGTGTGTTTTTGGGGTTAATGGAAGGGGTTCTTCTTCTTCCTCCTTTGTTAGCTGGATCTTAAAGATCAAGAGATGTGAGATCTCAAAATCTCTCCTTTTTGGAATCTAAAGACAGATCCAAGTTCCCCTTTATGGGTTTGGTGGTGAAAAACTATTTTGTTTTTGAAAAGGAAGAGTAAAACTCTTGATTTAATTCAAGAGAAAGAAGAAGGTTTTGGAACCTTGGGGAAGGAGAAAAGATCTCAGATCTAATTTTTTTGGAGAGAATGAAAAGTGTGTTTTTTTTATTCATCATCATTTTGCCTTAAATAGGCTTACATATTTACATATAGCCCCTTGGGCTTTGCAAAATGGTGTTTTGCCCATCCTATGGCTCATGTGCCATTTCATTTTTGCACATAAGCCATGGGCTTACAAAATATTGGCCTTATGCCCATTTTGCTCACATTCATGCATAAAAAATTACATAAAAATTATTTATGACATGATTCCGTTGTTGGCATGGGGAGGCTGGCCGCGGGCTCGACTTGGGCATGGGCCCGCTTGACCTGGGCTTGGGCCCACCTAGCTTGGGGGTTGACCTTGACTTTGACTCGATCAACCGGGGTGTAAATTTTTACCCCAACACGGTCTAACTAGGGAATCACCGCTATCATGTAGGATAAGGTGCCGTAGTGAGCGGATTATGGTTGCCGTAGTAGTGCCGGTTGGTAAAAGTAGCTTTCGAGATGTTTGCAGGGAGTCCGTATTAAAATTATTTAGGGCAAAGAAAGGAGTGAGAGATTTCCTTCTCTCAAACCTTCCCTATTCTACCCCTAACAAGTGAGGAATTACTCACTCATTAGGAAGATAACAATAAAATTCATTTTTTTATTTTAATAGATGAACTAAATTGCAGATAATAAAAGAATAGATAAAAAATTGCTGGAAGTAAAATTCAGATAAAAAGAATGAGAGATAAAAAATAAAACATACTTTATTGATGACCTCTCAACAATGCATTACAATTGGAATTAAAATTTAGATCTAAGAATTAAAAAGAGGCCTAAAAACTAAAAAGAGGCATCCTCCAAAGAGAGGCACCCTAAAAGAGGCATTGAGCTCTCCTATTTATAGATTGGAAAAACCTTAGGTTTACATTCTGATCCATACATGAAATTACAAAACTACCCTAAGAAAACCAGGTCAAAGCACCGACACCTCCACTGACACGTGCACCGATACATGCACCATACGGCCACGGTTCCGCGGCAGAAAGGCCTGTTTGGCCGCGGTTCCGCGGCCATTTAGTGGGATCTTGGGCTCAATTCTTCAGGGTTGCTTCATGTTGCTTTTACCTTCTGTTTTCTTCACTTGGTTCCTCAAAATCTCTTATATTTTCTTCCAGATTTCTAACAGTGCAGAATGATGTGGACTTTTGCCTTGAGCTTCCCGTTGAAGTCTTGAATCTTGTGATGCCCTTGTGCTTTGTGCATTGAACTGTCTAATGATTTTCATTTGTTTCTTGAACTGGCAGGCGGCATTATACGGATAGTATGCGGAAACCCGTATTTCACTGTTTCTTGGTCATAGTCCCACTTTTGTTGTGACTTTTCATGAATTTCACTTTAAAGAGCTGAGAACCTCTAACCTGCAACATTTAGCAGACATGGATCAAAAGTACCTACTTACATGCAATGTGACTAAGAATGGGCGATATAAAAATGCAAAAATATGATATGAACAAATACTGCCAAACTTATCTTTTGCTCGTCCCGAGCAAAGCCTAATTTTATTCTCAAAAATTCCTAAGCTCACTTTCGCAGGGAACGCGATTGCACTGAGCTCGTGCAACAAGCCGTTAAACCTCTAGGTGTCCCTAGTAGGAGGAGTGTTGTTTCCTAAGGGTTTTCAGCGGATACTACCCACAAAATCCCGTCAAGTTAGCCATTAACTCTAATTCTTCAATTCAGTATTCTAGCAAGAAATTCTATTATTTTCAACTTAGAAATCATCAACCCGTATTTTTCATACTTCGTTTTCATTTATCATAAGATCATATATGTTTTGCCGGTTTATAAAGTTTTCAGCATCTCCTAAGTTTTCCTTCTAAGGTGCAATCTTAACTCAGGAATTTTATCATCTCTACTGAAGATATAAGCCCTATCTTTTATTCCTATCTCTCCTCCAAGCTCCAATTATATACCCTTACGTGTGTGTAATTATCACCTCTATACTTGGAAATTCAAGTCAAGCTATCATACTCTTGTCCGTCTTCCGAAATACTTTTAGTTGGTGAATTTTAGATGAAATTGGTCACAAATCCTTCATGCGACCGTTAATACTTCTTGAAGTACTAAAAGACCGATTACAAAATGTGCTTGCACATTTAGGCGTAATTGCTCGTCTTGCAATACCTAAGGCTTAGCAGTGACTCCTAAACCAGTTGGTCTAAGACACTAGGTGATAAAGCACCCTCGCTATATTTTTTATTTATACTGCCTTAAGTAATTACAAAACCAATGTTCATCTTTTATCTCTTTATTCATCACTTATACTTTTATTTTATTTTCTTTCATACTAAGGATTTTAGACAAGAGCATTTCAAGGTATCCTCTACTATCCCAAGTTTCAAGATGCGTGTAAGTGCGTATAATAGGGTATATATTTTCAGAATTTGGACTTAAAATTCAGAATTAATTTTCAGGCATATACTTCAAATTGAGCTTTCAATACTCTTCGCTTATTTCGATTTAGCAGAAGAACTGAACTCAAAATCTGCCTATTTCTAAATAAATTACAAGGACGTATATTTTCTACAGTTAAACTTTAAGAAAGGTTATTTTTTTAGGGTTTTCAATTTACTAGGTTTAGAATCTAGTTTTTCCTAACTAGTCAACCGTCATATTGAACTTAAATCAAATATGGTCAAAATTGAACTTTTCAATTTTTATAATTTTTAAATTTTTTGATTTTTATGGATTTTAAAATAAGTATGCAAATGCAAAAAATATACACATGAATGCAAATGAAGAACGTTTACCGAGCACACCCCCAAACTTAAACTTGACAGTCCCCTCACTGTCAGGCTACACCAAGAGGGTCAAAATTGTCGGCACTCCCCTTTTTTTATTTTTTATTTTATTATTATTAACAGAAAAGGAAAACAAAATATATATACACAAAAAGGTCCCCCCCAAACTTAAGTGAAACAGTGTTTCCACTGTTTAAGCGTTAAAGTTCAGAGTTAGGGAGGAGAAAAACACAGTATCAAGCTATACAAGGCCTTACACAGGCCGAAAGTTAGCACCAACCATTGAAAAAATTTATCGTTATAATGGTGTGGTTGGTGAAAGAACATGTTGTATGGAGCCAGGAAGAAGTGGAGAAGAGATAAGTGGTGTAAAAGAAAAGGTTTACGTTTCGATTTGTAGAGACGAAACAATAATGGTGAACGAAAACGAGAATGTGGATGATTAGGTATAGGAAGAATGGTCACATTCTCGTATGGGATAAGAAGAAATTATGGTGGTTCGACTTCTTCAGGTGGAGGTTGATTAATCAAAAAATCCGTGTCGTTTAGGAATGCGAGTTCGTCGGCGAAAATATCTTCGAAACTTTCATCGATGGTCCGATCGAACGTTTCAATGTCAATAAGTATCGCGCCAGAATTCAACACACTTGATTTTTCAAAATTATGGAGGTAGGAGACTCGTAAGGCCCATTTACCTTATTCTCAAAAGAGTCTAAATTAAGTTGTTTTTCTAGAATTATCGAACTCAAAATATCAGATTGTGATTCATTAACACTCGCTATCATTAAAGAAAGATTAGAAGAAGAACTAGAGAAAGTGGAAGAAAGAAGTTGAATACGAACTTGAGGGTGGAGATGGAGTGTATAAATTAGCACAATTTGTAATGACCGATATGTAAAAATCGATTATGCTAATCTATCAACCCACTGAGAAATGAGGTCATATCCCTCAAGAGTCGTGAGAAAACATGGGTACGTCGAACTTGGTAAACCAGACATTGAAAATGAAAGTGTAACGGTATCTTGCAAGGTCGGAGCGAGAATGAAGAGAAGTGAGTGAGGAAGGATATCGGTTAAAGATTCAGGAAGGTGCGCGCAGTCAATGAAAGGGATAGAATGAATTGGAAAATCCGACTCCTCAAGTAAAACTGCTTCATTCTCAATAATTTCCTCAATACTCTCCATGAAATTCTCATCAAAATCAAGACGCATATGAAGTTCGGGAGAAACATTTAATGACTCAGGATGATGAATTGGAGAGAAAAATTCAGTCAAATCTGTAGATTCATCATCCAAAATATTCCCAGAGTCGATATCCTCAATCAAGTGAAAATCAATTTTCTTTGACACCTCATCAAAAGAATGGATATTAATCAAATCAGGTTCTAGAGTGGAGGTGTAGAGGTCAAAAGGATTGGTGATGGTTTCACTCATAAGGGGCCCTTCACAATCAGGTAAATCAAACACTATAAAGTCGCACAACTCATTAATCGTTCTATCTTCAACTGGTGAATCATTTGGGACACTTGATAGACATTCAAAAACGGAGTTATGGGATTCAATTAGGGATGGGTAGGTTTGATTTAGAAGGGTGCACAGCTCACTCTCTCCACTCAAATTATCAATCTGTCCAACCGCCTCATCATACATTGGAAAATTTGGAGCTCGTTGGAAACCAGCTACCGGGTCACTAGGTTGTCTGAGGGTGGCCATGGACGCATTCAGATCCATCATCTGTTGGCATGACTCTTCCCTAAAGTCTTCCAACGGCTGTTCCAAACTAGACATGGGTTGTGAAGGAGTTTCAGTAAAATATTCAAATTTGTTTGGACACTGAAAACACCCAAATGGCTGTGTAGAAGCAATGTCCAAGGAAGGTGAAAAAGTTGGGTAGGATGGATATGAATAGAATGGTTGGACAGGAGTAGGATCAACATTTGGATAAGAAGCTGAATGGAATTGTTGATCCAAAGAATTCGCAGTGGTGAAAGGAGTGAAAGATCGGTTATGAGATTGTTCAATATGTTCAGCAATAGACATAGGTTTTGGGGTTACAACTAGACTCTCAAAAGGGGTATCAATATGAGAAGGGGTGAATATTTGAAACGGTTGATACAAAGTGGATTGCTGAGTCCAATTGTTTGTCCTAAACGCGTCTATTCGATCTTTCAAAGAAATTTTGGGCATGGAGGGGTCGTTCAAAATTCGACCAAAACAAAAACCGTAGGAAGTAATATCTAGTTGTGGGTACCAAAGTTCGGCGAGAGTTTTGCAAGATGGGGTACCCATGATGTAATAAGAGAAAGGAGAAGAAAAAGAATGTGAAATTATTTTTTTTAAAATTTTTTTTTGTAAAATAATTGTTTGTTTTTGGAGTTTAGAAATTTTTGAAAGAGTTTTGCAAGAATGTATCCGGACTTATTTCAAACAGTCACAGTTAAAACATGCACAATCAAACCTAGAGATAGGGTCTCCTAAGTCAACTAGACTGCTCCTAACTGTTCCAAAGTGACAAGTTGTGAGATATCCCTCAAATCGCCTCTTCACCGCCAATTGTGGCCAGGTAAGCACAAATGAAGAAAGGAGAGTTCCGCTTACGAATCACCGTGAGACGGGCCTTTTAAAGTTACCTTTCTCACTTGTCTAGCCTAGGCGCCACAAGGTCAAGTTTAGATAAACGATTGAATGCCCACAACCTTCCTCTATCCTAATGAACACGACAGTCCTTAGTTGGCTGAGTCTAGGTTATTTTTAATTTAGCTCAAGAGTAATGCATATGCTTTTAGTAATTTTTGGGGTCTTAGGAAGGGTAATGAAATCCCCACTCAATATTGATTGGTGTTATAGCCCCTTAGATTCCGTATTAATTATGCAAAGCAGTTAACACACAAAAAATCTAAAACACTTGCAAAAAAAATTTTATTTGGCAGCGCAAAGAATCCTGCACAAAAACAATTTATTGGATAAGAGAAAAAGAATCTGTGCAAAGAAGCCTGCAGGAAAATTTTTCAGTGGAGTGCAGAGGAGAGGAGAGGAGAGGAGAAATACTTACAGAGAAAATTGGGTGCTGACGTCACCAGTTGACCGTGGTTCCGCGGTCAAAACCTTGCTTCTGCCGCGGTTTCGCTGCGGATCAGTGAGTTTGGATCTTCTAACTTTGCCTCCGTGCTGAGTTGGTTTTCCTCTACCTGTTCAGATCTCCTGTTTATTGATTTGTTCACTGAATTTGCTCCAGATCTGAAACAGAGTTTGCTCCAACCCTGCACACTTGTACAAAAACCTTTCAAAAATAACAAGATGGTTTTTATTTTTATTTTTTATTTTTTATTTTTTATTTTTTGGTTTTTCAAATTTTATATTTTGAAATTTTTAATTAACTCGAAATTACACAAAGAAAGAAATTACCGTCTCCCCGGCAACGGCGCCATTTGATTGTCGGAGTTTTCTGTGTTTAAATTTACCGCAATCAAGACTGTGTCGCTTGGCAGCTAGCCGGTTGAGCACGAGTCGATCCACAGGAAAATGGTGTCCTCTTCTTTAAGTTCTAACGAGTTAAGTCCTAACTTTTGTAGGTTTTGTTTTAAGATCTAAGAATGAGAATAAATTGATATAAAGGCTTGTTAGGGTTAGGATTAGGTTAGTTTGAAATAGGGATTCTTCTCACTTCTTTCAATGCCATAGTTAAGAATATAGGTGTTAGGGTAATAGTCAACAACGGGGATTAGCACGACTAGGAAGAAACTTAGTTTCTTCCTTTTGGTCATTTTCCGTCTGTTCTTGGATCTCCCTAACCTCCGGTTAATTCAACCAGAACCGGTCTAACTAGGGAATCACCGCTATCATGTAGGATATGGTGCCATAGTGAGCGGATTATGGTTGATTTAAAGGGAGTCCGTATTAAAATTATTTGGGGCGAAGAAAGGAGTGAGAGATTTCCTTCTCTCAAACCTTTCTTATGCTACCCCTAACAAGTGAGGAATTACTCACTCATTAGGAAGATAACAATAAAATTCATTTTTTTTTATTTTAATAGATGCACTAAATTGCAGATAATAAAAGAACAGATAAGAAAATTGCAGGAAGTAAAATTCAGATAAAAAGAATGCAGGATAAAATATAAAAATTACTTTATTGATGACCTCTCAACAATGCATTACAATTGGAATTAAAATTTAGATCTAAGAATTAAAAAGAGGCCTAAAAACTAAAGAGAGGCATCCTCCAAAGAGAGGCGCCCTAAAAGAGGCCTTGAGCTCTCCTATTTATAGATAGGAAAAATCCTAAGTTTACATTCTGATCCATACATGAAATTACAAAACTACCCTAAGAAAACCGGGTCAAAGTACCGACAACTCCACCGACACGTGCACCGACACGTGCACCATACGGCCGCGGTTCCGCGGCCATTTGGTGGGATCTTGGGCTCAATTCTTCAGGGTTGTTTCATGTTGCTTTTACCTTCTGTTTTCTTCATTTGGTTCCTCAAAATCTTTTCTATTTTCTTCCAGATTTCCAATAGTGCAGAATGATGTGGACTTTTGCCTTGAGCTTCGCGTTAAAGTCTTGAATCTTGTGCTGTCATTATGCTTTGTATATTGAACTGTCTAATGATTTTCATTTGTTTCTTGAACTGGTAGGCGGCATTATAAGGATAGTGTGTGGAAACCCGTATTTCTCTGTTTGTTGGTCGTAGTCCCACATTTGTTGTGACTTTTCATGAATTTCGCTGTAAAAAGCTGAGAACCTGTAATCTGCAACTATTTAACAGACATGGATCAAAAGTACCTACTTACATGCAATGTGACTAAGAATGGGCGATATAAAAAATCCAAAAATCTGATATGAACACCGACCGGTACTGACCACTCCGGTCAAGGGAAAGCCCCTCGTCCTGTACACAACAGCCCTTGAAGGTTCGTTAAGCGCGCTATGGGCACAGGAGAACGATCAGGGAAAGGAGAGATTTCTCTACTATTTGAGTCGAGTTCTCCTAGGGGCAGAAAACAACTACTCCCCAATCGAAAAGCATTGCCTGGCATTGATCTTCGTGGTAACGAAGCTCCGACATTACGCCTTGGCACATGAGGTTCATCTCGTATCAAAGGTGGATTCTCTCAAATATTTGATGTCGAGAGCCATATTAACAGGAAGGCTTGCTAAATGTGCCCTCCTCTTGATGGAGTTCTCGATAGTATATCGACCCCTCAAGGCAATAAAAGGCCAGGCCATCGCTGACTTTCTCGCTAAGCATCCGATACCAGCTAATTCACCCTTAAACTATGAGTTGCCGGACGAACACACGTTTGACGCAATCGATGGGGAGAAAGAAGGGAGTGATACCTAATGGGAACTCTACTTCGATGGAGTATCGTCTATGAAGAAGCGAAAGCAAAATACCCCTATAATCAAAGCCGGGGTGGGCCTTATCCTCGTAACTCCGCAAAGGGGGATAATGCATTTCGCCCTTTCCTTAACGGAGCCAAGAACAAACAACGAAGCTGAATATGAAGCTTTGATAGCAGGTCTTAAGATCGCCATTAACATAGGAATTGAAAACCTCCTCATATATGGAGACTCCCAACTGGTCGTCAGCCAAGTGAATGGCGACTATCAAACGTGTAAACCCGAGTTGGTAAAATATGGTGAAAGAGTGGAGCAATTACTGACACAAATCCCCTCCTACACCCTGGAAAGCATACGCGTGCAGAAAATATCAAGGCGGATGCGTTAGCCAAGCTCGCTAAATAACTGGCCGACGAAAACCTCGATGACGTAAACATCATTGTGCAAAGTCGCCGGATTCTCGCACCTGCAGAATATCTCCGAAGGCGTCTAAAGGAGAAGAAGCAACCGAACAAGAGGCCTTCTAATTGGAGGATGAAGAAAAGGCGAAGGATTGGAGAGAAGTCTTCATAGACTACTTCAAATCCCATCGAATGCCCGAAGACGCGTCGTCAAGACATCGGCTCATGAAGCGAGCCCTGTCTTTCGCCTTCATCAATAGTAATCTTTATAAAAGATCGTTCGATTGTCTGTAGCTGAGATGCTTGGGACCAGAAGAAGCAAGAAGGATTGTTCAAGAAAATCAGGATGGACTCTACGGTTCCCATCAAGCTGGGCCAAAGATGAAGCTGAATATCAAAAGAATGGGTTACTATTGGCCCAAGATAATTCAGGACTGCCTCGAATATTCGAAGAAGTGTCACTCGTGCCAAATTCACAAGGACTTCATCCACCGGCATCCAAATCCACTACACCCAACATTGGCTAGCTGTCCATTCGAAATGTGTGGAACCGATATAATCGAGCCCATCGAGCCAACATCATCCAATGGACATCGGTTCATACTAACAACAATCGATTACTTCTCTAAATAGGAAAAAGCAATACCGTTAAGAGAGGTGACGACAGAGAACATCCTCCATTTCTTCAAGATATATGTCATCTACCAGTTCGGCACTCCACGGCGGATCATCTCGGATAATGGGTCGGCCTACAGAAGCCATAAGATTAGTCGCTTTGCACAAAAGCATAATATAGATTGGAGATATTCTTTAGTTTATAATCCCTGAGCTAACGGTCTAGTTGAGGCTTTCAACAAGACCTTGACAAAGATCATAAAGAAAACAGTGTCCAAAAATAAGAAGGAATGGCATGAGAGATTGCATGAAGCTCTCTGGGCCTATCGTACCATATTCAAGCCGGCCACAAACACAACGCCATTTGCGTTAGTATTCGGCACGGAAGCGGAACTTCCCTTGGAGATAGAGCTACCCTCCCTACGAGTGGTGGTTCGGTACGAACTGACGGATGAATAAAATGCCTATCTTCGGCTTGAGGAGCTCGATGCCCTCGATGAAACTCATCTCATAGCGCAGCAAAAACTAGAAACTTGCAAAGCAAGGATGACGCGCTCATACAAAAAATTGACTAGGCCGAGTACATTCCGCCAAGGAGAACTCGTGCTAGTCGCAAAAAGACCTATAATCCCCAATCGTGCTAAACGGAGGAAATTCGAGCCGAACTATGAGGGCTCGTACATCATAGAAAAGGTCTACCAAGGTGGGGCCTACTTGCTCATGGATACGCATGGCGAAAGACCCTTCCGGCCAATAAACGACCGGTTCCTTAAGAAATACTATGCTTAACAAGTCACGGCTCAGGTTAATGATGGATGACGATGCTCGTGTCCGCTCGCTGAGTCTAAACTCTATACGTAATATCCAGCGAAACCTCGCCTCAAAATTCCCTATGGACCGAGATGTCCTTAAACTAACATTGGACTGAGATGTCCTTAAGCTAACAATGGACCGAGATGTCCTTAAACTAACATTGGACCGAGATGTCTTTAAACTAATAACAGACCGAGATGTCCCTAAACTAACAAGGTCGCCTCAAATACGGTGATAGTGGAATGCAAGTCCACAAGTTCCAGCGGTGAGGACTGCAACTCAAATCCCACCGGCAAACAGATAGGTCATATACGCCGAAACTATTCTCGAGAGTTTCATCGTAAAAAAAGGTACTTCCACAAGCGAAATGGTCGCGGATGAAAACCCGAAAGGGTTCCGTGAGTAAAAACAGCAGGACTGCCGGTGAGTTCGTGAAAACCCGAAAGGGCGCAGACTAGTAAAAAAAATTCCATGCACACTTGCAAGGTCTTCTCGACCTTGTAAAGAGAAAATACCTACATGAGATCCTTACAACTCACAAGGGAGCAACACACTTAGGGATCCAAACGATTCCTAAGGAGAAATTACACTTAAGGGATCCTCATGACTCGTAAGGAGTATCCTCCTTATGAGACCTTCACGGCTCATAAGATTCGAAAGCCTTAAATTATAAGGATCTGAACCTGTTCTTAAGCCATCGCATCCCATAGTTTTCCCTACAAACGGTTCAATATTGACCCTTGTATACAATCCACGGCCACAAATAAACGTTTCCTCACCAAGTCCCACCAACGAAGAGGAATGTTCTCATGTGGTGAATGACACTTGTAAGTCCTCTCGACTTATAAGGAGAAAACACTCTTGTAAGATCCTTACGACTTATAAGAGAACACGTACTTAAGAATCCTCACGATTCCTAAAGAGAAAACGCACCTATGAGATCCTCACGACTCGTAGGGAGAAACATCTTTATGAGACCCTCACGGCTCATGAAGTCAAAAGCCTTAGTCGACAGGATCCTAACCCTGTTTGCTAAGCCACTTTTGTTCGAATCGACAAAATCAAATGATGATTCGCTCCTGGCAATATTCCAGTTGTAGCGATGCTGATGCCTAAATCGGTATCAAATTCCAAGTCCTTTCATGGCAAATGATGATTCGCTCCTGGTAATATTCCAGTCACAGCGATGCTGATGCTAAGATTGGTATCAGACCTCGGGTTCCATACTCGCAATAAAAATCAGCAAGCAAAAATGCATATGAAATAGCCGAAATGTTTGGGCAACTCGCAATAAAAATCAGCGAGTAAAATATATGCATATAAAAATAGCCAAAATGTTTGGGCAACTCGCAATAAAAAGCGGCGAGTAAAAGAAAAAATAGCTGAAATGATTGGGCACCGCGAAAAAATAGCCGAAATGATTGGGCAATCGCGACTTTCGCGATATAAAAAGCTGAAATGATAGAGCATTGCAGAAAGAAAAAAAATAAAATGAAACTTTTGCCCTGCAGGTGAGATCACATCGACCAATGTTTACAATCCGTGGGCACAAACGAAAAGGGAACCATATTGTACCACCAGGCTCTGTCAAAGGGAAGCCAGATCTCAATGGCTACATCTACAACCTAGAAATCAACAACGGCGTTCCTTCTCGTTCCAACCATAGGCAGATACGACGTCAGCAAAACGATGCTATGGCAAAGTCCCCTAGTTCCAAATCTCGGCGGTTCACAAACAGCCTAGAGACTACCTCGGAGCCACGGCAAAGGCCCCTAGATCCAAATCTTGACGGTTCACAGACAGCATAGAGACTACCTCGGAGCTACGGCAGAGTCCCTAGTTCTAAGTCTCGACGTCAGCATCCACAGCCTAGAGATCAACAATAGCGTTCTTCCTCCCTCCAGCAGCATACAGATGCGACATCAACAAACGAAGCCATGGCAAAGTTCCTTAGCTCTAAATCTCGACGGTTCACAGATAACCCTGAGAAAACCTCGACATTTGTTGCAATATTGCAGACACAATGTCAACAAACGAAGCAAAGGAAGATTCCTAGCTTCAGGGTCTTGTCGGCAACTCAAATGAGACATGAAAGACCATTGGAGATCATCCTACTCTAGCACGGAGTGGTCATGACTCATCGGGGCTCCCAAACTGAGCCTAACCTCAAGTAAAAAGAGACATGGAATATCCCTAACGCTTGCTCATTCGACGGTAATATCACCTGGAAGATTACTTGAAGACGTCTTTTCCAGCCCCCGAAGGGATTAGAGACACGACAGTCGTGAGGCTGCCCGAACAGCAAGATTGCATATCAGGGAATATATCGGCCAACAAGACGGTGCGACGGGTAAAAAACCCTAGTACCATAGACCCTAATGGACTTCTATTAGTAGGAGTCAACTGTGATGTTATGACACCCTTGCAAGAACTTCTCGATCCGTCTCGACTCGTGAGGAAATTAGTGTCCTTGCTAGAACTTCTCGATTCGTCTCGACTCGTAGGGAAAAGCCTTAGGCAATAGGGATAAGGACCTGTTTCCTAAGCACTGGGGCCCTACAAGTCAGTCCAAAATGGACTATTACATATTATTCACGGGCCACACTCTCCAAAGACGAATATCGACAAGGACGGAAACAACCACTTACGAGTCCTCTCGACTTGTAAGGGGAAAAATTCTCTTGTGAGATCCTTATGACTCTCAAGATAAAACACACACTTAGGAGTCCTCACAACTCCTAAGGAGAAAATACACGTACGGGATCCTCTCGACTCGTAAGGAGAAAAGTCTATATGAGACCCTCACGGCTCATAAAGTTGAAAAGTCTTAGGCAGCAGATCTGAACCTGTCTTCTATGCCATCGCTACCCTGCAAGGAGATCAAGACAGACTATCTACAAGACGTATTTGCTAAAGGGATATGCCAATATGAAATAAAATATGTCTTTTATTCATGAATGCAAGTGAATACAAGATACATTTCACAAAAGAATCGAAATAAATACATGTTATTCATAAATCGCAAGATTACAGTCTACAAAAAAGGGGTACAAAGACGGTTATTGAGAAGGAGGCGTCTTCAACAAATCATCAAGCCGCTCGCGCGCTCCTCTAAATCCTTTCTCATGATCAGCCGCCGTGGCCAACTCCGCTTCCACTTGAACCCGTTGTCGTAAACAGGACAAAAACTTCCCTTCGGCTTCTAGCATGGCAGATTCACAGTCTTGCAATACCCTCTCGGTGAAGTCAAACGTCCGCCTCAGCGTCAACCCATCCGAAATACATCTCTGGAAATTGTCAAAAACAACTTTTAGTTGTGCAGCATTCGCTTCAATCTGGGCGCGCAGTCGGACGGATTCGCTGGAAGTCACCTCATGTTCCTTTCGTCTCAGGGTCACCTCTTGTTCAAAATGGCAAATGAAAGGAACACTATGCTAGATCCAAGCAGCCCGCTGAGAGTTCGAAGTTAATACTTCAGGAGCTGGACGCTGGAGCTCAATCTCGTGCAGGCAAGCCTCGATCTTTCTGCAGTAATCAACCCAAGAGCCGACGATAGCTTCATCATGGAGATTCATGAGTGTCCCCAGCATTGGATTGACTTTCATGGCAAAATCCATAGCAGAAGTGAGGGCCTCGTCATTCAGATCCTCGATGAATTCGCTCAACGTTCGCCGGCTATTTACGATGCCCTTGGAAGACATGCGTTTAGCAAAGGGCCCTGCGAGCATTGGAATGCGAGACTCGAAAGAAGCTGGAGCTGGCGCAATTGCTTCTAAATGAATTAAGGTCAAAACGTCGACTCGGGGAATAAAGAAAACACATCAGCAGTGAAGTATTTTATACCAGCTGTGAAAGGCGGCAGGATGGGGAGTACTGGAGGCACTGCTATTCTCTCGTCTCTTCCTCTGACCCGTGACGCTATGATCAACATGAAGAAAACTTAGCAACAGTACATCTATTCATATAAGAAAGGAAGAGACATCAGTTGAAGAATATACTAACCAATACCAGGAGGCGGAACGACTTCCGACTGTAAGGAGAAATACGGATTCAACACCTGGTATAGATGATCGAAAAGGAATCCTGCAGAGTTGCGACAATATACTGTCAATACAAGGAGGATGGTACCTACAGTAAAATAAGTAAATCGCAAACCCATACCTTCCAATATTTGAGAGGGCACAGAAGAAAGCAAGGGGACAGCGACCGTCAGAGCGGCGACCGAAGACACTTTTTCAGACGGCACAGCCTCAGGGTTAACCGCACCTATACTCAAGACAAACAAAATATCATTAGAAGGGCTGAACAAGATTGAAAAACGCAAAAATAGCGACCCAGCGATTACCTGATAAATCATGGACCGAAATCATGACGGAGTGATCACCGGGTATAACGGCTTCTTCGCTCTCTCTCGGAGGAGTAGACTCCGCGCCCGTAGCTTCATCCCCTGACTCAATGAGGGCCGTCGTGATACTTGCGACACCCGCCGATACCAAGGAGCCACAGGGAGAGAGAGCAGCGGTCTGGACGGTCCCAGATTCCCGGGAAAGAGTAGCCACTTCGGGCTCTGTAGCCGCCAGCGATTCGCCTTCCATCCCATCGTCAAGACTTGGCCCTGCAAGAAATGAGTATATCAGAATTTTAGGATCGAGTTCTAATAAAAAACTGGGTGCTACATTACCTCAAAGTAACTTTCCAGTTTCTACACGAGCCGTGCGTGCAGCCTGTCTATAGGCGGTAAACAGGGCAGCTGGAACATCCGCCAAAGGAATATCAACAGATGGAGTATTACTTGAGCCTGCAACTACGACCAAGATGGCGTCGCGCTCCTTCACTGCACGCTTCCTGAGCTTCCTTTCGGTCTGGGCCGTGAGAAATGACCTCCTCAAGATTTCCGACAGGGGAACTTCGTCATCAGAACCAAGCTCTGCCTCCGGAACCGATTTGGCATCCATCATCGGCTGTTTCAGCGAAGCCTCCTGTGGTAACCCTGGGAGGGCTGTGGTCACGGTAGCTGGTTTCAAGGGTTCTGCTGCATCGCCGCTCGGGATCGGCACTGCATTCGGAATGACCTGAGTTGAGGCAATCCCTGCAACAAGATGAAAGAGAGGGTCAGAGCACGAATAAAAAAGAATAAAGGCATAATGAACTAAATTTTACCAAGGCCTAAAGAAGCACGGAGCCTCTCTTCCTCCTCGAACATCCGGAGGGAAGCCGCGAGACCCTCTTCGGCAGAAATACCTGTGGAAAAAGAAAGCGTCAACACAAACATGACAAAAAGAAAAGAGATAAATGCGGAAGAACATAACTGAAAGTATACCTGATTTCGCGATAGTAATCAGCACCGCTTCTTCGCGAGCTAGTCGCTCGGAAGCTATAAGGGCAGCATGGAGATCAGTATCATCCGCGGGCGCGATGAATAAACCCTCATTGGTCCCGTACTCGCACAAACCCTCGGTATAGGGAGCATGCGGATCCATGCCAAATATGATATCGGCAGAGAATAGCGACTTCTTATTTTTCTGTGAGCGGACACCGGCGACCGATGACAAGAGCTTGCGCTTGACGGGCATTTTAGGGCGACGAGTCCCAACTTCTGCACCAACGCCGGATTCCGGGGACGCTACAGTTACCGTTTCTATAGGAACACGTGGTGAATGCTTCTCAGGGAAGGCGCGAGGGACCACAACCGTAGCAACTTCTCTTAAGGAGGGACAAACGGCATTCCGTCGCTTCAAAGGAACTGCCGGATTACCAGCTGGGATAGCATCCTTATGATCAAGTAATAGCTGCCTCTCTTTCCCGATAACAGCACCTTTCGCATGCTGATACCACGTCACATAAGCATTCGAAGCTTTCGGCACGTAGCTTGGCTCGTTGATGAGAAAGCTAGACTCGGTGTTTAGCCGCATAAAGTGGTGCAGCACGCTGCGGATACCCACTTCCGTAGCAACCGGCTCAACTAAGAAAGCCTCGAGTGGGACACCCTGATCATCACCCGACTGTTGAGCAATACGGTACAAGTTATACCTCATGAACAATGCCGAGGCACCTTTCCTGAACACTAGAAAGCCTGGCCTGATCGAATATAAGTGCAGGATCTCCCGAGCCTTCAACATAGGAGCCCCGTCTTTGAAAGTATCACGCAGCAGTTGCACTGTCTTGGTAGATTCCCTGCCGGTAGTTAAGACTCTGTCGACAAAAGTCATATTATCCCTGACCATACGCGGGCGAAGGACCAGACGTCGAGCCTCTCGCTGCGACAGATCTAATGCGGAAGCGTTAACTAGAAACATGACCCGGGGAAGTTATAACTGTCGTAGAAGCGGGGCCGTTTGTGGACTCCGAAAGCACCAAGCACGTGCATCTCGACCCAGGACATAAAGTAATGCAACGGAAGATGTACACGTTTTACCCCAGGTTGAGTAGTATCTGTTGCTAACCTCAGGCCGTGGTATAGATGAGCCAGCCCCACAATCCCAACAGCCACACGCATCCCCGCAGCCATGTAGTGGACTGGGTAAAAGACTGACGGCCTCATATAGAGAGGGTGCATCGGAAGCATGAACCAATTCAACCACAAGCCAATAAACCCCAGGAAGAATGTCTCTTCATCGACGTCTGAAGCAGCGAGCTCTGTAAAAGGGACGACCGGGGTGTCTGGAATGAAGAAGCTTCTTAAATCTGCTTCCGCCGTCAGCTTGTTATCCAAACCGAAACCGAACGGGTCGTCAAGCTTAGAGAATTTCTCGACTTGTTTTGACAAAACTTCTGGGCGAAGAAAGCGAGTGATAAAGTTTGTGAAGCTAACTCCATGCCCGCCAGACTCTAGAAATAGACTCTTGTAAATGTTCAACACCTTGATTAGACTCGAGAATCGATGTTGAACGACATTCTCCGGGGTAAGGCCCATCACTACCGATTTTGTGGCGTAGATGTACTCGTCGGGGGGTAATATCTCCTCATAATGTTCCCCTCTGAAGGTTAAGCCGGAGATCTCCGCGAACTCCTCCAAGGAAATTGAAACTTCCCGATCCGATAGAAGAAAGGTGTGAGTCGGGATGTTCCATTGCTCCAGAAAAGCTTTGACCCAGCATACATGCGGCACGGGATATTGAAAAAGAGACGCATAAATTGCAGAATACAACTCGAGCTTCAGCAACAGCGACTTCTTGGCCGACAGGATGTATCGAACCCACTGCAGGTACCCGGCTGAATGGCGAGGAATCAAACCAATAATATACACTTGTCCCCAAGGGGGCGACTTGCCTTGACATATGCGTCACCCCAAGATATCCAAAGCCATCGGAGGCTGTACGGGTATTGAATCCATAGAAGGCTGAAGACAACCCTCCGAGGTCTAGTTAACCTCCTCTACAGCGTAATTCAATTAAGGCGAGTCGGCGTAGTGAATTGCTGAAATGGGCTCTGAGGGTACTGCACAAGAAAAACTGCGCCGACCCTGGATAATATGATTGTACCACGACCCCCATAGATGAAGAGATTTCTGCTCTGGATTGTGATCTTTAATGAGCGCGAAAACTTCCAGATCCACGGGCGCGTCAGCGAAGGCGCTCTCTGATTGAACAAAAGGAAAGGAACAATCGAAAGCCATAGTACCTGCATGAAAAAAAGGGAGAGGGTTAGTTGTCAACGCTATAATCCAAATTCTGACACTTGGTACTTTAAAATTGTACCACACTACAATACAGGAGAAAGGGACCAAGGGGGACCCACAAAATAAAAGTGACGGCTCTATATTGATAAGACAGTCACTCATTAAGGAGCAAATCCTAAAAGGATTCTCATTTAATAAGAAACTCATTGGGCCAAGGAGTTGAACTCCCTCGAGAGCAGTGCTCTGCAGACAGAAATCATATTTGTCAAATGTAATTAAGAGGGGAATAAAAATTCCCCAAAATTTTTTAAAGAGCTATGCTCTGTAAAAGTAATGGTACAAGGTAAAACCCCAAGATCTTTAAAGATCTGAAGTACAAATCGTAGAAACTCTAAGAGTTCTTCATCAACAGGTTAAGAAACCCTAAAAAAGATTTTTTTGATCTCTGATCTTAGAAGACCAAAGCTCTTTTTCATTTAACGGGTTAAGAAACCCTAAAAACATATTTAAGATCTATAATCTAAGAAGAGCAAAGCTCTGTCTAATGGGTTCGAGCATAATCCTTACCAAATTTTTGGACAAAATTCTAACTCTAAAAGAGTTTCCTTGGGCAGAGATCTAAGCTCTGAAAAAGAGAATTAAATTCTTAGAAGAACAAAGAAGAGAAGAAGATGAACAGCAGTTATCTCAAAGGCCAAAGGACCTACTTATAGGCTGGGGAAGCCGATCCAACTTCCAAGAAGATCCAACGGCGGAAAAGCAGCCACTACTGCACCCACGTGTGAGCCATGTGAGTGCAACGGTGGGGGGCATTTGTTTCCCCCCAATAATAGAATATCAAGGCTCTGTTCAAAATTTGAAAAGAGGAAGCGCCTCACGTGCCTTGCACGAGGGCGCCAGCTCCGAGAGTTAAAAACTCTGAAGCAGCGCCTCACGTGCCTTGCACGAGGGCGCCAGCACCGAGAGTTAAAAACTCTGAGGCAGCACCTCACGCGTCTTGCACAAGGGCTCTAACGCTAAGAGTTAAAAACTCTGAGGCAGCGCCTCACATGCCCCGCACGAGGGCGCCGGCGCCAGAATTAAAAGTTATCTGCCGTTGAATCAAAAATCCAACGAAAATGATAAATCATCAAAACACAGAATTAAATTCTATTGAGGAAATATTCCTTAAATCTCCCTGAACGAGAAAGATTTGTCTCTGTAAAACAGAGCACCGTTGGATTAAAAATCCAATGGTGATTAAAAAAAATCAACAAGCTGCAGAATAAGCGCTGTAGGGGAAAATATTTTCCCCAATCTTTCTAAACAAGAAAAATTACGCTCTGTAAAATAGAGCACCGTTGGATTAAAGATCCAATGGTGATTAAAAATCACCAAGATACAGAATAATCTCCGCATGGAAAATATTTTCCCAATCTTGTCAAAAACAAGAAAAATATCTTCTGTAAAACAGAAGTCCTTGGATCAAAAATTCAACGGTGGATAAAATCCCTAAATCAATTAAGGATCTCTCAATGAGAGATTTCTTTAACTAAATCAACAAACTTGCCTCCACTATATAAAGGCCCCAAGACTTCAAGTCTTGTATAGAGGAACCCCCTATAAACTTCAAGTTCAAAAAGAAGAGCAAGCAAAAAAGAAAGCATTAAGAGAGAAGAAAGAAGAAAAACTTTCTTCAAGGTAAATAAAAATAATAGAGATCATAGTATCTCATCTGCATATCTAAGGGTTTAACCCTCATAAAGAACATAGTTCTTTCCCCTGGATTCGAGACCCATGAGACAAGTCTCCCACAAATGAGAATTTAATTCTCGTAGGGACGAATTTGTTCTTGGGGATCGAAAATCCAGAGGAGAACAGAGAATTGAACATCTTCAGAAAAATGCACAAAGAAAGAAAACACGTACCCCTCACATGGGCGCTGCCCAAATAAAGAGTGCTTAGCACTCAATGGTTGGCGCTCGGCGCCAAGCGCCTCATGTGCCCCTCACGTGGGCGCTGCTCAATAAAGAGTGTTTAGCACTCAATGGTTGGCGCTCAGCGCCAAGCGCCTCACGTATCGCTCACGTGGGCGCCGCTCAATAAGGAGTGCTTAGCACTCAGTGGTTGGCGCTCGGCACCAAGCGTCTCACATGTTCCGCACGTGGGCGCCATAAAGAGTGTTTAACACTCCATAAAAAACAAAAAAAAAGAGGATAAAGTAAAGGGTGAGAGTCAGAGCTCATATCAATGCTCAGCACTGTTTGCACAGAAAAAGGACTGATCCCAAATAAGTGTTTAACACTTTATTCAAAGACTGAGTGGGCTGAGTCCAAGTTGACCAAAAGTCTCTAATTCAGATCAACCGAGCCCATGTGCTCACCATTTTTCCAAATTGTTCTTAGTCCCAAACACGACTATTGATCTTCCAACGGACATTGGTTCAAGAGTACATCTCCTCACACCTCTGATAAATATCGTTGTAATTCTTCAGCGTCTTCAGAGAGGTGGTGGGTCCCGATAACTAACAACTCTTTAGTGTACTCTCAAATGGACGGCCACATCCCAATACGGACCGCAACGTCCTTAAACTAGATATGGACCGTAAATTCCTTAAACTACAATGGACCGCAACGTTTTTAAACTAACTACGGACCGTAACGTCCTTAAAACTAAAACAATATAGAAACCAAATGCTCTTCTGTTGGGTCTGAATGATCCCAAAAATCCTGTTAAGTAAATCTTTGTATAAAATTAGACTAGCGTATCCTCAACAAACATTTAAGTCGATCTTAATCCCAAAAAAGATTAACGATCCTTAAATCAAACCAAATCCAAATCTAAGAAAATACGGATTTGGACCAATCCACGTCCTACGGGCGACAACATAAATTAGTCTCCGTATACAATCCACGGGCAACCAAAAATAAAACAAACACACACGACATGAAGTGACCTTCTGGAGCAGGAGATAGTGGTTATCACTACGCGGTAACGTAATTAACTGCAGGGGCTTGTGCCTGCAGGGAAGCGCGTCCCCACAATAAAAAAAAAACCCTCGCTAACGAGAGGGAATCTGACAAAGTCTGCTACAACGGCCGCATCCGTCCAGGCCTCCGATAAACGGTGCCATAAATCAACTTGGTATCTTCGGACAGGTGGACGGATAAAACCAAATAGCATCTGTGCCCAAATACAGGCAAGACGTTTTTCTTTCCTGGTTTTCGGCGGTAAACAGTCCTGAGAATCACTTTCGAAGGTAAGAATTTGAGGTTTTTCCCTTCCGAACCGGTACCAACCATATGACAGTTGCCAGTCGTTTCTCCATGTGTCTTCGTCTCACTATTTTGCCGTCAACGAATACGAGCTTCGCGTTTCATCCTCTTGAAGTGTTTTTGATAGACAGCGAATCCTTGCTACCACTTCTTGAAGGCGCTGCATTCCTTGATGGGATGAGTGATCCTCCGATGATATAGGCAGTAGTCTGGATGTGCTTCTTCTCCATTGAGGCATATGATCCCAGGAGTCTTCCTCGCGAGAGGTGGAAGCTTCATCCCTATTGACAGAGCTTTAGCGAACCGCTTCTCTTATTTGATCATGCTCTTATTTGTTGCAGGTGTGCTTTGGTTTGGTCGGTGTACTTTACAACTCGTCCTCGCCGCAGCTTCTTTATCCTGACGCCGACGCTTAGCCTTTTCATATATGGTTGTCTCGCGTTCTCGGTCAACTTTGCTTTTTTGAAAGGCTTCGTTTAACAGCCTCTCGATCGGGTCATCTGGCAGTTCCGGAGATTTTAGCGCCGATTCTTTCCCCAGTTCCTCTGCGTTATTTTCTGACGCTAAAGGAGCTTCTTCGTCATATAACGACGAATGGGATATGGCGTGGCAACTTGCTACACGGTCTTCGGTGTCTTCTAATGAGTCATTTTCCTCATCGATGTCACTATCTTCGTCCTCAAGAATATGCTTGAGGAACTCTTTGAGCGTAACCGGTGTCTGCTCCTTCTGGTTGTACTCCTACAATACGTCAATATATTTTTGTAAATCTGTATAGTTGTCGTCATACTCAGTAGGCTGCACAGGCTTCTTGGTCTTCTTTTTTTTTCGAAGACTTTGAAGGCTTGACTTAAGCGTTTTTCCCCTTGTCAACAGTTTTTGGTGCGGGATGAGGTTTCAGCATCCCTTCGACTGCCGGACATGCTTGTAGATCCTTCAGCATTATTTTGGTTTTTGCTGAAAGAACGATCTCCCATGGAGTTTCTTCCACGAATGAGCATGATGCCTCCTGCGCGTCCACTTTTTTGGGAGTATGCTTCTGGGATGGGTTTACCTTCCAGTTATCAGACGGCATGAATTTCACCTGTTGATACTGGTCTTCGACCCAGTTCTTGAAGATGTAGCAATCTTCAATTGGGTAGCTCACCATTCTGTGATAGAAGCAGTAGTTAGGGTTGTTGACGTCATCAGGTTGCGGAAGATGCCGCGTGTCTGGCAATGTGATAAGTTTATTACGCACTGCCAATTCGAACAGTCTCCTCGTCTTGTCACGAGGAAACGAGTAAGCACGTCCTAGTCTTTCCTCCAATGATGGGTGCGGACGCGCGTTGTTTTAGCGAGCAGCCGGTTTTGGGCCACTCGATTGTTGTTGTGTATTGGCAACGAAGGCCGCTTTCCTTTTACCCTTATTATTTCGAGGGTCCTAATTTGAGGAAGAAGGCCCATGACCCATCTGGTCTATTTGGGTCAGTTTATCTATTAGAGCCTAGAATGCGGTTGATTTGAAGAATGTCATGAACTAAGACACAGTCGTTTGAGGATCAAGGGTCCCGATGAACATGCCTACAGAAGGAGACTTTTCAATGCGCTGTTCGCACTTAGACCACAGGTTCCACCACCGGATCGCATATTGGACCCAGGTTTCTCCCGGTTTTACCCTGGCATTGATTAATGTCGTAATTAGAGTGCGCTTGCTCGCGCTGGTGAAACACTGTGTGAACAGCAGTTCTATCTCTGTGAATGTTTTCACGGAGTCATTTAGGAGCTCCGAGTACCATTCAAAGGTTGTTTCTGACAGGCTACCAATGAACTAGCAAAGCAACAGTTTGTCATCGCCTCCAGTGTTGCCGCACAGAGATCTGAATTGCGCAACATGCTAGTGAGAGTTGCTTGTCCCTTTGTATACATGAAACTTGGGGATCGTATATCCCGGCGGGTACTTGATTTGATCATACAAGCCTGGATATGGTCGCCCAGTTCTGACGATTTGGCCAGTGGCTTCATTAGCTTAATGAGCTCTTATTTGTTGAGCAATGTAATCATCAAGGGTGGTCTTAGAGATTGTTTCTTTTTTGGCCACTGATAAAACTGGAGGAGGGTTTGATATTTTCCCTCTGTCATCCTCGATGGTTATCGGCGGATCTTCGGCTGGGGGTTCTGGCTGGATCATCATTCCAACCATGTCTTGGAACAAGAAAGCCATCTGCTTTATGTTAGCAGCTTGCTTAGCGGCCTCTTTGTCCTTTCTCTCGAGCACCTTTCGCAGAAACTCTGTATCGGTCTCTTGCTCTTGGCGTTGTTCGGCCTCTTTTTTCGGACTTGTTTTCTGTCCAATGAGTGCCGTCATTTTGTTCAACATTTCTTAGAGCTTTTGTTGTTGCTTTTGAGCCTTAGTTATTGGGTTACGGCAGCGTCCCGACCATCAAACAGTGGCCAAATACGAAACAAAAATTTACTGAACTGGCGCTACCATTACCCGATGCCCGGATCTACCTTAAAACCTATACTAGCAAGCAATAAAAAGAAGTTAGAATGGTTATACCGAGTTGATCTGTGTCCTTCGGACTTCAACCATCATCCCCAAGCTCCTAGTGGCTCCTTGATCGAATTTGGTTGCCGATCTTCCTCCATCTACGATGATCCACCTGAGGGAAACGGTGCAAGTTTCAGCCTCGTCGAGCGAGGCAACCGACGCTCCAAGGTTGCTAGTAATGGAGAGTGGAGGTGTAGGAATGTGTCACTATAATTTTCTCTCATCACAATGCTCAATGAGCAACCATAGAAGATGAAGAAGGAGGTGAGGAAACATATGGTATGAGCAACTCAAGAAATGTGCTAAGTCTCCAAGTGAGAATGAGAGTGTAAGCAAGTGAATAAGCAAGTGGAGAAAATAAAATGAGCCAAGCCCAATCAAGAAGTGGCTGCCCCTATTCTCTCTCTCATGTAAAAAATATCTTTTTAATTTTCCAATAAACAAAGCTATGCCCATACCTCTCTACATGTATCAAACCATGCGCATGCCACCTCACTCCTCCACCTCATTTGTGAAACAAATGAATTTCCAAAGGAAAATCATACAAATGAGGTGTCCACTTCTAGAAACTATTCCGTATAAATACGGAATACGGTACACGTATCGAAATACATATACGCGTATTCGTACAAAAATACGAATAGCCAAGAGAGAAAATGAATAGTGAACAATAATAATAGAATAAATATATATAAATACATATATAAATTATTAAATCAAAAGCTGATTTAATAATCCGGCTTAATCCTAAGCCGCTAGTATTATCAACCGTCCGATTAAAGTCTGTGCAGCATGTGCACATATTTAATTGGACACCTGCATGTAGCAACATACGCTATCTACACCATATCTCCTGAACCGTGAAAACCCTCTGTGTAGGACTCTAAAGACTCGTCAATACGCTTGCAGTGGGTTTAACCACAAGAACATCAGCGGTAATAGCTATACGTAACGGCTACCCAGGTATTGAGCAAAAGGGAGGCCGATGAGCAAACTCATCCTGAACCCCTACTGAGCCTGACAGTGACAATATTCATACATTCTAGTCTGTTCGTCTAAGAGTATCGCATATCGAGTCTAGAGGGATGGATAAAATCAGACCCCTAACAACACGACATTTAGTGTCGTCATGAAACCCATCACCACCTGAGAAACTATCGATCCTGAATCGGTAATTCTCGTTTACTGTGGCCACGGATTTTTGGTGATGGCCACCCGTGCACAACGCAACATCAACCCCCAATACCGGGAGAGACGAATCCCTGACTATCCGATCACTGCCTCCATGTGGCTCGAGACTGTACCCAACTAAAACCTGTTTGCACGACTCCTTTGAGCCATGGTAGGGTAGTAATCAAAGCACGGTGGGAACTCACACAAGACAAATGACGATCTCAAGTCGACAGACTAACTTGTACACATGTCACCTGGGAACTGCTATCTGACAATAGGTATAATACCAACTAGCAGGTTCCCGGCGAGTCTGTCCAGTATACTCATAACCCAATGAGCACCTGTATACTATCTTAGGTGAACAAACTAGCACTAATAGCTTGTGAGACCTGGCCGCCACCCCTCATCGGGGTCTCGATCAGTATACACTAGTCTACACTGGAGTATCGATGCCCAGTCTCGATACTCCCATGACTAGGGACGTTTAAGGATGTACTTATAGACCCCCAGCTCCCACGTATATGATCGCCATCATAATGCTGGTAGTCAAGAAAGAATCCTATGAGCTCTATCAACATGTACATGATGATAAAGACAAACCAAATAGCATACTATCATCTCGGATAAGACTGTTCTACCAGTATAGGTCCTCCCTCAATCATCATAATCATCTGTCTACGATTATGATAATTGCCTTGAGGGCACTATAGCCAACAATCTCCCACTTGCACTTAAGCCCAATTATTGCGACGTCACATACTCACAGCCCATGTGATACCGAACACCCAACTTCTCTAGTAATTAGTTTCGCAAATCTCGTTTGTGAAACTATTGTGTTCGAGAAATAGCCTCAGTGAGTTGATCCGCTCCAGTATTTCTATCTTTATCTCTCTATATCTCAACTTCGCGGAGAAAACTATCTCTAGAAATGAGCAATACCTTTCTTAGAATTTTTCTGGATATTTGATGAAACCCAGTTCACAAATGAACTCCAAATCCAGCAAACTTCATAGACTGTATCGTCTACTGAATTTAATCAGTATCCTGGGTCATGCCTTTCCTCAGTATCCGCTTGGACCACCTGTCCAACATACTGTCCCTCAAAAGAGGGAAAACTATAACTCTGACAGTCACTCTGTCATCCAGGTCACCTTGGATGCCTGAAATGATAATCGTCTCCCGAAGGAGGCTGCCGTAATCATTTCTCAAGAACATCCATTTATGTTCAATAACCTCTTCCCAATGTTTTTTCAGGATTGGATTAATATATGTTTATTGTAGCTTGTGCAAAAACAACATCTGGTATGGTACTTGACATTTCATGATTAACTCAATTGCCTAAGCAAGTGATATGCTAATGATGTAGATCCCTTTCCTCTTTATTTTGTAAGACACCTTTAGAAAGAGTGACTCTATCACTTGCAGGTACACCACCATGCCAGGAGTCGTCCATTCTAAAATACCTTTAGAATAATGTCAAAGTACCTAGATTAGGATACTTCCCAAATCTAGATCTAAAACCATAGATCTAGTAACAAGAAATCCTGATATTATATCCATATCCTATGTGGAGAAACAACTTTGTGACAAACACAGTATAACTGATCATAGTATAGGAATATTTCTTCCTATCAAGTGCATGTCATCCTAATACCTGGACATCACTCTCTACTACCTTCTTAGAAGATCCATCTCCTATTCTGATGAAGTCAAAGCCTATGACTGTCATATCAAAAATAGATGATCTATTTCCGCTATACCTTCTTTAGTCTATAAATAGACATAAGCTACTTGCCCACTATGCTTCCGCTGCTCCCACTGACTACAACAACCCTTTGGCAGAGTCATATACAAGTGCACTTCTAAAGCTAGTTTAGAATGATGCTATACTCATCCTCCTGCCGGGTCTTATAGTCTAGAACAGCAGCAATGGCAAGTCTGGGTAAACAATAACCTCCCTGTCACCGTCTCTGAGAAGACCGAAGTACCTCTCGGGTGCCTGAGGATACCCACCAAATCTGTAGAGTGGCTAATGGAATGTCGAAACTAATTGAATCCTGAGATTCTATTAAATCTTCAGTGATCGTTAGTGGTTCTAGAATCACTTCCAGTTCTACCATACACCCACTTCTGTTTTTCTGAAAAAATCCATTTTACTAAAACTATGGCGAGTCAAGAACAATATAAATATTGATCTTCCTGATGGTAGAAAGTTAACCATCGTCAAAGCCCGGGATAACCCATAAAAAGCCATTACTGAAACGTGCCTCGAGTTTATCCGGATTCTAGTTTTAAGCATCAGCCAGACAACTCCCTATACCTTAACATTGTTAAGATATAAATTGATTCTATATATATCTAATATAGAAACAAAAGCACTAGTTTAATTGGAACCGGATTCAAAATCATGCAGCTGTCTCCAGTGCATATCAACCAAATAGAAAAAGGTCAATCAACATTACTCATCTAGGAGTGCATCCATATATGAGTAACCTGAAAAAGAAGCAAGTTCTCAAAACCATTACTATCAATGGAATACCAAACACAAGTATCTATATTTTCGACTTTATCGAAGAATCCTGATACTTCCAATAAATGGTTCTCTACTTTATTCTTATACCTATAACTTCTCAATATCTGGACCTTGCATTTCAACGAAATACCTATCTAAAATTAAAGAAGTCATGAGTAAACTGAATATAGTATGAGTACCAACCCCATTGTCCTAATGGACACCGGACAACATACAATACATTGTATAAGTCCACTAAGTTTAATAACTCAAACCGCTGTTGAATGCACCTTACCTAATCACCAACTGATATAGGTAAATATCTCAGACATTATATCATAAAGTTATATCTCATTTTATAAAATAAACGTACAGATATATCAATTTGAAATTGGTGCATAATAATGGATATTCCAAACCAAATATTTGCTATCCGGCAAAAACCAGATGATTTCCTCAAATATCACCAATTACAACGAATTCCGATATAATGAGGATCTAATCACCCAATTCCTAATATCTTACTCCCACTCACCATCCGTAATAACATACAGATATGAGAAACTGATCTGGTAAAGACATACCCTGGAGTCAGATTCCAATTGGGAAAACAGTTTTCAATTAATATCGCACAGTGAAACTGAAACATGAAAATATTTCAAAAGGGGTTAACTGGTATTCCTAGTAATGCCTCTTTCACTATCCTTATTCATGATAGTAACCATATACTTACCTGTCCTCACTCTAATCCCTTTATTATGTCTTTACTTATTATCTTCTGTACACTTTCTTTAGGCTAATTGGTTTTCTTTCTTCCCTACCCTTCGACACCAGCCTAAGGTTTGGAAGAAGACTATCCAATAAGCACAATAGGTGTACTCTCCTAATCCTAGGAGCCCTCACAATCTGAGAGAAGGTAATAGGAAAAGACATATGAATAATCCTATTCTATTTCTCCTGAACCGGAAACCATTCTCGAATCTGGAACGAATTCCTTCGAGTTCGTATGTAACTATACGATGGCATATCTAATAGGAGTGGATATCCGTAGTGATACGGAGTGTTCTGCAGAAATCCAAAATGGATATGGGAGTGGCAGGGGTATACATGGTTTTGTCGTGAATGATGGTGGTCGCAATTTTCTTTGCCCTTAATTTAATCCCTTTATATGTCTTTACTTATTACCTTCTGTACACCACACTTAGGCTTAATTGGTTTTCTTCCTTCCCTACCTATCGGCACCTGCCTATAGTTTGGAAGAAGACTGTCCAATAAGCTCAATAGGTGTACCCTCTTCTAATCCTAAGAGCCCTCACAACCTGAGAGAAGGTAAAGGGAAAAGACAACCAAATAATCTTATTCAATCTCTCCAGAACTAGAATCCATCCTCGAATCTGGAACAAGTTCCTTCGAGTTCATATGTAACTATACGATGGATTTATCGAATGGAAGTGAATGTTCGTAGTGATACAGGGTGTTCTGGAGAAATGCAAAGGTGATATAGAAGTGGCAATGATATATGCGACACCGTGACATTCCAAAAGCCAAAGTGTTTTAAGAAGGTTCGGTTAACTTGGTTTATGAGTTTTAGTTTAGGGTCAGGTCATGGTCGCTGTCAAAGAGAAAGAGAAAAGAAATACTCAGCGTGCACTCTAAGCTAGATCAGAATGGTTAATCACTTTATCTAATCAGGATGCTCCCACTGTATCCTCGAATTCTCCTCCAAACTTTAAAGGAGAAATAGTCGGGATCATCTAAAATCACCCGAGGAGTAATCACACTCATCAGTGGGAATCGGGATCCAACTATCATCACATGATCACTTGATGGAATACACTCAAGTTACCACATTCCAGAAGGTATGCGCAAGCCTGGCAAGTTTCCTATATGTTTGAAACTCTTGATGTGATTTTTACCCCTAGGACCCAAGTGACCTTGACACAGTCAACAAATCAAAGAGTCCTAGTCAAGTTCAACCCGTCATTATCCAGGATTGCATTAAACCCATCCGTACGAGCCCTTGACACAGTCAACATGGCCGCACAACTGTCCTAACCAATCGCATTAATATGCCACAAACAAGCACTACTTAGCTACCGCACACTATGCCTTGACACAGTCAACAAACGCAGCACGAATACTAAGCAATACTTGTAAGAAATGACAGAGGGCTATGGCTGGTTTTTAGCGAAAAACCTTTAACGTAATGAACTTGATATCATTGAAGGAACCGAGTGGTTATACAAATATATAGTGGCGAAAAACCTTTGCTAAAGAGGTCACTCCCGGTGAAGGGATCTCGGCTCTTTCCTCGTCGAATGAGGTGCGGAATATTCCAAACTGAATACCATGATGCAAAGCAAAAATAATCGACTATAGCGAAGTTATTGCGTTGACATAAACTTCTGCCCAAGGGGTCACTCCGGATGAAGGGATCTCGGTCTTTGCCTCGTCGAATGAGGTGTAGAATATTCATAACCGAATACCACTGTGCAAAGCAAAAGAAAACGTCTGTAATGTCTGTTTTTTAAAAACTTGGTTCCAACGACATCATATAGGTTTTTTTTATCCTTGCATTGATAAGAATCAACGCAGTCCCATCAATTAATCACACCAGAAAAGAACGAAAATATTATGTACGTATATGTCATCTGCATTCGCCATTGGGTCCCGTCATCACCCGTTAGGTTACTTAACTAACGACGGAGAGGGGAATGGGCTAGCGCGGGTGCAAAACATATACAACATCTACTAGTATATATATAAATATATATAACAATCATCCCAGGCATGATATAAAGCAATATCACAGAAGCAACAAAGAATGGTGGATAATCTTGGAGCCCCGGGTTTCACTTGAGCCGCAAATGAAACCCGACGTTCCCTGTTGTGTGGATAGCATGTGCAATGATAACCTAGACCCCTACGAGCATGGAAAGTTACCCGCCAAACCCAGAAGTGAGGCAACCCCTTTCATCAACGTGAATGGGCCACCCAGCACTTCACGGAATCCGGTAACTTGAGCACCCCTCCGTGGGTCAACCTACACCCCCTACGAGTGCGGCGAATAGCCCACCAATTCCAGAGTAAGGTCCCCTCCGTCTCAACGCCATGAGATGCGGACCCGTTACCCTCTAGAACCCGGCTATTCATGCACTCCACCGTGGGGTAATCCTAGTACAGAAAAGAAAATAATATACAAGGGTGACATCGACCTCAACCCGGTTATGCCCCAAACTAATAATATACAAACTGGCAGTGACGACAATCCACATGTCTTAGGTGATCAAACTAACACCAATGGCTTGTGAGACCTGCCACCGCCCCTCGTCGAGATCTCGATCAGTATACACTAGTCTACACTGGAGAATCGATGCCCAGTCTCGATACTCCCATGACTAGAGACATTTAAGGATGTGCTTATAGACCCCCAGCTCCTACGTATATGGTCGCCATCATAATGCTGGTAGTCAGGCAAGAATCCTATGGGCTCTATCAACATGTACATGATGATAAAGACAAACCAGATAGCATACTATCATCTTGAGTAAGACTACCGGTATAGGTCCACCCTCAATCATCATAATCACCTGCCTGCGATTACGATAATTGCCTTGAAGGCATTATAGCCAACATTAGTCAGCGACCGAGTTTGCGGTCGGTGACTCACCGAAGCATGGCTCCTTTCTTGCCCATTGGTCATATAGACCGTATGAACGACAATACTCCCAGTCTTGGGGTGTTTGGATCCATCGCCTTTGGAATTTGTCGTGGGCGGTAGAGCTTTCTCCAGCCTCATTCTTTTATAAGAGATTGGAGTTGCAGGAGCCTTTATGATAGGCACCTGTTTAGGAGTAGTCCCCCGTTGTATGGCAGAGGATTGGTCCTTTTCTTGTCGAGCCATCGACTTCTTTTGTCGACGAGGGTAGTTTTGGTCAATCACAAAGTCCTGGACTTTTCTCGAGAACCTAAGAATTTGCGCGGAGAACCGCTAATAAGGCCGCTCCGGCTTTGCCTACATTGTAACTTTTGCAGGTAGGGGTGATTTCTTTAGAACCATCGTTGGGATGTTTTTGTGCACCCTCTTAAGCAGATAAAAGTTTTTCCTGGTTAGAATAGCAGCGTCGACTTCCACCATTGGAGCTGGTGGGGTAAGTCCAGAGGGGGAGTTGCCCCAGCTTCTCTCACTCGGCGCCAGTGGCGACGTCGAGCTTGCCTTTTTGAATGGACCACCTTAGTTTTGAAAGGGTTTCCTCACGCCCCTAGTTTAGCTGAGGAGCTGTAATCGGCGTCATCCTGTTGAAGACCGACATCCTTGTTAAAGTTTGAAGAAGGCCGACCAATCTTTCGAAGACCAACTTTCTGATGAGGGAAGCACTTTTGATGGCTTCGCCTATAACAGGAGTAGGGAGGGCTAGCCGTTTTGGGTTAACCCGTTCAAGTATCACGAGCCACTTTGCGGGCCCGTTTGAATTCTTGCTCAGCCTGTTGAAGACTGAGACACCAGATTTAGATAGCCTGTTGAGAGGGGCCGTTGTGGTTGCCAGTCAATTGAAGACTGACCTTTTAGGAGCTTCTTCTTGTGGTGCTAAGGCACCAAAACTCATAGGTAGGAGTATGGTCCCGAAGAACAATCCAGTAGTGGTTTGTGTGACTTGCCCTACTGGCATTGAGAAAATAGAGGCCGCGTTAGGCCTATAGGTCACTCCTTCAATTGGGGTAGAGCGAGAATTGCTGTCGCATGCAGTGTATTGAGAAGCCGTTGATTTCTCTGCATATGAGCAAGACACCAAGTTTTAGTATCTCGAATGCAGGGACAACCATAGCAAACCACGTTTTTTTCGCGAAACATGACACACGAAGTGTGGATTGAAAAGTGGAAAAGGTCCCACCAGGCGTGCCAAGATCTGTTCACCGCCGAAAAACCGGACCGAGAAGTTGGGACGTCTAGCCTGAATTTAGGGGCATATGCTATTTGGACATATCCACCCACCTCTCCGAAGATACAAAGTTTATTTATGGTATCATATATCGGAGGTTTGGATAGATGCGACCGTTGTAGCAGACTTTATCAAATTCACCATCATTTATGAGGGGTTTTGATTATGGGGACGCTCATCCCTGCAGGTTCCTGCAATTAATTACGTTATCGCGTTTCGATAACCACTTTCTCCTTCTCCAGTAATTCATTTCATGTCGTGTTGTATTTTGTTTTCATGTGCTGCCCGTGGATTATATACAGAGACTAGTTTATGTCGTCGTCCGTAAGGCGCAAATTAGTCCAAATCCGTATATTATAGATTTGGGTTTGTTTTATTTAAAGAACATTAATCTAGTTTGAGATTAAGATCAACTTAAATATATGAGCATTTGGGCTCAATTTATTTTAGCTAAGGATACGTTAGTCTTATTTAAGACTAAGATCAACTTAGCAAAATTTTAATGATCATTTCAATTTAAGATCCAACAACATAGTATTTAGGCTCAGCTGTAAGAAAACTTTTCAGAGAGACTAAATCAATTTGGGCTTAGTCTGCTCGGTCTTTTTTTTTGGTCCAAAAGTGCTAAGCACTTATTTAGGCTCTGGCACTCATATGGGTATCATGTGAAGCCTTCAGTTATGGACGCTACCCAATAGGTGCTAAGCACTTAGTCATTTTGACTGAATATATAGTGCTAAACACTTTTTGTATGGCGTCCACGTGAGGAGCACGTGCGACGCAATCTCATTTATTTTGCAGGGCGCCTACGCGTGTTTCACGTGAGTTGTTTCTGCTGCATATGAAATGCTAAGCACTTTACTTAGCACTCACATGTATTTCACGTGAGGCGGTGGCCTTCTATTTTGAGCGCCCACGTGTTTTTCACCTGAGGCGCTCGGCAATGCCCAATCAGTGCTAAGCACTCAGCCATTTTGGTTGAGTATGAAGTGCTAAGCACTTTACTCCGCACTCACGTGTATTTCACGTGAGGCGCTGGCCTTTTATTTTGAGCGCCCACGTGTTTTTCACGTGAGGCGCTGATTTCCTTTTGTTTTGGGAATCTGTTGAAGGCGTCCATGTAGGAAGCACGTGCGGTGCTAATGTTTTTTTCTTTTTAGAGATTGAATCTCTATTAATGGCATTTTGATCATTAATGATCACCAAGACCTTTGTTTTTTTGAAGATCTGGGATCAAGTTTCCTTTAAGAACTAAGTTCTTATTTTTTTTCTTTTATAAAAACTAAGTTTCTTTTTAAGGTTAAACCTTATTTTTAAAGGAATTGAATTCCTATAGGATAGGTTCTTTTTCTTTTTCGTATTTCTTTTCTGAATCTTTGATTCTCAAGAATAAGATCTTCCCGATGAGAATTAAATTCTCAACTTGTGGGAGACTTGTCCTGTGAATCTCAGATTCAGAGAAAGAACTATGTTCTTGAGAAGGGTTAAATCCTTAGATATGATATGATAAGTAAAAGAGAAGTTTTGAACTTTGTGGTTTCTTTACCTAGGGTTTGAGAGGAGGAAAATCTTCTTCTCTATTGAGAATTAAATTCGCTGTTGTTTTTTAGAGCTTTCTGTATTTTTTTGCAGAAGCTTATGGAGGTTCCCTCTATATCTCTGTGTGAGACTCTTTCTTTTTTTTAGACTTGAGGTCTCGGGTCCTTTATATAGTAGAGGCAAATTGTTAATTAGTTTGAGAAAATCTCTCATTAAGAGATTCCAATTGATTTTATTGGTCTTAAAAATTACTTGGGGAATTTTATCCACCATTGGATTTTTGATCCAAGGATCTCTGTTTTACAAAATATGTTTTCTTATTTTTAAGAAGATTGGGGAAATATTTTCCCGTGTACAGCGTTTTATTCTGTAAAATGGTGATTTTTAATCACCATTGGATTTTTAATCTAATGGTTCTCTGTTATACAGAGCACATCTTTCTTTATTTAGAAAGATATAGGGAGATATTTTCCCATAACATAATTTTATTCTTTTATTTGATAATTTATCATCACCATTGGATCTTTGATCTAACGGCACTGTTTAACAGAGAGTATCCCAATTATCAGGGAAATATCCCCATATGGAATTTAATTCTACTTGACTTTGCTTGGGCGACGACGCTCACGTGTTGTGTACGTGGACGCCGCTTAAGAATTAATTCTTATGTATGATAGGTGCTCCTATGCTTTGCACATTGGCGTCCATGTGAGCTTCACGTGCAAAGCCATCATAGGATTCAATCCTTAGGGGTTGGCGCTGGCGCTGGCACCCTCGTGGGGAGCATGTGAGGCGCTGCCTCATTAAATTTTATCAGAGCTTAGCTCTTCAGTTACGTTCAAATATTAGGGGAACAGGTCCTATGGGAAAAAACCACATCGGGAGTTTCAAATATACAAGAAACCTGCTAGTGTTGTATACCTTCTGGAGTGTGGTAACTAGAGTGGTTTCTATCTAGGTTATCACATGACGATAGTTGGATCCCGATCCTACCGATGAGTAGGATGACTCTTGGGAGATATTTTTCACTCACAATTATCTAACCTATTAGGGGTCTAGAAAAGTATTAACGGGGCTACGGCTCTGCGGAAACGAGTTTTATTTTAATTAAGTCCGTACGATAGCACTGGGAACCTTCCTTATAGTACCAACACTCACTTGGCTTAACGGTTAGCGAACTTGTGAGGTGCGAATGATCCCGACTAGTTTTCCTTTTAAAGGTTTCAAGGAAAATTCGAGGAAACAGTGGGAGACATCCTAATTAGATAAACTAATAGCCAATCTATTTTTGCAAGGGCGCACGCTGAGTGTTTCTTTTCTCTTTCTCCAGATAGCAACCATTTCATGCCCTAATCAAGATAATAAAATGTTTGACTTGACCGAACCATCTTGTTACACAGGGCTGGGGAACGTCGGTTCGTCTCTATCTTGTGACAATTGTCATGAGTATGAGCAAGAGAAGGGGGACTGTAAGGAATCCAGCTAAGCCTATTGAAGGAGAAGCATTCTAATGCAACTTCTTCGAGTGCATTTGTTATTGAAAACTTTTTTCGATCAACCCTACTTCCTGGGTACTAGATGCCGAGTCAGGATCTCATATATGTAATTTATTTTAAGGAATGAGAAAAAGTAGAATGGTTGGACCGGATGATATGCCTCTCAGAGTAGGGAACGGAGCATAGGTTGATGCTATTGCCGTCGGTGAATATCACCTAGTATTGCCAAGCGGCGAAACTATGATTTTGAACAACTGCTACTATATACCTTCCTTGCTATGCAACATTATATCAGTTTCATTACTTGATAAAGATGGATATAACTTTGTTCTAAATAGAAATATCATGAACATTTACCTTAATTAGGTATTGGTTGCAGAAGGTACACTTTGTAATGGTATCTATGTTCTTAATCAAAACACAGTTTTCAATATACAAAACATATGCAAGAGGAAGAGTTCAGATACAAACCAAACCTACTTGTGCTATTTTAGACTTGGTCATATCGGTGAGAAAAGACTAAGTTGTATAAGGATGGATATCTGAATCCGTTCGAATATTCATTCTATGAAACTTGTCAGTCTTTTCTCAAAAGCAAGATGACCAAAACTTCGTTCACCGGACACGGAGAAAGAGCTACAGAGCTCTTGGGACTCATACACAGTGATGTATGCGGTCCTATGTCTATACATGCAAGGGGTGGGCTCTCATACTTCATTACATTCACTGACGATCTCTCTAGATTTGGATATGTGTATCTTTTGAAACATAAATCTGAAGCTTTTGAGAAATTTAAGGAATATAAGAACGAAGTAGAAAACTAGACTGGCAAAAGTATCAAGATGCGCAATCTTGATAAAGGAGGGGAATACTTGAACACGGAATTCCTTGATTACTTAAAAGAAAATGGAATTCTCTCTCAGCTTACTCCTCCGTACACACCACAACACAACGGTGTATCGGAGTGGAGAAACCGTACCCTTTTGGACATGGTCCACTTCATGATGAGTAATACTGATCTGCCTCTTTCATTCTGGGGATATGCGCTTTAAGCAGAGGCATATCTATTGAATCAGGTCCCATCCAAATCTATGCCTAAAACTCCATATGAAATATAGAGTGGTAAGAAACTATGTCTTAAATTCATTACGATATGGAGGTGTCTGGCTTATGTTAAAAAGCACAATCCAGACAAACTCGAGGCACGTTTAGTATTGTGTAAATTTGTGGGATATTCCAAACATTCGCGAGGATATCTTTTCTACCATGCAGAGGAACAAAAGATTGTTGTCTCTAGGAATGCCACCCTTTTGGAATGGCGATTTCTTTCAAAAGAAACCAATGGGAGCATGGTGGAACTGGAAAAGATTCCAGATATACAAACAACAACTGAAGATTTGGTAGAACCACAGGATTCAATAATCCCAGACGAACCTCAACCACTCCACAGATCTTATAGGATTTCTCATCCATCCGAGAGATACTACGGTTTTCTCATAGATGGGGATCGAGAGGATTGCATCTTGGAAGAAGATGATCATACTAGTTTTGAGCAGGCCATTAACAGTAGGGACTCTGTAAAATGGCTTGATACTATGAAATCCGAAATGGAGTCCATGTACACCAACAAATTTTGGATTTTGGATGTTGCTCCTCCTGGGGTAAAACCCGTTGGATGCAAGTGGATCTTCAAAAAGAATATTGATGTAGATGGACAGGTGGATAAGGTTAGACATGTTAAAAAATATTTTCGTCAAAGAGTAGGAGTGGACTATGATGAAACTTTTTCTCCAGTGGCTATGCTGAAATCCATTCAGATCCTACTTGCCATTACTGCATACCATGACTATGATATCTGGCAGATGGACGTTAAAACAGATTTTCTAAATGGGAATTTAGAAGAGTGCATTTATATGGACCAGCCGGAAGGATTCATAGACAGTAGGAGCAGCGGGAAGGTGCGCAAATTACTTAAATCCATTTATAGATTAAAGCAGACATCACAGAGCTGGAACATCTGTTTTGATGAGACAATCTAGGAATTTGACTTCATCAAAAACAAAGATGAACCATGTATCTACAAGAAGATTGTAGAAAGAACTGTTGTATTCTGTCTTGTACATGGATGACATTCTCTTGATAGGAAATGACATTCCTATACTATAATCGGTCAAGCAGTTCTTATCATAAAAGTTCTCCATGGAGGTCCTCGGTGATGCCTCCTACATTCTGAGAATTAAGATCTATAGAGTTAGATCCAAGAGATTGTTGGGACTTTCACAGCCAGATAGATAGAGACCATACTAAAGAGATTTAGTATGGAATATTCTAAGCGTGGTAATATATGCGTATTGCACGGAATCACCCTCTCCAAAGAGATGTCTTCAAAGACTGATGAGGAAAGGGTTCGCATTAACACTAAACCCTATGTTTTGGCGGTAGGATCTATAATATATGCGATGTTGTGTACCAGACCAGATATAGTATACGCGCTTAGCATGGTGAGCCGGTATCAGTCAAACCTGGGTAAGAATCATTGGACAGCTGTGAAGAACATTATGAAGTACCTGAGAAGGACTAAGGAGTTATTCTTGGTATACGGTAATGGAGACCTTAAGATCGAGTCCTTTACCAACTCAAGCTTCCATGGTGACAAGGATGACAACAAGTCTATCTTGGGTTTTGTGATTACCCTCAATGGAGGCGTGGTGTGTTGGAAAAGCTCCAAACAGGACACCGTCGCAGACTCGACGATAGAGGCCGAATACATTGCTGCAAACGATGCCGCAAAATAAGCGGTTTGGATGAAAAAGTTCATTACTGAATTTGAGGTGGTTTCGTCCATTGTTGATTCGATACCTTTGTATTGCGATAACAATGGGGCTATAGCTTTAGCGAAGGAACCACGGTCCTATTATAAATCCAGACACATATTGAGGCGATATCACCTGATCAGGGAGATCGTAGATCACTGGGAGATCGAGGTCCGGAGAGCAGATACAAAAGAAAACACGGCAGATCCATTTACCAAAGCCCTCTCTCAAGCGCAGTTTGAGTGACTTTTTGAGATGTTGGGTATGCGATACGCCAACAACTGTCCTTAGAGCATATGCTGGGTATTTGGTACACTAATTATAGGCCTTAGTGCAAGTGGGGGATTATTGGATATGTATGCCCCAGAGGCCTGTATTGTATAGGATGCTAGGGATATGTATGTACAGGACAATCTTACTCAGTTGTATATAGTATATTATTTGAATTGTTTTTGTCTTAATATGTGTATTTATTTCTGTTGATACTTTATATTGCTTAAACATATCGATAAAGACTCGATACAGTAGTATACTATTATGATTTGAATTTATCTTAACATGCACAACATTTCCTGTGCCAAGACTTAAATGCTTCTCTTTATAATCTGAAGCAATGTCTTCTTCTCATTCACTTTCTCAAAGAATCATTTTAAAAGAGAAGAGTCATGGTTTGCAATCATCCTCATGCTCATCGGCAATCATGGGAGGTGCCTATCGAGGAAATTGTTCCTCATTTTGTTGCACGCTTGGTGAGTCCCGCTCTCACGGATGACCAATGCGACACAGTGATGCATGAGCTCCTGACTCGTAGAGGATCTTCACTCCTTATCGGTTCCATTTGGCACCGGATTATCTTCCTGTCTATGCTCGATGACATTCCTTCTCATCCAGCGGAGATGACTCCGGCGATGCTCGACGCATCAGAGGACAAGATTGAGTGCATTCATGAGGCATGTTTTATTACCAAGCCTCTAAGGAATTGCTCTGTTCAGTTGCTAAGCCAGATGCATGCTCAGCAGGCCATCATGTCTGTTTTCACCGAAGAGCATGGCACTAATCGATGGGGAGCGACTCCTCGCAAAGATCACCGCTTTGATATGGTGGAGAAGGATGAAAGGGTTTTCGAAAACTTTGTTTATAGTTTTGTAAACCCTTTGTATTTTTTGATCCCGTATTTGGTGATCTCTTCCTGTAGAATAAAATATGTATTTAAATGCATTCCTTTTATTGTTGACTATTGAATGCTTCATTTCCAACACATGTTCTTCGTCTGATTGTATTGTTTAAACATATATGCAACCTGTAGGTACGCACGTGCACTTCACCCTTAGGAATTTCTGCAAAGTGCGAACACCAATGATGTGCTCGTATGTTGTGCACGTGTTATGCATTAACCCTCCACACGCATATATAAATGGGCCTTCTTTCAACGTTATTACTTGTTCAAGTACAACACATATCTGTAAACGAAACTTAAACCGGTGCAAACAGACCTGCCAACTCTTTGGCAGCATCCCTCGGCTATCTGCTACCAAATTAACACCACTAAGTTTCTCTTGGCGATTTGCGCAGTAAGGGATGGATATGGTTGTCCAACTCCCCACCGGCATGGGTGGACACAAATACATCCTTGTTGCTGTGGACTACTTTACGAAGTAGATAGAAGCCATACCGATCAGGAAACTGGATGTCGCCTCTACGGTAATATTCCTGCAAAATAATATAATCTTCGGAATCCCAAGGTGCATCATTACCGACCACATAACCAACTTCGAAAATGACAAAGTCAGGGAATTTTGCAGTGGCTATCACATATTGATGAGGTTCTCCACAGTCGCGCATCCCCAATGCAACGGGCAAGCCGAAGTAGCAAACCGAGGCGTCACCCGAGGGATTAGAGCCCGCCTGGAAGGAAGACAGGGCAGCTGGGTTGAGGAACTGCCTCGGGTACTGTAGGCATTACGAACATCGAGAAAAACACCCATGGGGAAAACCCCGTTTAGCCTCTGTTACGGCACCGAGGCAATGGTCCTCGTAGAAATCGGCCTGCCCAGTTATCGAGTCGAACACTTTGATGACGAGGCTAACGTCTTAGCACTTCGAAGCAACCTAGACATCTTTGTTGGGGAAAAAAATACACCGTAGTTGACCAAGTCAAAGTCAAAGTCAACTCCAAATCAAGTAGGACCAAACCCCGGTTAAGTGGGCCCATGCCCAAGTCGGACCCGAACATGAAGAGGCCGGCCTCCCCCATGCCAAGAAGAAAATTATGTAATAAATAAGTTTGATTTAATTCTTATGCATGAATGTAAAATAAATGGGTAAAAAGCCAAATTTTGTAAAGCGCATAGCTCATGTGCAAAAAGAAGTAAGCACATGAGGCATGAGATGGACGAAATGCCATTTTGTAAAGCTCAAAGGGTTATGTGTAAATTTGTAAGCCTATATAAGGCAACATGATAATGAAATGAAAGAGCATACTCATTCTCCTCAAAAATTAGGGTTTTGTGCCCCCTTCCTCTTCCTCAAGATTCTAAACCTTCTTCCTTTTTTGAATTAAATCAAGAGTTTAACTCTTCTTTTCCGAAAAAAGGATAGTTTTTCACCATAAAACCCTTGAAGGGAAGCTCAGTTCTTCTATCAAATCTCTAAAAGGGAAGATTTTTAAGTCCCACCCCCCTTTTTCTCCAAGATCCAGCCAACAGAGAGAAGGAAGAAGGAGACCCATCTTCAAAAATCCCACTTCAGGAAGATCCAAGGCTCAAGAGAAGATCCAGGGCTCAAGGAAGAAGAAAGGGGCCCCCTTTAATCATCTCCGAAAATCTCTTGGGAGTTTGACTCCGAATATGAATCTCTTCTTTAGTAGTTTAACTCTAAACCAATCTTTGAGAAGATCAACTCCAAGATCCAAATCCACGAAAGAGTTGAACCGCAAAAATCCAGATGTTTTAAGAGTTTAACTCCACAAAAGATCCCTCTTTTAGGAGTTTAACTCCAAAAGTCACCCCGGAGTTCAACTCCCAGTCCAGGGGCTAAGCTCCTTTTTCTGTGGGTGCCCAGTGCCCGCGCACCGGACACATGACCAGCTGGCGCCCAGCGCCCGCGTGCAGGACACGTGACCCGCTGGCGCCCAGCGCTCGCGTACAGGGCGTGCACCACGCATGTAGCCCCTGGCGCCCAGCGCCCATGTGCCATCTCACGCGTCCTTAAGACGGCCCTCACCTTTTTTTTCCTACACACTCCGCACTCAAAACACGTCTCCCGTTAGAAAAAAATTCCGACGGGGCACTGCCCATTACCCGCAAGGGGGCTGCTAGCCCTCATGACCCCCAGCTCGCTATTCGAGTAGAGGGACCCCCGTAAACTCTGTGTAGCCCCCGATATGTCCAACACCCCTTCAAAACACAACACACACACACACTGCACATTGAGTTTGCATGACCAGTTTGACTCGTCAATCGGAGGTTCCCTCACCCCAAAGGCGAGGGGTAATAAACGACAGCTTACTCCACGGTTGCCAGAAATTTGGATCCCCACAATTAATAAACCCCGGCCTATCCTAGAAAGGGGAAATCTGTATACGCCTGACAAGCGACGCGTATTCCCTGTAGGGATATTCAGCACGACTGCAAGGTTTCGGGAGGTATCGTCCATGCCATTTTCAAAAAATTGCCATGCTAAACAACCATAACCCTAGAATCTGAACTAAAGAATTAAACAATACAATATGTAAACAACTTTACATCTAAGTGAATGAGGAATACAACCTTTGTAGATCAGTCATTCACTTCTAAAGCTCCGTGTAGTAGTCCCTTCGCTCCAAGTAGTGAACATCTGAACTCTAGTAAGGGTTCACATGAAGAAATGAACAAGCTTGCTCGAAGTTTTCGAAGCCAAAGATGATCTACGTCGAGGAGACTCAAGCTCATGCTACCTCTTCACTAATGGTAGATTGGTGAAGCAAACACCTTAAACTAAATGGCTAGTCTAGTGTAGGATGATGAAGTAGAAATTTTGCTCACTTTAGAAATATTTTTCTCACAATATTTCTTCATCTCAAGAAAAGCTAGTGAGCTTTCTTGAGATCAAGAAGAAGAAGAATGGTGAATGAATCTCATCTCATGAAAGTGTGAATGGCAACCATGGGTGAGTTAATATCATATACTAACCCTTGTAGAGACTTAACCGTGGCTTAGGATAATGGTTGGGTTAACAAATATCTCAAGCAAAATAAGTTTAGTGGACTAAGTCAATGGACACAACAAGCTTCTCCAAGATTCTAGCCATGACAAATTTCCAACCAATTTTGATTTACTTTGAGAAATAAAAACCTTAGGATTATCATAAGCAAGGTGTGAGTCACATACACCCATATAGCATGTATCATCTAGCAAAACACAAGTGAGAAAAATAAATACTTAGTGAGCAAATATTAGTTAATATAAGTTAATATATCAAATATATAATTATATATTAAATTATCGAATCAAAACTTGATTTAATAATCCGGCTATATCACATACAACCGACTAATATCATATGAATCAACTTATCGAATCAACACTTGATTCGATAACCCGGCCATATCATATATAACCGACCGATATCATATACCGCGAGAATAGAATACGGTATCACATACGCATATTAATCTCGGTCCTGCACATATCACCTATGTGCTCCTACTTCATTTCGCATGAACCAGGAAACCTCTGTGTATGACTCTAAAGACTCGTCAATATGCCGGCAGTAGGTGATGATCATATCAAACACCCACAAGCCGCAAGCGGTCTACTAAACGTAATGGCCACTTGGGTATTGACTGATCAGAAGATCAACAAGTAAGCCTACTCATACTCATGCAAATCCAATCAGTAACACTACCGTACAGTTCGGTCTCTTCGTCTGATATGTCGCATATCACAGCCTGGGGGTGGTAAAACGTCAGACCCCAATAGCCTGATAAGTCATGCCGATGTGAGGCTTATAACAGTTAGAGAAACTACTGATAACACTTACCAGTAGATCTCAGCAACCCTGGCTAGGGATTTCCTGTTATGGACAATCGAGCATAGCGCAACATCAAACCCCAATACCGAGAGAGACGAAATCCCCTCCTATCGCTCATTGCCTCCATGTGACTCGGGACTGTACCCATAATCCACCGTTTTGCACGATCTCTTGAACGTGGTAAGGTGGAAATCAAAGCACAGTGGGAATCACACAATACTCTATGACGATCTCGGGTCGACAGACTAACCTGTACCAGTGTCACCAGAGAACTGCTGTCTGACGATAGGTATAATACCATCTAGGAGTTCTCGGCAAGTCCTTTAAGTGTACCCAGTCTACATTGAGCACCCGTATACCATCTCTGATGTCAAACACTAATGTATATGGGATCATCCATCGCCCATCATATGGGTCGAGAAGCGTATATGCTAGTCTACTCTGAAATATCGATGCCCCGTCTCGATACTCCCACGACTAAGAACAATTGAAGAATGTACTTACCGACTACCTCTGCCCTACTAATATGATCTGCATCATAATCCGGGTAGTCAAGTACTCATCATAAGGGATTTATCAACATGTAATAGAGAGACAATAAGCGTACATGTTAAGATAAAGAGCAACCAGATAGCATACTATCATGTCGAGCAAGAAAGTCCTCCCTATATATGTCCAAGCATCCACTATAATATACATCACATGTATAATAATGGCCTCTAGGGCATACATATAACTAACAATCTCTCACTTGCACTAAGACCATTTGTTGTAGTATCTCATACCCAACACCCCATAAAAGTCTCTCTAGGGAAAGTCCTTTGTGAGTGGATCCACCGTGTTATCCTTCGTGTCAACTCTCCTTACCTTGATCCCCTGGAGATCAACCATCTCTCTGATCAGATGATACTATTCTCAGAATATGTCTAGATCGCTGATGGGACCGGCGTTCCTAGGCCAAATCTACAACTCCATTGTTGTCTCAATAACAGTTATTGGACGCTCAATGGTAGGAACCATGTTCATCTCATGAACAAGAATAATCTAGACATCCACTTTGGTAGCATCGTTGGTAGCGATGTATTCAGCCTTTATCGTCTAGTTTGCCACAGTATATAGCTTGGAACTCTTCCAACATACCGTTCCTCCACTGAGGGTAAAGACAAAGCCTGTGACTGACTTTCAGTCGACCTTTTCACTCTGGAAGCTGGAATTGGTAAAGGACTCCCACTGGAATTCACCGTCACCAAACCCTAAGAACATTTCTTTAGTTCTTCTCAAGTACTTAAGAATGTCATACACAGCTATCCAGTGATTCTCCCAAGATCCAATTGATTCCTGATCACTACTCCTAGTGAGTCAGCTACATCTGGTCTGGTACATAACATCGCATACATGAAAGAGCCTACTGCCGAAGCATAGGGTATCCCTTGCACGCGAGCTCTCTCCAAATCAGTCTTGGAAGACTTCTTTTTGGAGAGAGTGATTCCTGAGTAAGTGGGCGAACCACCATGTAACATCTTAGAATGCATTTAATGGTTAATTAAGAGAAAATATAGTTTTTAGTAAAAAGGTTTACCAAAATGGTTTTTAAATAATTTATAAAAATTAATGAATATTTTTTAAGAATTTATTTTGGGCTTGCACACACATGTGCATGTTAATCAAGGGCTAATTCGGGGTTAAACCATGCTTAGTAGCCATAGTGCTTTGACCATTTCCTTAGATAAATTTGTATTTAAATTAAGTGTTTTAGTTTCAAAAAAAATGAATTTTTCCGTTTGGGGTTGACTTGGAGATGGAGGGGGAGAGAGAGTGGAGACAAAGTATGCTTAGCATTAAATGAGGAGAGAGAATGTGCCATGCTTTGTCCCCTAACCCCCCCTCTCACTCTCTCTCTCTATTATTTGAATCTACATTATTCTTCCTCTCATATTTTCTCTCTCCCTCTCTCAAAACAGAACACTTCAGCCCATTCACCAAACCCTCACCCATTTCTTCAAGATCCCCACCTCACCTCATCAAAATTCATCACTTCTTTCATAAAAATTGATCCTACACCCCAAGTTAACCCATAGAGCTAGGAAAGTGTGGATTTTTGGAGCAACTTGTATAGGTATAACTCCCTAACTGATAATTAGTTATTTATGGTGTAGTATTACATTGTAGTTCTGATCTAGAACCTTAAAGTTTCAGTTTTTGCTCGAATATCGTATTTTAGTGCCGTGTTTTGATACTTGTAACCTACTGTTAACCCGAGACTTTTCTATGAGACCAAACAGTGTAGAAGTATAGACCTAGTTACCCTGAGTGTTCAACTGGAGTTCGAGACCAACCTGGGCGGTTTTGGCCGGTGACGAGGGGTCAAATTCCGGCGAGATCAGTTTTTAGGGTGAGTTGGGAGTTGAAACTTTTAGGGTAGTTGTTGTTTCCCCAATCAGAGCAAAGCCCTGTTTTGAATTTCAAAATTCAAAATTTGAAGCTCAAAATTCAAAATCAGAGCACGCGATTTGAAGCAACGCCTCAGATCGCGTGCGCTGCGCGCTGCGTGCCACGTGTCAAAAGCAGACACGCCAGCGCCAGGAGCACTAAGCCCTAGGCAGCGCACCCCAATCAGAGCAAAGCTCTGTTTCAAAATTCAAAATTTAAAAGTTAAAGCAACGCTTCAGATCCAGCGCTCTGTGCTGCGCGCCACGTGTCAAACACGGGTGTGCTAGCGCAGTTGCGCTGCGCTCTGTGCTGCGCGCCACGTGTCAAACACGGATGCGCTAACGCGGTTGCGCTACACTCTCCGCTGCGCGCCACGTGTCGAACGTAGGTGCGCTAGCGCTGGAATTAAAAATTCCCCCACCGTCAGATCAAAAGATCTAATAATAATAAATTATTAATTAATCAGAACTAAAATTCTGTTATGGAAAGATTTTTCAATCTTATTAAAACAAGAAGATTATCTTCTGTAAAACAGAAGCCTTAGGATCAAAGATCCAACGGTGGGAAATATTCCTAAATCAATCAGAGAAAGATCTCTTCAACTGATTTAACAAATCATTTGGTCCTATATAAAGGACCCTAGACTTCAAGTCTAAAATATACAGAATAGAGAGAGAATACAGAGGAAGAGAGAGAGAAACCCTCTGCAAAAAAGAGAAAACTCTTAGAAAAAAGAAGATCTTTCTTCATTTTCAAGGTAAAAAGAACCATGTACTTGAATAACAGAGAAGAAATCATCTCGTAAAAAAGAAGAACCATCTTCTAAAAAGATCATAGATTTATAAAAAGACCAAGGTCTTTAATTTAAAAAGAAAAGATCAAAAAGATCTGAGCATAAAAAGACTAAAAGAAGTATTTTACTTCTTTCACAGATCTTTTGATCTATAAAGGCAGAGCCTTTTATAAAAAAAAACTTTTGTTCTTGGATCTTGATGCAAAGCCTCCTTTGAAGAACATAAATTTGTTCTTTAATCTTAAAATTGATCAGATGCGCTTTGCGCTACTGAAAAGTGCCTTACACTCATGAACTGCGCCTTTGCGCTCCTTGGATCGGCGCTCAGTGCCAAATCGTGCCATGTGTCAACCATAGACACCACTTGCGCCTTACGCTTTTAAAACAGAGCGTTGCGCTCATAGAGTGGCGCTCAGCGCCAAGCACGCCACGTGTCGCCCGCTGGTGCATGAGCGCAAGGCTCTCATAAATGGAAAGCGCAATGCGCTAATGAATCAGCGCTTAGCGCTAAGTGCGACACGTGTCACCTTCATGTGCGCTAGCGCAATGCGCTCTTTAATCGGCGCAAAGCGCCTGACGCGCCATGTGGCGCACTGTCAGAACATACTCTGTTCTGATAAATGCTATAAGACAAAAATGTCAGAGCCCAATGCCTAGCATTATTAAAAAGGCTAAGCCCAAATAAAGGCTTAATAGCCAGAACAAAATAAAAATGATGAACATTTTTAGTTGGACTTAGCCCAATTCTGGCCACAAGTCCTCAACTTAAATTGAACTGTGCACATCTGCTCACAAATATTCAACAGATCTTAGCCCCAAACTGGACTACAGATCTTTCAAACAATTCACACCGGTTTGAGGGTACATCTCGTTACTTCTTTGATATTTGTCGTTGTAATTCCTCAACGTCTTCAAAGAAGTGTCGGGTCTCGACAACCACACATTTAATGGACTGTGGGGTCCTTAAACTTATGGACTATGATGTCCTTAACCTCGACCGTAATGTCTTAAAACTAACATTAGACTGTGGGGTCCTTAAACTCATGGACTATGATGTCCTTAACCTCGACCGTGATGTCTTAAAACTAACATTGGACTGTGGGGTCCTTAAACCCATGGACTATGATGTCCTTAACCTCGACCGTGATGTCTTAAAACTAACATCGGACTGTGGGGTCCTTAAACCCAAGGACTATGATGTCCTTAACCTCGACTGCAGCGTCTTTAAACTAACATTGGACAGAGATATCCTTAAACTAACAATGGACCGCAATGTCCTTAAACTAATCGACCACAACGTCACTAAACTAAACAATAGAGTCTCAATTGCTCTTTTGTTGGATCTAAACGATCCCGTTAAGTTGATCATAGTCTAAAATCAGACTAACGTATCCTTAACAAACATTTAAGTTGATCTTAGTCTCAAACGAGGCTAACGTGTCCTCAAACCCAGCCCCCAAACCCAAATCTAAGAAAGATACGGATTTGGACTATTCCACGCCCTACGGGCAACAACATAACTTAGTCTCCGTATACAATCTTGTTAGTTATATGTATGCCCTAGAGGCCATTGCTATACATAGGATGTATATTGTAGTGGATGCTTGGACATATATAGGGAGGACTTTCTTGCTCGACATGATAGTATGCAATCTGGTTGCTCTTTACCATAACGTGTACACTGATTGTCTCTCTGTTACATGTTGGTAAAGCCCTTAGGATGTGTACTTGACTACCTGGACTATGATGCGGATCATACTAGTGGGGACATGGTCGTCCATAAGTACATCCTTCAAGGTCCCTAGTCATGGGTGTATCGAGACGGGGCATCGATATACCAGAGTAGACTAGCGTATACCTTCTTGACCCATACAGATGGGCGATGGATGATCCCATATCCATTGGTGTTTGACATCAGAGATGGTGTACGGATGCTCAGTGGAGACTGGGTACACTGGACGGACTCGCCGAGAACTCCCAGATGGTATTATACCTTACGTCAGATGACAGTTCTCCAGGTTAGTCTGTAGACCCGAGATCGTCATAGAGTCTTGTGTGATTCCCACTGTGCTTTGATTTCCACCTTACCACGTTCAAGAGGGCGTGCAAAACGGTGGTTTTTGGGTACAGTCCCGAATCACATGGAGGCAATGAGCGATGGGAGGGGATTCGTCTCTCCCCGTATAGGGAGTTGATGTTGCGCTGTGTTCGATTGGCTATAACCGGAAATCCCTGAACAGGGTTGCTGAGATTTACTGGTAAGTGTTACCAGTAGTTTCTTGAACTGTTATAAACCTCATATCGACATGACTTATCAAGCTATTGGGGTCTGACGTTTACCACCCCTAGGCGAGATATGCGACATATCAGACGACGAGACCGGACTGTACGGTATGTGTTACCTGTTGGATTCATAGGAGTATGAGCGGGCTTGCTCGTCGATCTTCTGATCGCTCAATACCCGGGTGGCCGTTATGTTTAGCAGACCGCTTGCGGCTTGTGGGTGTTTGATATGATCATCACCTACTGCCGGCGTATTGACGAGTATTTAGAGTCCTACACAGAGGTTTCCTGGCTCAAGCGAAACGAAATAGAAGCGCATATAAGATATGTGCGGGACCGAGAATAATGCGTGTATGTGATACCGTATTCTATTCTCGCGATGAATGTTTCGATTGGTTGTATGCGATATAACCTAGTTATCGAATCAAGGATTGATTCGATAAGTCGATACATTGGATATTAGTCGGTCATATGTGATATGACCGGATCGTTAAATCAAGTGTTGATTTAATGATTTAATGTATAATTATATATTAGATATATTACTTTGTATTAACTAGTATTTGTTCAGTTAAGATGGATTTTCTCACTTGTTGTGCACATTATATATATGATATAGTTTTGTGCACTAGATTGTATCATGCTTGATGATACATGCAAACTTGGGTGTATGTTTACTTTAAACCATGTTTAAGTGAATGGTTAGGGTTTTGTTATCATTTCTTGATTATTTATTTTATTTATTTATTCATTTTAGCAAGAAAAGAAATGGTTGCTTCTTTTGTTTTTTCCTTGAAGCTTCAAGAAGCTTTGACCATTTTTTTTTCTTTTTCTTAACCTAACCATTCACCTAACCATAGTTTATTCTCTACACTCAACCATGGTTGCATTATGATAAGGCATCACTTGAGTTTCTTTTATTGATTAATTCTTATCATATTCTATCTTCTTCTTCTTCTTTTTCAAGAAGAAGAAAAATTGCTACCTTCAATGGTGCCATGAGAAAAAGAGTGAGAAATCCAAATCCAAAGTGAACCCACTTCCTATTTCTTCATCCTCTACCACTTGCCATGTAGTATATGGTGTTTTCTTCATAAGTTTCATGACTTGGTGAAGTTGGAGCTTGATCTTGAGTTGCCTCGACGTAGATCATCTTCGGCATCGAAGTCGACGACCTAGCTCGATCATTTCTTCGACGAAACCATCGCTAGAGTCCGGGATCCGATGATCGCAGCGGAAGGACATCATCACGGAGCTAAGGAAGTGGAGGACCGGATCTACAAAGGTTGTAGTCACTTTCACTTTAGAGTAAAGTTGTTTACTTGCATTAGTTTTCGCCTAATTTCTAGTTAACGATCTAGGTTAGGGTTTCTCGGCACCTAATTTTTGAATTTGGCATGGTTGATGCTTTGTGGAACCTCTTGAGTGTGCCTAAGAACCCTACAGTGGTATCAGAGCCTAGCTAGAGCTTTAGGCGAAGTGTAGACGATGTTAGAAACCCGATCGAACCCCGAAACCCTAATTCAAACCCTTCTCTGTACATTTTCTGAAAATTTGGATATTTCCAAATTAAAAATAGCCAAAAAATTCAGCAGGGTTTTCTAGGAATTACTGTGAAATTCGTGAGCCCAAATCCATTAAACCGCCGCGGAACCGCGACCGTACCCTAGGTTGGGCGGCGGTTCCGCGGCAATACAATGGCCTTTTTCACTTCTGTTTGCACAGTAATCCCTAACTGGAGTTGCTGTATTTTATGGGAATTTTAATTTATACTCAAGAGTTGAGTTTTCTGGGGTGTATTGGGGACTCGACGATTCGATCGGAATCTTTAACTTTGTCTGTGTTTTTCCGGGTGTTTTAGAACATGTTAAAAAGTTGACCGGATATAAATACCCACTTTTTCCCCTGCCGGGAAATTTCCAAGTGTTGGATTTTTCCGTAGTTTGAAAACGTTCTAAGTAGTGCAAGTAACGCGAGGGACCCTCTAGAAGACAACAAACCTTTACTCGATTATACGACCGTCTTGAACTGCCCTTTGAACCTTAGGGTTTGGGGCAGTACGGCGTGCCACATGTGAGGCGTTGGCTTGACCCTTCTACGGCTGGACCGTTGGTACTGAGGCATGAAGTGAATGTTTTTAAACTTATTTCATGTGTTGATCTGTTTCGGGAAAACTTGGGTATTTGATTGTTCGATCGGAAAGTTTAACATTTTCTATTTATCTGGAATGTGATACAATAATTGGAATTCACAAGTAGTTATGAGATAACTGAATGAATGTTATAAACATAGCAGTTTAGTCTCACTTGATCGGTTTCCATGGAATTTTGATGCGATCAAAAGTCCGTCGCAATCGCGTAGCGTACGCAGATACTCGCCGGTAAACTTAATAGATAGCTACGCGCCATAGCCCCGACCAAGTAACTGTAGGAGAACTCCGTCGCCGATAGCATCCGTTCGGGTGCTCGCGGCAGCGGTGTTCCGCCTTAGTGCACTTCGTCGACGGTATCGGGGGTGCGGCCATCTACTAAAGTTTGCGACGAGCATTCGGTCAGGATGCCGGGAATCTTGTTGAATTGCCCGACTAGATATTGAAAAGAGTTTTCGATAAATGAGACTAAAATGCGGGGTTTATAATTGTTAGACATGTGATGTCTAAGGAATTCATTTGATTAGGCATGCGATGTCTAAAGTGTTTGCGGATTCCAACTGTTGTAGTTTTACACTTTCTTTTCTGCGACCGTAAGTGTAATATGTGATATCGCCGGTTTCGTTGCTATATGTCAACGACAATTGGGATGGGCATATTTACTTACGTTGATGACATGTGATGTTATGTGTTGCTGGATATGTTATATTGGATCGTCGTGTTTGAATAGCCGGGGGGTTTTTATGTGAGATGAGTGTTTTTCTTTTTCATTCATGTAAAAACTTGTATGTAATATTCTTTTATTGGGGCACTTCCAGGTTGCGGAAGATGTCACCGTTGATGTATATTATTTTCTTTTCCGCACTAGGATAGACCTAAGGAGGAGGGCACAAGTAACTGGGTTCTAGAGTCCAGTGGGAGACCAACTCGAGGAGTCGAGTCCGGCTCTCCTAACTCTAGAATTGGTAGTGTTGCTTGCCGCTCTTATAGGGATCTAGGGGTGTGGGTTTGGCTATTCATCATGACCGTGGAATCCGTGTTTTGTACTGGCTCGTATTGAAAACACAGACGTCCTAGTATATCCAATATTTCATATATGATTCTTCTGCTGCGATATCTTGTTTGGTCCACGTTACCTCTCCCGGTACTTTCGGGGTTGCGGAAACGGTAAAACAAAAATTTTCTGGACTTGGTAACATGGTCCATAATAGCCGGATCTTTACTAAACAATACACTAGCATCCTAACTAGAGATTTGTCTACTCGGTTAGGGGTTATACCTCCTCTTGAAATCCTTCTCTTCTTGTTGTTCTTCTCCTTGCTTGCTCCGAGGCTTGATCCGGACTTTGGTCACCTCGACGGCCTCCTTGAGTCGAAGACGATCCACCCGAGAGATGTACACCGAGCTCCACCTCGAGCCGAGGTAACTAGGGCGAAGAGATAGCTAATCTAGAAGCCCTAGGTAGTGTAGAAGTGATAAAGGGATGGTTTTGTCTTTGTAGGATCTTTATCTCTCAACACATGAGATCCAAAGATGAATCAAGAGGAGGAAGAAGGAGGAAGAGCTAGCAACCATGGTTCATTTCTTTTTCTTCTCACTTGAAAAGGCAAGAGAGAGAATGAGAAAGAAAATTATGAACTAAAGAAATTAACCATGGTTCCAATAATGCACTAAAACCATCATTACAAATCCTATCAAGATAAAGTTGATGGCTACATTGAAATGACCATTATCATAATCCAAAAGAAAAAGAAAAGAAGAGTGTAGATCCCTCTTGAAAGTCAATGGTCAACACGGTCAACCGGTCAACAAAGTCAAGAGAGGTCAGCGGGGTCAAATGGTCAATGCAATTAGCCATCATAAAATTATCACTAAAAGGATTAGCAAATGATGTCCGCGGCTCATAATGGTTTTGACCAAGCAAACTGTCAAAACCCTAATGAGCCTGCCACACAACGGTTTTGGTCGAACCAACTGCCAAAACCCTGATGAGGCACCTCCTCCTTCATCGCTCCGGAAAACTGTGCATACACACGTGCATCCGCATTCCGTAGAATGCGGATGTACAGAAGACAAAACAAATCCATCCGTGCAATACTAGGATCCGGCTTAAACCAAAGCCCACTAGTACTGCCTGCCCGAACACCACACGCACACAAGTGTACGTAAGTGATCGCAGCCCTGCCGTAAAACCATACGGCCTCTACACGTTTCGCTCAGTGCAGGGAAACTCTCTGTGTGGGACTCTAAAGACTCGACACTACGCTGGCAGTGGGTTTAACCACAGACCGCAAGCGGCACTAGCTGTACGTAACGGTCTCCAGGTAGATGTCGATAAGAAGGCCGATGAGGTAAACCCATCCGAACTCCTACTGAGCCTGTATGTGACAATCTCCGAACAGTCCGGTCTGTTCGTCTGATACATCGCATGGCGGGCCTAGGGGGCGGTGAACGTCAGTCCCCTAATAGCGGTACAAGTCGTGTCGGAGTGAAGCCCATTACACCCTGAGATAACACTGGAAACCAACCAGTATATCTCGCTTGCCCTGGCCAGGGACTACTCGTGTAATGGCTCTCCTAGACACAGCGCAATGTCAACCCCCAATACCGGGAGAGACGAATCCTGTCTAACCGTCACTGCCTCCAAGTGCTTCGGGACTGCACCCAACTACTACCTGTTTGCACGACTCAGTAGAGCCGTGGTAGGGTAGTAATCAAAGAAAAGTGGGAACACACTCGAGGCGAAGTGACAGTGTCAAGTCAGCGGACTAAACTGTACTCATGTCACCTGGGAACTGATAACTGAAGATAGGTATAATACCAACCATCAGTTCCCGACGAGTCCTGTCCAGTGTACGCGTAACCTAACGAGCACCCACATACTATCTCAAGTACGTCATACTGACGGCTGTGGGATAGACCGTCTCCTGTGCTGGGATGAGAAGCGCATACGCTAGTCTACTCCGGAGTATCGATGCCCTGTCTCGATAATCCCATGACTAGGGACGTGTATAAGGATGTGCTTGTGGATTACCCATCCCCCACGAGTGTGATCGCCATCACAACACCGGTAATCAAGTAAAGATCCTAAGGGATCTACTAATGCGTATAGGTGATACAATAAAAAAACACACATGTACACATTAAAGCAGAGGCAAACCAAGTAGCATACTACTATATTGAGCAAGATTGTCTATACAACTGTGAATATCCCAAGCTTCCATCAAGTAATATACAAACTAGTATGATACAGTAATGGCCTCTAGGGCATATACACTAACAATCTCCCACTTGCACTAAGGCCATGTACTGGCGTATCGAAGACCTATCATCTCGATCAGCCGCTCGAACTGAGTTTGGGGTAAAGCCTTCGTGAATGGATCCGCCGTGTTGTCTTTTGTGTCCACTCTCCGCACCTCGATCTCCTGGCGATCAATGATCTCCCTGATCAGGTGATACCGCCTTAAGATGTGCCTAGATTTCTGATGGGACCTTGGTTCCTTCGCTAAAGCTATAGCCCCATTGTTATCGCAATACAAAGGTATTGGGTCAACAATGGACGGAACCACCTGAAGTTCACTAATGAACTTCTTCATCCAGACCGCCTCTTTTGCGGCATCGTTTGCAGCAATGTATTCAGCCTCCATCGTCGAGTTTGCGACGGTATCCTGTTTGGAACTCCTCCAACATACCGCCCCTCTGTTGAGGGTAAACATAAAACCCGAGACAGACTTGCTGTCATCTTTGTCACTCTGGAAGCTTGAATCGGTAAAGGACTCGACCCCAAGGTCTCCATTACCGTAAACCAGGAACATCTCCTTAGTCCTTCTCAGGTACTTGACAATATTCTTCACTGCTGTCCAGTGGTCCTCACCTGGGTCTGACTGACACCGTCTTACCGTGCTAAGCGCGTAAGCTACATCTGGTCTTGTACATAGCATCGCATACATTATAGATCCTACCGCCGAAGCGTAGGGTATAGTGCTCATGCGAACCTCTCCTCGTCAGTCTTATGAGACATCTTCTTCGAGAGGGTAATTCCGTGCAATGCGGGTATGTTACCGCGCTTGGAATCCTCCATACTAAATCTCTTTAGTACGGTCTCTATGTACCTGGACTGCGAAAGTCCAAGTAGTCTCTTGGATCTATCTCTATAGATCTTGATCCCCAGAATGTACGAGGCATCACCCAGGTCCTTCATGGAGAACCTTTGTGACAAAAATAGCTTGACCGATTGTAGCATAGGAATGTCATTTCCTATCAAAAGAATGTCGTCCACGTACAAGACTAGGAACACGACAGTTCATCCTACAATCTTCTTATAGACACAAGGTTCATCTTCGTTCTTGATGAAATCAAATTCCTTGATTGCCTCATCAAAACAGATGTTCCAGCTCCGCGATGCCTGCTTTAATCCATAAATGGATTTAAGCAACTTTCACACCTTCCCTCTGCTCCCACTGTCTACGAAACCTTCTGGCTGATCCATATAAACGCACTCTTCCAAATAACCGTTTAGGAAAGCCGTTTTAACATCCATCTGCCAGATTTCATAGTCATGGAAGGCAGCAATGGCAAGTAGGATCCGAATGGATTTGAGCATAGCCACCGGAGAAAACGTTTCGTCATAGTCCAAACCAGGTCTTTGACGAAAACCTTTTGCAACGAGTCTAGCCTTATAAGTTTCCACCTGCCCATCTACACCAAGTTTCCTTTTGTAGATCCATTTGTATCCAACGGGTTTTACCCCAGGTGGAGCAATATCCAAGGTCCACACTTTATTGGCGTACATGGACTCCATTTCGGATTGCATTGCTTCCTGCCACTTATCAGAGTCCCTACTGATAATGGCCTGCCTGAAACTGGTAGGGTCATCTTCTTCCAAGATGCAATCCTCTCGATCCCCGTCTATGAGAAAACCGTAGTATCTCTCGGGTAGATGAGAAATCCTACCAGATCTGCGGAGTGGCTGAGGTTCTTCTGGGGTTATTGAATTCTGAGGTTCTGTCAAATCTTCAGTTTCATTTTGTGGTCGCTGAATTTCTTCCAGTTCTACCGAACTCCCACTTGTTTCTTTTGCAAGAAATTTCCACTCTAAAAAGTTGGCGTGGCGAGATACAAACACCTTCTGTTCCTCGGTGTGGTAGAACAGATATCCTGTGGAGTTCTTAGGATATCCCACAAATTTACATAGAACTGAACGTGCCTGCAGTTTGTCCGGATTTTGTACTTTTACATAGGCCGGAAAACCCCATATCTTAATACGTTTAAGATACGGCTTTTTACCATTCCATATCTCGAACGGTGTTTTAGGCACAGATTTAGACGGAATATCGTTCAATAGATATGCTGCTGTCAACAGCGCATGTCCCCAAAATGAAAGAGGTAACTCGGCATTACTCATCATGGAGCGAACCATATCCAGTAGGGTACGATTCCTCCGCTCCGATACACCGTTGTGCTGTGGTGTATAAGGAGGAGTAAGCTGAGAGAGAATACCATTCTCTTTTAAGTAATCTAGAAATTCCGTGCTTAAGTACTCCCCTCCTCTATCAGACAGGAGGATCTTGATACTTTTGCCAGTCTGGTTCTCTACTTCGTTTCTGAATTCCTTGAATTTCTCAAAAGCTTCAGATTTGTGTTTCATCAGATACACATATTCGAACCTAGAAAGATCGTCAGTGAATGTGATGAAGTACGAGAACCCACCCTTTGCATGTATAGACATCGGACCACATACATCACTATGTACGAGTCCCAAGAGCTCTGCTGCTCTTTCTCCATGTCCGGTGAACGGAGATTTGGTCATCTTCCCTTTGAGACAAGACTGACAAGTTTCATAAGATGAAAACTCGAACGCATCCAAGAGTCCATCTTTATGCAACTTACTCAGTATTTTCTCTCCGATATGACCAAGTCTACAATGCCATAAGTAGGAATCATTCGTATCTGAATTCTTCCTCTTGCGTGTGTTTTGTACATTGAGAACTGTATTCTGATTTAGAACGTAGATACCATTACATAGTGCACCTTCTGCAACCAGTACCTTATGAAGGTAAATGTTCATGATATATCTATCAAGAACAAAATTATATCCATCTTTATCGAGTAAAGAAACTGATATGATGTTGCAAATCATGGAAGGTACATAGTAGCAATCGTTCAAAATCATAGTCTTGCCATTTGGCAAAACTAGGTGATATTCACCGACGACTGCAGCATTAACTTGTGCTCCGTTGGCTACTCTGAGCGACATATCACCCGGTGCAACTTTCCTACTTTTTCTCAGTCCCTGCAATAAATTACAGATATGAGATCCTGATCCGGTATCAAGTACCCAGGAGGTAGGGCTGACCATAAAACAGTTCTCAATTACAAGAACACCTGAAGTAGATGCAAAACCATGCTTCTTCTTCAACTGGGTATCCTGGGAATCCATACAATCTCCTTTCCCTTGCTCATACTTATGACTGTTGTCACAAGTTAGAGCTGAACCAACGTTCCCCAGCCCCGAATAAGAATTCGGATCGGTCAAGCGATATATTTTATTATCTTGATTAGGGCGTGAAAAGGTTGCTACCTGGAGAGAGAGAAAAGAAACACTCAGCGTACGCTCTTGCAAGTTTAGATTGGTTTTTAATTTATCTAAACAGCATGGCTCCCACTGTCTCTCGAATCCCTCCTCAAACCATAAAGGAAGAATTAGTCGGGATCAATCTCACCGTACAATTCTTGCTTAACCGTTCAGCCAGGCCAGTGTCGGTACTTCGAGGGAGGTTTTCCAACGCTTTCGCGAAGTTCCTTAATTAAGTAACCTCTTTTCTCTGTGGGCGTAGCCCCGCTAACACCTTTCTAGACACCTACTTGGTTTATAGCATTGATCGTTAAGCGAGAAAGTTCCCGAGGAGTAGCATATACTCACAGTAGGATCGGGATCCAAATATCATCGCGTGACAAAACTGAAGGAATCCTACCAGAATCATCACACTCCAAATGGTATGCAACACTAGCAAGTTTCAGTACTTTTGAAACTCCTGATATGGTTTTTTCCCATAGGACCCAAGTGACCTTGACTGAGCCAACATATCAAAGGATCCTAGTCAAGTTCAACCCGTCATTATCTTGACTGCATTAGACCCACCCGTATGAGTCCTTGACTGAGCCAAAATGACCGCACGACTGTCTTAACCAATCACTTTGTATCCTACGGAAAAATATTACATAGATACCGTACACTACGCCTCGGCTGAGCACGAAATACGTAGCACGAATACTAAGCAATATCAATCCGAAACGACGGAGGGCCATGACTGGGTTTTGGCGAAAACCCATTAACGTAATGAACTTGATATCGTTGAAGGAACGTGATACAGTTTTTGAAAATATAGTGGCGAAAACTTTTGCTAAAGAGGTCACTCCCTGTGAAGGGATCTCGGCTCTTTCCTCGTCGAATGAGGTGCAGGATATTCCAAACTAAATACCTCGATGCAAAGCAAGAATAATCGACTATAGTGAAGTTATTACCCTGACGCAAACTTTTGTCCAAAGGGTCACTCCCGATGAAGGGATCTCGGCCCTTGCCTCGTCGACTGAGGTGCTGGGCATTCATAACCGAATACCTCGATGCAAAACAAAAGTGAACGTCCTTGCAATAACAGCTTTTTTTTGAAAAATTGTTCCCACAATGTCTTTTAGGTTTATTTTCTTGCATTAGTTCTTTTAATGCATCCCATCATTTAAATCCTACCATTGCAGAAAACAACCAAAATATGACGTACGCTTATGCCATTCGCATACGCCACGGGGCCCCGTCATCACCCGTTAGGTTACTTAACTAACGACAGAGCGGGGGCTGGGCTAGCGCGGCTGAAAAACATAAGCAACGCCTAAATAGTTATTACATATAGATATATAGCAATGATAGCCAATCCAGATCACAGATGAACACTTCGGATATACTAGGAACCCGCGATTCGTTCAAGCCTGCAACGAAAAGCGGATTACACGGTCGCGATGAATAGCCAAAACCCACCCAAGACCCCTACGGGTGCGGCAAACTACCCGCCAAGTACCCGAAGCGAAGCAACCTCCCTCAACGCCATGAGTAGGCCACTCGGCACTTCGAGATACCCGGTAGTTTGTGCACCCCCTCCATGGGTCTATCCTAGGAGCAAAAACAGTAAAAAAGAATTATACAATGACGGCTACAACCCCGACCCGGTTGTGCGGCCATACAAATAATATTACATCAATTTACAAATTTATTACATGAATGAAAGAAAAAGAAACTCTCATCTCACATCCAACCCGGCTATTCATCCGCGACAATCCAACGAGTTCATATACACATACCATCAACAACACAGATCACAGATATGTATAACCCCCACTAATCGACGTATAGCGATTAGTAGACGTTCAATACACATATAACATCACAGGATAACCATTAGCCAAAGTCTACAGAACATCGACCAAAAATACGGATTTTTGAGCCCCAAAAACAAATTTTGCTTTCTGGAAAATCTGGGCAGAAAAGTCATATACCAAAAATTCCAAAAACTCACCAGAAACAAACTGCAACAAAAATGATCCACGGCCGAGTCAACTCGGCCACAGAACTGCGGTGAGTTGGTCGACTCGTGCGATCATTTTTCTTGCCTGTTCTAAGAAAAGCCTGAGCCGATTTTTAAGACATGAATTATTATTTTTTGAGCAGAAAAAAATCGGCAGAAACTCAGGGTTTCCGGGGTGTTTTTCGGTTTTTTCGTTCGGTCGATATTCTAAATACCTTGCTAACATGCTAGGGTGTGTTTAGTTAGGCTCTGATACCACTGTTAGGTCCACGTTACCTCTCCCGGTACTTTCGGGGTTGCGGAAACGGTAAAACAAAAATTTTCTGGACTTGGTAATATGGTCCGTAAATGCCGGATCTTTACTAAACAATACACTAGCATCCTAACTAGAGATTTGTCTACTCGGTTAGGGGTTATACCTCCTCTTGAAATCCTTCTCTTCTTGTTGTTCTTCTCCTTGCTTGCTTCGAGGCTTGATCCGGACTTTGGTCACCTCCACGGCCTCCTTGAGTCGAAGACGATCCACCCGAGAGATGTACACCGAGCTCCACCTCGAGCCGAGGTAACTAGGGCGAAGAGATAGCTAATCTAGAAGCCCTAGGTAGTGTAGAAGTGATAAAGGGATGATTTTGTCTTTGTAGGATCTTTATCTCTCAACACATGAGATCAAAAGATGAATCAAGAGGAGGAAGAAGAAGGAGGAGCTAGCAACCATGGTTCATTTCTTTTTCTTCTCACTTGAAAAGGCAAGAGAGAGAATGAGAAAGAAAATTATGAACTAAAGAAATTAACCATGGTTCCAATAATGCACTAAAACCATCATTACAAATCCTATCAAGATAAAGTTGATGGCTACATTGAAATGACCATTATCATAATCCAAAAGAAAAAGAAAATAAGAGTGTAGATCCCTCTTGAAAGTCAATGGTCAACACGGTCAACCGGTCAACAAAGTCAAGAGAGGTCAACGGGGTCAAATGGTCAATGCAATTAGCCATCATAAAATTATCACTAAAAGGATTAGCAAATGATGTCCGCGGCTCATAATGGTTTTGACCAAACGAACTGTCAAAACCCTAATGAGCCTGCCACATAACGGTTTTGGTCGAACCAACTGCCAAAACCCTGATGAGGCACCTTCTCCTTCATCGCTCCGGAAAACTGTGCATACACACGTGCATCCGCATTCCGTAGAATGCGGATGCACAGAAGACAAAACAAATACATCCGTGCAATACTAGGATCCGGCTTAAACCAAAGCCCACTAGTACTGCCTGCCCGAACACCACACGCACACAAGTGTACGTAAGTGATCGCAGCCCTGCCGTAAAACCATACGGCCTCTACACGTTTCGCTCAGTGCAGGGAAACTCTCTGTGTGGGACTCTAAAGACTCGACACTACGCTGGCAGTGGGTTTAACCACAGACCGCAAGCGGCACTAGCTGTACGTAACGGTCCCCAGGTAGATGTCGATAAGAAGGCCGATTAGGTAAACCCATCCGAACTCCTACTGAGCTTGTATGTGACAATCTCCGTACAGTCCGGTCTGTTCGTCTGATACATCGCATGGCGGGCCTAGGGGGCGGTGAACGTCAGTCCCCTAACAGCGGTACAAGTCGTGTCGGGGTGAAGCCCATTACACCCTGAGAGAACACTGGAAACCTACCGGTATATCTCGCTTGCCCTGACCAGGGACTACTCGTGTAATGGCTCTCCTAGACACAGCGCGATGTCAACCCCCAATACCGGGAGAGAGGAATCCTGTCTAACCGTCACTGCCTCTAAGTGCTTCGGGACTGCACCCAACTACTACCTATTTGCACGACTCAGTAGAGCCGTGGTAGGTAGTAATCAAAAAACAGTGGGAACACACTCGAGGCGAAGTGACAGTGTCAAGTCAGCGGACTAAGCTGTACTCATGTCACCTGGGAACTGATAACTGAAGATAGGTATAATACCAACCATCAGTTCCCGACGAGTCCTGTCCAGTGTACTCGTAACCTAACGAGCACCCGCATACTATCTCAAGTACGTCATACTGACGGCTGTGGGACAGACCGTCTCCCGTGCTGGGATGAGAAGCGCATACGCTAGTCTACTCCGGAGTATCGATGTCATGTCTCGATAATCCCACGACTAGGGACGTGTATAAGGATGTGCTTGTGGATTACCCAGCCCCCCACGAGTGTGATCGCCATCACAACGCCGGTAATCAAGCAAAGATCCGAAGGGATCTACTAATGCGTATAGGTGATACAATAAAGAAACACACATGTACACATTAAAGCAGAGACAAACCAAGTAGCATACTACTATATTGAGCAAGATTGTCTATACAACTGTGAATATCCCAAGCTTCCATTAAGTAATATACAAACTAGTATGATACAGTAATGGCCTCTAGGGCATATACACTAACATATCTGTGATGTGATCATTTGATATGTTGTGATAGATACTGTATATAGTATATATGATATATTATATAGACGTTACTTATGTTTTACACCCGCCTAGCCCTGCCCCGCTCTGTCGTTAGTTACCGAACCTAACGGTGCACGAGGGGACATCGAGGAGAATGCGGATGGCATAAGTGTACGTCGTATTTATCTGTGATGTTTAGGTAACTTAAATGATGTGACTTCATTAATATGATTAATGAAAGTAAAAGAAACCTAATGATGTTATAGAATCGAATTTCAAAAATAAAACAGGTAGCTACAGTTCTTGCTTTGCACAGCGGTATATATGATATATCCTGCACCTTATTCGATGAGGAAAGGGCCGACGATCCCTTCACCGGGAGTGACTCCTTTAGCAATAACTGGCAGATGCTACAACCCTCGGTTTGTCTTTTGATTGCTTCTATAGTTTTTGCTTTGCACAGCGGTATAGATGTTATATCCTGCACCTTATTCGATGAGGAAAGGGCCGACGATCCCTTCACCGGGAGTGACCCCTTTAGCAAAACTAGAAAAGCCTCAAAAACACTCCATTTTAAAATCATTTGATTCTACAACGATATCAAGTTCATTACGCAATAGGTTTTCAGAAAAACCTGTCATAGCCCTCCGTCATTTCAGATTAGTTGTATATAGTATTCGTGCTACATTTGTTGGCTTTCGTCAAGGTGTAGTGTGCGGTAGCTATATGCTGCTTATCTGCTGCATACGATACGATTGGATTAGAGTAGTCGTGCGGCTTTGTTGGCTTTCGTCAAGGGTCGTGCGGGTGGGTTTAATTTAATCAAGAAATGTACGGGTTGAACTTGACTAGCGGGCTATGGTTTGTTGGCTTTCGTTAAGGTCATAGCACGTTAGGGGCAAAAAAATTATCGGGAATTTCAAGTGTTGAAATTTGCAATGAGATTGCATACCTTCTATGAGATAGTTGGATCCCGATACCCGCTGCGAGTAATTGTTACTCCTGCGAGAGTTTTACACATTACAATTAGCCAATCTAGTAGGTGTCTAGAAAGATGTCAACGGGGTTACGCCTCTGGGAAAACGAGGTTTACATTAATTAGGTTCGCGCGAAAGCACGGGGGACCTCCCTCAAAATACCGACACTGGCCTGACTGAAAGATTGGCGAACTTGTAGCGTGTAATTAATCTCGGCTAGTCTTTCCTTTTAGGGTTTGAAGGAAGATTTGATAAAAACAGTGGGAGCCATCCTGATTAGATAAAATAATAACCAATCTGATCCTGCAAGAGCGCACGCTGTGTGTTTTCTTCTCTCTCTGTCCTGGTAGCGACCATGTCACGCCTTAATCAAGATAATAATACGGATGTATTGACCGAACCCGCTTGTTATACTGAGCTGGGGAACGTTGGTCCCGCTCCAACTTATAATTGTTATAAGTCAGAGCAGGAAATTGGGGAATACCAGAATTCTCATGCCACCCAAACGAAGAAAGTGCATATGATGCATCTCCTTCGGGTGTGTTCATTACAAAGAACTGTTTCTCCGTATCCTCTACGTCCTGGGTATTTGATACCGGATCAGGATCCCAGATATGTAATCTGTTACATAGGGATACAGAAAGGTAGAGAACTGAGAACGGGAGATAAGTTTCATGAGACAGAAAACGGGGCAAGTGTTGCAGCCAAGTCTGTTGGTCACTGTTACCCTGTATTCCAAATACATTGATTCTGAACGAATGTTATTAGATACCGAACCTGATATACAAAATCATATCAGTCTCTTTATTAGTAAAGAAATGATAAAATTTTGTATTGTTGGATAATGTTTTGAACATTTCCTATATTAAAAGTTGATCGGTTCAGGCACGTTATCTAAAAGCATTAATGTTCTAAATCAAACTACAGTTCTTAGTATACAGAACACACACAAGAGGAAGAGTTCATAAATGAATGAATCCTTCTTGAGGCATTATAAACTAGGTCATATCAATGTGACCCGACTGGCTGAAGTTACATTAAGATGCATATTTAAATTAGTTTGAATTTACATCTTGTGAAACTTGCCAGTCATGTCACAGAGATATGATGACCATGGCTCTGTTTATTGGAAATAGAGAAAGAGTTAGTGAACTCTTAGGATTGATACATGCTGATGTATGAAGGTCCCCTGTCTACACATGCCAAGACCGGTTCTTTGTATTTCATTACATTCTCTGATGATCTCTCAAGATTCAGTCATATGTTCCTGTTGAAACACAAGTCCGAACCTTTTGAGAGATTCACAGAATATAAGTAAGAAGTAGATAACGAAAACGGGTATAAGTATTATGTCCTATGATAAGATCAGGGAAGAGAATACTTGAGCACGGAAATCCTGGACTATTCTAAAGGAGAATGAGATTCTCTCTCAGCATTACTCCTCCATATACACCACAGCACGTCGGTGTATCGGGGCGGAGCAATCACACCCTATATGATAAGGTGTGCTCTATGATGAGTACTACTGAGTTACCTATTTCCTTTTGGGAGTTATGCACTTGAGAAGCTGCATACCTATTGAAAAGGGTTCAAATCAAATTAGTTGCCTACCACTTCATATTTGATATGATAGGGGAAGAGCCCATCTCTTAAGTCAGTTAAGATTTAGGGTTGTCCGGGCTATGTCTAAAAGCATAATCCGGACAAGCTCAAGGCAAGGTCAGTAATGTAGAACTGGAAAGGTTCCAGCTATACAAACTACAGCAGATGATTTGATAGAACTAAAGAATTCAATAGTTACCAACAAAGCTCAGCCTCTCCGCCGATCTAGTAGGGTTCCTCACCCACCTGAGAGATACTTCGGTTTCTCTATGACAGTAGGAGCGAGGATTGCATCATGAGATGATGACCCAACTAGTTTCGAGCAGGCCATCGAGAGTAGGGACTCTGTAAGAATGGCTGGATGCTTAGCGATCTGAGATGGAATCCATGTACACCAACAAAGTATGGACTTTGGTTGCTATATCTGAAGGGTTAAATCCCCATCAGGAGCAAGTATATTTTGAGAAGATTACTTGGTGTATATGGAAAAGTTGAGACTTTCAAAGCTAGACTTGTTAAAGGTTTGCAACATTGACCAGGTATGGATTATGTTGAAACCTTTTCTAAGGATCTATGCTTAAGTCCATCCAGATTCTACTTGTCACGGCTACATACCATGACTACGATATCTGGCGGTTGGGTGCCATGACTGCTTTTCTAAGTGATATTTTAGAAGAGTGCGTCTATAAGTACACAGCTAGAGGGCCTCGTAGACAGTGGGAGCAGCGCAAACGTGACCAAGATATTTTATGTGATAAAGCAGGCATCGCGGAGTTGGAACGTCTGTTTTGATGTGTTAGTCAAAGAGTTTGATATCATCAAAATGGTAGATGAACCTTGTATAAACAAAAGGGTAGTAGGGAGTATGGTGGTGATCCTCGTAGAGTACGTGGATGACATACTCTTGATAAGAAAGGAGTTTCCTATGCTACGCTCGGTCAATCTCCGCTTATCACAATGATTCTCCTTATAGGATCAAAGTGATACCTCCTAAATCCTGGGTTTTAGATCTATGAGATAGATCTAATTGGATGTTAGGATACTCACTAGTTGTAGTGAGATGGTATCAGTTGATCCTGGGGAGAATCACTGGAAGTGTTCCAGGGTGATAAGGACGACTGAATGTCAGTCACAGGCATTGTCTTTACCCTCTATGGAGGGACGGTATGTTGGAAGAGTTCCAAGCTAGATACCGTGACATACTAGACGATTAAAGGCAAGATACATCGCTACTTAAGATGCTACCAAAGAGGCTATCTGAGTGTATATTAGTTCATGAGATGAACTTAGTTCCTCCCATTGTGTGACAATGGAGCTGCGGCTTATGCCAAGGAACGTCCGTCCCATCAGTGATCCAGACATATTCTAAGGCAGTGTCACCTAATCGTGGAGATGGTTGATCTCCAGGGGATCGAGGTCAGGAGAGTAGACCCAGAGGACAACACGGCGGATCCACTCACAAAGGCCTTTTCCCAGAGAGAGACTTTTATGGGATGGTTGAGTATGAGATACTACAACCACTGCTATCAGATAGCCCTAGTGCAAGTGGGAGATTGTTAATTATATGTATGCCCTAGAGGCCATTGCTATACATAGGATGTATATTGTAGTGGATGCTTGGACATATATAGGGAGGACTTTCTTGCTCGACATGATAGTATGCTATCCGGTTGCTCTTTACCTTAATGTGTACACTGATTGTCTCTCTGTTACATGTTGGTACAGCCCTTAGGATGTGTACTTGACTACCTGGACTATGATGCGGATCATACTAGTAGGGACATGGCAGTCCATAAGTACATCCTTCAAGGTCCCTAGTCGTGGGTGTATCGAGACGGGACATCGATATACCAGAGTAGACTAGCGTATACCTTCTCGACCCATACAGATGGGCGATGGATGATCCCATATCCATTGGTGTTTGACATCAGAGATGGTGTACGGGTGCTCAGTGAAGACTGGGTACACTGGACGGACTCGCCGAGAACTCCCAGATGGTATTATACCTTACGTCAGATGGCAGTTCTCTGGTGACACTGGTACAGGTTAGTCTGTAGACCCGAGATCGTCATAGGGTCTTGTGTGATTCCCACTGTGCTTTGATTTCCATCTTACCACGTCCAAGAGGGCGTGCAAAATGGTGGTTTTTAGGTACAGTCCCGAATCACATGGAGGCAATGAGCAATAGGAGGGGATTCGTCTCTCCCGGTATAGGGAGTTGATGTTGCGCTGTGTTCGATTGGCTATAACCGGAAATCCCTGGCCAGGGTTGCTGAGATTTACTGGTAAGTGTTACCAATAGTTTCTCGAACTGTTATAAACCTCATATCGACATGAATTATCGAGCTATTGGGGTCTGACGTTTACCACCCCTAGGCGAGATATGCGACATATCAGACGACGAGACCAGACTGTACGATAAGTGTTACCGGTTGGATTCACAGGAGTATGAGCAGGCTTGCTCGTCGATCTTCTGATCGCTCAATACCCGGGTGGCCGTTACATTTAGCAGACCGCTTGCGGCTTGTGGGTGTTTGATATGATCATCACCTACTGCCGGCGTATTGACGAGTCTTTAGAGTCCTACACAGAGGTTTCCTGGCTCAAGCGAAACGAAATAGGAGTGCATATGAGATATGTGCGGGACCGAGAATAATGCGTGTATGTGATACCGTATTCTATTCTCGCGATGAATGTATCGATTGGTTGTATGCGATATAACCTAGTTATCGAATCAAGGATTGATTCGATAAGTCGATACATTGGATATTAGTCGGTCATATGCGATATGACCGGATCGTTAAATCAAGTGTTGATTTAATGATTTAATGTATAATTATATATTAGATATATTACTTTGAATTAACTAGTATTGGTTCACTTAAGATGGATTTTCTCACTTGTTGTGCACATTGTATATATGATATAGTTTTGTGCACTAGATTGTATCATGTTTGATGATACATGCAAACTTGGGTGTATGTTTACTTTAAACCATGTTTAAGTGAATGGTTAGGGTTTTGTTATCATTTCTTGATTATTTATTTTATTTATTCATTTTATCAAGAAGAGAAATGGTTGCTTCTTTTGTTTTTTCCTTGAAGCTTCAAGAAGCTTTGACCATTTTTGTTTCTTTTGCTTAACCTAACCATTCACCTAACCATAGTTTATTCTCTACACTCAACCATGGTTGCATTATGATAAGGCATCACTTGAGTTTCTTTTATTGATTAATTCTTATCATATTCTTTCTTCTTCTTCTTCTTCTTCTTCTTCTTCTTCAAGAAGAAGAAAACTTGCTACCTTCAATGGTGCCATGAGAAAAAGAGTGAGAAATCCAAATCCAAAGTGAACCCACTTCCTATTTCTTCATCCTCTACCACTTGCCATGTAGTATAGGGTATTTTCTTCATAAGTTTCATGACTTGGTGAAGTTGGAGCTTGATCTTGAGTTGCCTCGACGTAGATCATTTTCCGCATCGAAGTCGACGACCTAGCCCGATCATTTCTTCGACGAAACCATCGCTAGAGTCCGGGATCCGATGATCGCAGCGGAGGGACATCATCACGGAGCTAAGGAAGTGGAGGACCGGATCTACAAAGGTTGTAGTCACTTTCACTTTAGAGTAAAGTTGTTTACTTGCATTAGTTTTCGCCTAATTTCTAGTTAACGATCTAGGTTAGGGTTTCTCGGCACCTAATTTTTGATTTGGCATGGTTGATGCCTTGTGGAACCTCTTGAGTGTGCCTAGGAATCCTACAAATCTACGGGCAACCAAACACAAAACAAACACCCACGACACGAAGTGACCATCTGGAGAAGGAGAACGTTGTTACCGCGATGCGGTAGCGTAATTAACTGCAGGGGCTTGCGCCTGCAGGGAAGAGCGTCCCCACAATCAAAAACCCCTCAAACGAGGTGGAATCTGACGAAGTCTGCTAAATCGGCCGCATCCATTTAAACCTTCGATACATGGTGCCATAAATCAACTTGGCAACTTCGGAGAGGAGGGCGGATAGCACCAATTAGTATCTGCCCCGAATTTCAGGCAAGACGAACCTACGCGGTCGCGTCTCCATGATTCGGAGGGGAACAGATTCTGGCACGCCCGTGAAGGGGTTCCTATAGCACCACTACAAGGGTTTGGTGGCATCACACATGCCATATTTAAAATTTATATGGTGCTAGAGAAACAAACTTAAGGATCATACTAGAAAAGCTAGGGTAACAAAACATTAATATAAACACAAGTAGTAAAAGCTAGGGTTTTGAGAGTACAACCTTTGTAGCTCCCTACGCTAGGCTCCTTGGCTACATGAGGGTTGGAAAAGGCTCGCTTGAGATCCTCTAGGTCTACGAAGATCCACCCGGAGTCCTCTTTGTCCAAGCTTGAAGCTCCACTAGATCAAGAGAAGAAATGGAAGCTATCACTCTACACTAATGGGCAAGACTAGTGTAGAATGGTGATGTGGTTTGTTTTTTCACTTCAAAACCCTAACTTGATAACTCTTTTGCTCACAAGTGAAAGCTAGAGAGCAAAAGAGAAAGGAGGAAGAAGAAGATGGCTTGTGAAGAGCTCAAGATAATGATAAGCATATGAATAAAAATGAGAAATGAAAACATATATATTTTCTCTTTCTCATTCTTAACCATAGTTATAAAATATCTAGATATTTATTTTGGATCAAAAATGGCCATAGAAATTAAATCATGGTTAAAGTAATGGGTTGGTGCAAGAATAAAATATTAAACCATAATAACAATTTCCATTTCCATTTTTCTTTTCCAAAAAAGAAATATCCATAAATTTATAAAGGGTGTGAGTCCTATATTGCCACCATCCACTATATCAACAACCATGATAGAATTATGTATGCATGTATGTGTGCATGCACATCCATATGTGCATTAATGAGAATAAATGCATACATGCATGCATACAACAAAAAGACAAGAAAGGGTTTAAAGTGAGAAACTAATGGTCAATGATAAATCAACACTTGATTTAGCAAACCGATCATATCACATACGACCTGACCAAAAGCAAACCGCCCGATTAATATACGGTATCTCATACGTGCATTTTAACCGGGTCCACGCATATCTCATACGCGCACCACATCGCTTCGCCTGGACTAGATAACTCCATTGTGGGACTCTAAGACTCGTCAATACGCCGGCAGTGGGTGATGATCATATCAAGCACCCCCAAGCCGAGCGGTCAGCTAAACATAACGGCCATCCGGGTATTGAGCGATCAGAAGAAAACAAGCGAACCTGTCACAACTCCCGTCGAGCCAACCGGCAACACTACCGTACAGTCCGGTCTCTTCGTCAGATGTGCTGCATATCGAGTCTAGGGATGGTAACGTCGACCCCAATAACTCAATAAGTCGTGTGTCTCGGGAATGTACCCAACGGCCACCTGTTTGCACGACTCAGTAGAGCCGTGGTAAGGTGGTAATCAAAGTACAGTGGGAGAGCACACAAGACTCTATGACGATCTCGGGTCTACAGACTATCTTGTACCAGTGTCACCTGAGAACTGCTATCCGACGATAGATATAATTCCATATAGGAGTTCTCGGCGAGTCCGTCCAGTGTACCCAGTCACCACTGAGCACCCGTATACGATCTCAATGTCAAACATCGATGAATATGGAAACATCCATCTCCCATCACATGGGTCAAGTATCATCTACGCTAATCTACTCTGGTATATCGATGCCCCGTCTCGATACACCTACGACTAGGGACATTCCAGGATATGCTTATAAACTACAGATGTCCCACTAGGATGATCTCCATCATAATCACAGTAGTCAAGCAAATATCCTCAGGGCTTTATCAACATGTGTGAATGAATAAAAACATGATCAAGTCAACATGTCAGATAAAGAAGAACCAGATAGCATCCTATCATGTCGAGCAAGAATGTACACTGAATATATATATATACATGTATAAATACATCCACTATCATATAATGGCCTCTAGGGCATACATATATCCAACAATCTCCCACTTGCACTAAGGTCAGTTATTGGCGTATCTCATATCCAACATCTCAAAAAGTCGCTCATGCTGCGGCTGAGGGATGGCTTTGGTGAGTGGAACCGCGGCGTTATTCTTTGTATCTACTCTCCTAATCTCAATCTCGCGGTGATCTACAATCTCCCAGATCAAATGAAAGCGCCTCAAGATGTGTCTGGACCGTTGATGGGACCTGAGCTCCTTGGCTAATGCCATAGCCCTATTATTATCACAATACAATGGTATTGAATCAATAATGGTTAGAACTACTCCTAGCTCCAAGACGAACTTCTTCATCCAAACGGCTTCCTTGGCGGCATCATTCGCAGCAATGTACTCAGCCTCCATCGTACAGTCTGCAACGGTATCCTGTTTGGAACTCTTCCAACTTACCGCCCCTCCATTAAGGGTAAATACAAACCCGGAGATAGATTTGCTGTCGTCCTTATCGCTCTAAAAGCTCGAATCGGTAAAGGCCTCCATTTGGAGATCTCCATTACCATACACCAAGAACAATTCTTTAATCCTTCGTAAGTACTTAAGAATATTCTTCACAGCTATCCAGTGACTCTCCCCTGGGTTGGATTGATACCTGCTTACAACACTAAATGCATAAGCTACATCTGGGCGTGTACATAACATCGCATACATTATAGATCCTACTGCCGAAGCATAGGGTATAATGCTCATGCGAGCTCTCTCTTCATTGGTCTTTGGGCAAGAGTCCTTAGAGAGAGTGACCCCATGGCAAGCGGGTAAGGCACCCCGCTTGGAGTCTTCCATACTAAACCTTTTTAGGATGGTATTGATGTACCTGGTTTGGGACAATCCCAATAACCTCTTGGAACTATCCCTATAGATCCTAATGCCTACAATGTATGTGGCATCACCCAGGTCCTTTATGGAGAACCTTAGTGATAAGAAATATTTGACCGACTGTAGCATAGGAATATCATTTCCTATCAGAAGAATGTCATCCACGTACAATACGAGGAATGTGACAGCTCTCCCTACAGCCTTCTTATAAACACAAGGTTCATCTGGATTTTTGATGAAATCAAACTCTTTGATAACATCATCGAAACAGATGTTCCAACTCCGTGATGCCTGGTTTAACCCATAAATGGATTTAAGCAATCTACATGCGTTCCCGCTGCTCCCACTGTCAATGAAACCCTCTGGCTGATCCATATAAACGCATTCTTCTAAATCTCCATTTAGAAATGACGGTTTAACGTCCATCTGCCAGATTTCATAGTCGTAGTGAGAAGCAATAGCAAGTAGGATCCGAATGGATTTAAGCATGGCTACGGGAGAAAAAGTCTCGTCATAGTCCAAATCTGGTCTTTGATGAAAACCCTTCGCCGCAAGTCTTGCCTTATAGGTCTCTACCTGCCCATCTACACCAATCTTTCTTTTAAAGATCCATTTGCACCCCACAGGTTTTACCCCAGGGGGTACAACGTCCAAAGTCCATACTTTGTTGGTGTATATGGACTCCATTTCAGATCTCATGGCATCCAGCCACTTCACAAAGTCTCCACTCGTGATAGCTTGCTGAAAGCTGGTAGGATCATCATCCTCCATGATGCAGTCTTCTCTGTCACAATCAATGAGGAAACCGTAGTACCTCTCCGGTGGGCGAGAAGTCCTACCAGACCTACGGAGTGGCCGAGGTTCCTCAATTTCTATTGCAACAGCCGGTTCAACCAAGTCATCATTTGTAGTTTATATCTCTAGAACCTCTTCTAGATCCACCACATTGCCATCAGTTTCATTTGTGAAAAACTCTTTTTCCAAGAATGTGGCATGCTGAGAAACAAACACCTTTTGTTCCTCCTTGTGGTAGAAAAGATATCCATAAGAATTCCTTGGATATCCCACAAAGTTACACATGACCGACCGTGTCTCGAGTTTGTCCGGATTCTGCTTTTTAACATTGGCCGGGCAACCCCAAATCTTAATTCCCTTAAGGGGTGGTCTCTTCCCATGTCATATCTCATATGGCGTGGTAGACACGGTTTTGGTTGGGACCCTATTCAGTAGAAATACTGCAGTCTCCAATGCATGCCCCCAAAATGAGATGGGTAACTCAGCATCACTCATCATGGAACGGACCATATCTAATAGGGTCCGATTCCATCGTTCTGACACACCGTTGTGCTGTGGTGTGTAAGGAGGAGTGAGCTGAGAGAGAATCCCATTCTTTTTTAGGAATTTTGCAAACTCTGTACTGAGATACTCCCCACCTCGATCTGATCGAAGCATTTTGATACTCAAGCCGGTTTGTTTTTCTACTTCTTGTTTATATTCAGTGAATTTCTCGAAAGCTTCGGATTTCTGCTTTAATAAAAATATATGACCGAATCTTGAGAAATCGTCAGTGAAAGTAATGAAGTATGAAAAACCGCCTCTAGCCTGTGTAGACATTGGCCCACATACATCACTATGTATGAGGCCTAAGAGCTCAGCAGCTCTTTCTCCGTGTCCGGTAAACGGAGTTTTGGTCATTTTACCCTTGATACAAGACTGGCAAGTCGCATAAGATTTATATTCAAAAGGGTTTAAATATCCATCTTTGTGTAACTTGTTTAGTCTTGTTTCGTTAATATGACCAAGTCTACAGTGCCAAAGAAAAGCTTCATTTATTTCTGAAAGTTTTTTTTTATTAGTGTGTTGTATGCTGAAAACTGTATGTTGATTTAGGACGTATATCCCGTTATTAAGCGTACCATACCCAACCAACATTTGATTCAGGTGAATGTTCATAACATTGTTCTGCAATACAAAATTATATCCTTCATTGTCTAACAAGGAAACGAATATTATATTACAAAGCATACTAGGTACAAAATAACATGGGTTCAAAACTAATATACACCCAGATGGCAACCCCAAATGATACTCTCCCACTGCAACTGTATGTACATTGGAACCATTTCCAACACGGAGAGTATGGTCACCTGTCTTCAAAACCTAGCTATTTCTCAGCCCCTGCATAGAATTGCAAATGTGAGAACCTAAACCGGTATCTAATACCCAGGAAGCAGAGTTTATTGAAAAACAGTTTTCTGTCACAAACACACCTGAAGCGGAAGCATCCCCATGCTTCTTCTTGAGATCTAAGTACTCCGTGCAGTTGAGCTTCCAATGTCCTGTTTTGTGGCAGTGATAGCATTCCCCTTTCCCCTATTCTCCAGCTTTGGACTTGTCCTTCCCCTTAACCTTTTTAACTCCACCCCTAGGCTTGGTGGGCTTCTTCTTTATCTTTCCCTTGGCCTTAGCCTTTGGGCGAGAAGAGGAAGATTGCCCAACACTCAAAATGGGAGTTTTCACTGATTTCAGTGTGCTCTCTGCACTCCTTAACATATTAAGGAGTTCAGGTAGTTCCTTCTCCATGTTGTGCATGTTGAAGTTAACTATAAATTGAGCAAAGGTGGAGGGGAGAGACTGCAGAATAATATCTGTATATTGTTCATTGTCCATTTTCCATCCAAGGTCCTCAAGCTCTTCTATAAGAGCTATCATCTTCAGAACATGATCTCCTACTGGTGTGCCAGGGGCCATTCGCAGCTGAAACAGTTTTCTTGATGCTTCGTATCGTAATATGCGGGATTGCTCTCCATACAACTCCTTTGTATGGAGGAATATGGCGTGAACGTCCATATTCTCGTGCTGCTTTTGATGTGTGTTATCCATCGATGCAAACGCGAGGCATTTGGCCGTGGCACAGTCAGCGTCCCATGTCTTGTGAACTTCAATATCCACAACTGAGGATTTAGGGCCTGGGACGGGCGGGGCTGGAGCCGTGAGGACATATGATACCTTATCATAAGTCAAGGCAATGTTAAGATTCCTCAGCCAGTCTTTATAATTGGTCCCATTCAGTTTATTTTTATCTAGTAGAAACTTGAATCCTGTCATTAGTATCTGCCATTAAGAGAGAGAGAAAAGAATACACTCAGCGAAAGCTCTTGCGAAGATCAAATTGGTTATTATCTTATCTAATCGATGTCTCCCACTACTTTAATCAAGTTTTACTTTCAAACCTTAAAAAGAAAACTAGGCAGGATTAATTACAGTCTACAACTTTGCTAACCGTTCAGCCGGGCCAGTGTCGGTACTTGAGGGAGGTTCCCTGTGCTTTCGCACGGACCTAATTAATATAAACCTCGTCTTGCCAGAGGCGTAGCCCCGTTAACACCTTTCTAGACACCTAATGGGTTAGCTAATTGTAAACTGTAAAACTCTCCTGGGAGCAACTATTGCCCACAGTGGGATCGGGATCCAACCATCATATGGAAGGTATGCAATCTCATTGCAAATTTCAACTCTTGAAACTCCCGATGTGATTTTTACCCCTAGCACTCATGACCTTGGCTATAGTCAACAAATCACAAGCACTGGTCAAGTTCAACCGGTCATTTCTTGATTAATTAGACCCGTTCACCTGACCCTTGGCTAAGGTCAACAAAGTCACATGCCCATCCCAATTAATCTGCATCACATGCATTGTAGGAAGACATCACTTAGCTACCGTACACTACGCCTTGGCTAAGGTCAACAAACATAGCACGAATATTAAGTACTCTACTTCCTAAAATGACGGTGGGTTGCGGATGATATTTAAGAAAATCTTTAACGCTTTAAACTTGATATCGTTGTAGAATCAAATCGTTTTCAAAAGGAGTGGCTTGAGCTCCGCAGTTTTGAAATGCAGCTTTTTCATAAAAAGCCGAGTAGTTTTCAAATCCGATTCTACAACATCTTTTTAGGTTTATTTTCTTTACATTAATCATATTAATGTAGCCCCATCATTTAAATCCTTAAGCCAATCACAGAAAAGAAACGAAAATACAACGTACGCTTATGCCATCCGCATTTACCGCAATGTTCCGTTATGCACCGTTAGGTTACTTAACTAACGGCATACCGGGACGGGGCTAGGGCGGGTGTAAAACATAAGCAACGTCTACTATATATCTCATATATAATATAGCATTCGTCTCAGATATCACATCACAGTATACAGGCAGCAGAAACACAGATATGATAATATAGGATATACTAGGACGTCCGTATTTAGTATTTAGCCAACAATAGAAAATACGGATTCCACAGTCGCGATGAATAGCCAAGCCCACACCCCTAGACCCCTACGAGAACGACAAGCGACCCTACCAATTCTGAAGTTTAGGAGACCCGGTCTCGACTCCCCGAGATGGCCTTCCTCTGAACCCCAGAACCCGGTCACCTATGCTCCCCTCCTTGGGTCTATCCTAATGCGGAAAAGTAAATAATATACAATACTGGTGACATCAACCTCAACCCGGAAGTGCCCCAAATAAAAGAATATTACATTACATTTGAATTTTAATTGAATGAAAAGAAAACTCTCATCTCACATCAAAACCCCCCGGCTATTCAATCACGACAATCCTACATGTCGAATCTCAGCAATACATAATATCACATCATCAACGTAAGTAAGTATGCATACCCCGATTGTCGTTGATGTATAGCAACGAAAACGGCGATATACCACATACTACACTTATGGTCACAGAGAAATAAAATGAAAAACTACAACAATTGGAATCATACCCGCCTTTAGACAACACAAACCCGGAATATCACATATACAAGATTTCATGCCTAACAATGTAAAGCTCGCATTTCGGTCTCATCCATTAAAACACCTTTTCAAAACAAGCCGGATAATTCAACAAGATTTCCGATTGTTACCGAGACCGAACTGCTAGATTTACACACAACAAACAAATTTGTAGATTCCAATTATTGTATCAAATATTAATAAACTAGGCGACGTTAAAACATTCGATCGAACGATTGAACACCCACAGACTTCTCAGAAAGCTCAACACCTGAGCAGTTTTAAAAAATACCAGTAACAGTACAAAATACATACGGGCTTGCACAATAAAACACGGCCCATAACTCTCCTACTGTGCCGCGGAATCGCCGCAGAAAGGCCACTATGGCCGCGGTTCCGCGGTCGTACGGATGAGTCAGGGTGTCGTATTTCTTGTAGGCCCATAAAATACCCTGCTGAATTTTTTAAGTATTTTTAATTTGAAAAAAATCCAGGTTTTAGAAAAATTTCCAGAGAGCACCCCCCGGACGTCGTGTTTCGTTCGTTCGAGGTTTCTAATATCGTCTAGGTTACCCTAAGGCTCTAGCTTGGCTCTGATACCATGAAGGGGTTCCTATAGCACCACTACAACGGTTTGGTGGCATCACACATGCCATATTTAAAATTTATATGGTGCTAGAGAAACAAACTTAAGGATCATACTAGAAAAGCTAGGGTAATAAAACATTAACATAAACACAAGTAGTAAAAGCTAGGGTTTTGAGAGTACAACCTTTGTAGCTCCCTACGCTAAACTCCTTGGCTACTTGAGGGTTAGGAAAGGCTCGCTTGAGATCCTCTAAGTCCACGACGATCCACCCGGAGTCCTCTTTGTCCAAACTTGAAGCTCCATTAGATCAAGAGAAGAAATGGAAGCTAACACTCTACACTAATGGGCAAGACTAGTGTAGAATGGTGATGTGGTTTGTTTTCTTACTTCAAAACCCTAACTTGATGACTCTTTTGCTCACAAGTGAAAGCTAGAGAGCAAGAGAGAAAGGAGGAAGAAGATGATGGCTTGTGAAGAGCTCAAGATAATGATAAGCATATGAATAAAAATGAGAAATGAAAATATATATATATTCTCTTTCTCATTCTTAACCATAGTTATAAAATATCTAGATATTTATTTTGGATCAAAAATGGCCATAGAAATTAAATCATGGTTAAAGTAATGGGTTAGTGCAAGAATAAAATATTAAACCATGATAACAATTTCCATTTCCATTTTTCTTTCCCAAAAAAGAAATATCCATATATTTATAAAGGGTGTGAGTCTTATATTGCCACCATCCACTATATCAACAACCATGATAGAATTATGTATGCATGTATGTGTGCATGCACATCCATATGTGCATTAATGAGAATAAATGCATACATGCATGCATACAACAAAAAGACAAGAAAGGGTTTAAAGTGAGAAACCAATGGTCAATGATAAATCAACACTTGATTTAGCAAACCGGTCATATCACATACGACCCGACCAAAAGCAAACCGCCCGATTAATATACGGTATCTCATACGCGCATTTTAACCGGGTCCACGCATATCTCATACGCGCACCACATCGTTTCGCCTGGACTAAGTAACTCCATTGTGGGACTCTAAGACTCGTCAATACGCCGGCAGTGGGTGATGATCATATCAAGCACCCCCAAGCCACAAACGGTCAGCTAAACGTAACGGCCACCCGGGTATTGAGCGATCAGAAGAAAACAAGCGAACCTGTCACAACTCCTGTCGAGCCAACCGGCAACACTTCCGTACAGTCCAGTCTCTTCGTCAGATGTGCTGTATATCGAGTCTAGGGATGGTAACGTCGACCCCAATAACTCAATAAGTCGTGCCGATGAATGGTCTATAACAGATCGAGAAACTACTGATAACACTTATCAGTAAATCTCAACAGCCCTGGCCAGGGACTTACTGATATAGCCAATCGAGCACAGCACAGCATCAACTCCCAATACCGGGAGAGACGAAACCCCTCCTATCGCTCATCGCCTTCGTATGTCTCGGGACTGTACCCAACGGCCACCTATTTGCACGACTCAGTAGAGCCGTGGTAGGGTGGTAATCAAAGTACAGTGGGAGAACACACAAGACTTTATAACGATCTCGAGTCTACAGACTATCCTGTACCAGTGTCACCTGAGAACTTCTATCCGAAGATAGATATAATTCCATATAGGAGTTCTCGGCGAGTCCGTCCAGTGTACCCAGTCACTACTGAGCACCCGTATACGATCTCGATATCAAACATCGATGCATGTGGGAACATCCATCGCCCATCATATGGTTCAAGTATCATAAACGCTAGTCTACTCTGGTATATCGATGCCCCGTCTTGATACACCTACGACTAGGGACATTCCTGGATATGCTTATAAACTACAGATGTCCCACTAGTATGATCTCCATCATAATCACAGTAGTCAAGCAAATATCCTCAGGGCTTTATCAACATGTGTGAATGAATAAAAACATGATCAAGTCAACATGTCAGATAAAGAAGAACCAGATAGCATACTATCATGTCGAGAAAGAATGTACACTAAATATATATATATATATATATATATATATATATATATATATATACATCCACTATCATATAATGGCCTCTAGGGCATACATATATCCAACAGCCCGGTGGGACCTTTTCCTCTTTCCACTCCACACTTCGTGTGTCGTGTTCGCGAACCAATCGCGGTTTGCTAATGGTTGCCCTTGGGTTCAAGATACTAAGATTTGGCGTTTGCTTGGTGCAGAAAGCAAAGATCAATGGCGTTCACCTGCTCGAAGTGTTCCACATGCAACTGCAACCTACGTTCTGCCTCAACTGGGGGCATAGCTTACGGGCCCCAGGCGGCTTCCTTGTTCACGATGCCGGTGGAACAGGTAACCCAAGCCACCATAGGATTGTTTTTCGGGACCATGCTCCCGCCAACGAGCTTCAGCGCTCCTATGCCAGCTCCGGAAGCTCCCAAGAAGTCGGTCTTCGATCGGCTTGCTACTACCGTGGCCCCTCTCAACGGGTCGTCCACTTCCAACTCCTCAGTCTTCGATAGATTGAGCCGGAACTCTGATAGGCCTGCCAAGAAGCCCATGACCCCTGAAGTGGCCATCCCAAAGAAGATAGCCATCCCTGATCCTGAGGTCGTCAAGGCGGCTTCTCCTGCTAAAGAGTCGGTCTTTAGAAGGCTGACTATTCTGGCTCCCGTTCCTGCTCGAAGGTCTGTCTTTGACAGATTGGATACCACTACTCAAAAGACGTCAGTCTTCAAGAGGTTGGCACCAGCGGTGCCTCACCTGGACAGGGGGCAAGACAAAGCCATCCCCATCACCGAACCAGCCCCAACAGCTCGACACGCTCGACGTCGCCACTGGCGCCAAGTAAGAAAGGCCGGGGGCAACTCCTCCTCTGGGCTAACTCCACCGGCTCCAACGGTGGAAATTAATGCTGCTGTTCTAACCGGGAACAGTTTTGAGCTGCTGAGCAAGGTGCGCAAGAATTCACCTACCGCCGTATTAAAAAGATCTCCTCCATCGGTAGAGACTGTCGCAAAAGCAAAACCGGAACAGCCCCCTCAGCGGCTGTCCTCCAAAGCTTATAAAATGTGGTGCCAAGTCCGAGAGTCGGTGGTTGATCAAGATTATCCCCGCCGGCAGAAGAAGATGAAGGTCCGACAGGAAGAAAACCGTCCTGCTAAGCCACAAAAGACGGCGGCTACTTGGGTGTCCACTGCAACGGCCCCCTCAACTTCGACTACTCATAAGAGGAGAAGGCCGGAGAAAATCCCCAGGCCTTCGACAAATGTCAAAGACACTGAGCCCAAACGCCCTAAGTCTGGCGGCATGGTGATACATACTGTTTAAATGGCTTCCGGAAAAGAGGAAAGCCAGACTTCGACGGGCCACCGACCACTCAACCGATCCATCACGAGAGCTCAGGAACAACAACAGCAGAAGCTTCAAGAAATTCTGACTGCAATGGCCGCACTCACCGGGCCAAAAGAAAGCCCGGAGGCATCATCAGAACAGCGTCACGAACATGAGAATGATGCTGAATTCCTTCGGAGAATGCTCAAAAAGAAGGACAAAGAGGCCGCAGAACAAGCGGCCAACATAAAGAAAATGGCCCTTCTATTCCAGGACATGGTCGAGATGATGATCCAGCCAGATCCCCCAGCCGAAGATCCTCTAGTAATAATTGAAGATGACAGAGGAGAAACATCGAATCCTCTGCCGGCTCTGTCAATAGCCAAAGAGGAAACAATCTCTAAAGCTTGCCCTGGATGACTATATTGCTCAGCAAATAAGAGTTCACCAGGCAAATGAAGCAGCCGGCCAAGTTGTCAAAACTGGGCAACCGTATCCAGGCTGGTATGATCAGATAAAGTACCTGCCGAGATACACGATCCCCAAATTCCACGTATACAAGGGGACAGGAAATCCCCACCAGCACGTCGCTCAGTTCAGAGCTCTGTGCGTCAACACCGGGGACGATGATAAGCTTTTGCTCCGCCAATTCGTCGGCAGCTTATCAGAGACGGCGTTTGAGCGGTACTCCGAACTTCCAAATGACTTCGTCAATACTTTCGCAGAAATGGAGTTGTTGTTCACCCAGCGATTCGCAAGTGCTAGTGAACGCACCCCGATAACAGCATTGATCAATGCCAGGGTGAAGCCGGGCGAGACGTGGGTTCAGTACGCAATCCGATGGCGGAACCTGTGGTCGAAGTGTGAACAGCCCATCGAAGAAGCACCAGCGGTGGGCATGTTCGTGGGCACCCTAGACCCTCATGCAACTATTTCACAGTTCATGATGTTCTTCAAACCGACTACGTTCCAGGCTTTACTTGACAAGCTAGCCGAGATGGATCAAATGGATCATAGACCGTCTCCTCCGAAGCCGGAGCCGCGGAACGAGAAGGGTAAAGGGAAGGCAATCTTCGTTGCGAACACCCAACAGCAGCCCAGTGCCCCAAAGCTAGTAGATCAACTAGAAGAGAGACGAGGCTATTATAATGAGAAGATGAAGCATCCTTACTCATTCCCGCGGAATAAAACGAAGAGGCTGTTCGAACTAGAAATGCGCAACAGGCTTATCAATTTGCTGAATCCAATGCGACCATCGCAACCCGGCGAAGTGAATAATCCCAATTATTGCCCTTATCACCAAACGGTAAGCCATCCAATCGAAGATTGCTTCGTCTTCAAGGGATAGATCGAGGATCAGTACCTACAAGGCAAGTTTGCGCTGTCTGAGAAGTGGAAGATAAACCCACCACAACCGCACACTCCTAAGAAGACGGACATACCAGGGGCAATGTGCTCTTTTGTTGAGGAAGCTCCATGGGAGGTGGCACTTTTGGCCAAAACCAAAAGGATGTTGAATGATATCCAGACATACCCGGCAATCAGGTGGAAGAATCCGATGGAACCCCAGATCATCGAAGGGATGCTGAAGCCGCGCCCAACTCCAAAGATCAGTGGCGATAGCCAAAGCACTCATACTCAGCAGTCGAAATCTTCGAAAAAAAGAAGAGATCCAAAAAGCCCGTGAAGACTGGTTGTGATAAGCGCACGGACCTGCAGAAACAAATCGACGCACTGGAAGAGTATAACCAGAAGGCGCGGACTCCAATCACGCTCCAAGAGTTTCTCGGCCACGTCCTTAAAGATGGAGATGATGGAGAAGACTAGTCGGATGAATCTGAGGATTACGTGGTAAGCTGCCATGTGATCTCTCATTCATTGCTAGACAATGAAGAAGCTCCCTGCACAGAGAGACTGGGGGCAGGTCCCGAGCCAGAACTTCTATGGCCATCAGACAAAATGATCGACGCCTTCCTGAATGAGATTCGTCTGAAAAGTAAAGCCGATCGGGAGCGTGAGATGGCCATATTTGAAAGAGCCAAATGCCGGCGACTAGACGAAAGAGTCGAGACACTCTCGCCGAATCAAGGAACATCCGTCGCGGATAAAAACAAGTTCAAGATGAGGAAAAGGTTTGCTAAAGCCATATCAATGAGAATGAAGCTACCACCCTCCGAAAGAAACACTCCCGGTGAAGCAGAGATGCATCCTAGCTACTGCCTATATCACCAAAAGATAGCACACCCCATCGAAGAGTGCAATGCTTTTAAAAGGTGGTGGCAGGGGTATGTTGCTCACCGGCAACATTTTAAGCGGATGAAATGCAATACTCGTCGGGAGCAAGGGAATACGACCACGGAGCATAAAAGAACCACCGGCAGCTGTCGCATGGTCAATGCCGGGGAATCGCAGGTTCTCACCTTCGGGAGCGCTTCTGACGAGGAAATGGCTCTTGGCTTTAAAGAATCCACCTTGGGGAAAAAGGAAGAACCGAAGGCCTGTGAAAATATCCAGCTGCGGAACCGCACGCTTCCAGAAAAGAATCTCGGACCCACGAATAGAAAAGACAAGGGAAAAGAAAAGGTCTCTGAGGATATCGTCCTTGATGACCAAGTCATGAAAAAGCTGACAACCAAGGACCCTCCAAAGAAAAGTAAGGTGGACTACAACATTCTAGCACACTTGAGGAAGTTACCCTCGCAGCTCAGCATTCTCGACGCTCTTTTACTATCAAAAGAAGCAAGAGATTCATTGATCAAGACGCTATAAGAGCCAAAGCAATTCCAAGCTTTTCTCTCCGAAGAAAAGATGAAGGACGAGCTGGAGGAAGTACACACAGCCGATATCACCTTCGGTGATGAAGACCTCCCCCTTGGGACGTGCGAGCATAACCGTCCCCTTTATGTCTACGGATACTGCCACGATATAAAGATAGGCGAAATCCTGGTCGATAATGGGTTTTCCGACAATCTCCTCAACGTGCGAGTGTTGAAGAAAATCTGCATGAGCGTTCAACACCTCGCTCGTGATAAGATCACCATCTCCGGTTTCGACTCCCAGTCATCACGGACTCTCGGGTCTGTAATACTGACGCTGCGCTTCGGGCTGCTCGTCACAGACATTAAATTTCACGTCATTGACGCCAAGACATACTACAATGCTTTGCTCGGCAAGTCTTGGTTACATAAGTACAATATTATTCCTTCTACACAACACCAGTGTATGAAGTATTTTAAAGATGGTCTCGAGTATACTGTGACAGGAGAGCTAAACCCATTCTCCGTGAATGAAGTCCGAAAGTACAAAGATGCAAAATACTTCTTACCAGATTTTGAGGACACAGAAAGATGTCACAAACCGGAGAACAAAGCTATCACCACCATTCCGGTCTTCGGGAGTGATACTGAGGAAGAGGAAGAGATAGTTTATTCGGGTCCACCCCAGTACAACAAGCCGGGACCGTCCGCTCCTATGTTAATCTTCGGCAGCGACTCAGAAGACGAGGTTAATGCTATATTCTCCGCTCGGCCACCAATGCAAGCATTCGCTGGTGATAATCAGAGTTTACAAATTACCATAATGCCGCGGGAGCACTACAAAGATCTCGACGCACTTGAAGCTTATAGCGTGCAAGAGATACAAACATTTTACGTCCCTCCCAGGCGAAAAGGTGAACAGGAAATCATATTCTACCGATCCACGGAAACAAGAGTGGAGAAAGAAGTTTGGCATGGCGCCGATTCTACGCTCGATAGGATCCAGCCCATCCGTCTTCCTAGATATTACACAGAAGGCTTGAAAAAGGCTATTAAAGCACCAAATGATACCCTTCAAACAAACCACTTGAAAAGCTAAGTTCTATGACAGGATCTGGAACGTTCCCGGAACTCAGCACAAGTTGCCCAATGGGAGAATGGAAACGATCGGGCTTGGATATGTTCGGTCCAAGAAACGGGAGCTACTTCGCGACTGCTACGTCGTAAATGACTTTGATGAAGAAGGGGACGCTCAATGGGAGAATGCTAACCCTGAGCAAGAAAGAGCCCCCGACGTGAAAATGCCCAGTTCGTCGTTTCGAAGAACAAATGGACAAGCTTATAAAGGAAGCTGGTCAAAAGGTTCGAAACGAACACAATCGCGAAATAGCCATCTACGAGAAAGCCAGGACGCAGCGCCTTCTTCAACAGGCTGCAAAAGATGAAAATGCTCCTCCCTGTCAACCCATCATACAAACGGCCCGACGCAAAGGCAAAAATAAATCAAAGAGCGGGAAAAGTGTTCGAGAGCGACAAAGTAGAACCAATAAGCCACGCGATTAGGAATCGAGTAATCCAGATTTGTCCCTTATAATGAAGATGAGTCGAGCATACTCTTTTCCTCAGAGCAAAACATGGAAAATACTTGATCTCGCCATAAGACATCAAATGATAACACTTCCGGAGTCTAAACACCCCAAGCAAGCTAACGAGGTCTCTCATCCGGACTATTGCTCCTATCATAGAGCAATAGGACATCCTATTGAAGACTGCTTTACCTTCAAGAACTGGGTCGAAGATCAATATCGACAGGGCAGATTCGCTCTATCCAGCAGCCGGAGGGTAACCCCGCCGCAGAAGCATAAACCCAAATCCACGATAGTATAACTAGATCAACATCGGTCTTGGAAGCGAGCTCGTACTTGCCACGTGATAACGCTATCAGAAGAAGACCCCGACGGTATGGATAACCTCCCCTGGTGCTTTGAAAACGATGATAACGAGGTGATCTCGGAGTTTCCACCGGCGCCGAAAGAGCTGGAAGATGGAATACATACCACTGCGGATGATCTCAAGAAATTGATTTGGGGATGGCAAGTGACCCGCGGCCAACATTCGTTAGTGAGCTGCTGTCTGAAGAAAGGGTGGCTACACTAAAAGACCTGCTTATGCAGCATAGGGACTGCTTCGCATGGAACTATTCCGAGATGCCAGGACTAGATCCAGAGATTGCTGTCCACAAATTGGCGATATCCCCAGACGTCAAGCCAATCAAACAAGCACCGAGAAGAATGCGGCTCGAGCTTGAGATGAGCATCAACGCTGAGGTCAAGAAGCTGATCGACTCTGGCTTCATCCAAGAAGTTCAGTATCCTGATTGGATCACCAACATCGTCCCGGTGATGAAGAAAAATGGGACAGTGCGCATATGCATGGACTTTCGGGATCTCAATAAAGCCTGCCCGAAAGACGACTTCCTAGTACCGGTTACCGAGCTGATGATAGACAATACGTCCACCCACGAGGTTTTCTCCTTCATGGATGGCTCGTCAGGATACAATCAGATAAAAATGCATCCCGAGGACCAGAAGCACACTGCTTTCTGGACCCCTTTGGGTATATTCTGCTACAAGGTGATACCCTTCGGTTTAAAGAACGCCGGTGACCCCTTTAGCCATGACGAAGATCTTCGATGACCTCATACATGAAATCGTCGAATGCTACATCGACGACCTCATGGTTAAAAGCAAATCATATGAGGAACATTACGAGCATCTGAAGATCGTATTTCAATGCCTTCGGCAATACAACTTGAAGATGAACCCTCTTAAATGCGCGTTCGGAGTCTCCTCGGGCAAATTCCTGGGGTTCATCGTCCGACACCGAAGCATCGAAATAGATCCGTCAAAGATCAAGGCGATCATGGAAATGCCCCCGCCAAGGACTCTCAAACAATTGCGGTCTCTCCAAAGGAAGCTTGCGTATATCTGGCGATTTATAGCCAATCTTTCAAGCAAGTGCCGTCCTTACAGTCACCTGATGAAAAAGGGGGCCCCGTTCGTCTGGGATCACAAATGCCAAAGCGCGCTGGACGAAATCAAGCAATACTTGCAGAATCCGCCGGTACTGGCTGCTCCGGTCAAGGGAAAGCCTCTCATTCTTTATACAACAGCCCTCAAAGGTTCCTTAGGAGCATTATGGGCACAAGAGAACGGCCAAGGGAAAGAGAGAGCCCTCTACTATTTGAGTCGAGTTCTGCTGGGGTAGAAAGCAATTATTCTCCCATCGAAAAACACTGCCTGGCGTTGATCTTCGCGATAACGAAGCTCAGGCACAATGCATTGGCGCATGAAGTCCGTCTCATATCGAAGGTGGATCCTCTCAAATATTTGATGTTGAAAGCCATATTGACGGGACGGCTCGCTAAATGGGCCTTGCTCTTGATGGAGTTCTCAATAACTTATCGGCCTCTTAAGGCAGTGAAAGGCCAGGCCATCGCCGACTTCCTCGCCGAGCATCCAATGCCTACCGATTCTCCCTTGAATTGCGAACTGCCAGACGAACATGTGTTTGACACGATAGACGGAGGTGGTACCTGGTGGGAACTTTATTTTGATGGAGCATCCTCCATTGAGAAGCGCAAGCAAAGCACCCCTATCATCAAATCAGGGGTAGGCCTCATCTTCGTAACTCCCCAAGGAGGGATAATGCGCTTTGCTTTCTCCTTAACAGAGCCGAGGATAAACAATGAAGCCGAGTATGAAGCTTTGATAGCAGGTCTCGAGATCGCTATCGACATGGGAATTGAAAACCTCCTCATATACGGAGACTCCCAACTGGTCGTCAGTCAAGTAAATGGCGACTACCAAACGTGCAAACCAGAATTGGTAAAGTATGGCGAGAAACTCGTACTAGTGGTCAAAAGACCTATGATCCCCAATCGTGCCAAGCGGGGGAAATTCGAGCCGAACTATGAAGGCCCATATATCATAGACAAAGTTTACCAGGATGGAGCCTATCTACTCATGGACATGCATGGCGAAAGGCCCTTCAGGCCAATAAATGGTCGCTTCCTGAAGAAATACTACGCCTAACAAGTCACGGCCCAGGTCAATGATAGATGACGACGAATATGTCTGCTCGCTGTCTTCCTAAACCCAAACTCTATAAGCAGTAGCCGGCTCAATGGACCGAAACGTCCTTAAACTAACAACGGACCGAAATGTTCTTAAACTAATAATGGACCGAAATGTCCTTAAACTAACAACGGACCAAAACATCCCTTAAAATAACAATGGACCAAAATGTCCTTAAACTAACAACAGACCGAAACGTCCCTTAAACTAACTATGGACCGAAAAGTCCTTAAACTAACGACGGACCGAAACGTCCTTAAAACTAACAGCGGACCACTGTGTCCTAAAACTAGCTGTTGACCGAGATGTCGATAAACTACGGTGGATTGCAGCATCCCAAAGCTGATAAAAAAAAGAAGAAGAAAGAAAAACGGTATGTCCATAAGTAAAATGGGCACGGATGAAAACCCGAAAGGACTCCGTGAGTAAAAACAGCAGGGTTACCGGCGAGTTTTGTGAAAACCCGAAAGGGCGCAATCTCGTTAAAAAAAAGAAAAATAAATAAATAAAGTATGTCCATAAGCAAAACGGGCATGGATGGAAACCCGAAAGAGCTCCGTGAGTAAAAACAGTAGGGCTACCGGCGAGTTTTGTGAAAACCCGAAAGGGCGCAACCTCGTTAAAAAAAAGAAAAATAAATAAAAACGGTATATCCATAAGCAAAACGGGCATGGATGAAAACCCGAAAGGGCTCCGTGAATAAAAACAGCAGGGCTACCGGCGAGTTTTGTGAAAACCCGAAAGGGCGCAATCTCGTTAAAAGACACTTGCAAGGTCCTCTCGACTTTGTAAGGAGAATCCACCTGCGTGAGATCCCTACGACTCACAAGGGAGCAACACACTTAAGGATCCCCAAGATTCATAAGGAGAAATTACACTTGCGAGATCCTCACGACTCGTAAGGAGAACCCTCTTATGGGACCCTCACGGCTCATAAAATTCAAAAGCCTTAAGCTACAGGGATCTGAACCTGTTCTTAAGCAGCCCCCATAACCTCCAATACTGCCCTACAAGCGGCTCAATGCTGACCCTTGTATACAATCCACGGGCTCGAATAAACATTGCCCTAACAAAGTCCCATCCGTGACTAGGGATATGTCTACACGGTGAACAACCCTTATAGGTCCTCTCGACTTATAAAGAGAAAACACTCTTGTAAGATCCTTACGACTTATAAGGGAACATGAACTTAGGAATCCTCACAATTCCTAGGGAGAAAACGCACATACGAGATCCTCACGAATCGCAGGGAGAAATACCTTTATGAGACCCTTACGGCTTATGAAGTCAAAAGCCTTCCTGTTCGCTAAGACACCTTTGTTCGACATCGACAGAGGAAAATGATGATTCGCTCCTGGCAATATCCCAGTTGTAGCGGTGCTGATTCCGAAATCGGTGTCTAATTCCGAGCTTGCAGCGAAAAGCCAGCAAGCCACACATGCATACGAAATAGCCGAAATGATGGGGCAGCTTGCAACAAAATCAGCAAGTAAAAAATATATGCATGCAAAAGAGACGAAATGATTGAGCAACTCGTAAGAAATAGCAGCGAGTAAAAATAAAACAAATAGCCAAAATGATTGGGTGCCGCGAAAAATAGCCGAAATGATTGGGCAATCGCGACCTTCGCGATATAAAAGCTGAAATGATAGAGCGTCGCGGAATGAAACAAAAAATGATGAAATTCATACCCTACAGGTGATATCATGTCAATCCCTCTATATAATCCAGGGGCACAAACAAAGAAGGAATCACACCTTTCCTCCCCAGGTTTCATCAGAAGAAGAAGTCAAATCTCAACGGTTCACAGACAGCCTGGAGATCATCTCAACATTCATCTCATCACAAAAGACACAATATCAAGCAAAGCGGAACAGCGGCAACCCCTAGTTCCATGACTCGGCGGTGCACAGATAACTAAGAGTCAAACCATGACTCCGTGAAATGCGGATAAAGTCAACCCCTCCTGGTCACGTGGAACGCGGATTATGTCATTTCTGACCCAGTGGAAAATGTCCATAGCGGATCCTGATCCTCGCAGAGCACGGCAGTGAACCCGTGTGAAGCATCCAGAGCGGAGCCTGGTCCTCGCCGAACACGGCAGTGAACCCGTGGGAAGCATCCAGAGAAAAATTCCTGGCTACGTGGAACGCGGATTATGTCACTCCTGACCCCGTGGAAAACGTCCAGAGCGGATCCTGGTCCTCGCAGAGCACGGCAATGAACTCGTGTGAAGCATCCAGAACGGAGTCTGGTCCTCGCCAAACACGGCAGTGAACCCGTGGGAAGCATCCAGAAAAAAATTCCTGGTTACGTGGAATGCGGATTATGTCACTCCTGACCCCGTGGAAAACGTCCAGAGCGGATCCTGGTCCTTGCAGAGCATGGCAGTGAACCCGTGTGAAGCATCAAGAGCAGAGCCTGGTCCTCGCCAAACACGGCAGTGAACCCGTGGGAAGCATCCAGAGCAAAATTCCAGGCTACGTGGAACGCGGATTATGTCACTCCTGGCCCCATGGAAAACGTCCATAGCGGATCCTGGTCCTCGCAGAGCACGGCAGTGAACCCGTGTGAAGCATCTAAACTGGAGCCTGGTCCTTCCCGAACACGACAGTGAACCCGTAGGAAGCATCCAGAGCAAAATTCCTGGTTACGTGGAACACAGATTATGTCACTTCTGACCCCGTGGAAAACGTCCAGAGCGGATCCTGGTCCTCGCCGAGCACGGCAGTGAACCCGTGTGAAGCATCCAGAGCGGAGCCTGGTCCTCGCCGAACACCGCAGTGAACCCGTAGGAAGCATCCAGAGCAAAAATCGGACTATGATGTCCTTAATCTCGACCGTGATGTCTTAAAACTAACATTGGACTGTGGGGTCCTTAAACCCATGGACTATGATGTCCTTAACCTCGACCGTGATGTCTTAAAATTTACAACGGACTATGGAGTCCTTAAACCCATGGACTATGATGTCCTTAACCTCGACCGTGATGTCTTAAAACTAACATTGGACTGTGGAGTCCTTAAACCCATGGACTATGATTTCCTTAACCTCGACCGTGATATCTTAAAACTAACAATGGACTGTGGAGTCCTTAAATCCACGGACTATGATGTCCTTAACCTCGACCGCAATGTCTTTAAACTACGGTATCCTAGAAAACGTCCATAGCAGAGTCTAGTCCTCGCAGAATACGGCAGTGAACCCGTGGGAAGCATCCAGAGCAACCCCTAGCTCCGTGAAATGAGGATAAGGGCAACTTCACCCATCACTTGCGGGTCCTCACGACTCGTAAGGGAGCAAATTCTCTTATGAGATCCTTATGATTTTCAAGAGAAAACACACTTAGGAATACTCACGATTCTTAAGGAGAAATTACACATACGGGATCCTCTCGACCGGCAGGGAGAAAATTCTTTATGAGACCCTCACGGCTCATAAAGTTGAAAAGTCTTAGGTGACAGATCCTAACCCTATTTTCTAAGCCATCACTACCTTACAAAGAATCCAATATTGACAGCTATATACTATTTACAGACCGCACTTGCTAAAATCACATGGCAAATAACACAGCAAGAAAGAAGAAAGCAGAGAGATGACACAAGACATTACAAAGAACGTGTATCTTTTATTCATGAATTCGATTGGGTGCAAAATACATCATATGAAAGAATAAAAGAACAGATACATTTTATTCAAAATTACAAATGGTACAAAAAATTTTATTGAGAGGAAAGCGCTTTCAATAATCCAATCAGCCGCTCGCGCACTTCCCTCAGCCCCTCTTCCTGATCAGCTGCCTCGGCCAACTCCGCTTCGACCTGAGCTCGTTGCTGCAAGTAAGACGAAAGCTGTTCCTCGACGGCCCGCTGAGCTGCTTCACGATCTTGTGCATCCCGCTTGACGACGTCGAGCTTCTGCCTCAATGTTAATCCATCAGAAATACATCGCAGAAGACCTTCGAAGATAACTTTCAACTGGGCAGCATTTGCATCAACCTCAGCATGCAGTCGAGCAGACTCGCTTGAAGTTTCTTTACATTCTCTCTGCTTTAAAGCCACTTCTTGTTCAAGATGGCGGAAGTAAGGAGTGCTCTGCTCGATCCACGCAGCCCGTTGAGTGCTCATAGCCAGAATCTCAGGCGCAGGACGCTTAAGCTCAAGCTCTTGCAAGCAAGCCTCGATTTCCCTGCAGCGATTAACCCAAGACTCAACGACGCCCTCACCATGAAAGTTCATGAGCGTCGCCAGCATAGGGTTAACCTCTGCGGCAAAATCCACAGCAAATGTGGGAGTCTCCGCGTCAAGCTCCTCAATACATTCGCTCAGCATACGCAGACTCGTCATAGCACCCTTTGAGGATGAACGTCTGGAGAAGGGGACTGCCGGCATCATAATGCGAGATTAGAAAGAGGCCGGAGTTGACACGACCGTTGCAAAACAAATCACAATCAGGTGACGGATCAAGAAATATAAGAGATTCATGAAAAATGGGATTTACTATACCAGCTGCAGAATGTGGCAAAGCCGGGAGGACCAGTGGCGCAACTGATCTCTCATCTCCTCCTTCAATCTGTAGTACTGCGATCAAGGCAAAGAAGAATCAGAAATGATTTCATTGTCGGTAAAAGAAAAATCATTAATTGAAAACTGTATTCACCAGCGCCACTGGATGAAGCAATCTCCGACGGGAAGGAGAAGTGGGGATGCAGCACCTGGTACAGGTGGTCAAAAAGGACTCCTGCAAAAACGCAATAACGCAACGTCGGTACATGAATTATACAACTGAGAGATAAGACTAATGGATCACAAATCCGTACCTTCCAGCATCTGTGACAGTACGAGAGAAGGTAGAGAGGTGGTCACCGTCAGGGCGGTAACTGACGGTGCTGTCTCGAGTAGCTCGACATCAGCACTAGCCGCACCTGCATTAGAAACAAGATAAACCTTGTTATGAAAGATTGCAGAATAAAAAGAAGGGCGGTAACCTAAAATCCACCTGAAGAGTCGCCAGCCGGAGCCATGTCGAGGGCGTCACTTGATTCAACAACGGCGTCTCCCTCCTCCATCGGGGTGGCCTCACCTCCCGTCGCCTCGTCCCCTGACTCCACGAGAGCCGTCGTCACGCTTGCGATGACAGGAGACGATAAAGAACCATAGGCAGGAAGAGCGAAGATCGGAGAGGTGCCCGACTCTTGAGAAAGAGCGGCCACATCGGACCCAACAATTGCACACGTTTCGCTCGCCGCCACCTCGGGCTCAGTAATTGTAGCCGCCTCATCCACCGCTGCTTCAGGCTCGGCCGTGGTAGCCGTCTCGTCGGCCGCTACCTCGAGCCCGGCGATTGCGACCACATCGCATGTCACCGCCCCGGGTTCGGGAATAGCAATTACCTCTTCCACCGCTCTCTCAGGCTCAGCGGTCGCCACCACTTCTCCGGGAAGACTCGGCTCTGCAAAGATAAGATATATGAGAACTGATAGTTTAAAACTTTAACAATGGAGTCTCAAAGCACATTAACTGGAGTTGATTTACCGTTTGCTTCCCGAGCCGCACGTGCCGCCCGTCTGTGAGCAATAGACAAGGCAATCGGAAACTCCTCTGAAGGAGTAGCAGCAGGGTTAATGGCGCTTGAACCTGCTCCCACAGCTAAAGCAGCACTACGCTCCCTCGCTGCGCGCCTCAGGCGCTTACTTTCCTCCCGAGCCGTCAAAACAGACCTTTTAGAAGCCTCCTTCAACAGGACGTCGTCATCCGCATTCAGGGTTATCTCAGGAGTCGTCAAGGCCTCCATCACCGGTTGTTTAAGTAAGGCCTCTTTCGGCAGTACCGAAGAGGCTGGGACTTCGATAGCTGGCCCGGGAAGAATTTCTACATCAGCTTGCGGGGTCGGCATCGTGGTCCCTGCGATAAGACAAAGAAAGGATCAGATAACTCATAAGAAACAAAGGCAGAAATATGGCGAACCGAAATGTACCAAGGCCTAGCGATGCTCGAAGTCGTTCCTCTTCTTCAAAAGTCTTGAGAGAAGCAGCGAAAGCCTCTTCGGTAGAAATGCCTATTAAAGAAGGAAAAGCGTTAGTCAAAAAACAATGATAGGAGTATAATGCAATGGCGAAAAATACAACTAATGATTACCTGATCGCGCGAGGTTAGCCAACCCCTCTTCGCGTCTTGCCAATCGCTCGGAAGCTGCGATGGCAGCCTCCAGATCAGTATCATCTGGCGGCATGAATAAGCCCTCATTTATCCCATACTCGCTCAAGCCCTCACTATAAGGAGCATGAGGCTCCTGACCAAATACGACATTGGCAGAGAAGAGCGACATCTTTTTCTTCTTCTGTGAGCGAACTCCGGTCGCAGCCAGCACCAGCTTGCGTTTCGTAGGCACTTTAGGACGGCGAGACCCGATATCCGAACCCACGCCAGATTCGGATGAAGCTACGGTTACCGTCTCCACGGGAGCACGGGGCACCGATGACACGTCCACAGGATCACGGGGCAATCCATGCGTGGGGCTTACCACACATGGAGGCTCAGCCGCAGCAGCCTCTCTTAGCGGCGGAGGCACAGTGATCCGTCGCCTTAAAAGGATGTTGCGATCGCTGGCAGGGTGCGCACTCTTGTGATCGAGCAGCAGCCGCCTCTCTTCCCTGATGAAAGCACCCATCGCGTGTTGATACCAGGCCCCGTATACGTTAAGGGCCCTCGGGTTGCAACTTGGTTCGCTAATGAAGAAGTGGGAGCCCATATTCAAGCGCATAAAGTGATGCAGCGCACCCCGTATTCCCTCTCTGGTGGCAGCAGGTTCTTCCAAAAATGCCTCCAGTGGGACCCCCTGGTTATAACTTAGCTGCTAGGAAAAATGATGGGGGTTATATCTCATAAAAAGCACCGCATCATTTTGCCTGAATACGAGGAAACCCAACCTGATGGAGTATAAATATAGAATCTCCCGGGCTTTCAACACAGAGGCCCCGTCCTTAAAATTGTCGCGCAATGCCAGCACCGTCTTGGAAGTTTCCTGGCCGATTGTCAGGACTTTGTCCGTGAAAGAGATACCAGCCCCGACCATGCACGGACGAAGAAGCAAGCCCCTAGCTTCCCGCGGAGACGGATTCACGATAGACGCGACAACCAGTCGCATAATTCGCGGGAGCTTGCATCTCTCGTAAAACGAGGTTCTTTTATGAATACCAAATACCCCGAGCACGTGCATTTCCATCCACGAAGTAAAGTAGTGCATCGGGAAATTGGCAGCTTGCACCCCCGGTTCGGTTGTATCCGCCGCCACGCTAAGACCATGGTACAGGTAGGCTAGCCCGGCAATCCCGATGGCCACTTGTATTCTGGCCACCATTCGATGTGCTGGGTAGAAGACAGACGGCCTCATACAGCGAGGGTGCATAGGGAGCGCGAACCAACACAACCATAGCCCGAGAAACCCGAGAAAGAAAGTCACCTCGTCAATGCCCGGAGCAGCGATTTCTGATAGAGGGATGATCGCGGCATCAGGAAGATAAAAGCCCTTCTGATCGTCTTCCAGTACTGGTCGACGGTCCAAGCCAAGGCCGAAAGGATCGTCAAGCTTGGCAAATTTTTCGCCTCGTTGCAATAGAATCTCCGGGCGAAGAAACCGGGCAATTAAGTCCGCGAAACTAACCCCCCAGCCTCCGGATTCCAAGAAGAAACTCTCGTACATATTCAGCACCTTTATCAGACTAGGAAACTGGTGCTGAATAGCATTCTCCGGTGTTAGGCCCATCACCACCGGCTTGGTGGCAAAGACGTATTAATCCGAAGGAAGCAGCTCCTCATAGTGCTCCCCCCTCACCGGCAAACCGAAAATCTCAGCAAATTCTTCTAAGGAGATGGAGACTTCTCTGTCCAGTAGAAGAAAGGTGTGGGTTGGGATGTTCCATTGCTCCAAGAACGCCTTAATCCACCATGTCGGAGGAGAAGAATATTGGAACAATGAAGCGTAAACCGCAGGATATAGGCCGAGCTTCAGCAAGTGCGTTTTCTTCACCGGCAAAATGTACCTGGCCCACTGTAAATACCCGGCCGAGTGTCGGAGAGTCAACTCGATGTTGTAAGGTTGTCCCCAAGGGCGCGACTCGCCCTGGCATATGCGCCACCCCAAAGTATCCAAAGCCGCCGGCAGCTGCATGGGTATGGCGGCAATCGAAGGTTGAAGAAGACCCTCCGAAATCCAATTGACAACCTCCACGGCATAGTTCACCGGGGTGCATCTGCATACGAAATCGATGAGATCGGATCCGACGGTGTCGCACAAGAGAAGATTCGACGACCTCTAATTATCTGGTCGTACCACCTACCCCACAAGTGAAGGTTTTTGTGTTCCGGGTCATAGTCTCTGATGAGCGCAAGAACCTCCCGGTCCACCGGTGCCTCAGGGAATCCTCCCTCTGAACGGAAAAATGGGAAAGAAAGATCGGAAGACATGTCGCCTGCAAGAAAGAACAGAATTTGATTGTCAGTACTATAATTTAATTTCAAAATTCTGATACTCGGCACTTTAAAATCTGTACCACACTGCAATGCAGTGGAAAGGGGACCAAAGGTGGGCCCACAAAACCCAGATGACAATGCATCAATTAACAAGACAGCCTCATCATTGGATGAGACTGTCAATTAATGAAGAGATCCTTAAGGATTTTCTCATTGAATGAGAAATCTCTCGGGAAAAGGAGAAAATCTCCTTTTGAGAGCAAAGCTCTACAACAGAGTGACACTTGTCATACTCTGATCATGAAGGAATAAAATTTCTTAAAGAGCCTGGCTCTGTAATGATGATGGAAAATCCATCAAAGATTAATTAAAATTAATTCTTGAGAATTAAAATTCTGGGATCTTAAAGATCCATGAAAAAACTCTTAAGATTTCTTCATCAAAAGATCAAAAGATCTACATATTATTAAAAGAGCAGAGCTCTGATGCATGAGATAAGAAACCCCAAGAAAAGATCTGTTTAGATCTATGGATTCTTGAGACCAAGGCTCTGTTTATGAAACCCTAAAGGGGTTTTCTTTAGATCAAGGATCTATGGAGAGCAAGGCTCGGTTAATGGGTAAAAACCCTAATTTATTAAAATTAAGTTAATTTTACCTGAGTTTGCTAGAGTTCTAACTCTTGAAAGTTCTTGAAAAGAAGAGCAAGGCTCTGAAATAAAAATTCTTGAGGAGAAGATGATAATTATCTGAGAACCAAAGGTCCTATTTATAGGTACTGAACCGCTTCTTCAACTTCTGAGTTGATCCAAGGGCTCAGATGTTGCCACCGCTGCACTCACGTGTGCACCACGTGAGCGCAACGGTGGGGGGCATTTATTTCCCCAATCAGAGCAAAGCTCTGTTTTGAATTTCAAAATTCAAAATTTGAAGCAACGCTTCAGATCCCGTGCGCTGCGTGCCACGTGTCAAAAGCAGCACGCCAGCGTCAGGAGTGCTGAGCCATAGGCAGCGCACCCCAATCAGAGCAAAGCTCTGTTTCAAAATTCAAAATTTAAAAGTTGAAGCAACACTTCAGATCCAGCGCTCTGCGCTGCATGCCACGTGTCAAACACAGGTGCGCTAGCGCATTTGTGCTGCACGCCACGTGTCAAACACAGATGCGCTAGTGCAGTTGCGCTGCGCTCAGCGCTGCGCGCCATGTGTCATTGGAATTAAAAATTCCCCCACCGTCAGATCAAAAGATCTACTAATAATAAATTATTAATTAATCAGAACTAAAATTCTGTTATGGAAAGATTTTTCAATATTATTAAAACAAGAAGATTATCTTCTGTAAAACAGAAGTCTTTGGATCAAAGATCCAACGGTGGGAAATATTCCCAAATCAATCAGAGAAAGATCTCTTCAACTGATTTAACAAATCATTTGGCCCTATATAAAAGACCCTAGACTTCAAGTCTAAAATATAAAAAATAGAGAGACAATACAGAGGAAGAGAGAAAAAAACCCTCTGCAAAAAAGAGCAAGCTCTTAGAAAAAGGAAGATCTTTCTTCATTTTCAAGGTAAAAAGAACCATGTTCTTGAATAACAGAGATGAAATCATCTTGTAAAAAAGAAGAACCTTCTTCTAAAAGGATCAAAGATCTATAAAAAGACCAAGGTCTTTAATTTAAAAAGAAAAGATCAAAAAGATCTGAGCATAAAAAGACTAAAAGAAGTATTTTACTTCATTCACAGATCTTTTGATCTATAAAGGTAGAGCCTTTTATAAAAACAAGAACTTTTATCCTTGGATCTTGAGGCAAAGCCTCCTTTGAAGAACATAAATTTGTTCTTTGATCTTAAAATTGATCAGATGCGCTTTGCGCTACTGAAAAGTTCCTGGCACTCATGAACTGCACCTTTGCGCTCCTTGGATCGGCGCTCAGCGCCAAAACATGCCATGTGTCAACCATAGACACCGCTTGCGTCTTGCGCTTTTAAAATAGAGCGCTGCGCTCATAGACTGGCGCTCAGCGCCAAGCGCGCCACGTGTCGCCCGGTGGTGCGCTAGCGCAAGGCTCTCATAAATGGAAAGCGCAATGCGCTAATGAGTCGGCGCTTAGCGCTAAGCGCGACACGTGTCACCTTCGTGTGTGCTAGCGCAATGCGCTCTTTAATCGGCGCAAAGCGCCTGACGCGCCACATGGCGCACTGTCAGAACATACTCTGTTCTAATAAATGCTATAAGACAAAAATGTCAGAGCCCAATGCCTAGCATTATTAAAAAGGCTAAGCCCAAATAAAGGCTTAATAGCCAGAACAAAATAAAAATGATGAACATTTTTAGTTGGACTTAGCCCAATTCTGGCCATAAGTCCTCAACTTAAATTGAACTGAGCACATCTGCTCACAAATATTCGACAGATCTTTGCCCCAAAATAGACTACAGATCTTTCAAACAATTCACACCGGTTTGAGGGTACATCTCGTTACTCCTTTGATATTTGTCGTTGTATTCCTCAACGTCTTCAAAGAGGTGACGGGTCTCGACAACCACACATTTCATGGACTGTAGGGTCCTTAAACTCATGGACTATGATGTCCTTAACCTCGACCGTAATGTCTTAAAACTAACATTGGACTGTGGGGACCTTAAACTCATGGACTATGATGTCCTTAACCTCGACCGTGATGTCTTAAAACTAACATTGGACTGTGGGGTCCTTAAACCCATGGACTATGATGTCCTTAACCTCGACCGTGATGTCTTAAAACTAACATCGGACTGTGGGGTCCTTAAACCCATAGACTATGATGTCCTTAACCTCGACCGCGACGTCTTTAAACTAACATTGGACCGAGATGGCCTTAAACTAACAATGGACCGCAATGTCCTTAAACTAATCGACCGCAACGTCACTAAACTAAACAATAGAGTCACAATTGCTCTTTTGTTGGATCTAAACGATCCCGTTAAGTTGATCTTAGTCTAAAATCAGACTAACGTATTCTAAACAAATGTTTAAGTTGATCTTAGTCTCAAACGAGGCTAATGTATCCTTAAACCCAACCCCCAAACCCAAATCTAAGAAAGATACGGATTTGGACTAGTCCACGCCCTACGGGCGACAACATAACTTAGTCTTCGTATACAATCCACGGGCAACCAAACACAAAACAAACACCCACGACACGAATTGACCATCTGGAGAAGGAGAAAGTTGTTACCGCGATGCGGTAGCGTAATTAACTGCAGGGGCTTGCGCCTGCAGGGAAGAGCGTCCCCACAATCAAAAACTCCTCAAACGAGGGGGAATCTGATGAAGTCTGCTACATCGGCCTCATCCGTTTAAACCTTCGATACATGGTGCCATAAATCAACTTGGCATCTTCGGAGAGGTGGACGGATAGCACCAATTAGCATCTGCCCCGAATTTCAGGCAAAACGAACCTACGCGGTCGCATCTCCGTGATTCGGAGGGGAACAGTTGTCTGTTGTGGTTTGGGGTCTTTTGGTATTGTTTGGTTTTTTTGTTTTTATAGTGGGCTAAATCTGGGATAGTATAGCTAGTTTTAGTGTGTTGTGGATTTTAATGATGATTTGGTAGTTTAGGTGGAGATTAAGTTAAGTTAGCATTTTTATGGTTAGCTTAGCTAGATTATGTGTTGTTACTGTCACTTAATCCTTGTATTTTCACCTGATTACATTAAAGTACCATAATGTTGCTATTTAGTGTTTTTTTTTAAAAACGTTTTTAAACCAAGTTGTAGGATACGGTGTATCTGTTGTATCAGTGGTTATTTTCTTCTTTAGCAAACATATACAGAATGTTGTGCAGGATTTCTAGAGTATTGTGTAGGTTTTTGTGCTCGTATCACCCCCAAAAGTCTGGGGAGATGCCTTCCCTATCCGAGCTCGCCGGCCTCCTAGTGGATTTGGAGGTTGGTGCTGTGCAGGGAGGTGTCTGTGTGTGTTTGTCTGTGTTTGGTGTTGTTTATTTTCTTAATTTTGTTCCAGGTAAAAACCTGGGACCATTTACCCATAGTTAGTGTTTTGTGACTTACGCGACACGTACGTTATGTGAGTGGGTTTGGTGGTTGCTGTGTGTCGCAGCGTGTCAGGGTAGTTTCAGTCTTTGTGCACACGTTTTGGTGTGCCGTATACACACGTGTTTAGCTTGCGACGTTAGTTTCTCGTATAATCTTGATATCGCATTTTTGCAGGATTTTAACCTTATGTGTGTTGCTTGTGTAAATTCTAGGTTCATAGGCGGGGACGTCGGACGCCGCGAATAAGGGGAAGCAGGTGGTCGGATACACGTAGACCGAGATCACGATGAGTAGATTTAACATCTACGGGGAATTCGCCTGTATGGCGTTATGCGTCAGGGCTTGATAGGATGTTGTAGCCACATGCTATATTCATATATTCATAAGTTGTGCATATGTACCATAGTTGCATACCCCTCTCTTGTTGCATATGGATATAGTAGTTATGAGACACCGCACTGTTACTAACGGTTCATGTTGCACAAGCACAAATTGTATGTTACACACACACCGTTAGTAATTGCCATGACACTCGCACTATAAGATTGCTACGAACCATACATCGTTTAGATCATCTCATCGTTGATGTTTAGACATGATTCTGTCCCTTTGTGTACATCCATACTTGCGTATATATATTTTTGTGCATCCATGCCTACATACATACTCTTGCACATACATAGATGATGCAGACTTTAATTTGGAAAATTGGGGGCCGCATGAAATATTTTCAACTGGATCCATTTAAAAGAGCGGTTTTCCCCCTTTTACTCATAGTATGATTTTATGCAGCATACGACACATTGCATGGATTTACGCTTTGAGTTTTGGATTCATGTGATTTCTGGATTTGAGAATCGTGGTATTATTTTAAAATAGTATGCACTGTTTTGAAAAACCCAGTTTCTCTTGATATGATATTTCAGTGCGTCCACCATGTGTTTTCTCGGTTCTGAGACATATGACATGTAAAACCCGATTCGAGGAGTTGGATGAGGCCGATTGCGGGTACATGGTGGACCCGGTATGGTATCCCGGGACAAGAAAAGGATGCTGTGCAGTAGACGGTGAGCCTGGCAGAGGGACTACTACCTACCGGTGATTGGTTGGACCTAGCGGTTATCCGGAAGATACTGACCAAAGTCGAGAGATGGGTACGGGCCAACCCGTACTGCCGGGCCCGAGGGCCAATTCCGCAGACGGAGCCCGTGGGCCGATCCGGACTGACGGAGCCCGATATATGAGGATTTACGTGTCGATGCTGGACACGAGTATTTCATGATGTTTTCGGGTGCCGATATTGGGCACCCCGTTTCTATGAGATTTACAGGATTGAGGGGCGGATAGAGTGATGGCGTCTGAGTTATCGGGATTTTGGGGTGTTTTTGGTAGACACCGAGGTTTTCCACGATGATGATTCGTGTAGATGATATTTTATCCCACGCTCAGCATTCATTGTTACGCATTGCATTATGTAGTCGTAGTACCTGATAAAGTACCTTGCATGATTATTGCATACCCTGTTCATCATATAGAGCTTATCAGATTGCACATGTTAGAGTATCGCAGTACGTGCATACTTGCGATTACTTTTATATGTTATTTACTATTCACGAGTTGGAATCTCACCCCCGTTGTGCCACAGTGTTTGCAGGTTGCCCCTCAGAGTAGTTGCGACAGGGCTACTTCCTTATATCTTTTTGCTACGGATACCACTGCAGTTAGCGTGTGAGCCGTTTGCTTATAGGTGGGTTTTACGGTATCCGTTTATTTTCCATTTGTACTCTCTGTTGTATCTAGTACTCTCCATCTACCATTTCATTTATTGACTTAGAGATCAATTGTAAGGACGTTGTTGTATATTATTTTGTACTCTGTAGGTCGAGCTCGTATGAGCCGGCTTTATTTATGCAGTTTTATCTTTTATGATGTTTTTCACTTATATTGCCCATTTCTTCACTACGGCGTCATATATTATTCTTGTGGTGGTTGTTTCCGCCATTAGGCGTGATTGCTCCCGCTTGGGGATACTTTATTCTTATTATCAGTCATTTTACTTATAGCATATGTTGTACCCGTTTCGGGGCTAGTTTTTACAAAGGAGGTGCTGCCGGAATTTTTAAGAAAAGAACTTAAACTTTAAAGATTTTTACTCAAGGTTTTCTAAAGTGTTTTAAACTAATGTTTTCTGCACTCATTATTTTTAATGGTTTTGATTTCTGGGTTTCGGCTTACTTAATCGCATTACGCATGTAGACGTTGCGTGGTCAAGTGCCGGTCACGGGCCGAATTTTGGGTCGTGACAAAGTTGATATCAAAGCGTAGGTTTTACCTTTCGAAGTGTAGGATGAGCTTGGTATGATGGAGTAGGTAGCTGAAGCAGAGTGGCGTAGCATGTGTATGTTCCGCGGCATACTCACGACACGGTACTTCACCTAAGTGTCCTTAGGACTTATTGGTTGAAATTCCTTTATGATTATATACATTCTTGTGATTCGATTTCCGTATTCTTATCGAATCTTGTTTCATTTCCAGCCATTATGCCGTCGAAGACTACGAGGGCGCAGAGAGCAGCCGAGATTAGAGTTGACTCGTCTGAGACGAGGACTGACCCGGGCAGTACACCCGTTGTATCGGAGCAGACTGTTCCCCCTTCAACAGACCAGATCGCTATGCTAGGGGCCGGTATGCAGGAGATGCGCCAAATGATGGGGTCGTTAGTTGAGGCACTTCGAGCGCAGCGACCAGAGCTAGTTCCACCCGTTACGGGGACCACGATGGTACCTACAGTTCAGGCAGTTGCACCTGTAGCTACAGAGGTTATCACAGTATCGCTATCTGAATTTATGAGGCTGAAGCCTCCAGTCTTCACAGGCACTGATGCAGCCGAGAATCCGCGGTCTTTTATTGATCGGATGGTCAGGATATGCCGTTCACTGAGATGCGCCGATGCGAGATGGGTGGAGTTCACGAGCTTTCGCCTGAAAGGACTTGCGCAGAAGTGGTGCGAGTTGATAGAGAAGGGCAGAGCAGCAGGTCTTCTTCCCATGACCTGGGTCGAGTTTGTGACGGATTTCTTGCCCGCTTCCTTCCACAGAGTGTCCGGGATGCTCGAGCATGCCATTTTGAGTTGATACACCATACTCCAGAGATGACAATGGAAGAGTACGACGTACTGTTTACCGAGCTATTTACGTATGCCCCATATTTAGTATCTACTAAGGAGATGCGAGTCAAGAGGTTTGTTCGAGGATTTCTTACCCCGTTGTTTCTCGTCATCAGCGCACAGCATTGTGATACCTATGCAGCAGCAGTAGATGCAGCCCTATTAGTCGAGGAGCGTCTTGCCGAGACTTCGGTAGTTCCAGAACCAAAGAGGGTTCGCACTGGTGTATTAGCACAGAGAGAGCCGTTTAGACGCCGCGACAGGTTTCGTTCAGGTACGGGGGGTAGCAGAGGCTCGGGACGAGGCCAGTTATTCAGCTCTTATCCCCGGAAGGGCCAGCAGTCGTCATCTGGATGTTTTCGATGCGGGAGTACTTATCAGCGTGTTCGAGATTGTCCGGAGCCACGTAAGGAAGAGACAGCAGTACCGCATGTCACTTTACCACCTTCACCACCTCAGAGAGCGTTGTCTCTTGCACCTGTTGTTACTCCGCGTCAGACTTATGCACCAAGAGGTCGGGGTCGCGGAGGGTTCGTTCAGAGAGGACGAGGTGACTGAGGCAGAGGGCAGCCAGTTGCCGGGAGAGGACAGCCGGCTGCCGGTAGGGGACCGCCAGTCGCAAGTAGAGGACAGGCACGGGTTTTTGCCTTGACACATCAAGACACACAAGCGTCCAATGCAGTGGTCTTAGGTACTCTTTCCATATGTTCTTTTGACGCACACGTGTTGTTCGATCCGGGGTCTACACACTCGTACGTTTCCACACACTTCGTGCCGAGTTTGGGCAGAGAGTCGGGTTTGCTTGACCAGCCGCTTGTTGTGACCACTCCCGTTGGCGAGTCGTTTGTTGTGAGGCACGTGTTTCGATCGTGTGTTGTCCGTATTGGAGAGAGAGAGAGTTGCTTGTCGACTTGATCCTTCTTGAGATGTTGGACTTCGACGTTCTCCTGGGCATAGACTGGCTAGCTACGTGCTATGCGTCTGTGGACTGCCGCGAGAAGATAGTTAGGTTTGTTTTCCCGACGAGTCGGTTTTTGTCGTGCAGGGGGACAGTGATGCCGCCCCTCACAGTTTGATTTCGTCTCTTCGCGCTGGACAGCTTTTGAGGAAGGGATGTCAGGGATTTCTAGCCTATGTTTGCGATACTAGAGCTGCAGAGGTTCCTTAGGACCAGGTCCCGATTGTTAGCGAGTTCCCTGATGAGCTACCTAGGCTACCGCCTGAGCGCGATATTGTTTTCTGCATTGACTTGATTGCTCGCACGGGGCCTATTTCCATACCGTCTTATCGGATGGCCCCGGCGGAGCTTAGAGAGTTGAAAGGTCAGTTGCAAGATTTGCTGGATAAAGGGCTTATTCGACCTAGTATGTCTCCTTGGGGTGCTCCAGTCCTGTTCGTCAAGAAGAAGGACGGCAGTTTGCGCTTGTGTATTGATTACCACCAGCTGAACAGGGTTACCATACGGACAGATATCCCTTACCACGTATCAATGACTTGTTCGACCAGCTTCAGGGTGCGGGATACTTTTCGAGGATTGACTTGTGATCAGGCTACCATCAGTTGCGGGTTCAGCAGGAGGATATTCCGAGGACGGCTTTTCGCACACGTTACGGGCACTATGAGTTTTTGGTGATGTCGTTCGGACTCACCAATGCCCCAGCCGCGTTTATGGACTTGATGAACCGCATCTTCAGGCCATATCTTGATTTGCTCATCATCTTGTTTATTGACGATATTTTGGTTTATTCCCAGAGCCGAGCGGAGCACAAGCAGCACCTGCGGATCACATTGCAGACTTTGAGGGAGCACCAGCTGTTCGTGAAATTCTCCAAGTGCGTGTTTTGGCTTGATAGCGTAGATTTCTTGGGTCACGTGATTACACGAGATGGTATATGTTTGGACCCGAAGAAGATCGAGGCCGTTCAGCATTGGCCCAGACCAGCATCGGTTACAGAGATCTGCAGCTTTCTAGGACTGGCCACCTACTACCGACGATTTGTTCAGGACTTCTCCAGTATCGCTGCACCGTTGACCGGATTGACCCGGAAGGGAGTTCCTTTCGATTAGACGGAGGCGTGCGAGCATAGCTTCCAGCAGTTGCAGACTCATTTGACTACGGCGCCGGTGTTATCATTGCCTTCGGGATCGGGCGGATTTGTGGTTTTTTGTGACGCTTCTCGAGTGGGGCTAGGGTGCGTATTGATGCAGCACGATAGGGTTATCGCTTACGCTTCTCGGCAGTTGAAGAAACATGAACAGAACTACCCCACTCACGATTTGGAGATGGTTGCAGTGGTGTTTGCACTCAAGATCTGGAGACATTACCTATACGGCGAGGCGTGCCAGATATTCACGGACCACAAGAGCTTGAAGTACATATTTCAGCAGTGAGACCTGAACCTGAGACAGCGCCGTTGGATGGAGCTAGTGAAGGACTACGATTGCGAGATCCTTTATCATCCGGGCAAGGTGAATATAGTGGCGGATGCTTTGAGTCAGAGGTCCGGAGGTAGTCTATCTTGTTTGAGTGCAGTGCAGAGGTAGTCGTCGGCAGATTGGCAGATTCTATGCGACAGCCGAGTGCAGTTCGAGTTTACTCCGACCGGGGGACAGCTTGCGCATATTCGTGCACGTCCATAGTTGCTTGACCGTATCCACGAGGCGCAGCCCAGTGATGACCGTCTTTCAGAGATCAGGGAGCAGATTAGACAGGGCAGAGACTCCGAGTTCTTGATCGATGATCAGGGGTTACTGCGATTTGGGACTCGACTATGCATACTAGATTCTGAGGGACTGAGGCGTGAGATTCTCGAGGAGGCGCATCGATCGGTATACAGCGTTCATCCAGGTTCCACCAAGATGTACCATGATCTGAGAGATGTTTACTGGTGGGAAGGGATGAAGAGGGACGTTACAGACTTCGTATCGAGATGCCTGACTTGTCAACAAGTCAAGGCCGAGCACCAGAGGCCCGCGGGAGAGCTACAGCCACTGCCCATTCCGGAGTGGAAATGGGAGCAGATTTCTATGGACTTTATTGTGGGTCTACCATTCGAGGGTACGACTCTATTTGGTTGATCGTGGATCGATTGACGAAAGCGGCTCACTTCCTGCCAGTGAAGACCCCTTTTGGATTTGCTCAGTATGCCCAGATATATATTGACAAAATTGTACGTTTGCATGGCGTCCCGACTTGTATCGTGTCCGACCGAGGCATCCAGTTCACCAGCCAACTATGGCAGAGACTTCAGGAGGCTTTGGGCACCCGCTTGAGTTTCAGCACAGCATTCCATCCGCAGACCGACGGCCATTCAGAGCGGACTATTCAGACTCTTGAGGACATGCTTCGAGCTTGTATTCTAGATTTCGGTGGCAGCTGGGATCGTCATTTGTACTTGGTCGAGTTCTCCTACAATAATAACTTCCAGGATACCATTCAGATGGCACCATTTGAGGCTCTATATGGGAGGAGATGTAGATCGCCCGTCTGTTGGACAGAGCTCAGCGAAAGCAGTATTTTGGGGCCGCAGATCGTACAGGAGACGACCGAGAAGATACGGTTGATTCGAGACAGGATGAGGACAGCTCAGAGTAGGCAGAAATCGTATGCTGACAGACGCCGTCGCAGACTCGAGTTCGCCATTAGCGATCATGTTTTCCTGAGGGTCTCTCTGATGAAGGGTGTGATGAGATTTGGGCGGAAAGGGAAGCTTAGCCCCAGATTTATAGATCTCTTCGAGATCCTCGAGCGTGTGGGCGGAGTGGCTTATCGTTTGGCTCTTCCACCCTACTTTCCAGATGTTCACCCCGTATTCCATGTGTCGATACTTCGCAGATATCTTCACGACCCTTCTCACATGATTCAGCACCAGACCGTTCAGCTTGAGCGCGATCTTTCGTTCACCGAGCAGCCAGTAGTGATATTGGACCGGCGGGTGAAGAAACTTCGATCAAAGGTCTTGCCATCTGTGAAGGTTCTCTGGTGCAGCCCGAATGGTTAGGAGATAACTTGGGAGGCCGAGGGCGAGATGCGAAAGAAATTCCCTCAACTCTTTGAAGGTACGCCTAGTAAAAATTTTAAATTCGGGGACGAATTTCTTTAAGGGGAAAGTTTGTAACACTTTAGAATGCGTTTAGTGGTTAATTAAGCAAAAATATGGTTTTTAGTAAAAAAGTTTACCAAAATGGTTTTTAAATAATTTATAAAAATTAATGAATATTTTTTTAGAATTTATTTTGGGCTTGCACACACATGTGCATGTTAACCTAGAGCTAATTTGGGGTTAAATCATGCTTAGTAGCCATGGTGCTTTGACTATTTCATTAGATAATTTTGTAATTAAGTGTTTTAGTTTCAAAAAAAATGGATTTTTCCTTTTGGGGTTGACTTGGAGATGGAGGGAGAGAGAGGGAGAGGAGACAAAGCAATCTTAGCATTAAATGAGAAGAGAGAATGTGCCATGCTTTGTCCCCTAACCCCCCTCTCACTCTCTCTCTATTATTTGAATTTACATTATTCTTCCTCTCATATTTTCTCTCTCTCTCTCAAAACAGAACACTTCAGCCCCTTCACCAAACCCTTACCCAATTCTTCAAGATCCCCACCTCACCTCATCAAAATTCATCACTTCTTTCATAAAAATTGATTCTACACCCCAAGTTAACCCATGGATCTAGGAAAGTGTGGATTTTTAGAGCAACTTGTATAGGTATATGTCACGACCCAAATATGATACGTAACCGGCACTTAAGTCACGTGACATCTCAAGACATCGACGCGGTTTAAGTAAGCCGAAACCCGGAATCTAAACCCTTTTTGAAAAAAAATATTGGAGGTGAGATTTAAATAATCAGCCGATAATCTCGATTTAAATTAACATTCAAATTTAACTAAGTATGTTGAAAAACCTTTGTGACATTTAAAAACAGTTATCACCTCCTTTATATTTTTAGAAAATCAAATAGTCTCCCCACGGAAGCTAGCTTTCACGTCTAAAAGACGGAACAACCAAACAAATTTTTAACAGATGTCGACTCTAAAGAGTGTGACATCACCACCCATAAACCCTAAGTCTCGATTCTAAGCCCATAGTATATCATTTCTAAGTTGATGGAGTTCCCACTATATAGAAGAATAAATGTATAAACAAGAGTGAGTATGATACAATAATAACTAACTTACCCATCAATCCCCAAAAGAAGGTGCGCCCAAGCCGCTGACATTCCAAGCGGTAAAACCTGCAAGAAACTGTGGCACAACGGGGATGAGTTGCCAACTCAGTGAATAAAAGTACATCTAAAGGTAGAAATCGAAATGCATGACGATACCTAGGTCATAAGTATAGTACTATCATAATCTGTATCGATATACTATATGATATGCAAAGTCCAACCCTAGCTATCATGCAATCACATGTAAAATGTCTCAATGTCATATGATTCAATATCATGAATCCATTACCCGTATTGGAATTCCCTTTTTTTATCTATGCATGTCTATACAATTTTATGCAGGTACTGTCCCCCGGATCAGTCCTGGTGGAATCCAACAATTAAATATCTAATTGCGTACCTCATGGTAATGATCACATCAATATACGTATAGGGATGTCCAGCATCGATATCGAAATCCGAAATCTCTCATGTCCATCATCAACACATAAATACAGATATCGTCGACACCACCTCAATAGATGATCGCCGCCCGATATCTTGGCTACGATCAGTATTCCCGGAATATCTATCGCACCAAGTCGAACCCCGGTCAGTATCCTCTGGATATCTACCGTGCTCGTTTTTATCTCCGGAATCGAGTATCCTCATTAGGCTCCCCCGCATCAATGCGGCATCCTGCCCCTCAGTCCCGATCCGGGTCCACCATGTATCCGACTATATAGCTCCACCATTCAGTACGGATAATTCATAAATCCGAAACCGTATAGCTACCCCACCCGGTCCGGAATCAAAATCAGGAAACACAAAACTCATGGTGGACGTTTAACTCATCATGTCAAAATATCATGTAAGAAATAAGAATGCTTGCATAGATTACATTGATGATATATTATATATATTCATATAACAGTGTCCCATACCACTGATATATATCATCAGGAGTAAAATATTTAGAAAATCCATAAGAATCAAATACAACATTTATAGTATTAATATTCGTAACTTACAACAGGAATACAGAAGACTACATAATTACATCATATAATTATAGATTTCACTGTGTCATGGTACTACTAATGATGTGTAGTGTAGCATATACGTCTGTGCTCGTGCAACATGGCAATCATTAGTATTTGTGCAAGTGTTTTACGGTATAACATATCAGCACGGTTCTATAGTGACATGGCAGTACCAATGAGGTGTAGTGTAACATATAGTTAAGTGCATGTGCCGCATAGTACTCATTGGTATTTGTGCAGCGTTCTACCAGAGTGTGCGTAACGCGGAAACATATAATATGAATAATACAATGTAAACATGTAATTTAATCTAAAGCTAACTATTGTAATTACTTGCTATGAGTTATACCATTATCTTTAGAAATGATCGAAGCGTTAATTTTAAAATAAGGAGCTGCCCTAGATTTAAAAATAGATATTCGTTTTAGAAACTGGAACGCATACGTGTATTTTATTTAAATGACAATGAATCATAGTTTTTAAAAGAATATAGCTCACACAAGTATTACATCCTAAAATAGAATATAACCTAATTCTACGAGTCAAAAGATAAATTAGCCATATTTGGCACACAAAGTTCATCAATTCCAATTTGCATAAATCCTTGTATTATCTTAAGTACGGCATGATTCCTCGTACAAACTCGTCAAATCATATCCGTATCACACGGATCTAATCATTATGCACATGTCTCTCTTAAAGACTAGATATGAACTTTATGCAATGAAGGACATATAAGATACGATAATTTATCAATGGCTTGAATAATTATTATACTAACTAGCAATCATAATAATATTTATAAGGTTGCGGGGGTGCTATACGCCATCCACCCGACTTCCCCCAGTAGATATAAATCCACTCACCAGAAATACGTCGTATCTTCTCAAGAATCGCCAATCCTCTTTCCTTTCCTTGCGGCCTCCGAAATCCTCGTATTTGAATCTAACATAGCAATAACTTGTATAAGAAAACAGTTATTCCGACACGGCGAATATTCAAACATATGTTCCTACGTACTAGTTATATTGTATACGACTATTTCAAGCTATCATACACTTAACCTTACTGAATCCAACCCAATTCTGCATCGCGACAGGAAACAGATCGCGTTATGATCTACCCGTGTCGTATTTTAGATTTTTGACTCCATAACTGATATTTGCTCCCAGATTTTATATATAGTTAAATTAACTTGTTTAAATAATACCAGAATAGTCAAAACTCTTCACGGAGACCAACCCCGCAAGCCAAAACACCCAAACCCCACAGAAATCCGGCGACGCCGGAATTACTCTTATTGTCGCCGACTAAAGTCCGATCCCCTGGGTCCGTCATCCTAGGGTTCGTTCTATGTTCCACATACATCATTCTGGCACTGTTTGGTTAGCTTTAATTTACTCTGAATAATAGCAGATTTTAACAGTGTTCAGTTCTTCTAAAAAAAATGATATTATAGACACTTGATTTCCTATTTAAACAGATTACAGAATAATTTCCTACAGTGAGCAAGGGTTTTACCTACAAGAATATTGCTGGAAGAATACCCTCCAAGATGCACAAGCTCCTTGTCCTAACTTGATGGTGAGAAATCCCTATACTTAGCTCTTTCCTTCTTCCCCCTTCTCTTTTCTTTTACTTCTATTTTCTTGCTCTAAATTTTTCTTTAACTCTTGAATTTTCTGAATGTTTAATCTTATAAAACTGATCTGAATACCTTAGGAAAAAGGTGAAGGGAAGGGTGAGGTGTAGGAGGAGGTAGCATCATGCAAGGTGTGGTGGTTTCATGCAAGAAGGAGGTGTGGTGTTGTTGCTGTGCATGAAAGGAAGTGGTGGCACAACCTAATCTTTCCAATTTAATTTATCTAAAGATAAATTCTGAACAAAAAACCTAATTTATCACTTTTCCACTTACACCCTCAAAATTTCAAGTTTGCACATTTTTTCCTAAACTTTACAAAAAGACCCCTCACTACTTAGTTTGTTATATAAGCACCATTTTATTAAAATGAAGCAAAATTTGTCATTAAAAACCTTGTAATTTATTTAGGTTGCATATTAAAATTATAATTTAATTTATCTTACATGCTATTTATGAAAATGTCTTACTTGGTTTTAATAACATTTTAATTTAACACTTTATTATTTAATTAATTGCTTTTATTTATTTCTAAATTTTCAAAATGCTACAATATTCCCCCCTTAAGAAAATTCGGTCCCCGAATTTAAAAATTAATTAGACATAGCCCCTAAATACGTGGAAATCTCATTTCGCATCGCATCCTCGGTTTCCCAAGTAATCTCCTCGCGATTATTTCCTTGCCAAAGAACCCTTACAGATGGAAGTACCCTTGATCTTAATTTCTTTGTCTGCCTGTCTAGAATAGCTATAGGCTGCACTGCGTAGGATAAATCCGGCTCAAGCTGTAAGGTCTGATGCTAGATCGCGTGAGAAAGATCGTGAAGATACTTGCAAAGTATCGATACGCGAAACACCGGATGCACATCGGAAAACTCGGTGGAAGTGCTAAGCGATAAGCTACAGCACCCACTCCCTCCAGAATCTCGTAAGGTCCGACATATCTAGGGCTGAGCTTCCCATTCTTTCCGAAACACATCACACCTTTCATTGGAGATACCCGAAGGTACATATGATCTTCCACTCCAAACTCGAGTCTACGACGTCATCAAACTGCAAATGGTTTCTGTCGGTACTGGGCCGCTCTCATTCTGTCTTGTATCAGTCGAATCTTTTCCGTAGTCTCTTGTACTACCTGTGGTCCCAAATTGCAACTCTCGCTCAGTTCCGTCCAACAAACAAGCGATTGACATTTCCATCCATTCAAAGTTTCAAGGAGAGCCATCTGGATCGTCTTTTGAAAACTATTGTTATACGAAAATCCTATCGAAGGTAAGTGACGACCCCAACTACCATCAAAATCAAGGCTACAAGCTCGAAGCCTATCTTCTAAAGTCTGAATGGTCCGTTCTAACTGACCATCCGCCTGTGGTTGAAAAGCTGTACTAAAACTCAATCGTGTACCAAGAACTTCTTGAAGTTTCTGCCATGGCCTGTTAGTAAACTGGGTACCCTTATCTGACACTATGCTCGTTGGAACTCCTTGCAATCGAACAACCTTGTCGATATAAATCTGAGCGCACTGTGTAACCCATACGTCGTTTTCACTGGTAGACTGTGAGCTGGCCTTGTCAGTCTATCTTTAATCACTCAGATGGTATCATACCCTCTGCTAGTCCCGGGGTAGCCCCACAAGAAATCCATGGAAACCTGTTCCCATTCCCACTCTGGAATGGGTAAAGGCTGCAATTCTCCAGCCGGCTTCTGGTGCTCTGTCTTGACTTGCTGACAATTCAAGTATCTTGAAACAAACTCCGCAATATCCTTCTTTATACCTCACCACCAATAAACATCCCACAAATCATGATACATCTTGGTGGAACCAGGATGAATACTGTATGCTGACCTATGGCATTCCTTTAAGACCTCACGTCTCAGTCCATCCGAATCCGGTACACAAAGACGGGTTCCAAAACGTAATACCCCACTGTCATCACTCACAAACTCCGACTCTCTGCCCTGCCTAACCTGATCCATAATCCCTATCATACGAGCAACTGCGGCTGTTTCTTTCGAATATTATCCAATAACTGAGGTCGGGTGTGAACATGTGCTAACTGTCCTCTTACCAAGGTGAACTCAAACTGTATATACGGCTATCACCTAAAATCTGCCAACCTGAAGAAGACTGCCTCTATAAGGTACGCAACAAGATAAGCTACCTCCAGGCTTTCGACTCAAGGCATCTGCCACAACATTTGCTTTGCCTGGATGATACAAGATCTCACAATCGTAAACTTTCACGAGTTTCCCTCCATCTACGCTGCCTGAGATTCATATCCCTCTGCTGAAAATATACTTTCAGCTCTTATGATCTGTGAGAATCTGGCACGACTCTCCACACATGTAATGTCCCAAATTTTCAGACCTAATACTACAGCAGTAATCTCCACATCATGAGTGGGGTAGTTCTGCTAGTGCCTCTTCAACTGTCGAAAAGCATAAGCTACAACCCTGCCGTGCTGCATAAATGCACAGCCTACACCACTCCAGATGCATCACAATACACAACAAAACTACCTGAACCGAAAGGTAACGATAAGACAGGTGCAGTCGTCAATCGAGTCTCTAACTGCTGGAAACTCTATGCATCTGTCCCAAGAAATAGAACTCCCTTCCTAATCAGTCTGGTCAACGGTGCAGTGATCCGATAAAATCCGGCACAAACGTCTGTAATAACCGGCCAGACCTAAGAATTTCGAACCTCAATAACCTAAACAGGTCTGGATCAGTGCTATACCGCTTCTATCTTCTTTGGGTCCACACATATCCCATCTCTTATAACTACGTGACCCAAGAAATCTACACTATCCCGCCAGAAAGCATACTTGGAGAATTTAGCAATTCCCTAAATTCTGATACCCCATAGAGTAATCTGGCTAATCTCAACTTCGAAGACTCGTCCCAATTTATCAGAGAAAAACTTACTACACGATCTCCTTCTTGAACTACTTGCCTCTGGTCTGAACAACTCCATCGGAAGAAATACATCACCTTCACCTATCTCGTATCGAAGTGCTACAATGGATTAAAATCCTAACCATCTCACCTCTGAACGGCTATGAATCCTACCGATCCATCTATACTGGTAACGTCGTCAGCCATTAACTTCATGAACTCCAGAATTTACATATCGATAATCTTAACAAAGATTGATACTGCTGTCTGAACAGTACCCAACACCATGTTCTTCGGAGAGGATAAAAACATCACGTCTTAAGACTGTCTGATCTCCAATACTGACTCTACCATCAGGTGCGGATCCCGAAGAACTTGCCCCACCATTTGAACTCGATCATATATGAATGAACGACGTCTCTATATCATCGAGAAGTCACCCCAGTCAGTCCTTGTCCCAGACAAATCGGCTCTGACCGTATCTCTAATTGTAGCCTTTTCGGCCCTCATAACATGGTGATCGAACAACCAATCATGTACTGACGAAGATAGTTCAACGGAAGGAACAGAAAGAGAATCTCAAGATATAAATCCTAAGGTATCTTAGGTGGAGTATCATATCGTAAATATGCCGCGGAACATACGTACGGTACGTCACTCTACTTAGTACCTACTCCATAAACAAGGTCATTCTATATAATGAAAGTTCGGTTATAAGACCCCCAAAGTCAAGTCTAAGTCCTATAAAGTCAAGCCCAGGTAACAAAATCTATCCCCAGACTCCACATAGTCAACCTAGACTCGAACAAAGGTTAAACCAAAAGCTCTGATACCAACTTTGTCACGACCCAAATGTGGCATGTAGCCGGCACTTAAGTCACGTGACATCTCAAGGCATCGACGCGGTTTAAGTAAGCCGAAACCCGGAATCTAAACCCTTTTTGAAAAAAAAATATTGGAGGTGAGGTTTAAATAATCAGCCGATAATCTCGATTTAAATTAACATCTAAATTTAACTAAGTATGTTGAAAAACCTTTGTGACGTTTAAAAACAGTCATCACCTCCTTTGTATTTTTATAAAATTCGATATAACAAAATCAAATAGTCTACCTACGGAAGCTAGCTTTCACGTCTAAAAAACGGAACAGCCAAACAAATTTGTAACAGATGTCGACTCTAAAGAGTATGACATCATCACCCATAAACCCTAAGTCTCGATTCTAAGCCCATAGTATATCATTTCTAAGTTGATGGAGTTCCCACTAGATACAAGAATAAATATATAAACAAGAGTGAGTATGATACAATAATAACTCACTTACCCATCAATCCCCAAAAGAAGGTGTGCCCAAGCCGCTGACATTCCAAGCGGTAAAACCTGCAAGAAACTGTGGCACAATGGGGATGAGTTGCCAACTCAGTGAATAAAAGTACATCTAAAGGTAAAAATCGAAATGCATGACGATATCTAGGTCATAAGTATAGTACTATCATAATCTGTATCGATATACTATATGATATGCAAAGTCCAACCCTAGCTATCATGCAATCATATGTAAAATGTCTCAATGTTATATGATTCAATATCATGAATCCATTACCCGTATTGGAATTCCCTTTTTTTTATCTATGCATGTCTATACAATTTTATGCAGGTACTGTCCCCCGGATCGGTCCTGGTGGAATCCAACAATTAAATATCTAACTGCGTACCTCATGGTAATGATCACATCAATATACGTATAGAGATGTCCAGCATCGATATCGAAATCCTAAATCTCTCATGTCCATCATCGACACATAAATACAGATATCGTCGACACCACCTCAATAGATGATCGCCGCCCGATATCTTGGCTATGATCAGTATTCCCGGAATATCTGTCGCACCAAGTCGAACCCCGGTCAGTATCCCCTGGATATCTACCGTGCTCGTTTTTATCTCCGGAATCGAGTATCCTCATTAGGCTCCCCCGCCTCAATGCGGCATCCTGCCCCTCGGTCCCGATTCGGGTCCACCATGTATCCGACTGTATAGCTCCACCATTCAGTACGGATAATTCACAAATCCGAAACCGTATAGCTACCCCACCCGGTCCGGAATCAAAATCAGGAAACACAAAACTCATGGTGGACGTTTAACTCATCATGTCAAAATATCAAGTAAGAAATAAGAATGCTTGCATAGATTACATTGATGATATATTATATATATTCATATAACAGTGTCCCATACCACTGATATATATCATCATGAGTAAAATATTTAGAAAATCCATAAGAATCAAATACAGCATTTATAGTATTAATATTCGTAACTTACAACAGGAATACAGAAGACTACATAATCACATCACATAATTATAGATTTCAATTTTACTGTGTCATGGTACTACTAATGATGTGTAGTGTAGCATATGCGTCTGTGCTCGTGCAACATGGCAATCATTAGTATTTGTGCAAGTGTTTTACGGTATAACATATCAGCACGGTTCTATAGTGACATGGCAGTACCAATGAGGTGTAGTGTAACATATAGTTAAGTGCATGTGCCGCATAGTACTCATTGGTATTTGTGCAGTGTTCTACCAGAGTGTGCGTAACGCGGAAACATATAATATGAATAATACAATGTAAACATGTAATTTAATCTAAAGCTAACTATTGTAATTACTTGCTATGAGCTATACCATTATCTTTACAAATGATCGAAGCGTTAAGTTTAAAATAAGGAAGCTGCCCTAGATTTAAAAATAGATATTCGTTTTAGAAACTGGCACGCATCCGTGTATTTTATTTAAATGACAATGAATCATAGTTTTTAAAAGAATATAGCTCACACAAGTATTACATCGTAAAACAGAATATAACCTAATTCTACGAGTCAAAAGATAAATTAGCCATATTTGGCACACAAAATTCATCATTTCCAATTTGCATAAATCCTTGTATTATCTTAAGTACGGCATGATTCCTCGTACAAAATCGTCAATTCATATCCGTATCATACGGATCTAATCATTATGCACATGTCTCCCTTAAAGACTAGATATGAACTTTATGCAATGAAGGACATATAAGATACGATAATTTATCAATGGCTTGAATAATTATTATACAACTAGCAATCATAATAATATTTATATGGTTGCGGGGGTGCTATACGCCATCCACCCGACCTCCCCCAGTAGATATAAATCCACTCACCAGAAATACGTCGTATCTTCTCAAGAATCGCCAATCCTCTTTCCTTTCCTTGCGGCCTCCGAAGTTCTCGTATTTGAATCTAATATAGCAATAACTTGTATAAGGAAACAGTTATTCTGACACGGCGAATATTCAAACACACGTTCCTACGTACTAGTTACATTGTATATGACTATTTCAAGCTATCATACACTTAACCTTACTGAATCCAACCCAATTCTGCTTCGCGATAGGAAACAGATCGCGTTATGATCTACCCGTGTCGTATTTTAGATTTTTGATTCCATAACCGATATTTGCTCACAGATTTTATATATAGTTAAACTAACTTGTTTAAATAATACCCGAATAGTCAAAACTCTTCACAGAGACTAACCCCGCAAGCCAAAACACCCAAACCCTCCAGAAATCCGGCGACGCCGGAATTACTCTTATTGTCGCCGGCTAAAGTCCGATCCCCTGGGTCCGTCACCTTAGGGTTCGTTCTATATTCCACATACAACATTTTGGCACTGTTTGGTTAGCTTTAATTTACTCTGAATAATAGCAGATTTTAACAGTGTTTAGTTTTTCTAAAAAAATGATATTATGGACACTTGATTTCCTATTTAAACAGATTACAGAATAATTTCCTACAGTGAGCAAGAGTTTTACCTACAAGAATATTGCTGGAAGAACACCCTCCAAGATGCACAAGCTCCTTGTCCTTGCTTGATGGTGAGAAATCCCTATACTTAGCTCTTTTCTTCTTCTCCCTTCTCTTTTCTTTTACTTCTATTTTCTTGCTCTAAATTTTTCTTTAACTCTTGAATTTTCTGAATGTTTAATCTTATAAAACTGATCTGAACACCTTAGGAAAAAAATGAAGGGAAGGGTGAGGTGTAGGAGGAGGTAGCACCATGTAAGGTGTGGTGGTTTCATGCAAGAAGGAGGTGTGGTGTTGTTGTTGTGCATGAAAGGAAGTGGTGGCACAACCTAATCTTTCCAATTTAATTTATCTAAAGATAAATTCTGAACAAAAAACCTAATTTATCACTTTTCCACTTACACCCTCAAAATTTCAAGTTTGCACATTTTTTCCTAAACTTTACAAAAAGACCCCTCACTACTTAGTTTGTTATATAAGCACCATTTTATTAAAATGAAGCTAAATTTATCATTAAAACCCTTGTAATTTATTTAGGTTGCATATTAAAATTATAATTTAATTTATCTTACATGCTATTTATGAAAATGTCTTACTTGGTTTTAATAACATTTTAATTTAACACTTTATTATTTAATTAATTGCTTTTATTTATTTCTAAATTTTCAAAATGCTACAATATTCCCCCCTTAAGAAAATTCGGTCCCCGAATTTAAAAATTAATTAGACATAGCCCCTAAATACGTGGAAATCTCATTTCGCATCGCATCCTCGGTTTCCCAAGTAATCTCCTCGCGATTATTTCCTTGCCAAAGAATCCTTACAGATGGAAGTACCCTTGATCTTAATTTCTTTGTCTGCCTGTCTAGAATAGCTATAGGCTGCACTGCGTAGGATAAATCCGGCTCAAGCTGTAAGGTCTGATGCTAGATCGCGTGAGAAAGATCGTGAAGATACTTGCAAAGTATCGATACGCGAAACACCGGATGCACATCGGAAAACTCGGTGGAAGTGCTAAGCGATAAGCTACAGCACCCACTCCCTCCAGAATCTCGTAAGGTCCGACATATCTAGGGCTGAGCTTCCCATTCTTTCCGAAACACATCACACCTTTCATTGGAGATACCCGAAGGTACATATGATCTTCCACTCCAAACTCGAGTCTACGACGTCATCGAACTGCAAATGGTTTCTGTCGGTACTGGGCCGCTCTCATTCTGTCTTGTATCAGTCGAATCTTTTCCGTAGTCTCTTGTACTACCTGTGGTCCCAAATTGCAACTCTCGCTCAGTTCCGTCCAACAAACAAGCGATTGACATTTCCATCCATTCAAAGTTTCAAGGAGAGCCATCTGGATCGTCTTTTGAAAACTATTGTTATACGAAAATCCTATCGAAGGTAAGTGACGACCCCAACTACCATCAAAATCAAGGCTACAAGCTCGAAGCCTATCTTCTAAAGTCTGAATGGTCCGTTCTAACTGACCATCCGCCTGTGGTTGAAAAGCTGTACTAAAACTCAATCGTGTACCAAGAACTTCTTGAAGTTTCTGCCATGGCCTGTTAGTAAACTGGGTACCCTTATCTGACACTATGCTCGTTGGAACTCCTTGCAATCGAACAACCTTGTCGATATAAATCTGAGCGCACTGTGTAACCCATACGTCGTTTTCACTGGTAGACTGTGAGCTGGCCTTGTCAGTCTATCTTTAATCACTCAGATGTCTTACTTGGTTTTAATAACATTTTAATTTAACACTTTATTACTTAATTAATTACTTTTATTTATTTCTAAATTTTCAAAATGCTACAGTATAACTCCCTAACTGATAATTAGTTAGTTAGAGTGTAGTATTACTTTGTAGTTCTGTTCTAGAACCTTAGAGTTTCAGTTTTTGCTCGAATATCATATTTTAGTGTCGTGTTTTGATACTTGTGACCTGCTGTTAAGCCAAGACTTTTCTATGAGACCAAACAATGTAGAAGTATAGACCTAGTTACCTTGAGTGTTTAACTGGAGTTCGAACCAACCTGGGCGGTTTTGGCCGGCGACGAGGGGTCAAATTCCGGCGAGATCGGTTTTTAAGGTAAGTTGGGAGTTGAAACTTTTAGGGTAGTTGTCTGCTGTGGTTTGGGGCCTTTTGGTATTGTTTGGTTTTTTTGTATTTACAGTGGGCTAAATCTGGGATAGTATAGCTAGTTTTAGTGTGTTGTGGATTTTAATGATGATTTGGTGGTTTAGGTGGAGATTAAGTTAAGTTAGCGTTTTTATGGTTAGCTTAGCTAGATTATGTGCTGTTAGTGTCACTTAATCCTTGTATTTTCACCTGATTACATTAAAGTACCATAATGTTGCTATTCAGTGTTTTTTTTAAAAACGTTTTTAAATCAAGTTGTAGGATAAGGTGTATCTGCAGTATCAGTAGTTATTTTCTTCTTTAGCAAACATATACAGAATGCTGTGCAGGATTTCTAGAGTATTCTGTAGGTTTTTGTGCTCGTATCACCCCCAAAAGCCCGGCAAGATGCCTTCCCCATCCGAGCTTGCCGGCCTCCTAGTGGATTTGGAGGTTGGTGCTATGCAGGGAGGTGTCTGTGTGTGTTTGTCTGTGTTTGGTGTTGTTTATTTTCTTAGTTTTATTCCAGGTAAAAACCTGGGACCATTTACCCTTAGTGTTTTGTGACTTACGCGACACGTATGTTATGTGAGTGGTTTTGGTGGTTGCTGTGTGTCGCAGCGTGTCAGGGTAGTTTCAGCCTTTGTGTACACGTTTTGGTGTGTCGTATACACACGCGTTTAGCTTGCGACGTTAGTTTCTCGTATAATCTTGATATCGCGTTTTTGCAGGATTTTAACCTTATGTGTGTTGCTTGTGTAAATTCTAGGTTCGCAAGCGGGGACGTCGAACGCCGTGAAGAAGGGAAAGCAGGTGGTCGGATACGCGTAGACCGAGATCACGGTGAGTAGATTTAACATCTACGGGGAAATCGCCCGTATGGCATTATGCGTCAGGGCTTGATAGGATGTTGTAGCTACATATTATATTCATTTATTCATAGGTTGTGCATATGTACCATAGTTATATACCCCTCTCTTGTTGCATATGGATATAATAGTTATGAGACACCGTACTGTTACTAACGGTTCATGTTGCACAAGCACAAATTGTATGTTACACACACACCGTTAGTAATTGCCATGACACTCGCACTATAGGATTGCTACGAACCATACATCGTTTAGATCATCTCATCGTTGATGTTTAGACATGATTCTGTCCCTTTGTGTACATCCATACTTGCGTATATATATCTTTGTGCATCCATGCCTACATAGATACTCTTGCACATACATAGATGATGCTGACTTTGATTTTGGAAAATTGGGGGCCACGTGAAATATTTTCAACTGAATCCATTTAAAAGAGCGGTTTCCCCCTTTTACTCATAGTACGATTTTATTCGGCATACGACACATTGCATGGATTTACGCATTGGGTTTTAGATTCATGTGATTTCTGGATTTGAGAACCATGATATTATTTTAAGAAAGTATGCACTGTTTTAAAAAACCCGGTTTCTCTTGATATGATATTTCAGTGCGTCCACCATGCATTTTCTCGGTTCTGAGACGTATGACATGTGAAACCCGATTCGAGGAGCTGGATGAGGCCGATTGCGGGTACATGGTGGACCCTGTATGGTACCCCGGGGCAAGAAAGGGATGCTGTGCAGTAGACGGTGAGCCTAGCAGAGGGACTACTACCTACCGGTGATTGGTTGGACCTGGCGGTTATCCAGAGGATACTGACCAAATTCGAGAGATGGGTACGGGCCGACCCGTACTGCCGGGGCCGAGAGCCGATTCCACAGACGGAGCCCGTGGGCCGATCCGGACTGACAAAGCCCGATATATGAGCATTTACATGTCGATGCTGGACACGGGTATTTCATAATGTTTTCGGGTGCCGATGTTGGGCATCCTGTTTCTATGAGATTTACAGGATTGAGGGCCAGATAGAGTGACGGCGTCTGAGTTATCGGGATTTTGGGGTATTTTTGGTAGACACCGAGGTTTTCCACGATGATGATTCGTATAGATGATATTTTATTGCACGCTCAGCATTCATTGTTACGCATTGCATCATGTAGTCGTAGTACCTGATAGAGTACCTTGCATGATTATTGCATACCCTGTTCATCATATAGAGGTTATCAGATTGCACATGTTAGAGTATCGCAGTACGTGCATACTTGCGATTACCTTTATATGTTATTTACTATTCACGGGTTGGAAACTCACCCCCGTTGTGCCACAGTGTTTGCAGGTTGCCCCTCAGAGTAGATGCGGCAGGGCTACATCCTTGTATCTTTTTGCTACGGATACCACTGCAGTTGGCGTGTGAGTCGTTTGCTTATAGGTGGGTTTTGCGGTATCCGTTTATTTTCCATTTGTACTCTCTGTTGTATCTAGTACTCTACATCTACCATTTCATATATTGACTTAGAGACCAGTTGTGAGGACGCTGTTGTATATTATTTTGTACTCTGTATGTCGAGCTCATGTGAGCCGGTTTTATTTATGCAGCTTTATCTTATCTGATGTTTTTCACTTATATTGCTCATTTCTTCGCTACGGCATCATATATTATTCTTGTGGTGGTTGTTTCCTCCGTTGGGCGTGATTGCTCCCGCTTGGGGATGCTTTATTCTTATTGTCAGTCATTTTACTTATAGCATGTGTTGTACCCGTTTTGGGGCTAGTTTTTACAAAGGAGGTGCTGCCGGAATTTTTAAGAAAATAACTTTAATTTTAAAGATTTTTACTCAACGTTTTCTAAAGTGTTTTAAACTATTGTTTTCTTCACTCGCTATTTTTAATGGTTTTGATTTCTGGGTTTCGGCTTACTTAATCGTGTTACGCCTGTAGACGTTGCATGGTCAAGTGTCGGTCACGTGCCGAACTTTGGGTCGTGACACACCACGCTTAGAATCTTCCATACTAAACCCCTTTAGTACGCTGTTAATGTACCTGGATTTGGGACACTCCCAACATCCACTTAGATCTATTACCATAGATCATAATCCACAAGATATAGTAGGTATCATTCAGATCTTCCATGGAGAATTCTCGTGATAAGTGGAGCTTGACCGAGTGTAGCATAGGAAACCATTTCCTATCAAGAGTATGTCATCTGCGTACAATACGTGGAAGACAACCTTACTTTCTACAGCCTTCTTATATATACAAGGTTCATCTACCTTTTTGATAAAGTCAATCTCTTTGACTGCCATATCAAAACAGATGTTCAAACTCCGCGTTGCATGCATTGATCTTGATGGACTTAAGCATAGCATCCAGCCTTTTCACAGAGTCCACACTCATGATGGCCTGCCTGAACCTAGTTGGGTCATCATCTACCATGATGCAATCCTCTCTCCCACCATCACCGAGGAAACCGTAGTTTCTTTCAGGTGGATGAGGAACCCTACCAGATTCACGAAGAGACTGAGGCTCGTTGGGGACTATTGAATCCTTTGGTTTTACCAAATCATCAGCTGTTAGTTTGTCCAGCTGGAACTCCTTCCAGTTCTACCTCATGACCTTTAATTTCTTCATAAGAAATTCCTTTTCAAAAATGGTGGCATGCTGAGAAACAAAACACCTTTTGCTTCTCAGTATGGTAGAAAATAATCCCTCGCAAATGTTTGGGATATCCTAACAAACTTATACAGAACTGACATTGCCTCGAGCTTATCCGGATTCTGCTTTTCAATATAAGCCGGACAACCCCATATCATAACTCGTTTAAAACATGGTCTCTTCCCATTCCATATCTCATATGGAGTGGTAGGCACTGATTTGGATGGAACCCCATTCAATAGGTATGCAACTTCTCAAGTGCATAACTCCAAAGGGAAACAGGTAACTCAGCAGTACTCATCATAGAACGTGCCATATCTCATAGGGTGTGTTCCTGCCAAAATTTTCGGGCAAGAGCTACTTGTTCCCTTATAAAAAAAAGGGGGAGTCCTCAAAATTTGGCATCACATGTAAAACACGTGAGCGCTCATATGCAAAGCATATGAGCGCTGAATAAAATAAACTTAAAGGGCCAAACAGGCCTCACGTGTAAAACACGTAAGCGCTCATATGCAAAGCATATAAGCGCTGAACAAAAATCACCAATGGCCAAACAGGCCTCACGTGTAAAACACGTGAGCGCTCATATGCAAAGCATATGAGCGCTGAACATAAATAGGCTAAAACCCACAGCATGGATCACGTGTTAAACACATGAGTTCTCTTGCCTCTCACATGCAAAGCATGTGAACGCCCCAATTTGAAATGCTCCTATCAAAATCTAGAATTAAATTCTATTTTGGGAAATATTTTCCTGATCTTTCTCAAACTAAAAAGATCTTCTCTGCTAAACAGAGGACCTTTGGATCAAAAATCCAACGGTGATCATCTGGTAGAATAAAGTTCTATAATAAGAAAATATTTTCCTAATCTTGTTAAATTAACAAGATATTCATATGATCAGAATTCTATGTTAGAATAAAATTCTAATTTTATTAAACTAACGAGATATCTATATGATAGAATTAAATTCTATATTAAGAAAATATATTTCTGATCTTGTTAAACTAAAAAGATATGATAGAATAAAATTCTAATCTTTTCAAAACTAACAAGATATTCATAATCTTGTTAAACAAACAAGAAATCTTCTCTGTTAAACAGAGGGCCTTGGGATTAAAAATCCAACGGTGAATAAAATTCACCGATTGATCTAAAAGATCATGAAATCAATCATGATCTCTCAATGAGAGATTCCCTTAACAAATTGATTCTTTTTCTTCTTATATAAATAGGAGCAAGGGGAGGAGGACAAAAAAAGAGAGACAGAGGAGAGGGGAAGAAAAATAGAGAGAGAATTTAATTCTCTAAAGAAGAGGAACCTCTCCCAAAAGCTCCCACAAAAAGAGAATTTAATTCTCAAACCAAGAGTTTAACTCTTCTCAAAGAACTTAGTTCTTCCTCTGGTTAAGATCTGCAGAAGCAGATCTCCCCACAAGTTGAGAATTTAATTCTTATCGGGGAGATTCTATCATGCAAATTCAAAACCTAGGGGAAAGAACTGAATCCAAAAGAGTTTAACTCTTACAAAACAAGTGGGAATTTAATTCCTCTGAAACTAGGGTTTAACCCTTTAAAAAGAATTTAATCCCTACAAAGAACAAAAGGAGAACTTGATTCCTCAGAACCATAGAAGAACAGCCTGGTGATTCATTAGCGTTCAACGCTACACAATAAAAGCTCACGTGTTCCCACGTGAGCACCTTTGAGGAACGAAAAAGGAAAGACTGATATCTAGCCACATAACCCCACGTGACCCCTGGGAAGTGCTCAGCACTTATAAAAGAGAAAAGGGAATGAACCCTATTTTTGGGGCGCCTCACATGACCCCACGTGACCCCTGAGAAGTGCTCAGCACTTATAAAAGAGAAAAATGAATAAACCCTATTTTTGGGGCGCCTCACATGACCCCCTAACAGTGCTGATTGGCTAAGTCTTTCCTGAGATTAAATCTCTAAATAAACCGAGCCTCCATGCTCATGACTGATGTTTCCTCAATTTGGAATTTGGTTCAAGGATACATCTATCCACACCTCTGATACATGTCGTTGTAATTATTCAACGTCTTCAGAGAGGTGGTGGGTCCCGACAACCAACAAGTTGGACCGTAATGTCCTTAAACTAAACCCCCATCTCAAAAATGGTGATCTGCGGACCATAACGTCCCTAAACTAAACTCAGACTATGATGTCTTTAAACTCTATGGACTATGATGTCCTTAAACTACACGGACTATGATGTCCTTAAACCCAATGGACCGCAACGTCCCTAAACTAAGCTCTATAGACTATGACGTCTTTAAACTATGGATTATGAGGTCCTTAAACTCCACGGACTATGGTGTCCTTAAACTCAATGGACCGCAACGTCCTTAAACTAAGCTCTATAGACTATGACGTTTTTAAATTATGGACTATGAGGTCCTTAAACTCGTGGAATATGATGTCCTTAAACCCAATGGACCGCAATGTCCCTATAAACTAAAGAAAACCCTGTTGAGTAGATCGTAATCTAAAATTAGACTAACATATCCTCAATAAATGTTTAAGTTGATCTTAATCTAAAACAAGATTAACGATCCTTAAACCAACACAAACCCAAATCTAAGAAAATACGGATTTGGACTAATCCACGCCCTACGGGCGACAACATAAATTAGTCTCTGTATACAATCCATGGGCAACTGAAAATTAAAAAAACACAGGACACGAAGTGACCTTCTGGAGTAGGAGAAAGTGGATACCGCGATGCGGTAACGTAATTAACTGCAGGGGCTTGCGCCTGCAGGGAAGAGCGTCCCTACAATAAAAAACCCTTCACAACGAGGGGGAATCTGACGAAGTCCATAAATCAATTTGGCATCTTCGGAGAGGTGGATGGATAAAACCAAATAGCAGCTGCCCCTAAAATTCAGGCCAGACGTCCCAACGTCCCGGTGGCGTCTTTCGGTGGAGAACAGGGTGCGATACCTCCGCCCCGATACACCGTTGTGCTGTGGTGTACTCGAAGGAGTAAGCTGAGAGAGAATCCCATTCTCCGTTTAGAAAATCCAGGAACTCCATGCGCAAGTATCCTTCCCGTCGATCACATCGAAGGACTTTAATGTTAGTTATATGTATGCCCTAGAGGCCATTACTATACATAGGATGTATATTGTAGTGGATGCTTGGACATATATAGGGAGGACTTTCTTGCTCGACATGATAGTATGCTATCTGGTTACTCTTTACCTTAACGTGTACACTGATTGTCTCTCTGTTACATGTTGGTAAAGCCTTTAGGATGTGTACTTGACTACCTGGACTATGATGCGGATCATACTAGTGGGGACATGGTAGTCCATAAGTGCATCCTTCAAGGTCCCTAGTCATGGGTGTATCGAGATGGGGCATCGATATACCAGTGTAGACTAGCATATACCTTCTCGGCCCATACAGATGGGCGATGGATGATCCCATATCCATTAGTGTTTGACATCAGAGATGATATACGGGTGCTCAGTGGAGACTGGGTACACTGGACGGACTCGCCGAGAACTCCCAGATGGTATTATACCTCACGTCAGATGGCAGTTCTCTGGTGACATTGGTACAGAGTAGTCTTTTGACCCGAGATCGTCATAGAGTCTTGTGTGATTCCCACTGTGCTTTGATTTCCACCTTACCACGTCCAAGAGGGCGTGCAAAACGGTGGTTTTTAGGTACAGTCCTGAATCACATGGAGGCAATGAGCGATAGGAGGGGATTCGTCTCTCCCGGTATAGGGAGTTGATGTTGCGCTGTGTTCGATTGGCTATAACCGGAAATCCCTGGCCAGGGTTGCTGAGATTTACTGGTAAGTGTTACCAGTAGTTTCTCGAACTATTATAGACCTCATATCGACACGACTTATCGAGCTACTGGGGTCTGACGTTTACCACCCCTAGGCGAGATATGCGACATATCAGACGATCAGACCGGACTGTACGGTAAGTGTTACTGGTTGGATTCACAGGAGTGTGATCGGGCTTGCTCGTCGATCTTCTGATCGATCAATACCCGGGTGGCCGTTACGTTTAGCAGACCTGCTTGCGGCTTGTGGGTGTTTGATATGATCATCACCTGCTGCCGGCGTATTGACGAGTCTTTAGAGTCTTACACAGAGGTTTCCTGGCTCAAACGAAACGAAATAGGAGCGCATATGAGATATGTGCAGGACCGAGAATAATGCGTGTATGTGATACCGTATTCTATTCTCGTGATGAATGTATCGAATGGTTGTATGCGATATAACCTAGTTATCGAATCGAAGATTGATTCGATAAGTCGATACATTTGATATTAGTCGGTTATATGTGATATGACCGGTTCGTTAAATCAAGTATTGATTTAATTATTTAATGTATAATTAGATATTAGATATATTACTTTACATTGACTAATATTGTTCACTTTAGATGGATTTTCTCACTTGAAGTACACAAGTTGTATATGTGATATACTTTTGTGCAAAAGATTGTATCATGTTTGATGATACATGCAACCTTGAGTGTGTATGATTAAACCATGGTTATCTTAATGGTTACGGTTTTGATTTACTTATCTATTTATTTTTATTAATTCATTTTAAGGAAAGAATAAAATGGTGGCTAGTCTTTGTTTCTTTCATGAAACTTCATGAAGCTTTGAAGCTTTGACCATTTTGTCTCTTAGCCTTAACCTAACCATTAAACCTAACCTTAGTTTATTCTCTACACCTAACTATGGTTGCTATATGATAAGATAATTCTTTTTATTCTTATCATAATTCCTTTCTTCTTCTTCTTCTTCAACAATGAAGAAAAGCTTGCTACCATTAATGGCAACTTGAGAAAAAGAGTGAGAAATCCAATTCTAAAGTGAACCCACTTCCTATTTCTTCATCCTCTACCACTTGCCAAGTAGTATAGGGTGTTTTCTTCACATGTTTCATGGCTTGGTGAAGTTGGAGCTTGATCTTGTGTTGCCTCGACGTAGATCATCTTCGGTATCGAAGTCGACGACCTAGCCCGATCATTTCTTCGACGATACCATCGCTAGAGTCCGGGATCCGATGATCGCAGCGGAGGGACGTCAACGTAGATCTATGGAGGTGGAGGACCGGATCTACAAAGGTTATAGTATCTTTCACTCTTAGTTAAGTTGTTAACTAATTGCATGTTTCGCCTAATCTCTAGTCAACGATCCGTATTAGGGTTTGTAGGCACCAGATAATTTTAGAAATTGGCATGGTTGATGCCTTGTGAGACCTCATTAGTGTGCCTAGGAACCCTACATTTAATATTTCTACCCGTCCGGTTCTTCACTTCAAGCTTATATTCCTTGAATTTCTCATAAGTTTCAGACTTGTGTTTCAACAGGAACATATGTCCGAATCTTGAGAGATGATCAGTGGATATAATAAAGTACAAAGAACCAACCTTGGCATTTGTAAACATTGGACCATATACATCATCATGTATCCGTCCCAAAAGTTCAGTAACACTTTCTCTGTTTCCAGTAAACGGAGTATTGGTCACTTTACCTTTGTGACAAGACTGGCAAGTATCATAAGATGAAAATTCGAACGGATTCTAATATTCATCCTTATGAAACTTAGCTAGTTGTGTCGCATTGATATGACATAGTCTACAATGCCACAAGAAGGATTCGTTCATTTCTGAACTACTCCTCTTGTGTGTGTTTTATATATTTTGAACTGTGGTTTGATTTAAATGTATATGCTATTATATAACGTGCCTGATCCAATCAACTCTTGATTCAGGAAAATGTTCACAATATTATCCTCCAATATAGAATTATATCCTTCTTTAACTTAATAAAGAATCTGATGTAATGTTGTATATCAGGTTCGGTATCTAATAACATTTGTTCAGAATCAATGTATTTACCATTTGGTAATACAGGGTGATATTTGCCAACTGATTTGGCTGCAACAATTGCACCATTCTCTAACACTTAGAGATATATCACCCAATCCCAGTTCTCTACCTTTCTATAGCCCATGTAACTCTTACATATGTGGGATCCTGATCCGGTATCTCATACCAATGACGTAGAGGATACTGAGAAATAGTTCTTGGTAACGAACGCACCCGAAGAATATGCATTAACATGCTCATTCCTCGATTGGGTCGCGTAAGAATCCGGATATTCCCTATTTCCTGCTCGAACTTATAACAATTATAAGATAGAGCGGAATCAACGTTCCCCAGCTCAGTATAATAAGCAGGTTCGGTCAATGCATCCATATTATTATCTTGATTAAGGCGTGACATGGTCGCTACGAGGAGAGAGAGAGAAAAAACACTCTGCGTATACTCTTACAAGAACAGATTGGTTATTATTTTATCTAATCGGGATGGCTCCCACTATTTTTATCAAATCTTCCTTCAAACCCTAAAAGGTAAAACTAGCCGAGATTAATCACACTCTATAAGTTCGCTAATCTTTTGGCCAGGGTAGTGTCGGTACTTTGAGGGAGGTTTCCCGTGCTTTCACACGGACCTAATTAAAATAAACCTCATTTTCCTAGGGGCGCAACCCCGTTAACACCTTTCTAGACACCTACTTGATCGGCTATTTGTAATGTGTAAAACTCTCTCAGGAGTAACTCTTACTCGCAGTAGGTATCGGGATCCAACTATCTCATAGAAGGTATGCAATCTCATTGCAAATTTTAACGCTTGAAATTCCCGATAATATTTTACCCCAAGCCTCCTATGACCTTGACAAAGGCCAACAAACCATAGGATGCTAGTCAAGTTCAACCTGTATATTTCATGATTGAATTAAACCCACCCGCACGACCCTTGACAAAGTCCAACAAGGTCGCACGACTACCCTAATCCAAACGCATCATATGCTCAAGCAGATAAACACTAATTAGCTACCGCACACTACGCCTTGACAAAGGCCAACAAACGCAGCACGAATACTAAATAGTCCTTATCTGAAATAACGGAGGGCTACGACAGGTTTTTAAGAAAACCTTTTGCATATTGAACTTGATATCGTTGTAGAATCGAGTGATTTTGAAAAGGAGAGTTTTTGAGGCTTTTGCTAGTTATGCTAAAAAGGTCACACCCGGTAAAGAGATCTCGGCTCTTTCCTCATCGAATGAGGTGCTGGATATTTCACAAATACCACTATGCAAAGTATGAACTAAAAAAGCAATCAAAATACAAAACCGAGTAGGTTGTAGTATCTGCCAGTTTCGCTAAAGAGTCCACTCCCGGTGAAAGGATCTTGGCTCTTTCCTTATCGAATAAGGTGCTGGATATTCTACAAGGAATACTGCTATGCAAAGCAAGAACTAGAGCTACCAATTTTTAAAACAAGATTCTGCAATATCTTTAGCTTTCTTTTATTTCATTAATCTCATTAATGAAGTCCCTTCAATTATGCTTCCTAAGTATCACAAAAGAAATGAAAGAAGCAATATTTATTATATATCATATATATAATATAAGCATTCGTCTCAGAATATCAAGTGATCACATCACAGAATATCAGCAGCAGAAGAACACATATGAAATATTGGATATACTAGAAATTCCATGTTTTATATTAAGCTAGTAAAAAACGCGGATTCCACAGTCGTGATGAATAGCCAAACCCACATCCCTAGACCCCTACGAGAGAGGCAAGAAACCTTACCAATTCTAGAGTTAGGAGACCCGGTCTTGACTCCTCGAGATGGTCTCCCACTGGACTCTAGAACCCGGTTACTTGTGCTCTCCTCCTTGGGTCTATCCTAATGCGGAAAAGTAAATAATATACATCAATGGTGACATCATCCTCAACCCGGAAGAGCCTCAACAAAAGAATATTACATACAAGTTTTTACATGAATGAAAATGAAAAACTCTCATCTCATATAAAAAAACCCGGCTATTCAAAACACGACGATCCAATATAACATATCATAGCAACGCATAACATCACATGTTATCAATGTAAATAAATATGCGTATCCCAATTGTCGTCGACATATAGCACCGAAACAGGAGATACACCATATATTACACTTACGGTCGCAGAAAAGAAAGTGAAAAACTACAACAATTGGAATCCGCAACCACCTTAGACATCATAAACCCAATGTATCACATACTTTGGAATTCATGCCCAACCAAATGAATTCCTTAGACATCACATGCCTAACAATTATAAACCCCGCAATTTAGTCTCGATATTGAAAACACTTTTCAATAACCAGTCGGGTAATTCAACAAGATTCCCGATGACCTGATCGAATGCTCGTCGGAAACTTTAGTAGACAGCCGCACCCCCGATGCCGTCGACGAAGTGCACTTAGGCGGAACACTGCGGCCGCGAGCACCCGAACAAATGCTTTTGGCGACAGGGTTCTCCGACAGTCACTTGGTTGGGGCTATGGGGCATGGATATCTATTAAGGTTATCCGACGAGTATCCGAGTACGCTACGTGATTTCGACGGACTTTTGATCCATATCAAAATTCCGTGGCAACCGATCAAATGAGACTAAACTGCTAGATTTATAAAATTCAAATTAGTTTTCACAAAACTAAATATGTGGATTCCAAATATTGTATCACAATCACAGATAGCTAGACGATATTAAACTCTTCGATCGAATAAAAAAACACCCAAAATTTCCCAAAGAGCTCAACACTTGAGCGGAGTTTAAAAAGTACCAAGAACATGCCACAGCACCTATAGACCAACCGTAGAAGGGTCAACCCTTGCCTCACCTATGGCACCGCGGAATTACCACAAACCCTAGGGTTTTATGGTGGTTCCGACGGTCACAGAATCGAGTTAGGTTTCGTTCTTCTAGAGGGTCCATAGAAAACACCTGCACGATTTTCTGAAGATTTTAAACTTGGAAAAATCCAACGCATGGGAAATTTCCAGCGAGAGAAAATATGGGTTATTGATATCCATTCGAACATTTTAACGTCGTCTAAATAACCCAAAAAGATGTTAGAATGATTACGAAACACTCTGAATTGCCTTTGCACAAAGATAACATCACATGCAATTTTAGCAAAAACAAGCAACATCTGAAATACCAAAACCCAGACACTGGAACACCATAAAATATTCAACCCAGAATGTTGCAGGAAAACCGAGCAGGCCAGTTTTTGGAGCAATGTGGCTGGCCAAAATCCGGTGGGGAGGGTTCAAATTTCTACTGTGTTCATATTACATCCCATATAATATTCTGCAGTTGCTTAAAAAAAATTGACACTTTAAAAATTTCGACAGAAACTAAATTTTTATTTCGTGTGTTTCAGAGTTGTTTCGGTTTCGTAATCTAATAAATATCGTCTAATTCTCTAGCTTGACTATGATACCACTGTAGGGATATTCAGCACGGCAGCAAGGTTTCGGAAGGCATTGTCCATGCCATTTTCAAAAAATTGCCATGCTAAACAACCATAACCCTAGAATCTTAACTAGAGAATTAAACAATATAATATGTAAACAACTTTACATCTAAGTGAATGAGGAATACAGCCTTTGTAGACCGGTCCTTCACTTCTAAAGCTCCGTGTAGTAGTCCCTTCACTGGAAGTAGTGAACACCCGAACTCTAGTAAGGGTTCACATGAAAAATGAACAAGCTTTCCCGAAGTTTTCGAAGCCAAAGATGATCTACGTCGAGGAGACTCAAGCTCATGCTACCTCTTCACTAATGGTAGATTAGTGAAGCAAACACCTTAAACTAAATGGCTAGTCTAGTGTAGGATGGTGAAGTAGGAATTTTGCTCACTTTAAAAATATTTTTCTCACGACATTTCTTCACCTCAAGAAAAGCTAGTGAGCTTTCTTCAGATCAATAAGAAGAAGAATGGTGAGTGATTCTCATCTCATGAGAGTGAATGGCAACCATGGGTGAGTTAATATCATATACTAACTCTTGTAGAGACTTAACCATGGCTTAGGATAATGGTTGGGTTAACAAATATCTCAAGTAAAACAAGTTTAGTGGACTAAGTCAATGGACACAACAAGCTTCTCCAAGCTTCTAGCCATGACAATTTTCCAACCAATTTTGATTTACTTTGATAAATAAAAACCCTAGGATTATCATAAGCATGGTGTGAGTCTGATACAACCATATAGCATGTATCATCTACAATGACACAAAAAAATATACATTAATATATTACATATATACCAAGGCACAAGTGAGAAAAAGAAATACTTAGTAAGCAAATATTAGTTAATGTAAGTTAATATATCAAATATATAATTATACATTAAATTATCAAATCAACACTAGATTTAGTAATCCGGCTATATCATATACAACCGACTAATATCATATGAATCAACTTATCGAATCAACAATTGATTCAATAACCCGGCCATATCACATATAACCGACCGATATCATATATCGCGAGAATAGAATACGGTATCACATACGCGTATTAATCTCGGTCCCGCACATATCACATATGTGCTCCTACTTCGTTTCGCATGAACCAGAAAATCTTTGTGTAGGACTCTAAAGACTCGTCAATACGCCGGCAGTAGGTGATGATCATATCAAACACCCACAAGCCGCAAGCGGTCTGCTAAACGTAACAGCCACCCGGGTATTGAGCGATCAGAAGATCAACAAGCAAGCCTGCTCATACTCCTGCGAATCCAATCAGTAACACTACCGTGCAGTCTGGTCTCTTCGTCTGATATGTCGCATATCACAGCCTGGGGGTGGTAAAACGTCAGACTTCAATAGCCTGATAAGTCATGCCGATGTGAGGCTCATAACGGTTCGATAAACTACTGATAACACTTACCAGCAGATCTCAGCAACCCTGGCCAGAGATTTCCTGTTATGGCCAATCGAGTATAGCGCAATATCAACCACCAATTTCGGGAGAGACGAAATCCCTTCCTATCGCTCATTGCCTCCATATGACTCGGGACTGTATCCAAAAACCACCGTTTTGCACGATCTCTTGAACGTAGTAAGGTGGAAATCAAAGCACAGTGGGAATCATACAAGACTCTATGACCATCTCGGGTCGACAGACTAACCTGTACCAGTGTCACCAGAGAACTGCTGTCTGATGATAGGTATAATACCATCTAGGAATTCTCGGCGAGTCCATTCAATGTACCCAGTCTCCACTGAGCACCCGTATACCATCTCTGATGTCAAACACCAATGGATATGGGATCATCCATCGTCCATCATATGGGTCGAGAAGCGTATATGTTAGTCTACTCTGGAATATCGATGCCCCGTCTTGATACTCCCACGACTAAGAACAATTAAAGGATGTACTTACCGACTACCTCTGCCCTACTAGTATGATCTGCATCATAATCCTGATAGTCAAGTACTCATCCTAAAGGCTTTATCAACATGTAATAGAGAGACAATAAGTGTACATGTTAAGATAAAGAGAAACCATATAATATACTATCATGTCGAGCAAGAAAGCCCTCCCTATATATGTCCAAGCATCCACTATAATATACATCACATGTATTACAATGACCTCTAAGGAATACATATAACTAACATTCCCATCTCAATAGGGTGACGAAAAACACCCTACAGTCTTATTGGAGAAAAAAGATCGGGCGCAAATAAAGATGGCCGCATATCAGCAGCAGACAGACCGATATTACAGCGCTCGGGTTAAACATCGAGCTTTCAAGACAGGATATTTAGTCCTACGTCGAAATGAATTCGAGGACCAAGGGAAACTAGATATGTTCTCCTCAAAATGGGATGGTGAAAGTGTATGTTAGCACCACCACTAAGTTTTACTAGCATCAAGCATGCCGTTTTTAAAAAATTAGGGGTGCTAAACTACACTAACTAAGATCTAAAACTAGATGATTAGGGTTTAACTATGATATCATAAAAGCTAGCTAAGAGAACGAAACTACAACCTTTGTAGATCATGTCCTTCTCATCAAATGCTCTGGGCTGTAGTCCACACGACTCCACTAGGCTCCACTTAAAGATGGTACAAGCTCCCTTCGTGATCTTCATGCCAAAGACGATTCACCCGAAGTCCCACTAGCTCAAGCTACCTCTTCACTAAACTATCTTTAGTGAAGTAAACACACTACACTTGATTGCTAATCAAGTGTAGGATGGTGAGGTAGGGTTGTGTTTGCTTACTAGGATTTGTTCAAAACACTATGGTTCACATCACATGTGAGTGTTAGAGCTTTGAGGCATGAGGAAGAAGAAGAAGAAAAATGTAGAAAGCAAAGAAAGTAAATGAGCTCTTGAAAAAAAAATGGCTAAGTGTTAGAATGGCTCATTTCCCCTCTCATCACTTATTGAAGCATGGATTAAAAAATTCAACCGTGCTTCAATAGTGATGGCAAATAAATAAATAAAAATGAGCAAAGTCATTCTTCACTCATGCCCTCAAAAGTCTCCCCATTTTTCTTTTCATTTTCTATTTTCTAAAAATAGAAAATCCATGCCATGCTTCAATTTAATATATATATATATATATATATATATATATATATATATATATCATATATATATTATGAAGAATAATTAGTGAGCAAATAATATTAGTTAGCATATAATTATATCAAATATAATATATATCAAATTATCAAATCAACACTTGATTTAATAATCCGGTTATATCACATATAACCGACTAATATCATTTATCTGTATATCACATTATCAAATCAACATTTGATTTAATAATCCGGTTATATCACATATAACCTAACCGATAACAAATAACCGCCAGATTAGAATACGGTATGACATACTTGTATTTAATATGGCCCCCGCACATATCAGCATATGTGTCCTACTTTGTTTCGCTTGAACCAGGAAACTTCTGTGTGGGACTCTAAAGACTCGTCAATACACTAGCCGTAGGTAATGATCACATCAATCACCCACAAGCCGTCAGCGATACTAGCTGGACGTAACGGCTACCCAGGTATTAAGCGATTAGAAGATCAACAAGCAAGCTTGTCCAAACTCCCATGAAGCCTATAAGTAACACTTACCGTACAGTCCGGTCTCTTCGTCTGATATGTCGCATATCGAGTCTAGGAGTGGTAACATCAGAGCCCAGTAACTTGATAAGTCATACCGATGTATGGCTCATAACGGTTCGAGAAACTACTGATAACACTTACCAGTAAATCTCATCAACAGCTCTGGCTAGGGACTTACTGTTATAGCCAATCGAGTATAGCGCAACATCAACTCCCAATACCGGAAGAGACGAAACCCCTCCTATCACTCATTACCTCCATGTGACTCGAGACTATACCCAAAATCCACATGTTTGCATGACTCCTTTGAGCCGTGGTAGGGAGGAAATCAAAGCACGGTGGGAGCCACACAAGACTCAATGACGATCTTGGGTCTACAGAGTAACCTGTACCAGTGTCACCAGAAAACTGCTATCTAACGATAGGTATAGTACCAACTAGAAGTTGTCGACGAGTCCTGTTCGGTGTACCTATTCTCTAATGAGCACCGTACAATCTTTGATGTCAGACACCAATGGATATGGGATCAACCATCGCCCCCATACAGGGTCAAGAAACATACACACTAGTCTACTATGGTGTATCGATGCCCTGTCTCGATATACCCTCTACTAGGAACAATGAAAGGATATGCTTGTGGACGATCCAGGTCCCGGTAGTATGATCCGCATCATAGTCCTGGTAGTCAAGCCTACATCCTAAGGGTTTTATCAACATGTATATAAGAGACAGTATAATAATACCAATGAACATATTAAGATAAAGGTAACCGGATAGCATACAATCATGTTGAGCAAGAAAGTCCTCTATACATATGTCCAATGTCACTCCCCACTTCCCAGTGTACGGGCAGAGGACGTGGCGGGTCACGCGACATATTTACTCAGAAGTAAACACGCTAAGCGTATCTAAGCAATATAAAATAAAATGTACACAAGAGATAAGATGTAAATGAACAACAACTTTATTTATTAATATTCTTTTTACAATACAACTGAAAAGAAAATACATGTACTGAAAGCAATGCCTAAACAATGGCATAACAGAAGTGAAAATGAAATGTACTAGTAAACTAGAGCTCCGGGTCGAAGGCTAGCTGATCCAAATCCTCGCTGGTGGGCTCTGTCTCCAGAAGGTCCGATCCACCTGACAACATTCTAAAGAAAGAAGAAAATGAATGTCTTCAGCGAACAATCGCTCGGTAAGTCCCAAAAGTAAGAAGAGACATAATAGACAGAAAGAGAATATAACTTTTAAAGTTGTATTATGTTGTTAACGTTGTTGTTTGTAACTTGGTACAGAAAATTCCAGTGTATACGAGAAGAGTCCCACTATCCTGGAGACTAAGGTATACGAAGTACAGGGAACCGTTCAGCCACGGTACAACGGCAATGGAACTTCAGGTTAGGTGTCTTATGGTTGCAGTCTCGTGCCACTTTTAACACCTTCCGTACTAATCTACCCCTTACAAACCCCGTGATGTCTTGATTGTATTGTTTGTATTGTATTGTCTCGTATTATAATATGTATATGGATCACGTGCCGAAACCATGATATCAGTAATGCAATGGATATAATGGATGAACATATAAATGGAGTATATCCATGATTCGGTTCAGTCAAGTTGTATAGATTGAATAGATTGAATAGATGGATTCATATTGAATTGTGATTTTATACTTGAATCACACTCAAGTCAAATTGATTATATTTAGACTCAGTCTGAGTCAGACAATTAGAAAAGAAATTAAAGTCCTGAATTAGGTTTTGATGTTATCGGTAACTGCTGCACATGGACGGCGGGATTTGTGTCTTTTTCCAAGACAATTACCGTGTTGATAACACCGTTTGTTAGATTGTCTACCTTAAATAGGCAAGCACCCATATCTCCGGCTCCCTGAGGCTCAAGAGACTGGTCCCGCTTAAACCTATGTTTACTAAGGTCCTTATTGTAATTTAATCTAACTTGAGGGGGTTTATGTAAAAATAGTTTTGGCATAATTTCAAAATATTCCTCAAGCATTTAATTATCGTCTTTAGGGGTTTTCATAGTTGTATATTTTACAATTGTGTAATTTCTAGTAAATAGAACCTAGTTTCATAGTATAAGGTATTTTCTTGAAATATTGTACTTGTGTTGTATTTGGATGGTATTTTTTATGTAATAGTGATTCCTTTGATTTAGAAAACTTGGAATATTTATATAATCAAAATAGATATTTTGATAATAAATTTATAGATATTTAATTAAAATAATTTATTTATTTTCTTGTAGAAATCTCATTTTCTAAAGAAAAATGTATAAAAATTCCATCGAGATCGAATGCTCTTTGCGGAGGTCTGCATCTCGCTCTACTAAGCCTGAGGATGTGCGATAATCCACAGCATCCCGAACGGGGTCTCCAAAATGGGTTGTAGAGGCACAATTGTATGGAAATGATTAATACACTTTTGTATAGAAAACGGTTTTATAGGTTTAGGGTATTTATTTGTAAGGTCGTATTTCCCGTATTCTGTTGTCCCAAAATCAATCGTGCTATGATAGAGATGTGTGTTGTGATGAGGTAGATCATTACTTCGTGAACTATCTAAAGGTATAGCAAGAAATAAAGATTATAATGTCGAAATGAATAGTTTGTGGTATTTTTATGTAAAAATGCGATAAATGTCACAAAAATGAATATTTTGATGTGAAACTTATTTTATTAAGTTTTTTAATGTTTATTAATCAACATATGAGAATATGGTTTTATCTTGTTAAAGAAAAGTGTAGTTTTGTAAAGAAAACCGAATCGGAAGTCGGACTATCTCCGCTTCCGTCGGGTTTTAGAAATGAAACTTTTTAAAGAAAAAGGTGAGAGGGGGAGATGGGATTTACTGGCTTTGATAAGAGGGGGAGGTAGAAGAAGGTCTAAGATTCATCGGTGCTAAATTTCGTTGCCGGAAACTCCTCGTAACGTCGCCGGAACTTCGTCGGAGCTTCACCCTTTGCTAACTCCACTTTCACAATATAAAGACTTAGGAATTCTTGAGAGTTTTGGCAGGGATTTTTGAGTGAGGAGGGGTGTGAAATGGAGTGGTATTTATATGAAACATTAGGGTTTAGGGGTGATGAAAGGGTGAATTAAAATATATATTAAAATGAATTAAATGGGTGATTTATTGCCTCTGGAAAATGTGCAGAGAAGAAACAATACTGGAGTTATGGGGGTAGTCCATGTTAGTTATATGTATGCCCTAGATGTCATTACTGTACATGAGATGTATATTGTAGTGGATGCTTGGACATATATAGGGAGGACTTTCTTGCTCGACATGATAGTATGCTATCTGGTTACTCTTTATCTTAACATGTACACTGATTGTCTCTCTGTTACATGTTGGTAAAGCCCTTAGGATGTGTACTTGACTACCTGGATTATGATGCGAATCATACTAGTGGGACAAAGGAAGTCGGTAAGTACATCATTTAATGTCCTTAGTCGTGGGTGTATCGAGACGGGACATCGATATAGCATAGTAGACTAGCGTATAACTTCTCGACCCATGTAGATGGGCGATGGATGATCCCATATCCATTGTTCTTTGACATTAGAGATGGAATACGGGTGCTCATTGGAGACTGGGTACACTAGATGGACTCGCCGAGAACTCCTAGATGGTATTATACCTCACGTCAGATGGTAGTTCTCTGGTGACACTGGTACAGGTTAGTCTGTCGACCCGAGATCGTCATAGAGTCTTGTGTGATTCCCACTGTCCTTTGATTTCCACCTTAACACGTTCAAGAGGACGTGCAAAATGGTGATTTTGGGTACAGTCCCGAGTCACATGGAGGCAATGAGAGATAGGAGGGGATTTCGTCTCTCCCGGTATTGGGGGTTGATGTTGCGCTGTGCACGATTTGCTATAACAGGAAAGTCCCGGGCTAGGGATGCTATGAGATTTACTGTTAAGTGTTATCAGTAGTTTCTCGACCCGTTATGAGCCTCACATCAGCACGACTTATCGAGTTATTGGGGTCTGACGTTTACCACCTCCAGACGAGATATGCGAGATATCAGACGAAGAGACCGGACTGTACGGTAGTGTTACTGATTGCATTTACAGGAGTATGAGCAGGCATGCTTGTTGATCTTCTGATCGCTCAATACCCGGGTGGCCGTTATGTTTAGCAGACCGCTTGCGGCTTGTGGGTGTTTGATATGATCATCACCTACTGCCGGCGTATTGACGAGTCTTTAGAGTCCTACACAGAGGTTTCCTGGTTCATGCGAAACGAAGTAGGAGCACATATGAGATATGTGTGGGACCGAGATTAATGTGCGTATGTGATACCGCATTCTATTCTCGCGATTTGTAACATTGGTCGGTTATATGTGTTATAGCCGGGTTATCGGATCAAGTGTTGATTCGATAAGTTGTTGCATTTGATATTTGTCGGTTATATGTGATATAGCTGGATTATTAAATCAAGTGTTGATTTAATAATTTAATGTATAATTGTATATTTGATATACTAGATTGCATTAACTAATATTTGCTCACTTAAACTTTTCTTTTTCTCACAAGTGTGCATTAGTATATATGTGATATATATTAGTGTACATTTTATTGTGTCATGCATGATGCCACATGCTACATGGGTGTATGAAACTCACACCATACTAATAATAATGTAAGGGATTATATTTATTTAAGTAAATAAAAATTAGTGTTAATTAGTCACATGCTTGGAAGCTTGGAGAAGCTTGTAGCATCTTTGACTAAATCCACTCATTTTGTTTTACTTGTAGATATTTATTAACCTAACCATTATTGTTAGCCATGGTATATTCTCTACATGAGTTAGTGTATGACACTAACTCACTCATGTTTGCTATTCTCACATCATGAGTTCATTTTCTCTCTTCTTGCTTCTTCACTTGAGCTTCTTCTTCTTCATGAGAAAAAACTTACTAACTTTTCTCAAGATGAGAAAATATTGTAAGAAAAATAAAACTAAAGTGAGCCCATTTCCTAGTTCATCATTCTCTACTACTTGCCATTTAGTATAGGGTGTTTGCTTCACTAATTTCACAATTAGTGAAGAGGTAGCATGAGTTTGAGTCTCCTCGACGTAGATCATCTTCGGCCTCGAAGACTTCGAGCAAGCTTGTTCATTTCTCCGGGAGAACCCTTTCTAGAGTTCGGATGTTCATGACTTGCAGTGAAGGGAATACTACACGGAGCATTAGAAGTGAAGGACAGGTCTACAAAGGTTGTATTCCTCATTCACTTAGTGTAATGTTTGATTACATGTTAGCTTAACTCCTAATTTTCTAGTTAGATCCTTGGCATGGATTGCATAGCTCACTAGGTTTTTTTAAAATTGTATACTTTATGTCCCAAAAATCCTAGTTAGGGTGCTATGAAACCCATCAATGGTATCAGAGCCAAGCTAGAATATTAGGCGTTGTTTAGGCGAAGTTAAAAATCCAATCGAACCCCGAAAACTCAAGTTTGCACCCCTCTCTGGAAATTTTCCAAAAAGTTGGATTTTCTCCATGTTAAAAATTCTCAGAAAATCATGTAGATAATTATATGGACACACCTGAAGAACGAGTCCCTAACTCGCTTTAGTGACCGCAGAACCGCGACCAAAACATGCTTTTGGCGGCGGTTCCGCGGTGCCACTATGGAGGATTGGGACGGGCCTTCAGCTGCTAGTCCATGTGTACTGGGGTATGTTTATGGGTATTTCTAACACTGGTCAAGTGTTGAGCTCTCTGGGAAAATTTGAGAAATCGTTGATTCGATCGAATTGTTTAACATCGTCTAGCCCTCTGTGATTGAAATACAATATTTGGAATCCACAATAATCGGTTTTATGAAAACTGGTTTGAATTTTATAAATCTAGTAATTTAGTCTCAAATTGATCGGTTGCCATGAAGTTTTGATATGGATCAAAAGTCCGTCGCAATCACGTAGCGTACGCGGACACTCGCCAGATAACCTTGTTAGATAGCCATGCCCCATAGCCCCGACCAAGTGACTGTAGGAGAACCCCGTTGCCAAAAGTATCCGTCCGGGTGCTCGCGGCCGTGGTGTTCCGCCTAAGTGCACTTTGTCGTCGGTATCGGGGGGTGCGGCCATCTATTAAAGTTTCCGACGAGCATTCGATCAAGAAGTCGGGAATCTTGTTGAATTACCCGAGTTCATATTGAAAAGTGTTTTCGATATCGAGACTGAAATGCGGGGTTTATAATTGTTAACCATGTGATGTCTAAGGAATTCAAATGCTTGGGCATGAAATCCTGAGTATGTAATACATTGGGTTTATGATGTCTAAGTTGGTTGCGGATTCCAATTGTTGTAGTTTTTCACTTTCTTTTCTGCGACCGTAAGTGTAATATGTGGTGTATCGCCGGTTCATTGCTCTATGTCAACGACAATTGGGATACGCATATTTACTTACGTTGATGACATGTGATGTTATGTGTTGCTGGGATATATTATATTGGATCGTCGTGTTTGAATAACCGGGGGTTTTATGTGAGATGAGAGTTTTTCATTTTCATTCATGTAAAAACTTGTATGTAATATTCTTTTATTGGGGCACTTCCGAGTTGAGGAAGATGTCACCATTGATGTATATTATTTACTTTCCGCATTAGGATAGACCCAAGGAGGGGAGCACAAGTAACCGGGTTCAAGAGTCCAGTAGAAGACCTCTCGAGGCGTCGAGTCCGGGTCTCCTAACTGTAGAATTGGTAGGTTGCTTTCCGCTCTCGTAGGGATCTAGAGATGTGGGTTTGGCTATTCATCATGACCGTGGAATCCGGGTTTTATACAGGCTTAATATAAAACCTGGAAATCCTAGTATATCCAATATTTCATATGTTGATTTCTACTGCGATATTCTATGATGTGATCACTTGATATGATAAGATGGATACTGTATATAGTATATGTGATGTATTATATAGACGTTGCTTATATTTTACACCCGCGCTAGCCCTGCCCCGCTCTGTCGTTAGTTACCTAACCTAACGGTGCATGACGGGACATCAAGGCGAATGCGGATGGCATCAGCGTACGTTGTATTTATCTGTTATGCTTAGGCAAGTTAAATGATGGGACTTCATTAATGAGATTAATGAAATAAAAGAAACCTAAAGATGTTGCAGAATCTTGTTTTAAAAACTGGTAGCTCTAGTTCTTGCTTTGCATAGCGGTATTCCTTGTAGAATATCTAGCACCTTATTCGATAAGGAAAGAGCCGAGATCCCTTCACCGGGAGTGACCTCTTTAGCGAAACTAGCAGATGCTACAACCCACTCGGTTTATCTTTTGATTGCTTCAATAGTTTTTGCTTTGCATAATGGTATTTATGAAATATCCTGCACCTCATTCGATGAGGAAAGAGCCGAGATCCCTTCACCGGGAGTGGCCTCTTTAGCAAAACTATCAAAAGCCTAAAAAACACTCCTTTTCAAAATCACTCGATTCTACAACGATATCAAGTTCATTATGCAAAAGACTTTCATAAAAACCTGTCGTAGCCCTCCGTCATTTTAGATAAGTACTAGTTAGTATTCATGCTACGTTTTTTAACTATGTTAAGGCGTAGTGTGCGGTAGCTAATTAGTGATTATCTGCTTAAGCATGAGATGCGATTGGATTATGGTAGTCGTGCGACTTTGTTGACTATGTTAAGAGTCGTACGGGTGGGTTTAATTCAATCAAGAAATGTACGGGTTGAACATGACTAGCACTTATGATTTGTTGACTATGTTAAGGTCATATAGCTGCTAGGAGAAAAATATTATCGGGAATTTCAAGTGTTGAAATTTGCAATGAGATTGCATACCTTCTATGAGATAGTTGGATCCCGATACCCACTGGGAGTAATTGTTACTCCTGGGAGAGTTTTACACATTACAATTAGTCAATCAAGTAGGTGTCTAGAAAGGTGCTAACGGGGTTACGCCCATGGGAAAACGAGATTTATTTTAATTAGGTCCGTGAGAAAGCACGGGGAACCTCCCTCAAAGTACCGGCACTAGCCTGGCTGAAAGATTGGCGAACTTGTAGAGTGTAATTAATCCCGGCTAGTCTTTCCTTTTAGGGTTTGAAAAAAGATTTGATAAAAACAGTAGGAGCCATCCTGATTAGATAAAATAATAACCAATCTGATCTTCAAGAGCATACGCTGAGTGTTTTCTTCTCTCTCTCCAGGTAGCGACTGTGTCACGCCTTAATAAAGATAATAATATGGATGTATTGATCGAACCCGCTTGTTATACTGTGCTGGGGAATGTTAGTCCCGCTCCAACTTATAATTGTTATAAGACCGAGCAGGAAATAGGGGATTACCGGGATTCCCGTGCCGCCCAAACGATGGAAGTGCATGTTGATGCATCTTCTTTGGGTGTGTTCATTACAGAGAACTGTTTCTCAGTATTCTCTACGTCCTGAGTATGAGATACCGGATTAGGATCCCACATATGTAATCTGTTACATGGGATACATATAGGTAGAGAACTGGGAATGGGTGATAAATTTTAAGAGTTGGAAACGGTGCAATTGTTGCAGCCAAGATGTTGGCAGTTATCACCCTGTATTACCAAATACATTGATTCTGAACGAATGTTATTAGATACCGAACCTGATATACAACATCATATCGGTCTCTTTATTTAGTAAAGAAGGATATAATTTTGTATTGTTGGATAATGTTTTGAACATTTCCTATGTCAAGAGTTGATCGGTTCAGGCACGTTATCTAAAAACATAGACGTTCTAAATTAAACTACAGTTCTCAACATACAAAACACACACAAGAGGAAGAGTTCAGAAATGAACGAGTCCTTCTTGAGGTATTGTAGACTAGGTCATATCAATGCGACACAACTAGCTAAGTTACATTAAGATGCATATTTAAATCAGTTTGAATTTACATCTTATGAAACTTGCTAGTCATGTCACAAAGATAAGATGACTATAGCTCCGTTTATTGGAAACAGAGAAAGAGTTAGTGAACTATTGGGATTGACACATGATGATGTATGTAGGTCCCCTGTCTACACATGCCAGGACTGGTTTTTTGTACTTCATTACATTCACTGATGATCTCTCAAAATTCGCACATGTGTTCTTGTTGAAACACAAGTCTGAGTCTTTTGAGAAATTCAATGAATATAAGTGCGAAGTAGAGAACCAAAACGGGTATAAGTATTATGTCCTTTGATGTGATCAGGGAGGAGAATACTTGAGCACGGAGATCCTGGACTATTCTAAAGGAGAATGAGATTCTCTCTTAGCATTACTCCTCCGTATACACCACAGCACTATGGTATATCGGAGCGGAGCAATCGCACCCTATTAGATATGGTGCGCTCTATGATGAGTACTACTGAGTTGCCTATTTCCTCTGAGGTTATGTACTTGAGAAGCTGCATACCTATTGAATAGGGTTCCAACCAAATCAGGTGCCTACCACTCCATATGTGATATGGTATGGGAAGAGCCCATGTCTTAAGTAAGTTAAGATTTGGGGTTGTCCGGCCTATGTCTAAAAGCAAAATCTGGACAAGCTCGAGGCAAGATCAGTTCTGTGGAAGTTTGTTGGATATCCCAAGCATTCGACAGGGAATATCTTCTACCGCACCGAGGAACAAAAGGTGTTTTATTTCTCGGCATGCCACTTTTTAGAAAAGGAATTTCTTGTGAGGAAATTTGTGTTCATGAGGTAGAACTGGAAGGAGTTCCAGCTATACAAACTACAGCTGATAATTTGGTAGAACCAAAGGATTCAATAGCTCCGACGAACCTCAGCCTCTCCGCCGATCTGATAGGGTTCCTCACCCACCTGAGAGATACTTCAGTTTTCTCTATGACAGTGGGAGCGAGGATTACGTCATGAAATGATGACCTAACTAGTTTCTAGCAGGCCATCAAGAGTGGGGACTCTGTAAGAATGGCTGGATGCTATGCGATCTGAGATGGAATCCATATACACCAACAAAGTATGGACTTTGGTTGCTATATCTGAAGGGTTAAACCCCTATAAGGAGCAGTATATCTTAAGAAGATTACTTGGTGTAGATGGAAAAGTTGAGACTTTCGAAGCTATACATGTTGTAAAAGGTTCTCGTCATCGACCAGGTATGGATTATGATGAAACCTTTTCAAGTGCTTATGCTTAAGTCCATCTGGATCCTACTTTCCATTGCTACATACCATGACTACGATATCTGGTGGTTGGGTGTCATGACTGCTTTTTCAAATACTGATTTAGAAGAGAGCGTCTATAAGTACACAGCCAAAGGGCTTCGTAGACAGTGGGAGCAGCGGAAACTTGTGCAAGTTGCTTTACAGGTTAAAGCAGGCATTGCGAAGTTGGAACATCTGTTTTGATGTGGTAGTCAAAGAGTTTGACTTCATCAAAATAATAGATGAACCTTGTATATACAAAAAGGGAGTAGAGAGTAAGGTGGTCTTCCTCATATTGTACGTTGATGACATACTCTTGATAGGGAAGATGTTTCCTATGCTACACTTGGTCAATCTCCTCTTACCACATTGATTCTCCATATAGGATCAAGGTGATACCTCCTAAATCCTGCTTATTGGATCTATGAGATAGATCTAAGTGGATGTTAGGATTCTCACTAGGTGTAGTGAGATGGTATCAATCGATCCTGAGAAGAATCACTGGATAGCTTCCTTGGTGGTAAAGTCGACTGAATGTCAGTCACAGGTATTGTCTTTACCCTTAGTGGAGGGACGGTATGTTGGAAGAGTTCTAAGCTAGATACCGTGGCAAACTAGACGATAAAGGATGGATACATCACTACCTACGATGCTACCGAAGAGGCAGTCTGGGTGTATATATGTTCATGAGATGAACTTCGTTCCTACCATTGTATGACAATGGAGTTGTGGCTTATGTCTAGGAACCCCCATCTCATCAGTGACCCAGACATATTCTAAGGCAGTATCACCCGATCATGGAGATGGTTGATCTCCAGGAAGATCGAGGTTAGAAGAGTAGACTCAGAGGACAACATGGCGGATCCACTCACAAAGACCTTTTCCTAGGGAGAGGCTTTTATGAGATGGTTGAGTATGAGATACTACAACCACTGCTATATGATGGCCCTAGTGCAAGTGGGAGATCTCTGATACCACTGTAGGGTTCCCATGAACGATAGCAAGGTTTCGGGAGGCATCGTCCATGCCATTTTCAAATTTTTTTGTCGTTTTAAAGAACCCTAAACTGGAATATTTAACTAGAGATTTAGACAAAACAATGTGTAAACTACTTTACAGTCCAAGTGTCAAGGGTTTATAAAAAAATTTGGGTTTAGGCTTGGAAAATCCGGCGGCGCCGGCCCGTGGAGCATTCTCGCCGGTCCGATCATGGAGGTGGGGGCTTGGATTGGGGCCGCGTGTCCCTGACGGTCTAAATACCTCGGTGCACTTGTTTGTTTTAAATGTGACTCTTGGTTTTACATTTTGTGCACGTGAAGACTCTTGGGCTTCTAAAAAGATTAAAAGAGAAATAACTAAAAAGATAATGTGGCGGGGGGGATTCGATCCCAGAGGCTACGCCACAGCAGTGCAAGACTTTACCAATGAACTACAAGTATTTTCTTGCTATTCTAAATCAAAACAAATACTTATAGCTTTCACAGGAATTGTAAATACCCCAATTGTATAATAACTTTAAATGAATTTTATGTACACAAAATTTGGAGTTGTTACAGTCTACCATCCTTACAAAAATTTCGTCCTCGAAATTTACAATTTATTTTAAAGACTAGTTTATAAATAAGTGAGGATATCTTGCACGCATCTCATCCTCCATTTCCCATGTCGATTCTCCTGGAGTGTCTTTTCTCCACATCACTCGAACCAAGTTGACTTCCTTGTTCCGAAGTGACTTCGCCTTTCTATCCAGGATCTCAACAGGTTGCTGCTCACAAGATAAGTCTGGATGTATTGTGAGTTTGGAGTGATCGAGTACATGGCTGGGGTCACTCACATACCTTCTGAGTTGAGATATATGGAACACATTATGTAATCTTTCCAATGAAGGTGGAAGTGTCAAGTGATAAGCCACTTCACCGACTCATTCGAGTATGTCGAACGGTCCAATGTACCTTGGACTTAGCTTACCCCGTCTTCCAAAATGAATCACTCCGCGGTTCGGAGATATCTTTAGAAATACGTGATCTCCCAACTGGAACTCCAAATGACGGCGCTTTGCATCAGCCCGGTGCTTTTGTCGATCTTGGGCTATACGCATTCTTTCCCTGATAGTACGAACTACGTCGACAGTTGCTACTATCATCTCAGGTCCAAGGAGATCTCTATCTCTGATGTCGTCCCAACTTAATGGCGATCGACACTTCCTTCCATAAAGCGATGCAAAAGGTGTCGTTCCTATACTTGCTTGGTAACTGTTATTGTATGAAAACTCCATAAGATGTAAGTGATCTTCCCACGATCCTCCGAAGTCTAGCATACACGCTCTGAGCATATCCTCAAAGATCTGAATAGTTCGCTCAGACTGACCATCTGTTTGTGAATGATAAGTTGTGCTGAAGTTCAGACTTGTTCCCAAGCTTGCTTGCAGACTTTGCCAAAATTGTGATCGGAACCTGGTGTCACGATCGAAGACAATGCAGACCGGTACTCCATGAAGTCTCACGATTTCCTGTATGAGTTCATGAGTATCAGAGATGGTATATATTTGAAGAGTTGAAAATCTTACTTAGATTCTTACCTCCATGTACTTCTTTCCTAGAGTCCTAATAGATTGGCCAACTCAAAATGGGATGAAGTGAGCCGACTTTGTGATTCGATCCACAATAACCCATACTGCATCATTACCTTTCGTGCTGCGAGAAAGTGCAGTCGCGAAATCTAATGTAATGTGTTTCTACTTCCATTCTAGAATAGGTAACGGTTGAAGTAATCTAGCAGTCCTATGATGTTCACCCTTTACTTGCTGACACACCAAATATTTAGCAACGCTTCTGGCTACTTCACGCTTCATTCCATACCACCAGTAATTTTGACGTAGATCTTTGTACATCTTTGTACCTTCAGGGTCTACTGAGTAGGGAGAGCTGTGAGCTTCTTTCATTAACTCGTCCCGCACAGAACCTTTTGATACACACAATCTGCTGCCATATCTCAAGGATCCGTCTTTATGGATGATGAAGTCTGTTCTGAGTTCATTCTCTACTTGTTCTCTGATCTTTTGCAACTTAGTATCGCTTGCCTGAGCTGCTTTGATCTGATTGACAATGGCAGATTGAACTTGTAATTTCATCAAACTTGAAACGTTACCTGGCATGACCACTTCAATCTCCATCTGATGCAAATCTTGTTGAAGCTTCCACTGAGCAGTAAGATTCATTGCTAATGGTTGGCGACTAAGAGCATTAGGTACTACATTCACGTTCCATGGGTGATATTGCAGGTTGATGTCGAAGTCTGCCATGAGTTCTAACCATCGTCTCTGCCGCATATTAAGCTCTTTCTGAGTAAACACATATTTCAGACTCTTATGATCTGTGTATATGTTCACTCGTTCTCCAAGAAGATAATGGCGTCAAATTTTAAGAGCAAAAATTATGGACACCGATTTCAAGTCATGCGTCGGATAATTGCGCTCATGAATCTTCAGCTGTCTTGATGCATAAGCCACAACCTTACCGTGCTGATGTAGAACACATCTTAATCCCTTACCGGATGCATGGTAATGCACTTCAAAACCTCCAGATTGGTCCGGAATGACAAGGATAGGTGCTGATGTCAATCTTGACTTGAGTTCTACGAAAGCTTATTCGCATGCTTCTGACCACACGAGTTATTCATCTTTACGTGTGAGCTTGGTCAGGGGTGTTGCTATCTTCGAAAAATCCTTCAATGAACCTTCTATAATATCCGGCTAGACCCAAAAAACTTTGAATGTCCCTCACTGACTTTGGTGTCGACCATTCGCTTACTGCTGAAACTTTCGCTGGATCTACAGAGATTCCTTCGCCCGATACAATATGTCTGAGAAAACCAACATAATTTAGCCAAAATTCGCATTTGCTATAATTGGCATAGAGTTGATGTTGTCGTAGGGTTTCCGGGAAAATTCACAGGTGTTCGGCGTGTTTCTTCCGACTTTTAGAATACACCAGGATGTCGTCGATGAAGATGACAACAAACCTGTCTAAGTACTCCGGAAAAACTTGATTCATCAGGTTCATGAATATTGCTGGTGCATTGGTCACTCCAAATGGCATTACAAGGAATTCGTAATGACCATCGTGAGTTCTAAATGTCGTTTTATGGATATCAGATTCCTTGACCTTCACCTGATAATAACCCAAACGAAGATCTAGTTTAGAAAAAACACAAGATCCACTTAGTTGATCGAACAGGTCGTCGATGCGAGGGAGTGGATACTTGTTCTTTATCGTTACTTCATTCAAGGCTCTATAATCATTGCACATTCTGTATGAACCTTCCTTCTTCTTCACAAGTAAAACTGGAGATCACCAACTTGAAGTGATAGGACGAATCCATCCTTTCGCCAATAATTCATCCAACTGGGTTCGGACCTCCTTCAAACCTTCCGGACTTAACCAATATGGTGCTTTAATCACCGGTTGTGCTCCTGGTATTAAGTCAATACTGAATTCAAGAGCTTGATCGGGAGTCAAACCTGATATATCGTCAGGAAACACATCGTCGAACTGTCGAACTACTTCTAGCTTTGATCCTTCCTCCGATTGAATTACCACAATCACTGCCTTCTTTGGTTTCGCCTTGAATGTACTTGGCTCCAGAGTACGGTCTCCACTTTTGAAATAAAAGACCGGATGGTCTGGAATCTCGAATACTACCCTCCTTTGACGACAGTCAATAGTAGCATAGAATGTTCCGAGCCAATCCATACCTAGAACCATATCGAAGTTCGGAATGTCCAGCACCTTGAAGTCAACATAAAATTCTCTACTGCAGATGACCACTGGACACAGGCTGTATCCCATTGTTGCTTTTAGAATGCCATTCCCTGAACTGACATTCCAGCTGGATAAAATCAGTGTGACTAGAATCACATGAGTTCGGACGAACCGTTGCGACATAAAGAAATGAGATGCTCCACTATCGAAGAGTGCAAGTGCAGGGAGTGAGGCTACTAATATTGTACCTAAGTCATGTGGGATATGTTTTAGGTATAAAGAAAATGGGTATGTCTATGAACTGAAAGAGAATTTGAAAGGGAGATGTTACCAGTGATGACTTGGCCGGTGGCTTCAGCTTCTTCCACGGTCATTGTGAAAGCCTGTTGTCTCGACATATTCCTCCTTGCCGGAGGAGCATTCCTTTGTCCGTTCCTTGGTCCTTGAGGTGGGTTACGTTGAGTTTGATTGAACTGACTGGGAGGAGGTGCAGTCGGTCCACGAGGAGGTGGAGCAGGTAGTGCAAGTCTCAGAGCAGGTGCCTGGATGGCTGGGCGCTACGGGTATGTGATTGTTGGCCTGGGTGCAGCATATGGGTTGTGTCTACGAGGACAAGACCCAAAGTCATAAGTAGCTGAGCCGCAGACTAAGCAAAGGCGATTTGCTCGTCGGCAATCTTTCATCAGATGCCCATCCCTCCTACAATAGGTGCAAAAGGTTGGTCCAGGCCGGTTGTTTGGTACTCCAGGTCTCCTCGGCATAAATAGTGGCCTTGAAGAAGCTCCTCCTGCCATCTAGTTGGAAAGGCACTTCATCCCGACAGACTGAGGTCTGCCCCTCACCTTTACCACTGACACATATCGGCAGGTAGCTTTCAGAGCCAATTCATGAGTCGGGAAATCCTCTGTGGCTAATTCAGCCTAGATCTCCAGGTCTAACCCTTGTTGAAATCGTCGGGCTCTGATCTCATCCATCGGTATCAGGTGTGCCACAAATCTGTTAAGGTATTGTGTTAGCTGTGTATTATATGATATTTTAAAATTGAAATATTGAGACGTATCTTACCGACTGAGCACGATAAACTCAGCATCGTACTCATCCACTGATTTGGTCCATATTGAACCCTGTTGTATGTGGATGAACTGTTGTTCTATATCGAATCTGGCAGTCTCGGGGAAGTACTTTGCGCCGAACATATCACAGAAAGTCCTCCATTCGATTGGCTGGGTGAGACGGCTTTCTTCCGCCTTCCACCAGACCCGTGCATTGTCAGTGAACTGCAACTTTGCAACTTGAACCCAAGCGACCTCTGGCACTTGTGCTGCTGCCAGGTCATCTTCTATACTCTGAGCTCATTCCTCAGCTTCTACGGGGCGCTCTTTTCCTGAGAAATGCTTGGGGTGTAAGGCCCTGAATTGTTTCACCCCAGGTGCTCCACCTCTGGACGGTTCATCAAGATAGAAATCTGATATTGCTGTCCCTCCAGAAGGCTGCGAATCGCCTCAAGCAGTACTGTCTGCTCATTGATCGGAGAAGCTACGACTGGTGTAATTGGTAAGGGTGGTGGAGTGTTGTTGAAGTTGGTGCCGGTGTTGTTTGGGGAATCCATAACCTTGAAAGAAAAATTTGGGTTAGGAAAGATTCAAAATATATGAAATTGTGAGATTCAAGGAATTTGAACTGTAAAAAATGTTTTTAGTTGATGGTTCGTGTTATATTACTTAGGTTGTCCATGCAGAACTGACCTGCATGTCCATACAGAGCTGACCTGTATGTCCACACAGAGCTGACCTGCATGGGCCACCAACATAACCTGTCACGCCCCGCTTCCCAGTGTATGGGCAGAGAACGCGATGGGTCACGCGGAGTATTTACTCAGAAGTAAACACGCTAAGCGTATCTAAGCAATATAAAATAAAATGTACACAAGAGACAAGATGTAAATGAACAGCAACTTTATTTATTAACATTCTTTTTACAATACAACTGAAAAGAAAATACATGTACTGAAAGCAATGCCTAAACAATGGCATAACATAAATGAAAATGAAATGTACAAGTAAACTAGAGCTCCGGGTCGAAGGCTAGCTGATCCAAATCCTCGCTGATGGGCTCTGTCTCCAGAAGATCCGATCCACCTGACAACATTCCAAAGAAAGAAGAAAATGAATGTCGTCAGCGAAAAATCGCTCGGTAAGTCCCTAAAGTAAGAAGAGACGGAATAGACAGAAGGAGAATATAACTTTTAAAGTTATATTATATTGTTAACGCTATTATTTGTAGCTTGGTACTGAAAATGCTAGTGTATACGAGAGGATTCCCACTATCCCAGATACTAAGGTATACGGAATACAAGGAACCGTTCAGCCACGGTACAACGGCAATGGAGATTCAGATTAGGTGTCTTATGGTTGCAGTCTCGTGCCACTTTTAATAGCTTCCGTACTAATCTACCCCTTATAAACCCCATGATGTCTTGATTGTATTATTTGTATTGTATTGTCTTGTATTATAATATGTATATGGATGACTTGCCGAAACCATGATATCAGTAATAGAATGGATATAATGGATGAACATGTAAATGGAGTATATCCATGGTTCGGTTCGGTCAAGTTGTATAGATTGAATAGATGGATTCATATTGAATTGTGGTTTTATACTTGAATCACATTCAAGTCAGATTGATTATATTTAGACTCAGTCTGAGTCAGACAATTAGAAAAGAAATTGAAGTCCTGAATTAGATTTAGATATTATCGGTAACTGCTGCACATGGACGGCTGGATTTATGTCTTTTTCCAAGACAATTACCGTGTTAATAACACATTTTGTTAGATTGTCTACCTTAAATAGGCAAACACCCATATCTCCGGCTCCCTGAGACTCAAGAGACCGGTCCCGCTTAAACCTATGTTTATTAGGGTCCTTATTGTAACTTAATCTAACTTGAGGGGGTTTTATGTAAAAATAGTTTTGGCATAATTTCAAAATATTTCTCAAGCATTTAATTATTGTCTTTAGGGTTTTCATAGCTGTATATTTTACAATTGTGTAATTTCTAGTAAATAGAACTTAGTTTCATAGTATAAGGTATTTTCTTGAAATATTGTACTTGTGTTGTATTTGGATGGTATTTTTTTTATATAATAGTGATTCCTTTGATTTAGAAAACTTGGAATATTTATATAATCAAAATAGATATTTTGATAATAAATTTATAGATATTTAATTAAAATAATATATTTATTTTCTTGTAGAAATCTCATTTTCTAAAGAAAAATTTATAAAAATTCCATCAAGATCGAATGCTCCTTGCGGAGGTCTGCATCTCGCTCTACTAAGCCTGAAGATGTGTGATAATCCACACCATTCTGAACGGGGTCCCCAAAATGGGTTGTAGAGGCACAATTGTATGGAAATGATTATACGCTTTTGTATAGAAAACGGTTTTATAGGTTTAGGGTATTTATTTGTAAGGTCGTATTTCCCATATTTTGTTGTCCCAAAATCAATCGTGCTATGATAGAGATGTGTGTTGTGATGAGATAGGTCATTACCTCGTGAACTATCTAAAGGTATAGCAAGAAATAAGGGTTATAATGTCGAAATGAATAGTTTGTAGTATTTTTATGTAAAAATGCGATAAATGTCACAAAAATGAATATTTTGATGTGAAACTTATTTTATTGAGTTTTTTAATGTTTATTAATCAACATATGAGAATATGGTTTTATCTTGTTAAAGAAAAGTATAGTTTTGTAAAGAAAATCGAATCAGAAGTCGGGCTAACTCCGCTTCCGTCGGGTTTTAGAAATGAAACTTTTTAGAGAAAAAGATGAGAGGAGGAGATGGGACTTAATGGCTTTGATGAGAGGGGGTAGGTAGAAGAAGGTCTAGGATTCGTCGGTGCTTCATTTCGTTGCCGGAAACTCCTTATTTCGTTGCCGGAAACTCCTCGTATCGTCGCAGGAGCTTCGCCCTTTGCTAACTCCACTTGCACAATATAAAGACTTGGGAATTCTTGAGAGCTTTGGCAGGGATTTTTTAGTGAGGAGGGGTGTGAAATGGAGTGGTATTTATAGGAAACATTAGGGTTTAGGGGTGACAAAAGGGTGAATTAAAATATTTATTAAAAATGAATTAAATGGGTGATTTATTGCCTCTGGAAAATATGCAGAGAATAAACAATACTGGAGTTATAAGGGTCCAAGGGTCTAGGGTTTATAAAAAAATTTGGGTTTGGGCTTGGAAAATCCGACGGCGCCGGCCCGTGGAGCATTCTCGCCGGTCCGATCATGGAGGTGGGGGCTTGGATTGGGGCCACGTGTCCCTGACGGTCTAAATACCTCAGTGCACTTGTTTGTTTTAAGTGTGACTCTTGGTTTTACGTGTTGTGCACGTGGAGACTCTTGGGCTTCTAAAAAGATTAAAAGATAAATACTAAAAAGATAATGTGGTAGTGGGGATTCGATCCCAGGGGCTACGCCATTGCAGTGCAAGACTTTACCAATAAACTACAAGTGTTTTCTTATTGTTCTAAATCAAAAAAAAATACTTATAGCATTCATAGGAATTGTAAATACCCTAATTGTACATTAACTTTAAATGAATTTTATGTACACAGAATTTGGAGTTGTTACATCCAAGCATCCACCATAATATACATCAATGTACAATAATGGCATCTATGGCATATATATCCCTAACAATCTACCACTTGCACTAAGGCCAACTGTTGTAGTATCTCATACCCAATATCCCAAATAGTCTCTCGAATTGCATCTAGGGGGGCCTTCGTGAGTGGATCTGCTACGTTGCCCTTCATGTCAACTCTCCTGACCTCGATCTCCCAGCGATCAACTATCTTCCGGATCAGGTGATACCGCCTAAGAATATATCTGGATCTCTGATGGGACCGGGGTTCCTTGGCCAAAGCCACAGCTCCTTGTTATCACAATACACAGGTATTGGATGCTCAATGGATGGAACCACACCAAGTTCAGCTATGAACTTTTTCATCCAGACAGCCTCTTTGGCAGCATCGTTAGCAGCGATGTATTCAGCCTCCATCATCGAGTCTGCTACGGTATCTTGCTTGGAACTCTTCCAACATACCGCCCCTCCATTGAGGGTAAAGGCAAAACCCAAGATCGGCTTACTGTCGTCCTTATCACTCTGCAAGCTCGAATCGGTAAAGGACTCCACCTGGAGTTTACCGTTACCATACACCAAGAACATTTCTTTAGTCCTTCTCAAGTACTTAAGAATGTTTTTCGCAGCTGTCCAGTGGTTTTCCCCAGGATCTGATTGATACCTACTCACTACACCTAGTGAGTAAGCTACATCCGGTCTGGTACACAACATCGCATATATGATTGAGCCGACTGCCGAACCATAAGGTATCCCTTGCATGCGAGCCCTCTCCAAATCAGTCTTGGGAGACATCTCTTTGGAGAGAGCGATTCCTGAGCAAGCGGGTAAATTACCACGCTTAGAATCTTCCATAATAAACCTATTTAGTATGTGTCTATGTACCTGGATTGGGACAATCCCAACATCCATTTAGATCTATCTCTATAGATCTTAATCCCCAGAATGTAGGAGGCATCACCTAGATCTTTCATGGAGAACTTGTGTAATAAGAAGAGCTTGACCGAGTGTAGTATAGAAACATCGTTTTCTATCAAGACTATGTCATCCACGTATAATACGAGGAAGACAACATTACTCTCTACAAGCTTCTTGTAGATACAAGGTTCATCTATGTTTTTGATGAAGTCAAATTCTTTGACAACTTGATCAAAATAGATGTTCCAGCTCCACAATGCCTGCTTTAGTCCGTATTTTGTTTTAATCAGCTTGCACACACTTCCGCTGCTCCCACTATCTACGAAGCCCTCTGGCTGAGTCATGTACACGCTCTCTTCTAAATCACCATTTAGAAAAGCGGTCTTGACGTCCATCTGCCAGATTTCATAGTCATGGTATGCAGCAATGGCAAGTAAGATCCTGATGGATTTAAGCATAACCACTGGAGAAAAGGTTTCATCATAATTGACACCAGGTCGTTGACGAAACCCTTTGGCAACAAGTCTAGCTTTGAAAGTCTCAACTTTTCCATCTACACCAATTTTCTTCTTAAAGATCCACTTACTCCCGATGGGTTTTACCCCTTCAGGAGCAACTTCCAAAGTCCATACTTTGTTGGTGTACATGGATTCCGTCTCAGATCGCATAGCATCCAGCCATTTCACAGAGTCCCCACTTTTGATGGCCTGCTCGAAAATAGTTGGGTCATCATCTTCCATGATGCAATCCTCACTCCCACCGTCAATGAGAAAACCGTAGTATCCCTCAGGTGGATGAGGAACCCTACTAGATCTGCGGAGTGGCCGGGGTTCATTAGGGACTATCGAATCCTCCGGTTCCATCAAATTATCAGTTACAGTTTGTGTAGCTGGAATTTCTTCCAGTTCTACCTTATTACCACTAATTTCTTTTACAAGAAATTCATTTTCCAAAAAGGTGGCATGTTAAGCAACAAACACCTTTTGTTTCTCACAATGGTAGAAGAGATATCCTTGCAAATTCTTAGGATATCCTATAAACTTACATAGAACTGACCTTGCCTCGAGCTTGTCCGGATTTTGCTTTTTGACATAGGCTAAACAACCCCATATCTTAACTCGTTTAAGATACGGTCTCTTTCCATTCCATATCTCATATGGTGTTTTAAGCACAAATTTTGATGGAACTTGATTCAATAGGTATGTGGCTGTCTCAAGCGCATAACCCCAAAAAGAAATAGATAACTCAGCAGTACTCATCATAGAGCGCACCATATCTAATAAGGTGTGATTCCTCCACTCCGATACTCCGTTGTGTTGTGGTGTATACGGAGGAGTAAGCTGAGAGAGAATCCAATTCTTTTTTAAATATTCATGGAATTCCATGCTCAAGTATTCTCCTTCCCGGTCAGATCGAAGGATTTTAATACTTTACCCGTCTGGTTCTCAAATTCGTACTTATATTCCTTGAATTTCTCAAAAGCTTCAGATTTTTGCTTCAATAAGAACACATGTCCAAATCTTGAGAGATCATTGGTGAATGTAATAAAGTACAAGTAACCATTCCTGGCATATGTAGACATAGGACCGCATACATCACTATGTATCAGTCCCATGAGTTCAGTAGCTCTTTCTCCGTGTCCAGTAAACGGAGTTTTGGTCATTTTACATTTGAGACATGACTCGCAAGTTTCATAAGATGTAAATTAGAACGAATTCAAATATCTATTTTTATATAACTTAGCTAGTCTTGTCGCATTGATATGCCTAGTCTACAATGCCATAAGTGCGCCTCGTTCATTTCTGAACTCTTCCTCTTGTGTGTGTTCTGTACACTTAGAACTATCATTTGATTTAGAACGTGTATACCATTACATAACGTACCAAACCCAATCAAAACTTGATTTAAAAAAATTCATAACATTATCCTCTAATGTGAAATTATATCCTTCTTTAGTTAGCAAAGAAACCGATATAATATTGCATATCATCTTTGGTACGTAGTAACAGTCGTTCAGAATCAATGTGTTACCAGTTAGTAACACTAGGTGATACTCACGAACTGATTTGGCTGCAAAAATTGCTCCATTCCCTACTGTTAGAGACTTATCACCCTTTCCCAGTTCTCTACCTCTCTTTAGCCTATGTAACAAATTACATACGTGGGATCCTGATTCGGTATCCAATACCCAGGACGTAGAGCAAACTGAGAAACAATTCTCGATAAAAAAACACACCCGAAGAAGATGCATCAGTATGCTCCTTCTTCGTTCAGGTGGCGTGGGAATCTGGGTATTCCCATATTCCTTGCTCAGATTTATGACAGTCATAAGAAAGAGCAGAACCTAGCCCGGTATAATAAGCGGGTTCGGTCAATACATCCATTTTATTATCTTGATTAAGGCGTGTCATTGGTCGCTACCTGGAGAGAGAGAGAGAAGGAAACGCGTTAGAGTGCGCTCTTTTCAAGATTAGATTGGTTATTATCTTATCTAATCAGGATGGCTCCCACTGTTTTTATCAAATCTTCCTTCAAACCGTAAAAGATAAGATTAGCCGGGATTAATTACACCCTACAAGTTCACCAATCGGTCAGCTAGGCAGGTATTGGTACTCCGAGGGAGTCTCCCTATACTTTCGCATGGAACTAATTAAATAACCTCATTTCCGCAGGGGCATTACCCCGTTAACACCATTCTTAGACACCTGATGGATCGGATAATTGTAAAGTGGAAAAATCTCCCAGGAGTAACTCTTACTCGCAATGGGTATCGGGATCCAACTATCATATAGAGGGTATGCAATCTCATTACAAATTTCAACACTTGAAATTCCCAATATTGTTTTTACCCCATGCGATTTATGAGCTTGACAAGGTCAACAAACCATAAACCGTAAGTCAAGTTCAACCCTGTTCCCGCCAAAATTTTCGGCCAAGAGCTACTTGTTCCCTTACAAAAAAGGAGGAGAATCCTCAAATAAAAACAGGCATCACGTGTAAAACACGTGAGCGCACATATGTAAAGCATATGAGCGCTGAACATAAATAACCAAGGGCCAAACAGGCATCACGTGTAAAATACGTGGGCGCTCATATGCAAAGCATATGAGCACTGAACATAAATAACCAAGGTCCAAACATGCCTCACGTACACACGTGAGCGCTCTGAACATACACACGCTAAAACCCACACTTGGGGTCACGTATTAAAAACGTGAGTACTTTTGCCGATCACATGCAAAGCATGTAAGCACCCTAATTTAAAATGTTCCTATCAAATTCTAGAATTAAATTCTATTTGAGAAATATTTTCTTAATCTTCCTTAAACTAGAAAGATCTTCTTTGTTAAACAGAGGACACTTGGATCAAAAATTTAGTGGTGATCATTTGATAGAATAAAAATCTATCATAGGAAAATATTTTCCTAATCTTATAACAAGAATAAAATTCTATGTTAACAAGATATCCATATTAAGAAAATATATTTCTGATCTTGTTAAACTAAAAAGATATGATAGAATAAAATTCTAATCGTGTTAAAACTAACAAGATATTCATAATCTTGTTAAACAAACAAGAAATCTTCTCTGTTAAACAAAGAGCCTTTGGATTAAAAATCCAACGGCGAATAAAATTCACCAATTGATCTAAAAGATCATGGAATCAATCATGATCTCTCAATGAGGGATTTTCTTAACAAATTGATTTTTTTTCTTCTCATATAAATAGGAGCAAGGGGATGAGGAAAAAAAAGGACACAGAAGGAGAGCGGAAGAAAAATAGAAAGAGAATTTAATTCTCTAAAGAAGAGGAACCCCTCCCAAAAGCTCCCACAAAAAAAGAATTTAATTCTCAAACCAAGAGTTTAACTCTTCTAAAAGAACTTAGTTCTTCCTTTCGTTAAGATCTGCAGAAGCGGATCTCCCCACAAGTTGAGAATTTAATTTCCATCGGAGAGATTCTGTCATGCAGATTCAAAACCTAGGGGAAACAACTGAATCCAAAAGAGTTTAACTCTTACAAAACATATAGGAATTTAATTCCTCTGGAACTAGGGTTTAACCCTTTAAAAATAATTTAATCCCTACAAAGAACAAAAAGAGAACTTAATCCCTCGGAACCATAGAAGAACAGCCTGATGATTTATTAGCATTCAAACACTACATAAAAGCTCACGTGATCCCACGTGAGCACCTTTAAGGAACAAAGAGGGAAAGAATGAGATCTAGTCACGTGACCCCTGAGAAGTGCTCAGCACTAATAAAAGATAAAAGGGAATAAACCCTATTTTTGGAGCGCCTCACGTGATCCCACGTGAGCGCCTCAAATTCTTAGTGTTTAACACTATTTCAAGCGCCTCACGTTGGAGCACGTGAGCGCTGATCATACACTAGTGTTTAACACTACTTTAAAGCTTCACGTGGGAGCACGTGAGCGTCAATCATATGTTAGTGTTTAACACTATGAGAGGCCAATATTAGCCAAACTTAGATCAAATCTCCCGAGGGCAATCAATCGAGCCCCTCATGCTCAGGGTCCCCCAAACCGATCTCAGTCCCAGAGATAGCTAATGAGCTCCTAACAGATGACATCTAAAATGATGTTCATCCCACCATGATCTCTCCCCTCGATCTGGAATTTAGTTCAAGGGTACATCTCTCCACACCTCCGATACATGTCGTTGTAATTCTTCAACGTCTTCAGAGAGGTGGAGGGTCCCAATAACCAATAACTCTTGGCGCATCACCGAACAAGCTTTTCAAAAAGGGGAGTAAATTTAAAACACATCTCAATTTGGGGGCGCCTCATATGACCTCACGTGATCCCTTGATAGTGCTTAGCACTCAGAAAAAGAAAAGGAGAATAAAACAAAGGAAATTTTCATTCTTCAGAGTGCCTCACATGACCTCGCGTGATCCCTTGATAGTACTTAGCACTCAGAAAAAGAAAAGGAGAATAAAACAAAGGCAATTTTCATTCTTCATAGTGCTTCACATGATCTCACATGACCCAATAGTGCTTAGCACTTAGAAAAGGAAAAAGGGAATAAACCCAAGATAGCTCCCATTTTGGGGGCACCTCACATGTTCCCACGTGACCCCCAAACAGTTGTGTATAAAAGAGGAAGCAAATTCCAAAGTCAGCGCTCGAATTTTGAAGGCACCTCACGTGTTTGCACGTGACTGTTTGATGAACCAAGTGCTTAGCACCTATAAATGAAAGAGGAATAAAATCCAGAGAACAGTTCTCACCTCGGGCGCCTCACGTGCTCACACGTGAGCCAAGTGCTCAGCACTTTTATATATATATGAGGGAGTAAACTCAAGGAACAATGCCCACTTCGGGGCCCCTCACGAGTTCACACGTGAGCTCCTCCAAAGTCCAGTATTTAACACTGATTCAGTGCATAGCAGTATGGGGTGACTAAGGGAAATCAACCTTAGCTTAAATTAGCCAACTCTTCCGAAGTCAAGACCCTTTTTGTCACCAATCAACCGAGCCCCCATGTTCAGGTCTCCCCAAACTAATCCAAGCCCCAAAGATGACTAGTGTTCTCCTAACAGATGACATCTAAATGGATGTCATGACCTGAAATTTGGCACGTGACGGCCCTTAAACTACGTAACGTCTACAGGCGTAACGCAATTCAAGTAAGCCGAAAACCCAGCAATCTAAACCATCAAAAATAGTAAGTGATAAGAATATTATTAAAACTTTTGAAAATCTCAAGTACAAATTCTTTAAAGTCCAAATTTATTTCCTTTAAATTTTGGCAGCACCTCCTTTGTAAAACAAGCCCCCAAAAAGGGTACAACATAAGTATAAGTAAAAGCATCCCCAACGGAAGCAAAATCCACGCCCAAAGGCAGAAAATAACCACCACAACAGATATACGACGCCGTGGTGAAGAAAAAGGCGATATAAATACAACTGCATAAAAGACCTTCAGGTCACAAATAATATACAATATCGTACTCACAACTCGTCTCTAAGTCAATACATGAAGTAGTAGATAGAGAGTACTGGATACAATGAATATACAATGAGCAACATCAGATAACCACAAAACCCACCTATAGAAAAACTACACACAGTCAGCCGTAGCGGTATCCGCTGCAAAAGATGATACGATAGGAAGAAGAAAGCCCTGCCTCTGACTACTCTGAGGGACAATCTGTACAACTATGTGGCACAACGGGGGTGAGTTGCCAACTTGTGAATAGAAAATAACATATGCAGGTAATCTCAAGTATGCACGTACTGCGCTAATCTAAAAAATGCAAGCTGATAGTAATAAATGGCAGTACGTATATACAACAGTCATGAAAGGTACTCTATCAGGTACTACTAATATATGAAGCAAATGCATATCAAATAAATACGGAGTATGGGATAAAACATGTCATCCTCACGGAATCCTCATCGTAGCAGGACCAGTGTCCATCAAGACAATCTAAATCCCAAATTTCTCAAATCGGCCTCAGATCGGCCCCCATATCGGCCCTCATAACCTGTATGTCTCATGAAACCTGAGTGTCTAATATCGACACCCGAAAACATCATAAAAACAAGTGCCCAGCATCGACACATAAATACATACGTTTCTCGAATATTAAGTGTCAAACACCGACATTTGTGATCCACGTATCGGTTTATAAGCTCCTCGAAACCTAAGTGTCAAACACCGACACTCGTGATCCACGTATCGGTTTATACGCTCCTCGAATCCTAAGTGTCAAACACCGACACTCGTGATTCACGTATCGGTTTATAAAAGAAGTCTCGGAGTGAATTGCATCCAAATATCCAGTAAAGAATAAGAATACTTGCATAGATCATGATGATAAATTATATATATACATATATAACAGCGTCTCATACCACTAAGTTATATATATATATATATACATATATATATATATATATATATAACAGCGTCCCATACCACTGATATATATACTTAGGAGTAAAACATCCAGAAAACATCATATGAAATCCATATCTCAATGAGAAAATCCATGAATATAATATATGCAACATAAAAACAATAATATGCATATAAAGGAAAAACCGCTATTTAACTGCAACACGTTATTAAATATATCATGTGCTTCCTAATTTCTCCAAAATCCATACAACATTATATAAAGGTGAACATGTAGCTATATTCAGGTATGCATAACCATGTCGGTATAGTAAGGTATGTGTATCTACCTATCAATAATGATGTACTACCCTCCAGGTATGTGTGTAGCTATATCAAGGTATACGGGTGTACATGTAAGTATATATGCAAGATGTACATGTAGCTATGTCACATATGTGTATATACCTATCTCTAATGGTACAATACCATATAGGTATATGGGTAGCTAGCATGTAGGCATGGCAAGACATATGTATAAGTATGTAGGTATACAGGTATGCTATATGTCATATGCAAAATGGAATATGAATCAATGTCTCAATGTCTCTAACCAAACAATATCATATATGTATGTGTGTTGTGCGTGTCATGGCAATTATTGACGGTGTGGGTGGCATACAATCAGTGCTAATGCAACAAGAGCCATCAATAATAGTGCAGTGTCCAATGGGTACAAGTCCAAGCACAACAAGTAATAATATGCAATGAAGTTTACGCGCAAACTCTATATGTGCAATATAAACATGCGGCTAATATCATATCATATCTATCCCAGACGCATAACGCCATGCGGGCGATTCTCCTGTAGATGTTAAATCTACTCACACGATCCTGGCTAAGTAAAACCAACCACTCGCTTTTCCTTCTGCGCAGCGTCCGAAGTCCTCGCCTGCGATCCTATAATTTCACAAACACAACACATAAAGTTAAAAATCCTGCGCCGACACAAAGACAATGAAACGCAAAGATAACGCCCACCAGATAAGCACACTGTGCACTTAGTGCACAAAACGTGCACGATATCGGCACAACCCTAGCTAGGAACGCAAAACTACGCAATCCACCAAGTCTAGACCCCGATCGTACCAATCACGCAATCACAACACAATCTAAAACGTGGAATCTAATATAAATCGCATCGCAACGTCAATAGAAACTCACGCCTAAATTTTACCGAAATCTAGTAAGCAACATTTAATCATTTTAGCTCAAATCTACCAGTTTAACCAAAACTAGTAATCACAAACATCACAAAAAAGCATGATAAAACCACACAAACCCTTACTAGAATTTAAATCTCACTCAAATAGGATTTAGTAAAAGCTTAGTTTGCAAATAAGCTAATTAGATAATTAGGAAAAATATCATTTAACAAACATGCACTAGGTTAAATTTTAACCAAGTCTGAACTTCATACTAATCATAACAACTAACAAAACCCTAACTTGATTAACAAAAACTCTTACTAGAAATTCTAAATATGCAATTACAAGATTTAATTAAACATCTTATATGCTAGCTTAAAGTATTAACACAACAATTAAAAATTAGGGTTAGAATTTTATACCTCCTCAAGATCACAAATTAGCAACTAAACTCATCATTTCAGCCTCCAAAATGATATCTTTCAGGAAGATCTAAACTTGATTTGTGTTGAAGAATGATGGATGTTGATTTATATTTGAGTTTGTGGGATTATTTAAGGATTTTTGATGATTTATTGAAGCCTAGAGAGATGAAAATGGAGGGGGGAAAACAAGGGCAGCAGGGGAAGAAGGGTTCGGCCAAATGAAAGAAGAGGGGGGTTTTGTGAAATGTGAGGAAATATCTAGCTAAAAACAAAAATAAATGCTAATTAAAGAAAAAATATCCTAAGCCGCCTCATTGTTTTCTTTTAAAAAATTCATTTTAATACACAAATATCTAGATATTTTGAATGGATGAATTAAGCTTAATCTAGTGATTAGATTAGCATAGATTCACTTTAGAAATAATTAATCCAAATCAAAATTGTAATTACCACTAATTAAGTGCATAATTAAAAGATTAAAATAATATTTTAATTAGGAAAAAATATTAAAATGCACTAAAATTACAAATGGCTTACAAAAACCCGCACACTAGCAATATTCTAGCTAAACTAGGAGCAGTGAATTCTATACTGCAAAAAGATCGCTTCTAGGTTTTTACGAAAAATACAATTTATTTTACCTAAAAACGGAAAATCGCCTAAACGATTTCTAAAACGTTGCAATCTTCCCCCCTTAAAGAAATTCGGTCCGCGGATTTAAAATTCTTACTATGCATACGTTCAAAGAGATAAGTGCAAAACTCCCAAATCTCGCTTGCAGTGTCACGACCCGAAATATTAGCTCATGACCAGCACTTAAATCACGCAACGTCTAAAAGAGTAACGTAATTCAAGTAAGCTGAAACCCAGAAATCTAAAACTTTTTAAGAAAATAAAGGAGGTGAAGTTTTGGAATAAAGGTATAATGAAATCAAGTTTTCTTAATGTATAGAACAGGAACATAAAAATGCAAGTGAAATTTACTAGATTGAAAACGTGTTTCGTCTTTTAAAAATTTGGGCAGCACCTCCTTTATATATTTTGATCCAAAACCACAAATACATAACAAGAATAATGGCATCCCCAAGCGGGAGCTAGCTCTTCGCCAACCAGCAGATCACCACTACGCAAGACAGTATATGTAAGTATACGACGCCCAACGGCGAAGTTCACCATAAAAAGATAAAGAAATAAGCAAGACATCAAAACCACAAGTAGCGGAAAACCCCTCGCTCTAAGTCTCGCAACCACAATCTCACTAAGTCTCATTACTTATACAATTTACTAATTTTGATTGATGGAGTTGACTAGATACAATATGAAATATAAATACAAAAGTGGGTACGATACAAATGTCCCACCTACCAAGCAAAACACCCGAAAGTAGCTATATGCCAGCGATGCCACTACTGATCCGTGCGGTCAATCTGCAAGAACTGTGGCACAACGGGGGTGAGTTTCCAACTCGTGAGTAGAAAAACATCTACAAGTAGAAATCGAATAAACGACGACTCCTAGGTCAACTATATCATAAAGATAATACTATTATATCTAGGGTGACGGGGTCATCATATGTGTCAACAATGTAATCAATACCTATATGTATGCGGATATAATCCAACAATATAACCAATGTCTGTATGCACGTGGATCTCATCCAACCATATAATCAATGTATGTATGCATGTGGATCTCGTCCAACCATATAATCAATGTATGTATGCATGTAAATATGAGGATATAAATCAACGGTGTCGCTCGCAACACATCAAAATCATGGAACCTGGGTGTCCAACATCGACACCCGAAAACATCATGAAACCCGTGTCCAGCATCGACACGTAAATCCTCATATCTCGGGCTCCGTCAATCCGGATCGGCCCACGGGCTCCGTCAGTCCGGATCGGCCCACGGGCTCCGTCAGTCCGGATCGGCCCATATCATCTCTCGACTCCGGTCGGTATCCTCCGGATATCCGCCGAGCCCAAATACTATCACTGGTAGGTAGTAGTCCCACTGCCAGGCTTACCGTCTGTAGCACAGCAATCCGTTCTCGCCCTAGGGTACCATACCGGGTCCATCATATACCCGCAATCGGCCTCATCCAGCTCCTCGAATCGGATTTCACATGTCACATGTCTCCGAACCGAGAAAATGCATGGTGGACGCACTAAAATATCATATCAAGATAAATCAGGTTTTTAAAACAACACATAATCTCTTTTAAAATGTCCACGGTTCTCAAATCCAGAAATCTCATGAAAATAGCATATCTCAATGCGTAAAATCATAGAGCATGATATATGTGACATATGATAGAAATGTAAGCATATCCGTATATCATGCAACATAGAACAGTGATATGACATATTAAGGAAAATCGCTCTTTTAAATGATTCCAGTTTTTAAAATATAACATGTGGTTCCTAATTTCCCAATAAAACCAGTTATCTATGTAGGTACAATATGTATATGCGCAAGTATAGAGGTACCAATGTGTATGTGTGCCAATATGCGTATGCAATGTGTATATGCGCAAGTATGGATGTACCAATGTATGTGTGCACCAATATGGATATACAAATGTGTATGTAAGCAAGTATGGATGTACCAATGTATATGTGCACCAATATGGATATACAAATGTGTATGTGCGCAAGTATGGATGTACCAATGTATATGTGCACCAATATGGATATACAATGTGTATGTGCGCAAATATGGATATATCAATATATATGTGCACCAATATAGATATACAATGTGTATATACGCAAGCATGAGTGTACAATATGTATGTGCGTCCATATGAGTGTACAAGTGGTATATACGCAAGCATGAGTGTACAATATATATGTACGCTAATATGGGTGTACAAGTGGTATATACGTAAGCATGAGGGTACAATATGTATGTGCGCCAATATGGTGTACAAGTGGTATATACGCAAGCATGAGTGTACCATATGTATGTGCGCCAATATGGTGTACAATATGTATATCATGATGCAGCAACCCTACTGTGTAGTGACATGGCAATTATCGATGATGAAGTGTGTGAGCCGGCAAATCTGTGTACGTGTAACATACGCATCATCGATAATGGTGTAAGTGTACTAGCACAGGTATAAGTAATGCAATGCGAATAACATGAATGCATCATCAGGTAAATCGTCAGCTAAAAGCTATAAGGTATACTTATCTAACATGATCGAGTCGGTGAATCTATCAATCGGCATCCAGCCTAACAACATTGCGTACGGTATAATCCATCGTACGGAAACCTCTAGTCAATGGTATGGATCAATCATCAAGTCAAACTCATCTCGCACGGAAAATCATCGTACGGCGGCATTAAAACACTAGGGATCTTATCAACCTTTACGACAATGAGGGGTATGGACCTAACGTCTCGTATGACATATCACACATGATTCATGATATTCTATATATATATATATATATATATATATATATATATATATATATATATCCCAGGTCTCATCCATAAAAATCTCATATCAGGGGGACCGGCAATCAATCATCTCAATCGACCCGCCTCCGTATACCAACATATCACCAAATTCATCATATCGCATCGTACAATTCTTTTCATCACAATTATCTCACATCGAGTCAAATGTTATATATATACATTCTACCTTTTCTATAAGAATACTTATCTAATCTAACATACACACCCGAACTATACAATCAGTTTTTAAAAGATGCGAATCGTAGTTTTGAAAATAGGGCTATGGTGTTTTTAAGGAAAAGATATCTTTTGAAAATCCGTAACTTCCCTCAAGGTATCTGTTTAAAAGATGCATATGATTCTTTAGTTTAGAAATAGGTATGGTTCGGATGACACATCTACGTCGGCTATCTAGTCCTATAGTACCCTAAACGGCAATATCATCAAATATCATTCTCAAATTCCGTCATCACATACTAGTCGTATCAAAACACTTCTAACTATCTTTTAGTTTCTAATATGGTTTCTATAGCTATCTTATAATTCTAACCCTAGTTTCCTAATCTAGGTTTTCTTAACCATATGCTACAAATCGGTTTCCACCAAAACTTTGCGGGGGTGCTATACGACATTCACCCGACTTCCCCCGTAAATATAGATCTACTCACATTGGTCTTCGCTTGCCGAAGTAGATGACGCCACGCTCCGTTGCCTCAGAATCTACGCGAAGGTACCTACAATAACAACACATATCGCAACGCTATAAAAATCAAGTTCTGAAATCCAAAACGACACACGGATCGCCTATAGGTTAGAACATATAGCCCACGTATGCAAAACCAACAAATTACCCCTAGTCGTGGATGTACAAATATCCAACCACCAAATACGAACCCAAATATCAAAACTTAGCATTTCAAAATACGTAAAACATAGCCAAAATCACACTAAAATGCTCCCGGATTTTGACTCAGGTCAAATAAAGCTAAGCAAACAAGTTTAGGGTGATGTACATAGTGTATATGACCTACTGGATCAACCCCGACACCAAAACCCACCAAGTGGCCATCCACTCCTTCATGAAATCCGGCCTGCTCGGCCACCAGTGCTCCATTGGGGTTCGTCTGGCTAGGGTGGTCTCTTATGGTCTAAAATGGGTCTCTGGTATTGTTTGCTAAACTCAGAAAGTCCCCGGGTTGCTCCAGATTTCCCTGCACACCCTATATCCTCACAAAACCAACATGAACTAAATCATAAATCCGTATTTTAGTTTCTAGGCCAGTAAAAACACAGCTCAAATCTTGCTAATAGCCACTACCCATCACAATATCCCAAACCCTTTACTTGGGATTTCAAAGTTCACACATCCATCACTAAACGACATCTAAACTTAAATAAAAAGCTAGGAAACTAAAACTACTCTAAATGAAAAGAGATATACCTCATGGTTACACCCAAACAAAATCCTAGAAGTCTCAATGTTGTCAAAATCCCACTTTACTTGGTTCAATGTGTAGAGGAAGAGATGGAGATTAATTTTTGTGAAGGGAGTATAAGGTTTTGGGGATTATTTAGAGATGGATCTAGGGTTAGAAGTGGAGGGAGATGAGGGTGAGGGAGATGAAGAAGAAGAAGAAAATGATGGGGTCAAACAACTATGGCAGCAGCCCCCCCCCCCCCCTCTCACTTATTCTCACACTCTCTCTTCAATCATTCACCTTTTTAACCCTTTTTCATTTTTTTTCTTTTCTCTTTTAAACTTCAAAACCAAATCACATAATACCCATAAAACAACACAAATGCAATAATATGTAACTAAATGTAATATGACATGGTGCACTAGCCATGGAAAACTGTAGAAATACGGATTTGGCTTAATTGCGATTAGCAGTGCACTAATCGGGGTTTTATCCAAACTGCATATAATAAATTTTTAAAATGCCAAATCCTTTAAATATATTTTTAAATGAATAAATTATTTTAATTTATAATTATTTCACAATTATTGGTATATATTTATACCTTTTTTCGAAAACCCCAATTTCGCAAATCGGGCAGTTTTCGGGAAATATACTATTTTAATATTAAATTCCAAAAATAATATTTTATATTTTCTGAAATGTTACACGCAGCCTCCCAAGTGATCAGCTCACTATACGGCTACGCCAAAGAAAACCTCCACAGATGGCAAGACCCATGACCGAAGTTTCTCCACCTGCCGTCCGCTAACACTATCGGCTGCCGGTGAACGAAAAGATCGCGCCCAAGCAAAATGGTCAGATGCTATATCATGTGAGAAAGGTCATGAAGGTATTTGCAAGGTGTCGACACAAGGAATACGGGGTGAATACTTAAAAATCTGGGCGAAGTGCCAAATTATAGGCAACGGAACTAACTCGCTTCTAGGATCTCGAAAGGACCTACAATTCCGGGACTAAGTTCCCCAAAATTCAACACGCCATTCATCGGAAAAATCTATAGGAATGCATGATCTCCCACCGCGAACTCAAGTCTGCGACAACGACGGTCGGCATAAGACTTCTGTCTGCACTGGGTTGCTCTCGTCCTGACCTGAATCAACTGGATCTTCTCCGTAGTCTCATGACTAGCTGGGGTCTAAAAATCCTGCTCTCGCGGAGTCAGAGAGAAAAATAAAAAAAAACAGACTGGCGATCGACACAACCTACCACACAAGGCCTAAAACGTTGCCATCTGAAACATCTCCTGATAACTGTTATCGTAGGAGAACCCTAACAATGGCAAGTGACGATCCCAACAGCCAACAAACACAAGTACGCACGCACAAGCATGTCCTCCAGAGTCTATATAGTCCGCTCTGACTGACCATCGGCCTACGGATGGAAAGGCGGAACTAAAGCTCAAACAGTACCCAAGGCTTCCTAAAGTTTCTGCCAAAGACGGCTAGAGAACTAGGTGCCTCTATTGGATACAACGCATGAGGGAACTCCGTACAAACGCACAACTTATCGAGGAACAACAGAGCAAACTGAGCATATCCGGACAACAATCATCCGAATGGAGCCATACCCTCGACTAGCCCTGGGTAGACCCACAACGAATTTCATAGAGATCCCGAATGGAGTCATACTCTCGACTAGCCCTGGGTAGACCCACAATGAATTTCATGGAGATCTGCTCCCATTCCCACTCTGGAACGGTAAAAAAGTGCAATTCTCCAGCCGGTCTCAAATGCTCAACCTTAGCTCGCAGACAAGCCAAGCACCCCAAAACGAAATCCGAAACTTCACTCTTCACCCCTGCCCACCAGTAACCAACTCTCAAGTCACGTTACATCTCGGTGGCACTTGGATGAACACAGAAAGCTGACTGATGTGCCTGCTCTAGGACCTCGCGTCTCTACCCATCAGTATCGATACACGCCAACGAGTCCGAAACGTAGCACACCCTGGTCATAAATCAAGAACTCTGAATCTTTACCCAGCCGAACATGCTCAGAATCTCTGAGCATCGGCGGGTTGTGCCTCACGAAAACGATTAAGTAAAAGTGGACGGGCGCGGACATGAGCAAGCTGTCCCCTCAGTAGAGGCGAACTTAAGCTGTACTCAACGATCGCACAAGAACTGTAAATCTACATAAGACTGTCTCTGAACTGTGCACAAATGGAACAAGCTACCCCCCGGGCCTACGACTCAAAGTATCAGCTACCACAATCATCTTGCCACGGGTAATAAAAGATCTCACAATCACAATCCTTTACAGGCTCCATCCAACGGCACTGCCTCAACTCAGATCCCCCTGCAGGAAAATGTTCATTAAGCTCTGGTGGTCCGTGAAAATCTGACATAACTCTCCGAACAAGTAGTGTCTCACAATCTTCAACGCACGACCACCGCGGCCATCTCCAGATCATGAGTGAGATATTCTGCTCGTACTTTCTCCAACTGTCGGGAAGCATGAGCGATAACTCTACAGTGCCACATCAGTACACAATCGAGCCCCATTCGCGAAACATCACAGTAAACAACAAAGTTGCCCGATCCAGAAAGCAAAGATAGAACTGGTGCATTCGTCAACCAAGCCTTCAACTGCTGAAAACTCAACTCGCATGCCTCAGTCAAGATAAGGAACTCCCTTCCTGGTCAGCCCGGTCAACGGTGCAGCGATACAAAAGAAATCCTGCACGAAACGGTGGCAAAAACCGGCTAAGCCCAAAAAGCTGCGGACCCTAGTCACTGAACAGGTCTGGGCCAAAGCTGTACGGCCTCGATCTTTCTCGGGTCCATACGAATACTGTCTCCCGTAACCACATGACCGAGAAAGTCAACACGATCAAGCATGAAGGAACACTCCGAGAATTTAGCAAACGGTTGGTGCTCTCCCAATGTCTGCAAAGCAAATCCTCGAATGCTGCACATGTTCCTCATAACTCTTGGAAAAGACCAGAATGTCACAATAACATAACAATCAACTGGTCGAGAATCGGCCTGAAGAATCTGGTTCATCACATCAATGAATGTTGCTAGGGCATTGGTGAGTCCAACGACACCACCAAAAACTCATAAAGCCCATAGCGCGCATAAAAGCAGTCTTCAGAATTTCATCACTCCGAACCCGCAACAAATGATGACCTGATCCCAAAAAACTTAGAAAAATGTCCCGCGCTCTGGAGCTGATCAAAGAAATCGTCAATGCGGGGTAAAGAATACCTATCCGCACCGTAACTCGGTCCAATTGACGATTAATCAATACACAACCTCAAACTGCCGTCCTTCTCCTTGACGAATAGAGTATGAGCTCCCCAAAGCGAAACACTCGGATGTACAAGTCCCCCTATCTAGCAACTCTGCAGCTGATTCTTAAGCTCCCTAAGCTCCGCCGGCTCATCTGGAACAACGTCGAAAAACTCTCGCACGATAGGAACCCAGTACAACAAACCCACTGTGGCTCCGGTATCATGAATAGAAGCCAAGAATCATCGACATCCTTTCCTCAAAAGCCGACTAGCGAAAAAAGCTGAATTCAAGCTATGAGAAGCGGCACCACTGTCCCCCTGCACAACAAGAACTGACTCGCCGGGAAAACAAAACCTGACTGTCTTCTCATGGCGGTCCACAGACGCATAGCACGTAGCTAACCAGTCCGTGCCCAGGAGAACGTCAAGTCCAGCATCTCTAGAAGGACCAAATCGACAGACGAATCTCTATCTCCTATTCGATTGGCACACGACCGAAACACGTGTCGCGCAATAAAAGAATCGCTGATAGAAGTTAACACAACAAACGGCTGATGTAGCAAACACGACCCTCGGCCCAACCACGGCACGAAGAGTATAGAACAATGAGTGCATAGATCCCGAAATAAACAAACATGCGCATCAAAAGAACATGCGAAAAGATTACCAGAATACTCTGCATTATACGCCCGCGCGTCCCGATGAGTAGAAGTAAACGCTCGTGCATGCCCTCTACCCGCAACTGACTGTCTTCCTCCTCTACCATCCTGTACTCTCGGAACAAAACCCTCTGCGACCACGATCTCTCTGAACATAAGTCTGACGCGGATCAACAACAGGCGACTCTCCCTGAGGTGAAGGTGGTAAGGTATCATGTGGTACAGCTGTCCTCCTCTGGCGTACCAAGGTACAATCTCTGACGAGGTGATGGAAACTCCCGCACCGGAAACATCCATACGATGGCTGCTGATCATCCTGGGGATAAGAGCTAAATGACTGTCCTCGACCAAAGACTCTGCTACTCCCACGACGTAACCGAAATCTGTCACGGTGACTAAGCCTCTGTCTCTGAGCTGATACACCTGTACGAGCCCTCCTCGGTCTCGGAACTCCTAAAGTCTCGGGAAGACGCACCTCGGCTAAATGGGTTGCATCCACTGCTGCTGTATACGTGACACAATACTGTGTGCTGATAGCAAGGAATAACTGGGTAACAGGAGTGGCAACCTCCTGTCGCTGCGCTCGACTGGCCTCAACAAACGACCTCATCATCTAGCGCAAGTCCTGCATATCTGCCCCAAGCCTAGCGATACGATCTATCGAAGGCGGATCTATCTGCTTCTGTGCAACGAGCGTGCCATCCTGGTCAATCCTCATCCCAAACGAGTTAACTCTGACCTCGGCTCTTGCTGCCTCACTCTAAGCCCTCAAAGTCATCGGCGGCAAAAGGTTATAAATGGAAATAGGATTCGATATGAACACAGAAATCGAATCACAAGGATTTGTATCATCATGGAAGGAATTTCAAGCAATTAGTACATAGGTCACTTAGGCGGAGTACCGTGTCGTAAGTATGCCGTGGACATACACACACTACGTTACTCTGCTTAAGCTACCTACTCCATCAAACCAAGGTCATCCTATACTCCGAAAGGTAAAACCGAGCGCTCTGATACCAATATTTTCACGACCCAAAATTTGGCACGTGACGGCCCTTAAACTACGTAACGTCTATAAGCATAACGCAATTCAAGTAAGCCGAAAACCCAGCAATCTAAACCATCAAAAATAGTAAGTGATAAGAATATTGTTAAAACTTTTGAAAATCTCAAGTACAAATTCTTTAAAGTCCAAATTTATTTCCTTTAAATTTTGGCAGCACCACCTTTGTAAAACAAGCCCCCAAAAAGGGTACAACATAAGTATAAGTAAAAGCATCCCCGACGGGAGAAAAATCCACGCCCAGAGGCGGAAAACAACCACCACAACAGATATACGACGCCGTAGTGAAGAAAAAGACGATATAAATAAAACTGCATAAAAGACCTCCAAGTCACAAATAATATACAATATCGTCCTCACAACTCGTCTCTAAGTCAATACATGAAGTAGTAGATGGAGAGTACTGGATACAACGAATATACAATAAGCAAAATCGGATAACCGCAAAACCCACCTATAGCACTACACACAGTCAGCCGTAGCGGTATCCGCTACAAAAGATATTACGATAGGAAGAAGAAAGCCCTGCCTCTGACTGCTCTGAGGGACAGCCTGTACAACCCTGTGGCACAACGGGGGTGAGTTACCAACTCCTGAATAGCAAATAACATATGCAGGTAATCGCAAGTATGCATGTACTGCGCTAATCTAACAAATGCAAGCTGATAACAATAAATGGCAGTATGTATATGCAACAGTCATGAAAGGTACTCTATCAGGTACTACTAATACATGAAGCAAATGCATATCAAATAAATGCGGAGTATGGGATAAAACATGTCATCCTCACGGAATCCTCATCGTAGCAGGACCAGCGTCCATCAAGACAATCTAAATCCCAAATTTCCCAAATCGGCATCAGATCGACCCCCATATCGGCCCTCAGATCGGCCCTCATAACCTGTAAGTCTTATGAAACCTGAGTGTCTAACATCGACACCAAAAAACATCATGAAAACAAGTGCCCAACATCAACACATAAATACATGCGTTCCTCGAATCCTAAGTGTCAAACAACGACACTTGTGATCCACGTATCGGTTTATAGGCTCCTCGAATCCTAAGTGTCAAACACCGACACTCGTGATCCACGTATCGGTTTATACGCTCCTCGAACCTAAGTGTCAAACACCGACACTCGTGATCCACGTATCGGTTTATACGCTCCTCGAACCTAAGTGTCAAACACCGACACTCGTGATTCACGTATCGGTTTATAAAACAAGTCTCGGAGTGAATTGCATCCAAATATCCAGTAAAGAATAAGAATACTTGCATAGATCATGATGATAAATTATATATATATATATATATATATATATATATATATACATATATAACAGTGTCCCATACCACGGATATATATATATGCATATATAACAGCGTCCCATACCACTAATATATATACTTAGGAGTAAAACATCCAGAAAATATCATATGAAATCAATATCTCAATGCGAAAATCTATGAATATAATATATGCAACATAAAAACAGTAATATGCATATGAAGGAAAAACCGCTATTTAACTGCAATACGTTATTAAATATATCATGTGGTTCCTAATTTCTCCAAAATCCATACAACATCATATAAAGGTGAACATGTAGCTATAGCCAGGTATGCGTAACCATGTCGGTATAGCAAGGTATGTGTATCTACCTATCAATAATAATGTAATACCCTCCAGGTATGTGTGTAGCTATATCAAGGTATACAGATGTACATGTAAGTATGTATGAAAAATGTATATGTAGCTATGTCTCATATGTTTATATACCTATCTCTAATGGTACAATAGGTATATGGGTAGCTACCATGTAGGCATGGCAAGGCATATGTATAAGCATGTAGGTATACAGGAATGCTATATGTCATATGCAAAATGGAATATGAATCAATGTCTCAATGTCTCTAACCAAACAATATCATATATGTATGTGTGTTGTGCGCGTCATGGCAAATATTGACGATGTGGGTGGCATACAATCAATGCCCATGCAACAAGAGCCGTCAATAATAGTGCAGTGTCTAATGGATACAAGTCCAAGCACAACAAGTAATAATATGCAATGAAGTTTCTACGCAAACTCTATATGTGCAATATAAACATGCGGCTAATATCATATCATATCTAGCCCAGAAGCATAACTCCCTGCGGGCGATTCCCCTATAGATGTTAAATCTACTCATACGATCCTGGCTAAGTAAAGTCAACCACTCGCTTTCCCTTCTTCGCAGCGTCCGAAGTGCTCGCCTGCGATCCTATAATTTCACGAACACAATACATAAAGTTAAACATTCTACGCCGACACAAAGACAACGAAACGTAAGGATAATGCCTACCAGATAAACACACTGTGCACTTAGTGCACAAAACACGCACGATATCGGCACAATCCTAACTAGGAATGCAAAACTATGCAATCCACCAAGCCTAGACCCCGATCGTACCGATCGCGCAATCACAACACAATCTAAAGCATGGAATCTAATATAAATCACATCGCAACGTCAATAGAAACTCACGTCTAAACTTTACCGAAATCTAGTAAGCAACATTTAATCATTTTAGCTCAAATCTACCAGTTTAACCAAAACTAGTAATCACAAATATCACAAAAAAGCATGATAAAACCACACAAACCCTTACTAGAATTTAAATCTCAATTAAATAGGATTTAGTAAAAGTTTAGTTTGCAAATAAGCTAATTAGATAATTAGGAAAAATATCATTTAACAAAGTTGCACTAGGTTAAATTTTAACCAAATCTAAACTTCACACTAATCATAACAACTAACAAAACCCTAATTTGATTAACAAAAAATCTTACTAGAAATTCTAAATATGCAATTACAAGCTTTAATTAAACATCTTATATGCTAGCTTAAAGTATTAACACAACAATTAAATATTAGGGTTAGAATTTTATACCTCCTCAAGATCACAAATTAGCAACTAAACTCATCATTTTAGCCTCCAAAATGATGTCTTTCATGAAGATCTAAGCTTGATTTGTGTTGAAAAATGATGGGTATTGATTTATATTTAAGTTTGTGGGATTATTTAAGGATTTTTGATGATTTATTGAAGCCTGGAGAGATGAAAATGGAGGCGGGGAACAAGGGCAGCAAGGGGAAGAGGGGTTCGGCCAAATGAAAGAAGAGGGGGGTTTTATGAAATGTGAGGAATTATCTAGCTAAAAAAACAATAAATGCTAATTAAAGCAAAAATATCCTAAGCCGCCTCATTATTTTCTTTTAAAAATTTCATTTTAATACACAAATATCTAGATATTTTGGATGGATGGATTAAGCTTAATCTAGTGATTAGATTAGCATAAATTCACATTAGAAATAATTAACCCAAACTAAAATTGTAATTACCACTAATTAAGTGCATAATTAAAAAATTAAAATAATATTTTAATTAGGGAAAAATATTAAAATGCACTAAAATTACAAGTGGCTTACAAAAACCCGCACACTAGCAATATTCTAGCTAAACTAGGAGCAGTGAATTCTATACTGCAAGAAGATTGCTTCTAGGTTTCTACGGAAAATACAATTTATTTTACCTAAAAACGAAAAATCGCCTAAACGATTTCTAAAACGTTACAACCGATGTTCATCTCATTCCCCAAATTGGGATATTGGTTAAAGGGTACATCTCTTCATACCTCTGATATATGTCATTGTAATCTTTCAACGTCTTCAGAGAGATGGAGGGTCCTAATAACCAATAAGTTTTAGCGCATTCCCAAACTGTGGAGCCAAAATACCACAGACTAAGATGTCTCCAAACTAGACTATGATGTCTCTAAATTGGACTATGATGTCCTTAAACTTTACGGACTGTGGGGTCCTTAAACTCATGGACTATGATGTCCTTAAACTTTATGGACTGTGAGGTCCTTAAACTCATAGACTATGATGTCTATAAACTTTACAGACTATGACGTCTTTAAACTGTCATGGACTATGATGTCCTTAAACCCAATGGACCGCAATGTCCCCTAAACTAAAACAATAGAGTCTAAATACTCTTTTGTTGGATCTAAATGATCCTGTTGAGTAGATCTTAGTCTAAAATTAGACTAACATATCCTCAACAAATGTTTGAGTTGATCTTAGTCTAAAACAAGACTAACGATCCTTAAACCCAACCCAAACCCAAATCTAAGAAAATACGGATTTGGACTAATCCACGCCCTACGGGCGACAACATAAATTAGTCTCCGTATACAATCCACGGGCAACCAAAAATAAAACAAACACACACGACACGAAGTGACCATTTGGAGAAGGAGAAAGTTGTTACCGTGATGCGGTAGCGTAATTAACTGTAGGGGCTTACGCCTACAAGGAAGAATGTCCCCATAATCAAAAACCCCTCAAATGAGGGGGAATCTGACGAAGTCTACTGCAACGGCCGCATCCGTCTAAACCTCCGATATACGGTACCATAAATCAACTTGGAATCTTCGGAGAGGTGGATGGATAAAACCAAATAGCATCTGCCCCCAAGATTCAGGCCAGACGTCCCAACGTCCCGGTCACGTTTTTCGGCGGCGAACAGATTCTGGCACGCCCGGTGGGACCTTTTCCTCTTTCCACTCCACACTTCGTGTGTCGTGTTTTTCCGCGATCAAATAATCGCGGTATATATGTTTATGGTTGCTCTTAGGGGAGGGGATACTGAAGCCGGTGTTTCGTCTCTATGAAGAATGGCATTTGCTCCCACCTTAGCAACTCAGGCTCTGTCATATCTGGTGGAGTCAAGTACGGGCCACTTGCTGGCTTAAATCTCTGCAATCCAGCTCTTCAAGAAATCAACGGGCTTCTCTTTGGGTCGATGCTCCCACCTCCTACCCTCGGTGCCTCAACGCCGATGGAGGAAGCCCAAAGGAAGTCTGTCTTCCACAGGCGGGCTCCCCAAGCAGCAGCTTTGCCGACGGAATCAGTCCTCAAAAAACTGGCGCATGCCAAGGACCAAGGTCGACACAGGGGGCAGAATATTCAAAACTCTCAAAGGAAACAGGGGCAGGCTCGGCAAAATCCTGAAGCTAATCAAATCCCGGCCGTAAGAAACGGTCGACATCGATATCAGCGTCATACAAAATGAGCTGGGAGCAGTTCTCCTTATAGTCCTGTTTCAACCCCAGTGGTGAATGTTGTTGTTCCGACTGGGAACAGCTTCAAATTGTTGTGAAGGGTCAGACAAAGTTCTCCTACCGCAATATTGAAAAAGTCTCCGCAACCTATGGAGATCCCATGAGAGCAGAAACCAGTTCGCTCCCTGAGACAACTTTCCTCATCTATATATAAGGTGTGGAAGCAGGAGAAGGGAACTCACCCCAAGACGGATCCTGATACAGCGGTTCCTCCCAAAACCAAAGCGGCTTTTCACAAAAAAGAGAGGCCCAATAAAGCTCAAGTGCCCGAAGCAAACTCCAAAGGCCAAAACTCCAAACACCCCAAGCCTGAGGGCATGGTAGTTCACATAGTTTATGTGGTGAATTCCAAAGACGAAGTTCAAGCTTCTACTAGTCACCGACCTCAAACTCGGTCCTTAACAAAAGTTCAACTGCAACGTGAAAAACTGCAGGAGATGCTTGCTCAGGCGGCACCACTCGCTGATCCATCATCTAAGGTAAATCCTGAAGATGCACATGGAGAAAGAATAGAGAAGGAATCGGATATTGATTTCCTAAAGCGCGCTCTGAAAAAGGGAGATGCAGAAGCGGCAGAAATATCCACTAAAATGAACTAGATGGCCCTTCTGATTCAGAATATGGCTGGAATGATGGTTCAATCGGAACCACTGGTAGATGAACTGCCGGTAGTCGGTATATAAAATAAGGATGACATTTCAAATCCTCTACAAAGCTCATCAATGGCTGAGGAGGAAATAATTCCTAAAAGCAAAGCTGAACGAATATATCGCTCAGCAAATCGAAGCTCACTACGCCAGTGAAGCCGCAAATAGATCAATCAAGATTGGTCGACCGTATCCGACATGGCACAATCAACTACAGTACCCACCAGAGTACACACTTCCAACGTGCCACATGTACAAAGGAACTGAGAATTCTCGTCGGCACATTGCGCGATTTGAACCCATGTGTGGCAATACTGATATACTTCTCCTCTGACAGTTCATCGGTCGTCTGGCGAGCATTGCCTTCGAATGGTATGCGGAACTCCCGAATGACTCCATGAATACCTTCGATGAAATGGAGATACCCTCCTGTCAAAGATTCGCTAGTGTAAATAAACGCACTACCATGACGGCACTAGCCAACGAAAGGATTAGACCAAATGAGACTTGGGTTCAATGTGTTACCTGATGGCGAAATCTCTGGTCAAATACAAGCAACGCATTGATGAAGTTGCAGCCATGGAAATGCTCATAGCCACCCTTGACCCAAATTCAAAGGCGCCCTCGTATATGGCCCTCTTCAAGCCGACAGCCTTCGAAGAGCTTATGGATAAAATGACTTGATTGGATCAGCTGAGTCAAGACCCTTCACCATCTGATGAAGATGAATGAAAAGCGGAGGTAAGGTGGTATTTTTCGCCGACGCTCAACAAAAAACAAATGATCGACTTTGAAACAACCTGTCACCAAAATAGTGATGGCATGGGTACTCGCTCCCCCCTCCCGAGGTATATACAGGGGGCATATTTCTCACTGGAGAAAGAATCTCTACGTAAGATGGTCATTTCTTCTCAAAGAATAGAAAGGATATCAAGGGGCTTACAAACGAGTTCTGCAGTCAAGTGGAATATCCCACTTGAACCCCCAAAAAAACGGTATGTCCACAAGTAAAATGGGCACAGATGAAAACCCGAAAGGGCGCCGTGAGTAAAAACAGCAGGACTACCGGCGATGTTTGTGAAAACCCGAAAGGGCACAAACTTGTAAAAAAACAAAAAAAAAAGGTGCGTCCATAACCAAGATGGGCACGGATGAAAACCCGAAAGGGCTCTGTAAGTAAAAACAGCAGGGATACCGGCGAGTTTGTGAAAACCCGAAAGGGCGCAATCTTGTTAAAAGACACTTGTAAGGTCCTCTCGACCTTGTAAGGAGAAAACTACCTGCGTGCGTGAGATCCTTACGACTCACAAAGGAGAGACACAGTTAGGGATCCTCACGATTCCTAAAGAGAAATTACACTTACGAGATCCTCACGACTCGTAAGGAGAACCCTCTTATGAGACCCTCATGTCTCATAAAATTCAAAAGCCTTAAGCTACAGAGATCTGAACATGTTCTTAAGCCATCACCTTTCCCAGACTGCCCTAAAAGCGGTTCAATACTGACCCTTGTATACAATCTATGGGCATAAATAATCATTTCCTTGCCGAGTCCCACCAACGACGAGGAATGCCCTCATTTGATGAATAAACACTTATAGGTCCTCCCGATTTACAAGGAGAAAACACTCTTGCAAGATCCTTACGACTTACAAGAGAATATATACTTAGAAATCCTCACGATTCCTGAGGAGAAAAGACACCTACGAGATCCTCACGACTCGTAAGGAGAAACACCTTTATGAGACCCTTACGGCTCATGAAGTCAAAAGTCTTAGTCGACGGGATCTTAACCTTGTTTGCTAAGCCACCTTTGTTCGAACCGGCGAAGGCAGATGATGATTCACTCCTGGAAATATCCCAGTTGTAGCGATGTTGATGCCTGAATCGGAATCAAATTCCAAGTCCTTTCACGGCAAATGATGATTCGCTCCTGGAAATATTCCAGTCGCAGCAATACTGATGCTAAGATTGACACCAGATTCCAATTTCCATACTCGTGGTGAAAAGTCAACGAGCCAAAAATGCATATGAAATAGCCGAAATGATAGGGCAACTTGCAACAAAATCAGTAGGTAAAATATATGCATACAAAAATAGCCGAAATGTTTGGGCACCACGAAAAATAGCCGAAATGATTGGGCAATCACGACTTTCGCGAAACAAAAAGCTGAAATGACAGAGCATCGCGGAAAGAAATAAAATGAAATGAAAGAATGAAACCTTTGCTCTGCAGGTAAGTCCATACTGACTCCTGTATACAATCCATGGGCATAAACGAAAAGGGAACCACATGTCCCAACAAACTCCATCAAAGGGAGAATCAGGTCTAAGCGGAAATATCTGCATCCCAGAAGACCAGCGACGGCATTCCTCCTCATGCCAGCAGGACACGGACGCGACACCACCAATCGGAACCACGGCAAAGTCCCCAGTTCCAAGACTATGGGGTTCACAGACAACCTAGAGTCAACCCCGACATCGTAGAAAACGGAGAAAGTCGATCCCAACACTGCAAAAAGTGGAGTATGTCAACCCTAACATCACAGAAAGTGGAGCATGTCAACCCCGACACCATGAAAAGCGGAACACGTCATCCAATATCTCCGTCTCGGAAACAAGTCAACCGACCCCCAGGGAAATCAGTGTCCTTGGCAAATATCTCGATTTAGGGAAATCAGCGTCCTTGACGAGAACATCTCGATTTGCGTCGACCCGCGGATAAATCAGTGTCTCTGCAGGAATACCTCGATTCGTCTCGACCCCAGGGAAATCAATGTCCTTGGCAAATATCTCGATTCAGGGAAACCAGCGTCCTTGATGAGAAAATCTCGATTCGCGTCGACCCGCGGAGAAATCAGTGTCTTTGCAGGAATATCTCGATTCGTCTCGACCCCCAGAGAAATCATTGTCCTTGGAAAATATCTCGATTCAGGGAAACCAGCGTCCTTGACGAGAACATCTTGATTCGCGTCGACCCACGGAGAAATCAATGTCTCTGCAGGAATACCTCTCTCGACCCCCAGGGAAATTAGTGTCCTTGGCAAATATCTCTATTCAGGGAAACCAGCATCCTTGACGAGAACATCTCGATTCGCGTCGACCCGCGGAGAAATCAATGTCTTTGCAGGAATATCTCGATTCGTCTCGACCCCCAGGGAAATCAGTGTCCTTGGCAAATATTTCGATTCATGGAAACCAGCGTCCTTAACGACAACTTCTTGATTCGCGTCGACCCGTGGAGAAATCAGTGTCTTTGCAGGAATACCTCGATTCGTCTCGACCCCCAGGGAAATCAGTGTCCTTGGCAAATATCTTGATTCAGGGAAATCAGGGTCCTTGACGAGAACATCACGATTCGCGTCGACCCGCAAGGAAATCAGTGTCTTTGCAGGAATCTCTCGATTCGTCTCAACCGCGAGGAAATCAGTGTCCTTGGCAAAAATCTCTATTCAGGGAAATCAGCATCCTTGATGAGAGCATCTCAATTCGCATTGACCCGCAGAGAAATCAGTGTCTCTGCAGGAATATACAACGTCAGCAAAACGGAGCCACGGCAAAGTCCCCTAGTTCCAAATCTCGACGGTTCACAGACAGCTTAGAGATACAACGGAGCCATGGCAAAGTCCCTTAGTTCCAAATCTTGATGGTTCACAGACAACCCAGAGACAACCTCGACATTCGTCACAATATTGCAGACACAATGTCAACAAACGAAGCAAAGGAAGATCCCTAGCTTCAGGGTCTTGACGGCAATGAAACCTGAAATACTATCGGAGATCATCCCACTCCAGCGCGGAGTGGTTATGACTCATCGGGGCTCCCAAACTGAGCCTAACCTCAAGTAAAAAGCGACATGGAATATCCTTAACGCTTGCTCTTTCAACGGTAATATCACCTAGAAAATTACTTGAAGACGTCTTGTCCAGCCCCCGAAGGGATCAGAGACACGACAGTCGCGGGGCTACTCGAACAGCAAGATTGCATATCAAGGAATACACCGACCAATGTGGCAGTACGACGGGTAAAAAAAACCTAGTACCACAGACCCTAACGGACTTCTATTAGCAGGAGTTAACTGTGACGTTAGGACATCCGTACGAGAACTTCTCGATTCGTCTCGACTCGTGAGGAAATTAGTGTCCTTGCGAGAACTTTTCGATTCGTCTCGACTCGTAGGGAAAAGCCTTAGGCAATGGGGATAAGGACCTGTTTCCTAAGCACTGAGGCCCTGCAAGTCGGTCCAAGATGGACTATTGCATATTATTCACGGGCCACACTCTCCAAAATCGAATCTCGACAAGGAGGGAAACAACCACCTATGAGTCCTCTCGACTTGTAAGCGGGAAAATTCCCTTGAGAGATCCTTACGGCTCTTAAGAGAAAACATACACTTAGGAATCCTCACGACTCGTAGGGAGAAAATACACCTACGGGATCCTCTCGACTCATGGGGAGAAAAGTCTTTATGAGACCCTCATGGCTCATAAAGTTGAAAAGTCTTAGGTGGCATATCCTAACATTGTCTCCTAAGCCATCACCGCCCTGCAAAGAGGTCAAGATGGACTATATATGGGCCACTCTCCGAGGTCGAACATCGATAATGAGGGAAACAACCACTTACAAGTCCTTTCGACTTGTAAGCGGAAAAATTCTCTTGTGAGATCCTTACGTCTCTCAAGAGAAAACGCACTTAGGAATCCTCACGATTCCTAAGGAGAAAATACACCTACGGGATCCTCTCGACTCGTAGGGAGAAAAGTCGTTATGAGACCCTCATGGCTCATAAAGTTGAAAAGTCTTAAGTGGCAGATCCTAACCCTGTCTCCTAAGCCATCATTGCCCTGCAAAGAGGTCAAGATGGACTATGTATGGGCCACACTCTCCGAGGTCGAACATCGATAAGGAGGAAAACAACCACTTACAAGTCCTTTCGACTTGTAAGCGAAAAAATTCTCTTGTGAGATCCTTACGACTCTCAAAAGAAAACACACTTAGGAATCCTCACGATTCCTAAAGAGAAAATACACCTACGGGATCCTCTCGACTCGTAGGGAGAAAAGTCATTATGAGACCCTCATGGCTCATAAAGTTGAAAAGTCTTAGGTGGCAGATCCTAACCTTGTCTTCTAAGCCATCACTGTCTTGCAAAGAGGTCAAGATGGACTATCTATGGGCCACACTCTCCGAAGTTGAACATCGACAAGAACGGAAACGACCACGTACAAGTCCTTTCGACTTGAAAGCAGGAAAAATTCTCTTGTGAGATCCTTACGACTCTCAAAAGAAAACACACTTAAGAGTCCTCACGACTCCTAAGGAGAAAATACACCTACGGGATCCTCTCGACTCGTAGGGAGAAAAGTCTTTTATGAGACCATCACGGCTCATAAAATTGAAAAGTCTTAGGCGGCAGATTTGAACCTGTTTCCTAAACCATCGCTTCTCGATTCGTTTCGACTCGTAAGGAAATTAGTGTCTTTGCGAGAAATTATCTATTCGTCTCGACTCGTAAGGAAATTAGTGTCCTTGTGAGAACTTCTCGATTCGTCTCGACTCGTAAGGAAATTAATATCCTTACGAGAACTTCTCGATTCGTTTCGACTCGTAGGGAAAATAATGTTCCTGCGAGAACTTCTCAACTCGTCTCGACAAAAGTCTTAGGCTAACAAGAACTCTAAGCCCTCAATTCTATTGCCATGCGTAACTCTGCACTACTTCACCCACGTACATGCTTACGTGGGCAAAGTAGTAGGGGCATTTGTTCCCGCCAAAATTTTCAGCCGGGAGCTACTTGTTCCATTACAAAAAGGGGGGGAGAATCCTCAAAAAAAACAGGCATCACGTGTAAAACACGTGGGCGCACATATGCAAAGCATATGAGCGGTGAACATAAATAACCAAGGGCCAAACACACGTGAGCGCTCTAAACATACACAGGCTAAAACCCACACTAGGGGTCACGTGTTAAACACGTGAGTGCTTTTGCCAATCACATGCAAAGCATGTGAGCACCCTAATTTAAAATGTTACTATCAAATTCTAGAATTAAATTCTATTTGGAAAATATTTTCTTAATCTTTTTTAAACTAGAAAGATCTTCTCTGTTAAACAGAGGACCCTTAGATCAATGATTCAGCGGTGATCATTTGATAGAATAAAAATCTATCATAGGAAAATATTTTCCTAATCTTATAACAAGAATAAAATTCTATGTTAACAAGATATCCATATTAAGAAAATATATTTCTGATCTTGTTAAACTAAAAAGATATGATAGAATAAAATTCTAATCTTGTTAAAACTAACAAGATATTCATAATCTTGTTAAACAAACAAGAAATCTTCTCTGTTAAACAGAGAGCCTTTGGATTAAAAATCCAACGGTGAATAAAATTCACCAATTGATCTAAAAGATTATGGAATCAATCATGATCTCTCAATGAGGGATTTTCTTAACAAATTGATTCTTTTTCTTCTCATATAAATAGGAGCAAGGGGATGAGGGAAAAAAAGGACACAGAGGGAGAGGGGAAGAAAAATTGAAAGAGAATTTAATTCTCTAAAGAAAAGGAACCCCTCCCAAAAGCTCCCACAAAAAGAGAATTTAATTCTCAAACCAAGAGTTTAACTCTTCTAAAAGAACTTAGTTCTTCCTTTGGTTAAGATCTGCATAAGCGGATCTCCCCACAAGTTGAGAATTTAATTCTCATCGGGGAGATTCTGTCATGCAGATTCAAAACTTAGGGGAAAGAACTGAATCCAAAAGAGTTTAACTCTTATAAAACATATAGGAATTTAATTCCTCTGGAATTAGGGTTTAACCCTTTAAAAAAAATTTAATCCTTACAAAGAACAAAAAGAGAACTTGATCCCTCGGAACCATAGAAGAACAGCTTGATGATTCATTAGCATTCAAACGCTACATAAAAGCTCACGTGATCCCATGTGAGCACCTTTGAGGAACAAAAAGGAAAAGAATGAGATCTAGTCACGTGACCTCACGTGACCCCTGAGAAGTGCTCGGCACTTATAAAAGAGAAAAGGGAATAAACCCTATTTTTGGAGCGCCTCACGTGATCCCACGTGAGCGCCTCAAATTCTTAGTGTTTAACATTATTTCAAGCGCCTCATGTGGGAGCACGTGAGCGCTGATCATACACTAGTGTTTAACACTTCTTTAAGACCTCACGTGGGAGCACATGAGCACCGATCATATATTAGTGTTTAACACTCTGAGAGGCCAATATTAGCCAAACTTAGATCAAATATCCCGAGGGCAATCAATCGAGCCCCTCATGCTCAGGGTCCCCCAAACCGATCACAGTCCCAGAGATAGCTAATGAGCTCATAACATATGGCATCTAAAATGATGTTCATCCCACCATGATCTCTCCCCTCGATCTGGAATTTGGTTCTTCCCTCGATCTGGAATTTGGTTCAAGGGTACATCTCTCTACACCTCCGATACATGTCGTTGTAATTCTTTAACGTCTTCAGAGAGGTGGAGGGTCCCAATAACCAATAACTCTTGGCGCACCACCGATCAAGCTTTTCAAAAAGGGGAGTAAATATAAAACACATCTCAATTTGGAGGTGCATCACGTGACCTCACGTGATCCCTTGATAGTGCTTAGCACTCAGAAAAAGAAAAGGAGAATAAAACAAAGGCAATTTTCATTCTTCATAGTGCCTCACGTGACCTCACGTGATCCCTTGATAGTGCTTAGTGATTAGTGTAGGATTTTAACGATCAAAAATAATTTACCGCAATCAAGAACGGCGTCTCTTTGCAGCTAGCCGGTGAGTACGGGTCGGTCCACAGGGATGGTGTAATTTTCCTAAGTGTTCTTACGAGCTAATTCCAATGGGTGTTTCGTCTTTTAATTTAAATCTAAAAACTAAGTTGTACGAGAGTTAAGAAACTTGCTAGAATTAGGTCTAAGGTGGAGTTTGGTAAGATTAAATTTCACACATCTTTCAATGCCCTAAATTAAATCTTTTAGGAGTTATAGCAATTATTAGTAAAGGGGATTAGGATAATTGGGAAGAAACAAAGTTTCTTCCTCTAGATCATTGTCCGTCCTTTCCTAATAATTGCTCTAACCTTCATGGAAGTCATGCATGTCCGGTTTTTTATACTACGGTTTCACCGTTACCTCGTGGGTAAGGTGCCGTAGGGAGCGGATCATGCATGCATGCATGAAGTTCTACTTCTTACAGATGATTGGGCACGAAAGAGATGAGAGATCTTCATCTCTCAAACTCCTCCCTATTCCTAACCCTAACAAGCGAGGAAATTACTCGCTCATTAAGGGGTTTGTTAAAAACATCATTTTATTGTACGTATTTTTTTAGATCTAATAGATTAGTTACCTACTGCAGGTTAAAAGATTCTACACTAGATTAAACTAGGGCAAAAGAATGATTAATCTAAGGTAAGAGTTTAATTATAAAGCTAGGGCAAAGAATGAATTAATCTAGGGCAAGAATTTAATTATAAACTAAAGCAGAAAATAAAAAACAACTTACAGAATTGATGGTCTCAACTTTGATTGAATCTGAATTTTTATTTATGAAAAAGAGGCATCCCCCATACAATATTTAGAATACATTTTTATAGGGAATAGGAAAATTAGGGTTACAATTGCTCGCACATGTGCTATTACAGATATACCCCCTTAAAATCCTAAGAAAATCTCCGACGCACCGCCAGGAAAATTCTGCACCGACACGTGCAGCAGATGGCCGCGGAACCGCGGCATAAATGGGGGTAGGGCCGCGGTTCCGCGGCCCATTGATGAGATCATTGGATCAATTTTTGTGGGCTGCTTCTTTGCTGTTTGGGATTTTTATATCTTTAGTTCTTTTCTCCATTTGGCTTCTGTATCTTCTCCAGATCTTCAGTGAAAACTTGTAATGGTCTTTTAACCGTTCACTTTGACATTTTGGACCATGCGTTGTCTTGTACAATTGTGAACTGTTCTTCGTCTAGGCTTGACTAGGATCCTTCTACTTGTTGGTCAAAAGGCCCTCTTTTGTATCATCTTTTGTCTTTTTCACTGTTTTCGCTCCAAGAACCTGTAATCTGTAATATATAGCAGACATGCGTCAAAAGCACCTGTTTATTTATAAAACAAATAAGAATGGGGAATATAATAATGCAATATTATGGTATGAACAAATACCCCCAAACTTATCTTTTGCTCATCCTCGAGCAAACTTATTTTTTTTATTCTCGACAAAAAACTTAACCGCACTTTCGCAGGGAATCACGATTGCACTGAGCTCGTGCAATAAGCCGTTAAACCTCTAGGTGTCCCTAGTAGGAGGAGTGTTGTCTCCTGAGGGTTTTCAGCGGATACTACCCACAAAATCCTATCAATTAGGCCCACTGACTTTAATTCTCCAATTAGGTTTTCTAACAAGGAATTCTATTATCATTGACTCGTAAATTACCCACCCATATTCTTCACACTTCCTCATCATTTAACTTAAGATTATATATATTCGATAGACTCACTCAGCTTTCGGCATTTCTTAAGTTTTCCTTCTAAGATTCCATCTCCACTTAGGAATTTTTCTATCAATTCTACTAAAGATACAAGTTATATTCTTCATTCATTTCTCTTATCTCAACTCTAATCATATATCCCCACGTGTGTGTATAAATCACCCCTATATTTGGAAATTCAAATCAAGCAATCATAACCATGTCCGTTGTCCAAAGCACTAATTAACTGGTGAATTCTTAATGAATTTTTGCTTACACATCCTTCATGCGACTGTTAATACTTCTTGAGATACCAACAACCGATTACAAGATATGTTTGCACTTTAAAGCGTAATTCCCAGTCTTGCAACACCCAAGGTTTTTAGCAGTAACTCCCAAAACAGTTGGTCTAAGGCACTAGGTGATGAAGCACCCTCGCTAAATATTTATTTCTATTTTTGCAGCCTTAAGTAATCACAAAGACCGGTGTTCATTTTTTTTTATTCACATTTTTTTTATTTTCTTCGTACTAAGGACTTTAGACAAGAGCATTTCAAGGTTTCTTCTACTATTCCAAGTTTCAAGGTGCGTGATTGTGCAATTTGTAGGGTATACATTTTCAGAATCTAGACTTAAGCTAGGAATTATTTTTCAAACTTATACTCTAATAAGAATATCAATATTTTTCCTTTATTTCAACTTAGCCCAAAAAGTGAACTCAAAATTTGCCTATTTCTAAATAAACCACAAAGACATATACTTTCTACCGTTAATCTTTAAAGAAGGTTATTTTTAGGGTTTTCAATTTACTCAGTCTAAGATCTAGTTGTTCGTAGCCAGTTAACCTATTTGTCAAACTCAAGTTAAATATGGTCAAAATTGAATACAATAATTTTTATAATTTTTGAAGTTTTTCAATTTTTATGGGTTTTCAAATAAATATGCAAATGCAAAAAAAAAATATTCATATGAATGCCAAGGAAGAAGACGTACCGAGCATACCCCCAAACTTAAACTGGACAGTGTCCTCACTGTCATGCTGCACCAAGAGGGTCAATAATGTCGGCAATGTCCTGCTTATTAACATATTTACAAATGATACACACCCCCAAACTTATTTGAAATAAAGTTTTGGAAAATTGATTGGAAATTCGGGGGTGAAAGTGGAGGAAAATCAATCAGTGTAAATCGGCTCCTGCAAAAACAGGAGCTCCTCCGAATGGTCCGGTGTGAGGAACGGTTTCAATCGATGTCCATTAACTTTGAATAAAGTACCATCCTCAGAATTTTCAAGATCGACTGCACCGTGCGGATAAACGGTGCGAACAACATATAGCCCTTTCCATCTAGAAGGGAGCTTGCCGGGGTGATAATGTAACCGAGGGTCATAGAGTAAGACCTGTTGACCAGGTTTAAAAGTTTTTCGCAAAAGGTGTTTATCGTGGAACACCTTAGTTCGGTTCTTAACAATTACGGCATTATCATAAGCCTCGTCCCGCAGCTCTTCTAGTTCATTTAACTGCAGCTTTCGGTTGCTGCCCGCATCTTCTAAAGATAAATTCAACTCTTTGATAGCCCAAAATGCCTTGTGCTCAATTTCTACCGGGAGATGGCAAGCCTTCCCGTAAACAAGCCGGTATGGAGACATACCAAGATCCGTCTTGTATGCAGTACGGAAAGCCCATAGTGCATCGATCAGTTTGAGGGACCAATCTTTACGGTTTTTAGACACCGTTTTCTCCAAGATTTGCTTAATTTGTCGATTTGAAACCTCGGCTTGCCCACATGTTTGGGGATGGTATGGCGTTGACAGCTTGTGGGTTATAGAATATTTGTGCATTAAGGACTCAAAAGTCCTATTGCAAAAGTGAAAACCATTATCACTTATGATCGCTCGAGGGTGCCCAAATCGAGAAAAGATATGTTCTTTAAGAAATCGAACGACAACCTTATTGTCATTCGTTCGGCTCGGCACAGGCTCGACCCACTTTGAAACGTAGTCAACAGCCAAAAGAATATAAACATTCCTAAAAGAATTGGGAAATGGTCCCATGAAGTCTATACCCCAAACATCAAAAACATCCACAACCAAAATTGGTTGGAGCGGCATTTCGTTTCTCCGCGATATCCGGCCCAAGTGTTGGCACCGGGAGCATGTCTTGCAGTATTCATATGCATCCTTGAAGAGTCGTGGCCAATAAAAACCACACTGCAAGATTTTTTCGGCTGTCTTCTTTGGGCCAAAGTGTCCGCCACATGCTTGATCGTGGCAATAAGACAGCACACTCTTAAACTCGTTTTCCGGTACACATCGACGAAGGATTTGGTCGGAACAGTATTTAAAAAGATAAGGTTCATCCCAGTAAAAATGCTTTACTTGGGACAAGAATCGAAGTTTATCCTGTTTCGACCAATCTTTAGGTATCAAGCCGGTGGCTAAGTAGTTTACTATATCAGCGAACCATGGTTCGCAAGAAACGGTCAAGAGTTGCTCATCGGGAAAAGTATCAGTGATAGGAAGTTCAAGTGTAGGCGAAGAAGGAAGTCATGACAGGTGATCGGCTACTACGTTTTCACATCCTTTTTTGTCCCTTATGACAAGGACAAACTCTTGTAGCAGGAGGATCCAACGTATTAGTCTCGACTTAGCATCCTTCTTCGCAAAAAGGTGGCGAAGAGCTGAATGATCCGTATACACAATGACTGGAGAGCCGATTAAATAAGGCCGAAATTTTTCAAGTGCAAACACAACTGCTAAAAACTCTTTTTCTGTTGTTGTGTAGTTTAGTTGGGCCTCATTTAATGTACGGCTAGCGTAATAAATCACGTGCGGCATCTTGTTAATGTGCTGTCCAAGAACAGCACCAATGGCAAAATCTGATGCGTCGCATATAATTTCAAAAGGCTGCGTCTAGTCTGGAGATGAAAGAATGGGCGCAGAAATGAGAGAGTGTTTCAAAGACTCGAATGCTTCCATGCAAGTTGAGTCGAAATCAAATGTTGTGTCCTTGGCCAATAAGAGAGTCAAGGGTCTAACAATCTTGCTAAAATCCTTGATGAACCGTCTATAAAAACCAGCGTGGCCAAGGAAAGCTCGGATGTCTTTGCATTTAGGAGGAGGAAGATTAGAAATGACTTCAATTTTGGCTCTATCAACCTCTATGCCGTTTTTCAAGATGACATGTCCTAAGACAATACCTTCTCGTACCATAAAATGGCACTTCTCCCAATTCAAAGTTAGGTTCTTATCCCTACAGCGGGTAAGAACAGCGTCAAGGTGTAGCAAACACTCGTCGAAGAAGTCACCAAAAATGGAGAAATCATCCATAAAGATCTCCAAGAACTTTTCAACCATGTCTGAAAAGATCCCCATCATACACCGCTGAAATATAGCGGGTGCATTGCATAACCCAAAGGGCATGCGACGATAAGCAAAAGTGCCAAAAGGACAAGTAAATATGGTCTTGTCTTGATCCTTTTTGGCGATGGGGATTTGGTTATAGCCGGAATAGCTATCCAAAAAGCAACAGAACTCATGCCCTGCCAATCGTTCTAGCATTTGGTCAATGAAAGGTAAAGGAAAGTGGTCTTTCCTTGTCGAGGCATTGAGTTTTCTATAGTCGATGCAAACTCGCCACCCAGTTTGGGTGCGCGTAGGAATTAACTCATTTGCCTCATTGGCAATGACCGTGATGCCCGATTTCTTTGGCACGACATGAATGGGGCTAACCCATTGGCTATCCGAAATAGGATAAATGATACCACTATCAAGACATTTAATAATCTCCTTCTTAACAGCCACTTTCATAATAGGGTTGAGGCGTCTTTGTGGATCCCTTGCCGGCCTGGCATCATCCATCAAGTGTATATGATGTTCAACTATGAGGGGACTAATCCCCTTGATGTCCGCCATAGACCAGCCGAAAACTTGCCGATTATTTTGTAAGACCATTAAAAGAGCCTTCTCTTGCTCAAGAGCTAGAGAGGCTGATATGATAACGGGTAAGGTCTCATTCTTACCTAGATAAGCATATTTTAGGTGCGACGGCAAAATCTTTAGTTCGAGTTTAGGAGGTGAAACAATAGATGGTAACAATGGAGTAACTGTTTCAGACTCGAAGGATTCCATCAAAGGTTCAAATCGAGTGTACGCAACCGAGTCGGATGGTTCAACTAACTCATCCGAAAAAGCAAAAGACTCCAACTCGGGTGGAGAGTCTTCAAAATCGTCTACAAAGGTGAAACACTCATAATCGTTATCCGTCATGAAAACTGTGTCGGATTCTAGGAGGAACGCACTAGTGACGTTAACATTGCTGTGATCGAACAAAAAAATTTTGAACTCACAGTCCTCCTCCGCGATCTCATTGATCGAGCAAACATCAAGTACGCTAGCATTAGGCTCGGCAGACTGACTCCCCAACTTAAAATATTGAGTTCAATTGTCATATTGCCAAAAGATAGATTCATTGAACCATTATGACAATTGATCACCGCGTTGGAGGTCGCAAGGAATGGTCGACCAAGTATCACCGGAATTTGACTCCGGGGGTTAGCGACAGGTTGTTTATCCATAACAATAAAGTCAAAGGGGAAAATGAAATCCCCTACTCTAATTAACACATCTTCCAACTCTCCTCTAGGATGGGTAATTGATCGGTCGGCCATTTGGAGAGTACAGTGAGTGGGCTTAAGCTCTCCAACGCCTAATTGCTCATACACAGAATAAGGTAGCAAATTGACACTAGCACCAAGATCTAATAGTGCTCTATTGATGTTCTTATCCCCAATTGTTATCGAAATAGTAGGACAACCGGGGTCCTTTTGCTTTGAGAGTAAAGAATTTGTAGGGTTCCTAGGCACGCTAATAAGGTCTCACAAGGCATCGACCATGCCAAATTCAAAATTTTCCGGTGCCGAGAAACCCTAAACTAGATCGTTAACTAGAGAATAGGCGAAACTACAAGCTAGTAAACAACTTTACTATTAAGTGAAAGAGACTACAACCTTTGTAGATCCGGTCCTCCACTTCCTTGGCTCCGTGATGACGTCCCTCCGCTGCGATCATCAGATCGCGGACTCTGGCGATGGTTTCGTCGGAGAAATGATCGGGCTAGGTCGTCGACTTCGATGCCGAAGATGATCTACGTCGAGGCAACTCAAGATCAAGCTCCAACTTCACCAAGTCATGAAACTTGTGAAGAAAACACCCTATACTACATGGCAAGTGGTAGAGGATGAAGAAATAGGAAGTGGGTTCACTTTAGAATTGAATTTCTCACTCTTTTTCTCATGTCACCATTGAAGCTAGCAAGCTTTCATGAAGCTTGATGAAGATGAAGATGAAGAAAGAATAAAAAGAATTCTCTTCAAAAGAAAATCCAAGTCATTCTTATCATAATGCAACCATGGTTGAGTGTAGAGAATAAACTATGGTTAGGTGAATGGTTAGGTTAAGCAAAAGAAACAAAAATGGTCAAAGCTTCTTGAAGCTTCAAGGAAAAAATAAAAGAAGCAACCATTTCTTTTCTTGCTAAAATGAATAAATAAATAAAATAAATAATCAAGAAAAGATAACAAAACCCTAACCATTCACTTAAACATGGTTTAAAGTAAACATACACCCAAGTTTGCATGTATCATCAAACATGATATAATCTAGTGCACAAAACTATATCATATATACAATGTGCACATCAAGTGAGAAAATCCATCTTTAAGTGAACAAATACTAGTTAATGTAAAGTAATATATCTAATATATAATTATACATTAAATCATTAAATCAACACTTGATTTAACGATCCGGTCATATCGCATATGACCGACTAATATCCAATGTATCGACTTATCGAATCAATCCTTGATTCGATAACTAGGTTATATCGCATACAACCAATCGATACATTCATCGCGAGAATAGAATACGGTATCACATACACGCATTATTCTCGGTCCCGCACATATCTCATATGCGCTCCTATTTCGTTTTGCTTGAGCCAGGAAACCTCTGTATAGGACTCTAAAAACTCGTCAATATGCCGGCAGCAGGTGATGATCATATCAAACACCCACAAGCCGCAAGCGGTCTTCTAAACGTAACGGCCACCCGGGTATTGAGCGATCAGAAGATCGACGAGCAAGCCCGCTCACACTCCTGTGAATCCAACCAGTAACACTTACCGTACAGTCCGGTCTCATCGTCTGATATGTCGCATATCTCGCCTAGGGGTGGTAAACGTCAGACCCCAGTAGCTCGATAAGTCATGTCGATATGAGGTCTATAACAGTTCGAGAAGCTACTGGTAACAATTACCAGTAAATCTCATCAACGCTGGCCAGGGATTTCCGGTTATAGCCAATCGAACACAGCGCAACATCAACTCCCTATACCGGGAGAGACGAATCCCCTCCTATCGCTCATTACCTCCATGTGATTCGGGACTGTGCCCAAAAACCACCATTTTGCACGCCCTCTTGGACGTGGTAAGGTATAAATCAAAGCACAGTGGGAATCACACAAGACTCTATGACGATCTCGGGTCTACAGACTAACCTGTACCAGTGTCACCAGAGAACTGCCATCTGACGTAAGGTATAATACCATCTGGGAGTTCTCGGTGAGTCCGTCCAGTGTACCCAGTCTCCACTGAGCACCTGCATACCATCTCTGATGTCAAACACCAATGAATATGGGATCATCCATCGCCCATCACATGGGTCGAGAAGATATACGCTAGTCTACTCTGCAATATCGATGCCCCGTCTCAATATTCCCACGACTAGGAACATTGAAGGATGTACTCATGGACTACCCAGGCCCCACTAGTATGATCTGCATCATAGTCCTGTAAGTCGAGTACACATCCTAAGGGCTTTATCAACATGTAACAGAGAGACAGAAAGTATACATGTTAAGATAAAGAGCAACCAGATAGCGTACTATTATGTCAAGCAAGAAAGTCCTACCTATATATGTCCCAGCATCCACTACAATATACATCCAATGTACAGTAATGGCCTCTAGGGCATACATATAACTAACAATCTCCCACTTGCACTAAGGCCATCTCTAGCAGTGGTTGTAGTATCTAATACTCAACCATCCCATATAAGTCTCTCTCTGGGAAAAAGCCTTTGTGAGTGGATCCGCCGTGTTGTCCTCTGAGTCTACTCTCCTAATCTCGATCACCCTGGAGATCAACTATCTCCATGATCAGGTGATGCTGTCTCAGAATATGTCTGGGTCTCTGATGGGACCAGGGTTCCAGGGCCAAAGCCACACTTCCATTGTCACACAATGGTAGGAACCTAGTTCATCTCATGAACTACTATACACCCAAACTTCCTCTTTGGTAGTATCTTTAATAGCGACGTTACCAGCCTTTATCGTCTAGTTTGTCACGGTATCTAGCTTGGAACTCCTCCAACATACCGTCCCTCTACTGAGAGTAAAGACAATGCCTGCGACTGACATTCAGTTGTCCTTATCACCCTGGAACCTTTCCAGTGATTCACCTTTATCCTATTTGGAGAATCCTTGTGATAAGAGGAGATTGACCGTGCGTAGCATAAGAAACTCTTTTCCTATCAAGAGTATGTTGTCCACGTACAATACGAAGATGACCACCTTACTCTCTACTACCTTTTGTATATACAAGGTTCATCTACCATTTTGATGAAGTCAAACTCTTTAACTATCACATCAAAACAGACGTTCCAACTCCGCGATACCTGCTTTATCATGTAAAGCAACTTGCACACGTTTCCGCTGCTCCCACTGTTTACGAAGCCCTCTGGCTGTGTTCTTATAGACGTTCTCTTCTAAATCATTTTAGAAAAACAGTCATGGCACCCAACCTCCAGATATCATAGTCATGGTATATATCAATGGCAAGTAGGATCTGGATGGACTTAAGCATAGTCCCTGAAAAAGGTTTCATCCTTATCCACGCCTGGTCGATGACGAAAACCTTTAACAAGTCCAGCTTTGAAAGTCTCAACTTTTCCATCGACACCAAGTAATCTTCTCAAGATATACTCACTCCTGATGGGGATTTAACCCTTCAGATATAGCATCCAAAGTCCATACTTTGTTGGTGTACATGGATTCCATCTCAGATCGCTAAGCATCCAGCCATTCTTACAGAGTCCCTACTATCGATGGCCTGCTCGAAACTAGTTAGGTCATCATCTCATGATGCAATCCTTGCTCCCACTGTCATTGAGAAACCGAAGTATCTCTCAGGCGGATGAGGAACTCTACCAGATCGGCGGAGAGGCTGAGGTTCGTCGAAAACTATTGAGTCCTTTGGTTCTGTCAAATCATTATCTGTAGTTTTGTATAGCTGGAACCGTTCCAGTTCTACAGAACTGACCTTGCCTCGATCTTGTCCGGATTTTGCTTTTAAACATAGGTCGGACAACCCCCAAATCTTAACTAACTTAAGAGATAGGCTCTTCCCACACCATATCTTATATGGAGTGGTAGGCAGTGATCTGATTCGAACCTAATTCAATAGGTATGCAGCTTCTCAAGTGCATAACCCCCAAAAAGGAAACAGGTAACTCAGTAGTACTCATCATAGAGCGCACCATATCGAATAGGGTGCAATTGCTCCGCCCCGATATACCATCGTGCTATGGTGTATACGGAGGAGTAATGTTGAGAGAGAATCTCATTCTCCTTTAGAATAGTCCAGGAATTCTATGCACAAGTATTCTCCTCCTTGATCTCATCAAAGAACATAATACTTATATCCTTATTGGTTCTCTACTTCTAACTTATATTCTGTGAATATCTCAAAAGGTTCAGACTTGTATTTCAACAGGAACATATGTCTGAATCTAAAGAGATCATCAGAGAATGTAATGAAGTACAAAGAACCGGTCTTGGCATGTGTAGACAGGGGACCTACATACATCAACATGTATCATCCCAAGAGTTCACTAACTCTTTCTCTGTTTCCAGTAAACAGAGCTATGGTCATCATATCTTTATGACATGACCGGCAAGTTTCACAAGATGTAAATTCAAACTAATTTAAATATGCATCTAAATGTAACTTCAGCCAGTCGGGTCGTATAGATATGACCTAGTCTACAATGCCTCAAAAAGGATTCGTTCATTTATGAACTCTTCCTCTTATGTGTGTTCTGTATACTAAGAACTGTAGTTTGATTTAGAACATCAATACTTTTAGATAACGTGCCTGAACCGATCAACTTTTGATATAGGAAATGTTCAAAACATTATCCAACAATACAAAATTTTATCATTTCTTTACTAATAAAGAGACTGATATGATTTTGTGTATCAGGTTCGGTATCTAATAACATTCGTTCAGAATCATTGTATTTGGAATACAGGGTAACAGTGACCAACAGACTTGGCTGCAACACTTGCACCGTTTTCTGTCTCATGAAACTTATCACCCGTTCTCAGTTCTCTACCTTTCTGTAGCCCTATGTATCAGATTACATATCTAGGATCCTGATCCGGTATCTAATACCCAGGACGTAGTGGATACAGAGAAACAGTTCTTTGTAATGAACACACCCGAAGGAGATGCATCATATGCACTTTCTTCGTTTGGGCGGCATTGGAATTCTGGTATTCCCCAATTTCCTGCTCTGTCTTATAACAATTATAAGTTGGAGCGGGACCAACGTTCCCCAGCTTAGTATAACAAGCGGGTTCGGTCAATATATCCGTATTATTATCTTGATTAAGGCGTGATATGGTCGCTACCTGGAGAGAAAGAGAAGAAAACACTCTGCGTGCGCTCTGTCAAGATTAGATTGGTTATTATTTTATCTAATCAGGATGGCTCCCACTGTTTTTATCAAATCTTCCTTCAAACCCTAAAAGGAAAGACTAGCCGGGATTAATTACACACTACAAGTTCGCCAATCTTTCAGCCAGGCCAGTGTCGGTACTTTGAGGGAGGTCCCCCGTGCTTTCGCACGAACCTAATTACAGTAAACCTCATTTTCCCAGAGGCGTAACCCCGTTGACACCTTTCTAGACACCTACTTGATCGGCTAATTGTAATGTGTAAAACTCTCCCAGGAGTAACAATTACTCGCAGCGGGTATCGGGACCCAACTATCTCATAGAAGGTATGCAATCTCATTGCAAATTTCAACACTTGAAATTCCCGATAATTTTGCCCCTAACCTCCTATGACCTTGACAAAGGCCAACAAACCATAGGATGCTAGTAAAGTTCAAGCCGTCATTTCTTGATTGAATTAAACCTACCCACACGACCCTTGACAAAGGCCAACAAGGTCGTACGACTACCCTAACCCAATCTGCATCATATGCATAAGCAGATAAGCACTAGTTAGCTACCGCACACTACGCCTTGACAAAGGCCAACAAACGCAGCACGAATACTAGCTACTACTTATCTGAAATGACGGAGGGCTACGACAAGTTTTTCTGAAAACCTATTGCGTAATGAACTTGATATCGTTGTAGAATCAAATGATTTTGAAATGGAGTGTTTTCGAGGCTTTTCTAGTTTTGCTAAAGGGGTCACTCCCGGTGAAGGGATCGTCGGCCCTTTCCTCATCGAATAAGGTGTGGGATATATCATATATATCACTGTGCAAAGCAAAAACTCTTAAAAGCAATCAAAAGACAAACCGAGGGTTGTAGCATCTGCCAATTATTGCTAAAGGGTCACTCCCGGTGAAGGGATCGTCGGCCCTTTCCTCATCGAATAAGGTGCGGGATATATCATATATATCACTGTGCAAAGCAAGAACTGTAGCTATCTGTTTTAATTTTGAAATTCGATTCCACAACATCTTTAGGTTTCTTTTCTTCCATTAATCACATTAATGAAGTCCCATCATTTAAGTTACCTAAACATCACAGATAAATACGACGTACACTTATGCCATCCGCATTCGCCTCGATGTTCCCTCGTGCACCGTTAGGTTAGGTAACTAATGGCAGAGCGGGGCAGGGCTAGTGCGGGTGTAAAACATAAGTAACGTCTATATAATATATCATATATACTATATATAGTATCTATCATAGAACATATCACATGATCACATCACAGATAACGCAGCAAAAAAAATATCATATGAAATATTGGATATACTAGGACGTCCGTATTTTCAATACGAGCCAGTATAAAACACGGATTCCACGGTCGCGATGAATAGCCAAACCCACACCCCTACACCCCTACGAGAGCGGCAAGCAACCCTACCAATTCTAGAGTTAGGCGACCCGGACTCGACTCCTCAAGTTGGTCTCTCACTGGACTCCAGAACCCGGTTACTTGTGCCCTCCTCCTTGGGTCTATCCTAGTGCGGAAAAGTAAATAATATACAAAAAGTGACATCTTCCGCAACCTGGAAGTGCCCTAATAAAAGAATATTACATACAAGTTTTTACATGAATGAAAATGAAAAACACTCATCTCACATAAAAAAAACCCGGCTATTCAAACACAACGATCCAATATAACATATCCAGCAACACATAACATCACATGTCATCAACGTAAGTAAATATGCGCATCCCAATTGTCGTTGACATATAGCAACGAAACCGACGATATCACATATTACACTTACGGTCGTAGAAAAGAAAGTGTAAAACTACAACAGTTGGAATCCGCAATCTCTTTAGACATCGCATGCCTAATCAAATGAAATACTTAGACATCGCATGCCTAACAATTATAAACCCCGCATTTTAGTCTCATTATCGAAAACTCTTTTCAATATCAAGTCGGGCAATTCAACAAGATTCCCGACATCCTGATCGAATGCTCGTCGTAAACTTTAGTAGGAGGCCGCACCCCCGACACCGTCGACGAAGTGCACCAATGAGGAACACCGCTGCCGCGAGCACCCGAACGGATGCTTTCGGCGACGGGGTTCTCCTACAGTCACTTGGTCGGGGCTATGGGGTGAGGCTGTCTATTAATTTTACCCGGCGAGTATCCGCGTACGCTACTTGATTACGACGGACTTTTGATCATATCAAAATTCCGTGGCAACCGATCAAGTGAGACTAAAGTGCTTGATTTATAGCATCCAAATCAGTTATCTCATAACTGCTTGTGGATTCCAATTATTATATCACATTCCAGATAAATAGAAAATTTTAAACTTTCCGATCGAACAATCAAACACCCAAGTTTTCCCGAAACAGCTCAACACATGAAATAAGTTTAAAAACATTCAGTTCATGCCTCAGTACCAACGGTCCAGCCGTAGAAGGGTCAAGCCAACGCCTCACATGTGGCATGCCGTACTACCCCAAACCCTAAGGTTCAAAGGGCAGTTCAAGACGGTCACATAATCGAGTTAAGGTTTGTTGTCTTCTAGAGGGACCATCGCGTTACTTGCACTACTTAGAACGTCATTAAACTACGGAAAAATCCAACAATTGGAAATTTCCCGGCAGGGGAAAAAGTGCGTATTTATATCCGGTCGAACCTTTTAACATGCTCTAAAAATACCCGGAAAACAAAGTAAACAAAATTAAATAATCCGATCGAATCATCGAGTCCCAATACAACCCCAGAACACTCAACTCTTGAGTCATAATAAAAATACCCATAAAATATAAATCACAGAAATAGGAGTTATGGTGGAAAAATGACGGCTTAACTCCTCTGTACGGCCGCGGAACCGCGGCCCAAGCAGGCTATTGCCGCGGTTCCGCGGTGGAATGTACGATTTAGGGGGTCGTTTTTCACCACAATTCTTATATTTCCCTGCTGAATTTTTCAGGTATTTTTAATTCAGAAAAAACCACAATTTCAGAAAATGTCCAGAGAGTGATTTGGGATTAGGGTTTCGGGTTCGATCGGACTTCTAACATCGTTTATGCATCGCCTAAGGCTCTAGCTAGGCTCTGATACCACTGTAGGGTTCCTAAGCACGCTAATGAGGTCTCACAAGGCATCGACCATGCCAAATTCAAAATTTTCCGGTGCCGAGATACCCTAAACTAGATCATTAACTAGAGAATAGGCGAAACTACAAGCTAGTAAACAACTTTACGGCTAAGTAAAAGAGACTGCAACCTTTGTAGATCCGGTCCTCCACTTCCTTGGCTCCGTGATGACGTCCCTCCGCTGCAATCATCGGATCGCGGACTCTGGCGATGGTTTCGTCGGAGAAATGATCGGGTTAGGTCATCGACTTCGATGCCGAAGATGATCTACGTCGAGGCAACTCAAGATCAAGCTCCAACTTCACCAAGTCATGAAACTTATGAAGAAAACACCCTATACTATATGGTAAGTGGTAGAGGATGAAGAAATAGGAAGTGGGTTCACTATAGAATTGGATTTCTCACTCTTTTTCTCATGTCACCATTGAAGCTAGCAAGCTTTCATGAAGCTTGATGAAGATGAAGATGAAGAAAGAATAAAAAGAATTCTCTTAAAAAGAAAATCCAAGTCATTATTATCATAATGCAACCATGGTTGAGTGTAGAGAATAAACTATGGTTAGGTGAATGGTTAGGTTAAGCGAAAGAAACAAAAATGGTCAAAGCTTCTTGAAGCTTCAAGGAAAAAACAAAAGAAGCAACCATTTTTTTTCTTGCTAAAATGAATAAATAAATAAAATAAATAATCAAGAAAAGATAACAAAACCCTAACCATTCACTTAAACATGGTTTAAAGTAAACATACACCCAAGTTTGCATGTATCATCAAACATGATACAATCTAGTGCACAAAACTATATCATATATACAATGTGCACATCAAGTAAGAAAATCCATCTTTAAGTGAACAAATACTAGTTAATGTAAAATAATATATCTAATATATAATTATATATTAAATCATTAAATCAACACTTGATTTAACGATCCGGTCATATCGCATATGACCGTCTAATATCCAATGTATCGACTTATCGAATCAATCCTTGATTCGATAACTAGGTTATATCGCATACAACCAATCGATACATTCATCGCGAGAATAGAATACGGTATCACATACACGCATTATTCTCGGTCCTGCACATATCTCATATGCGCTCCTATTTCGTTTTGCTTGAGCCAGGAAACCTCTGTGTAGGACTCTAAAGAATCGTCAATACGCCGGAAGCAGGTGATGATCATATCAAACACCCACAAGCCGCAAGCGGTCTTCTAAACGTAACGGCCACCCGGGTATTGAGCGATTAGAAGATCGACGAACAAGCCCGCTCACACTCCTGTGAATCCAACCAGTAACACTTACCGTACAGTCCGGTCTCATCGTCTGATATGTCGCATATCTCGCCTAGGGGTGGTAAACGTCAGACCCCAGTAGCTCGATAAGTCGTGTCGATATGAGGTCTATAACAGTTCGAGAAACTACTGGTAACACTTACCAGTAAATCTCAGCAATCCTGGCCAGGGATTTCCGGTTATAGCCAATCGAACACAGCACAACATCAACTCCTTATACCGGGAGAGACGAATCCCCTCCTATCGCTCATTGCCTCCATGTGATTCAGGACTGTACCCAAAAACCACCATTTTGCACGCCCTCTTGGACATGGTAAAGTGGAAATCAAAGCACAGTGGGAATCACACAAGACTCTATGACGATCTCGGGTCTACAGACTAACATGTACCAGTGTCACCAGAGAACTGCCATCTGACGTAAGGTATAATACCATCTGGGAGTTCTCGGCGAGTCCGTCCAGTGTACCCAGTCTCCACTGAGCACCCGTATACCATCTCTAATGTCAAACACCAATGGATATGGGATCATCCATCGCCCATCATATGGGTCGAGAAGATATACGCTAGTCTACTCTGGAATATCGATGCCCCGTCTCGATATTCTCACTACTAGGAACATTGAAGGATGTACTCATGGACTACCCAGGCCCTACTAGTATGATCTGCATCATAGTCCTGGAAGTCGAGTACACATCCTAAGGGCTTTATCAACATGTAACAGAGAGACAGAAAGTATACATGTTAAGATAAAGAGCAACCAGATAGCGTACTATCATGTCGAGCAAGAAAGTCCTGCCTATATATGTCCCAGCATCCACTACAATATACATCCAATGTACAGTAATGGCCTCTAGGGCATACATATAACTAACAGAATTGACAATAGCATCACTAACAGCACTAGCCACGAAAACTTTCTTTGGTACTTGTGACTTCCTCTTTTTGGTGCATAAGTCCATTAAGATTTTTGCATATGAAGGAACTTGTTGGATCGCATCCAAAAGAGGGATATTTATGCTAACCTGTTTGAACAACTCAACAATCTTCTCCATTTGTGGAGTTGATTTATTGGATCTCAACCGGTTTGGAAAAGGTACATTTTGAAAGGTTGTTGAGTCTAATTTTTGCGGATCAGATTGTTGAGTTGAAACGGAACCCCGTGTAGATGTGTTCGTGTTGTGAGAAGTGGGTCCGTTCGAACTAGAAGAGGTAGAGCCGTGTGAAGGATGAAGAATAGGCTCTAACGAAGAAGAAGAAGAAGGTGAAGAAGATGAAGAAGGGCCACTGGCAGGGGTGTCATTGTTAATACCCACATTATTTTGCAACACTTTTCCGGATCTCAACGTGGTCACTGCATTTACGTTATGATTTTGCTGTTGATATGCAGCATGTGCGTGACCGGGATCTGGCAGTGGTTGAGATGGGAGCTTTCCTTTTTCTCGCTCGCTCAATGTTGCATTGAGTTGTGCAATTTGTGCCTCAATAGATTTGATGCTTTGATCGTGTGAGGCACTGTTTTGCACCAAAGATTGAATAGAAGTCTCTAATCTTGCTGTAGATTGTGTACATTTCTTTAGGAACGCATCTAGACTTCTTTCGAGCGAGCTAACCTTGTCATTATTAGGTTGAACAAAATTGTTTGGCGGGTAAGAATTGTTAGGCACAAAATTGTTCACTTGATTAGGGTAAGCTTGCTGTTGGAAAGGTTGTTGAAATTGAGTTTGTGGGGGTGCTTGTTGTTGTTGTGGAGGATGAGACCTTTGAAAATTGTTATTTCCTTGGAATTGTTGATTTTGGTTCCAAGCAAAATTTGGGTGACTCCTCCAACCCGGATTGTATGTCGAAGAGTATGGATCGTTTCTTTGTCGTTGCTGAAAGGCGGCATTGACTTGATCATGTCCTTGAGTAGATGCATTGTAAGGACACTCTTCGGTAAGATGTGATGGATCCGAACAACAAGCACACACAGTTCGTGGAAGCATAACAGGGGCAGGAGAAGACAATGAGACTTTGGTCTCAATCGCTTCTAGCTTTTTCGTAAGAGCGGCCATCTCGGCCTTCATAGAAATCGACATATTTAATTGATGTATGCCTGCCCTAGATTGATCACTAGAAGAAGATGATGTGGTTTTGGTGCTCTCCCACTGAATTGTTTGTTCACTAAGGTCCTCAAGAAACTGACACGCTTCCTCACTAGATTTGGTTAGAAAGTGACCTTGACAAATAGTTTCTAGCAACTGCGCCGTTGCCAGGGATGGCGTAAAATTTCATTTGTGTAATTTCGGGTTAATATAAATCTTATAAAAATTATAAAAATATAAAAATAGAAAAAGTAAAAAAATTTATCAATTTTTATCTGTTTGAAGGGTTTATCGTTTGAATTTTGCAGGAACAGCAACGAATCTCAGATCTGGAAAAATCCAGAGTGCGAAACAGAAAAAAATACATCGGAACAGAGGAGAATTCCAACAACAGAGCAGTAAAAAAAATTTCAGGGCTTGAACTGATCATCAAACCACTAAACCGCGGCCAGAGCCTGGTGTTTGCGGCGGATCCGCGGTCCCCCTAGCTGTTCATCGCATAAAATTTGCACTGTTTGTCTTTCTCTCTCCTCCTCTCCAACCTCAATATATCATTTTGCCAACTTTTCTGCAGGATTCTTTGCGCATAAAAATAAATAAAAAAATTATCTTCCCCCTTCTCAATAACAGATTTTCTGCAGGTTTCTTTGCGCCGCGTTCCATTTGATTAGTGTAGGATTTCAACGATCAAAAATAATTTACCGCAATCAAGAACGGCGTCGCTTTGCAGCTAGCCGGTGAGTACGGGTCGGTCCACAGGGATGGTGTAATTTTCCTAAGTGTTCTTACGAGCTAATTCCAATGGGTGTTTGGTCTTTTAATTTAAATCTAAAAACTAAGTTGTACGAGAGTTAAGAAACTTACTAGGATTAGGTCTAAGGTAGAGTTTGGTAAGATTAAATTTCACACATCTTTCAATGCCCTAAATTAAATCTTTTAGGAGTTATAGCAATTATTAGTAAAGGGGATTAGGATGATTGGGAAGAAATAAAGTTTCTTCCTCTAGATCCTTGTCCGTCCTTTCCTAATAATTGCTCTAACCTTCATGGAAGTCATGCATGTCCGGTCTTTTATACTACGGTTTCACCGTTACCTCATGGGTAGGGTGTCGTAGGGAGCGGATCATGCATGCATGCATGAAGTTCTACTTCTTACAAATAATTGGGCACGAAAGAGATGAGAGATCTTCATCTCTCAAACTCCTCCCTATTCCTAACCCTAACAAGCGAGGAAATTACTCGCTCATTAAGGGGTTTGTTAAAAACATCATTTTATTGTATGTATTTTTTTAGATCTAATAGATTAGTTACCTACTGCAGGTTAAAAGATTCTACACTAGATTAAACTAGGGCAAAGGAATGATTAATCTAAGGCAAGAGTTTAATTATAAAGCTAGGGCAAAGAATGAATTAATCTAGGGTAAGAATTTAATTATAAACTAAAGCAGAAAATAAAAAACAACTTACAGAATTGATGCTCTCAACTTTGATTGAATCTGAATTTTTATTTATGAAAAAGAGGCATCCCCCATACAATATTTAGAATACATTTTTATAGGGAATAGGAAAATTAGGGTTACAATTGCTCGCACATGTGCTATTACAGATATACCCCCTAAAAATCCCAAAAAAATCACCGACGCACTGCCAGGAAAATTCTGCACCGACACGTGCAGCAGATGGCCGTGGAACCGCGGCATGGATGGGGGTAGGGCCGCGGTTCCGCGGCCCATTGATGAGATCATTGGATCAATTTTTGTGGGCTGCTTCTTTGCTGTTTGGGATTTTTATATCTTTAATTCTTTTCTCCATTTGGCTTCTATATCTTCTCCAGATCTTCAGTAAAAACTTGTAAAGGTCTTTTAACCGTTCACTTTGACATTTTGGACCATGCATTGCCTTGTACAATTGTGAACTGTTCTTCGTCTAGGCTTGACTATGATCCTTCTACTTGTTGGTCAAAAGTCCCTCTTTTATATCATCTTTTGTCTTTTTCACTGTTTTCGCTCCAAGAACCTGTAACATGTAACATGTAGCAGACATGCGTCAAAAGCACCTGTTTATTTATAAAACGAATAAGAATGGGGAATATAATAATGCAATATTATGGTATGAACACTTAGCACTCAGAAAAAGAAAAGGAGAATAAAACAAAGGAAATTTTCATTCTTCGGGGTGCCTCACGTGATTTCACGTGACCCAATAGTACTTAGCACTCAAAAAAATAAAAAAGGGAATAAACCCAAGATAGCTCCCATTTGGGGGCACCTCATATGTTCCCACGTGACCCCCAAACAGTTGTGTATAAAAGAGAAAGAAAATTCCAAAGACAGCGCTCGCATTTTGAAGGCACCTCACGTGTCTGCACATGACTGTTTGATGAACCAAGTGCTTAGCACTTATAAATGAAAGAGGAATAAAATCCAGAGAACAGTTCTCACCTCGGGCGCCATACGTGCTCACACGTGAGCCAAGTTCTCAGCACTTTTATATATATATGAGGGAATAAACTCAAGGAACAATGCCCACTTCGGGGCCCCTCACGAGTTCACACGTGAGCTCCTCCAAAGTCCAGTGTTTAACACTGATTCAGTGCTTAGCACTATGGGGTGACTAAGGGAAATCAACCTTAGCTCAAATTAACCAAGTCTTCCGAAGCCAAGACCCTTTTTGTCACCAATCAACCGAGCCCCCATGTTCAGGTCTTCCTAAACTAATCCTAGTCCTAAAGATGACTAGTGTTCTCCTAACAGATGACATCTAAACTGATGTTCATCCCATTCCCCAAATCGGGATATTGGTTCAAGGGTACATCTCTTCATACTTTTGATACATGTCGTTGTAATCCTTCAACGTCTTCAGAGAGATAGAGGGTCCCAATAACCAATAACTTTTAGCGCATCCCCAAACTGTGGAACCAAAATACCACAGACTACGATGTCTCTAAACTAGACTATGATGTCTCTAAACTAGACTATGATATCCTTAAACTTTACGGACTGTGGGGTCCTTAAACTCATGGACTATGATGTCCTTAAACTTTATGGACTGTGAAGTCCTTAAACTCATAGACTATGATGTCTTTAAACTTTATAGACTATGACGTCTTTAAACTGTCACGGACTATGATGTCCTTAAACCCAATGGACCGCAATGTCCATAAACTAAAACAATAGAGTCCAAATGCTCTTTTGTTGGATCTAAATGATCCTGTTGAGTAGATCTTAGTCTAAAATTAGACTAACGTATCATCAAAAAACGTTTGAGTTGATCTTAGTCTAAAAAAAGACTAACGATCCTTAAACCCAATCCAAACCCAAATCTAAGAAAATACGGATTTGGACTAATCCACGCCCTACAGGCACAACATAAATTAGTCTCCATATACAATCCACGGACAACCAAAAATAAAACAAACACACACGACACGAAGTGACCATCTGGAGAAGGAGAAAATTGTTACCGTGATGCGGTAGCGTAATTAACTGCGGGGGCTTGCTCCTGCAGGGAAGAGCATCCCCACAATCAAAAACCCCTCAAACGAGGGAGAATCTGACGAAGTCTGCTAAAACGGCCGCATCCGTCTAAACCTCCGATATACGGTGCCATGAATCAACTTGACATCTTCGGAGAGGTGGACGGATAAAACCAAATAGCATCTGCCCTCAAGAATCAGGCCAGACGTCCAACATCCCAGTCGCGTCTTTCGGCGGCGAACAAACCCGTCCATTTCTTGATTGAATTAAACCCACCCGCATGACCCTTGACAAGGTCAACAAGGCCACACGACTACCCTAATCCAATTGCATCACATGCGGCAGATAAGCACTAATCAGCTACTATACACTATGCCCTGACAAGGTCAACAAACGCGGCACGAATACTAAATAGCACTTATCTGAAATGACGGAGGGCTACGTTGGTTTTTAAGAAAACCTTTAGCGTAGTGAACTTGATATCATTGTAGAATCTAGTAATTTTGAAAAGGAGTGGTTTAAGCTCCGCTTTTAAAATCGAGTAGTTTTCAAAAACAAACCGAATAGCTTTTACTAGTTTTTACTAAAGAGATCACTCCCGGTGAAGGGATCTCGGCTCTTTCCTCATCGAATGAGGTGTTGGATATTCATCAAGGAGTACCACTATGCAAAGAAAGAACTACAGAAGTTATGATGATAAACCGAGTGGGTTGTAGCATTTGCTAGTTTTGCTAAAGAGGTCACTTCCGGTGAAGGGATCTCGGCTCTTTCCTCATCGAATGAGATGCTAGATATCCATCAAGGAATACAACTATGCAAAGCAAGAACTAGAGCTACCTTTTTAAAAACTTTTGATTCTACAATATCTTTAGGTTTCTTTTCTTTTCATTAATCTCATTAATGAAGTCCCATCATTTAATGTTTCCTAAACATCACAGAAAATGAAACGAAAATGGAGCGTACGCTTATGCCATCCGCATTCGCCATGCGGTCCCGTCATGCACCGTTAGGTTACTTAACTAACGGCAGAGCGGGGGCTGGACTAGCGCAGGTGCAAAATATAAGCAATGTTTATAATATATCATATATATAAAGCATTCGTCTCACGCAATTATATGATCACATCACAGAACCAAGCAGCAGAAGTCAACATATGAAATATTGGATATACTAGGAGGTCCGTGTTTTAAATTCAGCCAGTAATGAAAAAATGGATTCCACAGTCGTGTTGAATAGCTAACCCACATCCCTAGACCCCTACGAGAGCGGCAAGCAACCCTACCAATTCTAGAATTAGGAGACCTGGTCTCGACTCCTCGAGATAGTCTCCCACTGGACTCCAGAACCCGGTTACTTATGCTCCCCGCCTTGGGTCTATCCAAATGCGGAAAAGTAAATAATATACATCAATGGTGACATCATCCTCAACCTAGAAGTGTCCCAATAAAAGAATATTACATATAAATTTTACATGAATGAAAATTGTAAAACTCTCATCTCACATAAAACCCCCGGCTATTCATTCACGATGATCCAATATAACATATCACAGCAACACATAACAACACATGTCATCAATGTAAGTAAATACGCGTATCCCAAATTCCATTGACATATAGCAACGAGATTTGGAATACCCCACATATTACACTTACGGTCGCAGAAAAGAATTGAAAAACTACAATAATTAGAATCCGCATTTTCTTAGACATCATAAACTCGGAATATCTCATATTCCGAATTTCATGCCTAACAATATAAACCCCGCATTTTAGTCTCATATCGAAAACACTTTTCAATAACTTAGTCGAGTAATTCAACAAGATTCCCGGCTATCCGATCGAATACTCGTCGAGAACTTTAGTAGATGGCCGCACCCCTGATGCCGTCGACCAAGTGCACTTAAGGGGAACACCATGACCGCGAGCACCTGAGTGGATGCTTTTGGTAACGGGGTTCTCCTAAAGTCACTTGGTCAGGGCTATGGGGCGTGGCTATCTAGTAAAGTTATCTGGCGAGTATTCGCGTACAATATGCGATTGCGACGGAGTTTCGGTCCTAATCGAAACTTCGTGGAAATCGATCAAAAGAGACTAAAACACTAGATTTACAATCACTAACTAGTTTTCTCAAAACTATTTAGCTGCGGGTTCCAAGTATTGTATCACATATCAAATTTAAACCCGGTTGACGTTAAAACCCCGACTACGAAACACTCCGATTAGCCCTAACAGAATTGTTAACATCACATGCAAACAGGGCCAATCAAACATAGCCGGAAACCCCAAACCCAAGCCAACAAAACACCAAACAAATACGGGACCAAATGGAGCAAAGGGGGCCGGCTACGCCGGTAAATGGCCCGATCTTGCCGGGTGAATAGTAGAATTTTGGTCTCGTTTTTGTTCAATGTTCTAGTAATATCTTATATAAAATTCTGCAACTATTTAAAAAAAATTTAGAGACTGTTTTAAAAACAACAGAAACTTGGTAATTAGGGTTTCGGTTTCGGAGTTGTTTCGGTTTCGTGTTTCTATTAACATCGTCTAATCTTCTAACATTGGCTCTGATACCATGAAAGTGTATGTTAGCACCACCACCGGGTTTTACTAGTATCAAGCATGCCGTTTTTAAAAGATTAAGTATGCTAAACTACACTAACCAAGATCTTAAACTAGATAATTAGGGTTTAACTATGATATCATAAAAGCTAGCTAAGAGAACGAAACTACAACCTTTGTAGATCGTATCTATCTCTTCAAATGCTCCGGGTTGTAGTCCACGCGACTCCACTAGGCTCTACTTGAAGATGGTACAAGCTCTCTTCGTGATTTTCGTGCCAAAGACGATCCACCCGAAATCCCTCTAGCTCAAGCTACCTCTTTACTAAACTATGTTTAGTGAAGGAAACACACTACACTTGATTACTAATCAAGTGTAGGATGGTGAAGTGGGGTTGTATTTACTCACTAGGATTTGTTCAAAACTCTATGGTTCACATCACATGTGAGTATTAAAACTTTGAGACATGAGGAAGAAGAAGAAGAAAAATGTAGAGAGCAAACAAAGTAAATGAGCTCTTGAAAAAATGGCTAAGTGTTAGAATAGCTCATTTCCCCTCTCATCACTTATTGAAGCATGGATTAAAAAATCCAACCATGCTTCAATAGTGATGGCAAATGAATAAAAAAATGAGCAAAGCCATGCTTCACCCATGCCCTCAAAAGTCTCCCCATTTTTCTTTTCATTTTCTATTTTCTAAAAATAGAAAATCCATGTCATGCTTCATATATATATATATATATATATATATATATATATATATATATATATATATATATATATATATATATATATATATATATTATGAAGAATAATTAGTGAGCTAATAATATTAGTTAACATATAATTATATCAAATTTAATATTTATCAAATCAACACTTGATTTAATAATCTGGTTATATCACATATAACCGACTAATATCATTTATCTGTATATCACATTATCAAATCAACACTTGATTCAATAATCCGGTTATATCACATATAACCTAACCGATAACAAATAACCGCCAGATTAGAATACGGTATGACATATTCGTATTTAATCTGGCCCCCGCACATATCAGCATATGTGTCCTATTTCGTTTCGCTTGAATCAGGAAACTTCTGTGTAAGACTCTAAAGACTCGTCAATACGCCAGCAGTAGGTGATGATCACATCAATCACCCACAAGCCGTCAGCGGTACTAGTTGGACGTAACGGCTACCCAGGTATTGAGCGATTAGAAGATCAACAAGCAAGCTTGTCCAAACTCCCATAAAGCCTATAGGTAACACTTACCGTACAGTCCGGTCTCTTCGTCTGATATGTCGCATATCGAGTCTAGGGGTGGTAACTTCAGACCCTAGCAACTTGATAAGTCATGCCGATGTATGGTTTATAACTGTTCGAGAAACTACTGATAATACTTACCAGTAAATCTCATCAACATCCCTGGCCAGGGACTTATTGTTATAGCCAATCGAGCATAGCGCAACATCAACTCCGAATACCGGGAGAGACGAAACCCCTCCTATCGCTCATTGCCTCCATGTAACTCGGGACTGTACCCAAAATCCACCTGTTTGCACAACTCCTTTGAGCCGTGGTAAGGAGGAAATTAAAGCACAGTGGGAGCCATACAAGACTCTATGACAATCTCGGGTCTACAGACTAACCTGTACCAGTGTCACCAGAGAACTGCTATCTGATGATAGGTATAGTACCAACTAGAGGTTCTCGGCGAGTCCTGTTC